>OZ010789.1:169110527-170310527 GCA_963932465.1 Maratus speciosus | reverse complement strand
GAAAATTTCTTAATTTCATTAAAAAAAATTAATATGCAAATGAGTAATTAATTAATAATATGGTAATTAGTGATACAAATTAAAAATGCTCCATGCGCATTAAATTTTGTTTCAGAAACTTGTAATTTTTTTTTAGGATAGCTTTATGATATTATATCAAAAGTTGCTATACATTTTAAAATTATACTAAATTCCTTGGCAGAAAAAAATTAAAAACCTATAATATTGATCATTTTGGATAAAATTCAATAATAAAATATTACTTTTTGACCTTTATATGAAATAATGTACACATTTTAATAGCAAGTTTTGTAATAAAGTATATCAACAACAATATTACCAAGTATTATGAAAATTGGTATAAAATTAAGACGCATGGAGAATTTTGAACTTACTCAGTCGGCGAAAATTCTCATTTTGAGAAAACTGGATTTAAAGTTTTATTTTAAGTGTAGATTAACGATTGTTTACGTTAGAAAAACAGCTGTATCTCTGCAAAAAATTATCGGATTTGAATATTTTTTATTATATTTGAAAGTAGAAGATTGCCAGAACATTTTTTTTCAAAAAACAAAAGATTGATTTTTTTTAATGTTTTTTGCGATTTTGAACGTCCACGGTCGCCTTAATTTTCTTACAGAGTAATCATTGTGAACTTTTTGGAACAGATCCTTTTATGAGAATTTAGAAATATTATTAAATTTTTATTAAACAGCACGAAAATACTGTTTTTACAGGTAAAACAATATTTAAAATTCTTGAAAGTTCTTACAATATTATTTCCAGAATTTTCGAGAAGCCTTATCTGCTTATAAATATATGTATATAACATTTGAAAGAATTAAATTGCTTATTTTTACGCATAAAAAGTGAGATTTTAAAAAATGGCCTTCAATTCATTTAATTTACTACATTTCTTAGTAATTTTTTTCTCTTTAAACAAAAAATTCGTTTGGACAAAAGCACGATAACATATCTAATCTTATGCTTCTTTGAATGAAAAGATATTTTTAAAAGTCGTGATATTTAGTTTAATTTATTATTGTATCTATATTCTATAAATATCCATAGACTCTAGTATATACTCAGTAAATTATAAATAACAAACGTTTGAAAATCTATAACAAAATTACTGTTTTATTTCTATTAAAGGATATACCAAAATTACGCAAAAACTCCACTTTGCTGGAAATATAATTAAATAGGGAAAGTAAAACTTTCTAGCTAACCTTTAGTAAAAATAGTACCTTTCCTACCAAGTAGTAAATTAAATAAACCAAATGGACCAAAATACCTCTGTAACTCCAGAAATACATTAGTACATTTATTCTGATGTTAAAAAAGTTCCATCTATTAACAGCCTAAAACACTAATGCAACAATTTAATGCACTTAATTAGATTATAAGTTACAAACTAGTATTATTCGATTAAATACTATTTTTTTCTGGTGCATTGCTTTTATTTGTAAAGATCTGTTAAATAAAACAGTTAGTTTTAAAATGAAAGTCAAAAAGTGTTTCTAATTGTCATATGTAAATATAGTATAGTTCACTTACAGTTTATTTTTAAAGAAAATTGAACAAAAGTATAAAACATATATTTTTTAAATCTTTCAAGCTATATCTAAAAATTAAACTTTTAAATTATGTATGGTATAATTCCAAAACTGCTACTTGATCACCAAATCATGCTAATATTATAGAATATGAACTTAACTGTACTAATTAATTGCACTTTTCGAAAAGTATACAGGATTTTTCTAAACAAATTATCAAAGTATTTGTTGATACTGTTCTATATTGTCTTATAGAGAAAATTTGTAAAGATTTTTCTGTAAATCTGAACTGCCTAACCTTCTGAAATTTATTTTAAACTATTACTGAATAATAATATTCGTCTTATTTAATCGCAAATTTCTGTCTTTAAATAAAGCGGATATTTAAATTCGAAAATAGTGGTACATAAATATCGGTAAGTGTTGCAGCTGTGGATATATATTCATGTTTCCTCAAAAATTAGCTACTGAACTTTTTTAAAAGAGCGCGTACCATCAAAACGCGTTTTTTAAAATTTTAATATTCTTCTATTGTTATAGTTACAGTCATAAGACATTTAAATCTTAGATTATACATATATTATAATTGATGACATGTATTTTCTGATACACTGTTTGATTATAGACATTCTGTTTTCTAAAATACTTGTGAAGATATAACACGATTCCTTATATTTTTTTCGTCTGAAAAAACTGTGGAACCGATTTCACTACAGTAGTGACTGTACTGTCTAGATATAGTAAAACGTAAATCAGTTACTTGGCAAAGCCCGATGTGGTACATACCGAGATTAATAATGGTATCTAAAAACTAATTGTATCTGGAGATATATGATAAATTATCGAATGACAAAATTGTAGAACATCACCAGTGTATTAAGAACAGAAATATTTTGCGTGCAGATATGATACTTGTCTATACAGGCGAAAATATCTAAAAACAATGCGAGATATTTTGTTTGATGAAAATAATGGTACACGATATTGTCTTATACATCTTGTAATATTAAATACTCGGGTTTTCAAATAAAAATGCCTGAGTTCTAAAAATAACTTTTCTATATTTCTATATTTCTATTGTAAGAACATTATATTTGTACATTTACTAATTCTACAAAATACTAAAAACATATTTAAAATAACAGCTTAGAGAGGGGTTATAAATATTGCACAAAATCCATATAAATTCAAATTTAATTAATCGTTCTAAATCCTTCATTCCTTCTAAAATCCTCCTAAAATTTATAAAATTATTATGTATATCTTCTAATGTAGTTTAAACAATTCACGAAAAATGCTTTAGAAGGTAAAATTTTCATGAATTCATAATTCAGTACATAAAAGGTTAAATAAGAATAAACATAAAAAAAACAGCTCTTTTTAATTCCTTACTTGTATTACGTCATAGTTTTTTCTTCACATTTGCGTTCGGTCAAATACTGATTTGATAAACTGGACTTGAAAACGCTTAAAGCTATTTCATATCAATTTCAGAGAAACTTCATGATTTTCATAAACAAAACGTCATCGATGTCAGATATTTTGGTTTCTAGTTTAAACTATTTATTGTATCATACTATGCGTTTGCAGTTTATATCTTTTCTGACAAAATCGATGATGGTCTACACCTCTGGCATCGAACTTTTGATTGTAACCCCGGAGTCAACTAGTAGCGCATACTTGTTTAACTATAACTAATGACATGGTTGTTGATAATCCTTTCGACTCCAGTGTCTCTTACACAAATTTTACTCGGTCGGTACCACTTTTTTAAAAGAAATTTCCTTCAAGTTCACAATTTCAAAAAGGCTCTGATTAAATAAGTCAAATTATATTTTCCTTTATTACTGGTGCCCAAAACAAATTTTGCAAAGAAAGATGATGTCACGTCAGTGCAAAGGATTAAGTCACCATTAATTTGTCGTGCAAATGATTTACGGAACAATCCTGTTTAGAGAAATCAAATAAATCGCGCATTTCTTATCTGTTGAGTCTTACTGTATTTTCATTTTTAATAAACAATTAAATTTAAAAAATCAAAAACCCCGACTGCGTAAAAAGCGAACTAATTAATTATTTCTCATCAATGTGAAACTATTTTTTTTTCAATTCCTACTATTAGCTCACACTCTCGCTATATATATTTTGTTCAAATTTTCAATCGTTGATATAATACATATTATTCATCCGATCAAGCTCAAATATATTTTTTTAACTTGTAGTGTATGACACATGATGTTAATCCAGTTTTTTTTTCAAATAGTAATTCATTAATTAAATTAAATTAATTAATTTTCAATAATTGAGAGAGCCCTCTTCTTGATCAAGGTATTTTAAGCCCGAGATAGCCCTCTTCTTGATCAAGGCATTTTAAGCGCCACTCAATAGGAAAGAAGAATGGGAGAAAAAAAAACTCTCTTATTGACCTAAGTAGGAATTGACTTAAAATATTTATTTTATTTTATATTGCTTGTTTATATTACTTACCTATTTTTTTAATTTACTTGTATTGGTGACTTTTAAGCTGTGTTTAATTGTTAGTTCCTATCTATAAACAGTGTTTTGATGAGGTCTACAGATGTCTATGATGGTTAGAGTTGCAGTAAAGCTAGAGGTCCTACCTACACAACTTCCAGGTTGTATAATAATTTAACGGAGCTTCTGACTGTAAAATAGTCAGTGAAACATCATCTTCATTTTGAAAGACCTATCCAATGATAAGCCACTCAATAGGGTGGGTACATTTTACCTCCATTTTGAATTTATAAAACAAAACCTAGCCTATAACCATCGGGCAGTTAAGACGAATTGATAGAGACCTCATTCATTAAAATCCATCCAGCCGTTGGAATGTTTCAAGGGTATAAAAAAATCCACATACATAGATACGCGTGAAACACATAACCTTCTTTTTCAGTCGGGTAAAAATAAGATTATGTCTATTTATCAATATTTTTCGTGTATACTTTAACTTTGCCCTTTTTATCAATGCATATCAATATCTGCAACATACCTAAAATGTCCATGTTTCTTATACAATGGGCTTTAAAAGACGATTTTATTATAAACTTCTATCTTCCAATACATTAGTTAATATAAGTTGTTCATAGAATTCTCAACAGGCAACGATATTAAGTTACTTTTTATACTAAAGCTATATTTATCATTCGATCAGTTATCACAATATATCAGTTCATCGTTATTGCTTAAGTGAACTTACCAAATATTGTATAACTAAAAGGGCTGGAGATATAGATTTTTTACAATGATAAGTTCATATAATTTGATATTTGTATTAAAAAATAGCCAGCTTTTATGAGAAATGTATAATTTTCTGTTCGTTTCAGATATGAAAAAATCACTTGTTAATCAATATTTTTTTTATTGTATGAGGTAATATTTTATTTTTTTTATACATGCTTATAATGATTTCATCTTTTCTAACATCTGATTAAATAATTTTCAAATCGGAATTATTGAGTTGCAGAGGGTTAACTATTATTACATGCAAATCAGTCGAAACAATGCGTGTGAAAATACGACTTATCTTCATTCATTTTAAACTAACAATTTTTGTTTTACTTATGTTTTTTTTGTATTTATAATTATTATTACAATAGCGTATTTTTAGCTAAGTTTATTTTAATTCCATTATACACTGTCTCATTGATATCTATACACATATCTATATACACATATTGATATCTATACACAAACTCGTATTAAAAAAAATTTAGAATAGTTTGCCTTTTACTAGATGTTTTAAAATCGGTAAGAACATTGTTTTCTATACTCAATTTCGGATACAAAATCTCATTTATTGCTTTCCGTATTTGATAAGAATAAAACATAATGTACACGTTGAAATTTCAAAATCTATGCTTTGACTTGTTTTCTCATAAAAAAAATTCCATACAAAAATCAAATTCATAATCTTCGAAATGTCTAATGGAATTATAGATAATAAATATTATTCTGCCTGGGAATAACTCAGGCATTTGACCTTATGATAGATATCAATATCAACTATCAGAAGCGTGATAAAAACTAATAATAAGAGGATCACACAATAGATATCAAACAGTATCAATTGATTTCTGAACAATGCTGCAAGAAATACGTGTCAAGTTTATTTTGACAAATGTAACATCGCACTTTATCTAAATGTCAAATATTTCAATATATTATGGCGATTTGCAAAGCCAGAAAAACCAATGAAATGTTACTACATTGTGCAAATAATAAGGTATTATATAAAATGTATGAAAATCTCTTTATATGAAATTTTAAAAGCAACATGTTGGGGCTCTTTTTATATTTTATAAAATAAAGGAAACGATTCCTTGTAAGTTGTGATTCCATTCCTTGTTATAAAATAAAGGAAACGAAAGTCCTTGTTTCAACTTATAAGATTCGAATCAAATATATATTAAGGGTTATGAAGATTATTCTTATGTTATGTGGTTCAAACACCCGTCCAAATTTTTAAGAACTTAAACTTATTTCAGTAAATAAATAAATAGAAATGCTTAATTCATCTTTAAAAGTTAAAGTTAAACTTACACTACGTACAAAATTACTTAAAAGATGACACAGTATTTAAAAAAAATTATTTTAATACCTTAGAACTTTCAACTATAAAAAACATAGTCTTCTTCAGAGGAATATAAGATATACAACAGTTATTGACGCCTAATTTTCAAAATCCACGTAGATGGTGACGAAAGGAGTGAAAGTGGAAGTTAATTTATAGATCCGGAAACATTGGGAAAATAAAACATGGATATAGGGAAGCGGAAAATTACTCGTTTTATCATTCTTTAAGTAAACTGAGCCAAATTCTGGGTATGTTGTAGGATAAAACGTCATTACAAACAGTATTTTCTTTAGTAAAAATTTCTATTGATTCGCGGATAATTAAATCATGATAATTCTTTGAGGGATATATAATTTTTGCGTCTTCGAAATTAACTTGTATATTCTGCTTCTGCTTAAGTCTTGATAGGGCTGTTGTAAGTCGGTTATACTTTAAATCTCTCAAATGTTCTTTAATACGAACTTTAAGTTTACGCGAAGTCATGCCTATGCATTCGAGATAAATATCCTCTGTTTTTAGTGGAATTACATATACCCCAGAAACTTCATCCCTCGGGATCGGGTCCACTTTGGCACTAATCAGATCTTTTAGTTTTGCAGGAGGAGTGGCGACCAAGTTCACGCCAAAGCAAAAAAGTGCATGTCTGAATTTTTCGAAAAGTCCTGGTATGTACTTCATTTTGCAATATCTCATATTACTCCGAGTTTTTTGTATTTTCATATGGTTCTTCTGCGAGTTGATTAGCTTATCAATAATGCGTATTGGGAAATCATTCTCAACTGCAATGTTTCTAATGGTATTTAATACATTTTCAAGGTGATTAATAGAGCAAACACTAAACGCTCGTCTTATATAAAAGTTGAACGGAGCAAGTTTATAGTTAGCCCTTAAATGCCGGATTTTTCAAAAATCATTGTAATAATGTTTTTCGGCTTTCACTTTTTTAAATAAATCATGGGAAAAATACTTAAAAAAATCCTATTTTGTTTTAAGTATGGTTTAAGGCTAAAAAACAGTTTGTTACTATTCGGCAGTACTGGTCTTTAATTGAAAAAATAATTTTCCTTGATAAAATTCTATAACATTAAACACACAAGAATTTTAGGAACTTTAATAAGAAATAAATTTTACTTGCTCACTTCAGAAGAAAATAGGGTATTTCGCAAGCCTCCAAACAAAGCAAAAAGAACATGTAGCAACAATTGAAAAAAATAAATCTATCTTTATTATTAAACAGCACAAGTGTTGCCATCTACATGTTGAAAATCGATTTAATAATATTTTCAGAATGTATTTTATTGGCAAAATCAGGCATTATAGCTTCAATATTATTCTAACAGTATTTTAGAAGCCTAAATTGGGTATGTTGCCGAAAAGCAACACCAGGCATTTAAGGGTTAAAAGGAGATGTACTTTAAAAAAAATGGTGCTGTTAGACTTATTTACTTTCCTGTAAACTGTACGCTCAACTGTTCAGTTAGATAACTTTTTAATTAGCATTACGTCAAGAAATGACAGCTGTTTATTATTTTCTATTTCGATGGTAAATTTTATGTTAAGGTCCATATTATTTATTCTGTTAAGAAATGCATACAGTTCAGATAGATCAAATCAGATATATTTTAGCCGAATTCAAATTATGTCCATTTGAAGAAAGAATTTTAACAGACAGCGTTGTAACTCTGTCAGTATGGTATCGTTATGTGGACGATATTTTCATAGTATGGGATCATGGTTTATCTGAACTGTATGCATTTCTTAACAGAATAAATAATATGGACCCTAACATAAGATTTACCATCGAAATAGAAAATAATAACCAGCTGTCATTTCTTGACGTAATGCTAATTAAAAATTTATCTAACTTAACAATTGAGCGCACAGTCTACAGGAAAGTAAATAAGTCTAACATCACCATTCCTTTTGAAAGTGCATCACTTTTAACTATAAACTTGCTCCGTTCAACTTTTATATAAGACGAGCGTTTACTGTTTGCTCTATTAATCACCTTGAAAATGAATTAAATACCATTAGAAACATTGCAGTTGAGAATGGTTTCCCAATACGCATTATTGATAAGCTAATCAACTCTCAGAAGAACCATACGAAATTACAAAAAACTCCACGGAGTAATATGAGTTATTGCAAAATGAAGAACATACCAGGACTTTTCGAAAAACTCAGGCATGCACTTTTTTGCTTTGGCGTAAACTTGGACGCCACTCCTCCTGCAAAACTGGAAGATCTGATTAGTGCCAAAGTGGACCCGATCCCGAAGGATGAAGTTTCTAGGGTATATGTAATTCCACTAAAAACAGAAGATATTTATCTCGAATACATAGGCATGACTTCGCGTAAACTTAAAGTTCGTATTAAAGAACATATGAGAGATTTAAAGTATAACCGACTTACAACAGCCCTATCAAGACTTAACCAGAAGCAGATTATACAAGTTAATTTCGAAGACGCAAAAATTATATATCCCTCAAAGAATTATCATGATTTAATTATCCGCGAATCAATAGAAATTTTTACTAAAGAAAATACTGTTTGTAATGACGTTTTATCCTACAACATACCCAGAATTTGGCTCAGTTTTCTTAAAGAACGATAAAACGAGTAATTTTCCACTTCCCTATATCCATGTTTTATTTTCCAAATGTTTCCGGATCTATAAATTAACTTCCACTTTCACTCCTTTCGTCACCATCTACGTGGATTTTGAAAATTAGGCGTAAATAACTGTTGTATTTCTTATATACCTCTGAAGAAGACTATGTTTTTTATATTTGAAAGTTCTAAGGTATTAAAATAATATTTTAAATACTGTGTCATCTTTTAAGTAATTTTGCACGTAGTGTAAGTTTAACTTTAAACTTATTTATTAAAAAATTTTGAATTACTTCATTTTTAAAACTTTTTTCTCTTAGAAAATGAAGATAATATTTTATAAATTATGTAATTACACAAAAAAAATCCCAAGCTACTTCTGTAAGATACTATATTAAAATATAAAACTGAAACCCCTTCCCGAAATATTTTTATAGCTACCGCACTGCGGTAGTTCACAGTGTTATTCAGAGATCAAAATGGTTTATAACAGTCGAATGTGGCACCCTTCTCCAGCTAATTTCAAGTCGTCCTTAATAGCTGACCAATTTAATAACGGATGGAAATTGTGAGAGTCAAAAGCAGAGCGATAAAAGACGTTCATACATAAATAAAAAAAAGATAATATGTATTATAAAACCGAGCATACTGACTGTGTGTTTTCTATAAGAACTTTTATCACCAAATTTCTTACTTTCATTTTCTTTTTCCATAATAGTTTAATTCAATATAAATTCCATAAAACTATTTGTCATTGTGTAACAAAATTCTTTTGTTTTGTATTTCATTTTTATTTATATTGTACATTATTCGTTATTAAAATATAAATTATTGTACTAATGAGCAGTAAATGTCACTCTCATTGGACATGACGTAGACATTACTCGTACCCTTTATTCTCGCATTGGCCAGACCGAATGCGACGTTACGATTTTGTCTTTCTCCGCGTTATGACAAAAAGCACATGCATGGGACTTTTCTCAGAGAATTTGTTCTATTTTTCAATTGTCAACAGCTCACTGGTTGATAGTTGTTGGACGTAGTTTCATTCTAATAGTTTCACTCTAATTTTATTTCAAGATCATGCGGTGAAGTTATTTACGTTCCAGTCCGAACGCATTATAAAAATGCAGTGAATGTCTTTTGGTGTTGTTTGATTAATTAAAGCATGAAGATCTAAGTTGACTCGTTATTTATAATGGAGAAATTCCCAGCTATTTCTTTTCTTTTCCTTTCTCAATCCACCTCGCCACTAGCACCAGCGTCTGCAATCTAAAAAATTATTCATGGTTCATTCCTAATATCCACCTCACGACTTTCATCAACGTCCACTATGCTGCAGTAAAAGCCGTCAAGCTAATGGTATTGCTGCATTACAAGCACGGTAGTGTAATAATAATAATAATATATATATATATATATATGTGTGTGTGTGTGTGTGTGTGTGTGTGTGTGTGTGTGTTTGCAACGGGTGTGAATCGGGGACTTCCGTATGTATACACACCTTCAAACCCGGGACGCACACTCAACCCAGGACGTCCCGGGTTGGAAAAATTAAAAATTTGTGTTTTATATTATTAAGTGATGCATTTTTAGTATCAAGGCATTAACAGGAGAAATATTTTTGTAGGTCCCCATTTGCGGGCATTTTAAAGTACAGTTTCTAACACAAATGTGTGTCGCATAGAGGAGTGTGTATGGTCGAAAACGGTAGGTCCCCATTTGTTCAGTAAAATTGCATATTGCGAGACTTATGAATGAAAGGTGTTAAACTGGTTTCAAAAAGAGGGGAGGAAAATACTATTTACTACGTTCTAGTAAGTTGCGCCTTTTTTTTGCACGAATTTACTCAAATAATTTTTGAAACGTACATAGTTTGGGGCTATATCGATTTCTTTCCTATTTTTACCTTTATTACTTTTTAATTCTTTACAAAGAGCAATCTAAACATAAAATGGTTAATTTAATTTAATGAAAAGTTATTTATAATTATTTGAATAATTTTTATGAAAACTAGGAAACTAGCTTAAAAGAAAGGGGTGTGCACGCTGGGGGGGAGGGCTTCCTTCCTGTTAATTTTGCTTAAGCACGTTTATTTCTCAACATTTTTAACCAGTTAACTTTCAATTATGTGTACGCATAAATTCGATAAACATGCTTCCGGAATTAAATTTGGGGATCACTCGGTATTGTGTAATGAGGGAGAATTGCCCTTTTAATTTTACTAAAACACGTTTATTCATCGATATTATTAATCGAATAGCTTAAAATTTTGTATACGCATATATTGAGTAAAGATTCTTCCCTGAATAGTTTTTAGGAAAACTAGCTGAAAAGAAAGGGGGAGGGAAGGGAGGGTCTTTCTACTTAAATTTGCTTAAACACGTTTATTTCTCAAAATTATTAGCCGATTATCTTTCAATTTTATGTGAACATAAATTTGATAATGATACTTCCAAAATTAAATTTTGGGGACCCTCGGTATAGTGTCAGGGTAGACATCTTACCCTTTAATTTTATAAGATTTATTTTATTAAAAAAAATAAGCTTCAGTTTGTCTTTTGGATAAATTTTACCGTATTTTATGGAAGAAACGCCGCGGCGTTTACGAGTTCAAAAGTTAATTTTTTTCCAAGTGCGGCATTTACGCCATGTGCGGCGTTTACGATTTTTTTTAAAATACCAACTGAGTTTCCTTAATTTAAAAATTCATAAAAATATTTAACATCGGATTTAAATATTTTAAATAAAACTTCAGGCATCTTAAGATATTAAAAACGAGTCATCCTACACTGCTCAGAAAACTTTGATTAAAGTTAGGTCAATGTGACCCTGTCGACAAAAGTATAGTTCCGACGGATGCGGTGTTTACAACGGGTGCGGCGATTACGATATTTTTAAGTTTATTCAGGCCAATTTGAGGAGTGCGGCGTTTCTTCCATAAAGTACGGTACACAGATTATCATTAAAAGCAAGCATACATATTTGAACTTGAGATTGTCTGTAAAATTACTTTCCTTTAATTGTAACAATAATTTAAAAAGTCTTTTAATGCTACAGAAAAGTAATAATTATTTCGAAGAGAGTCGTGTTAAAAGAACAAAATAAATTACCTCATTTTATCTTACTCTGTAACAAACCACATCTAAATATTGTGCCTTTTTTTTTTTTTTGTTATTGTTGTTAAAAGGCAACAGGTATTATATATCTTTTTTTATTTTTTGAAAGAAAATATAATTATTCAAAATCCCTGCCGGCCCGGCCTACAGGCGGGGGTAGATTTCGAAGTTAAGTATATTAATTGCACCACCAACAACTAAATCATGAGTAGATAGAAATCCACTTTAACAGTTTTATCTGACCGCTTTTGACGAGTTTCCATTTCATTTTTATATAATAACTGGTTTTATCAGAATCATGTTAAGGCGGTATTAAAAAGAATACTTTTCCATGCTCAACAACTCGAAATTTTCTGGCACATTTTCAGATTAATTTTTAATAGAAAAAATACGAAAATTGCTGACGTGATTTTTGAAAAAATTTATAAGCGACATGTGTTTTTATTTTTCTTTCAATTAAATGAAACTTGATTAATAAACAATTATTTTCTCAGTAGGGCAATATTTTTCGTTTCTAACACAATCGCTTCTGGAAATTCTGTTCAAAATGCCCACTTTGACATCAGTTTTTGAAATATATTCTGCCTCTATCAAAAAATCGATCATCACGGTACATTATATAGTTTCTGAAGAAGAGAATCTATCAGCTGGACGCGTTTGAGAGCAAAAATTAATTTAAAAATGAGTAAGAAAATAAGCAGTTTGGATTTGAATACATTCTTAATAAGATGATTTTTTTCTTCAAGCGCTATGTATTTTTAATTTGTTTTTGCTATAAGAATTGGTCCTATCAAAAGACAATATTAAGAATATATATGAGAAATTCATGGGGATTTTATATCTTGCGAATTGACGGAGTTATGGAAATTTTTCTTGTTCACCCCCCTTTTTTTTTGTTTTCGTTTCTAATTTTTTTTGCGGTACGAATTGGTCCTATCAAAAACTTGTTAATATAAAAGTTGTAGATAATATTAAGGAGATGTATAATAAAATTAATTGGATTTGATATCTTGAGAATTGACGAAGTTTTGATTTTTTTTCTCTCAAAAACCCTATTTTCTGCGCCCCTTGAGCCCATTTTTAATTTTATCAAAAATCTGTGATACATACATTTTTGGACCTATTTTTAGAAGTAATAAAAACTTTAAACTGATTTGATATGCACAAAAATTACGAAGTTATGGAGTTTTTTCGGTTTTCACAAAACCCCTCCCTATTTCCATCCCCTTGCTCCGATTTTGCCCATTAACGAACTTGCCCGAGACTTTATGCCCCTTAATTTTATATATCAGTTTGGAAGAGGTTGGTGAAGAATTGGGGTAGTTATCGTGTCCAGAAGAAAGTGATATATATATATATATGTAAAGTTTTTTCCTGGGGGTGGTTTTGGGTTCTAAGGGTCATGATCGGTGTAGATCTGCAAAAAATTTTCAGAAATTCCAACATAGGAATGACGCCAATAGGTAGTATTTCATACTAAATCTACCTAATAAGATTATTGCTTTATTTTGAAGAATTAATTGTTCATTAAAGTTAAAATTATGGTAGAGAGCCTCCATTATTTCCTTGCTAGCCGGTATGTATTATGTCTTGGTTCTCCGGTGTGTTTTATGTCCTGGTTTGCCGGTGTGTATTACGTCCTGTTTTGACGGTGTGTATTACGTCCTGGTTTGACGGTGTGTTTCACGTCCTGGTTTGACGGTGTGTTTCACGTCCTGGTTTGACGGTGTGTATTACGTCCTGGTTTGACGGTGTGTATTACGTCCTGGTTTGACGGTGTGTATTACGTCCTGGTTTGACGGTGTGTATTACGTCCTGGTTTGACGGTGTGTATTATGTCCTGGTTTGACGGTGTGTATTACGTCCTGGATTGACAGTATGTATTACGTCGTGGCTTGCTGAAGTGTATTACATATTCGATTACCGGTGTGTATTACGTCTCTGTTCGTAGGTGCGTATTTGTTCTTACTTTTCGGTGCGTATTATGTGCTCACTTGTTACGCCTCCGTTTGCAGGCGTGAAGACTGGGTGAAAAGAAAGTGATTGGGAGGGGGATTCCTTCCTCTTAATTTTACTTAAGAGGTCTCAGGAGTCTTAATTTTTACATGGCGGTGCAAGTTAGCAACATGTCACATTTTTTCTCAGTCTCTATAAAACATAAATGTATAACATTTTTAATATAGACAACCTAATATATCTTCTATTTAAAATATTTTTTTAATATTCTATATTGAAATTTTATTTTATTTAATTTTGATAAAAAATTTAACATTGTTTCTTAATTTTTATGCTTGCGCGCAATATTTCTCGCAAGCTAATAAAGCAATTTACATGAAACTTGGTAAATATCTTTGTTTTAAGGTAAAGAATAACTTATACTTCAAATTTAGTATTATAATTGCATTGATTATTTGAAATTGGCAATTTTTCAATAAAAGAATGATTTTTTTAAATTATTTATAATTTAAATTTAAATTTCAAATAAAATAAATAAATAAATTGCGTACAAATGAAGTGTATGTTAAAGATACATTAGTTTTACATCATTATCAATATTTTAGGGAGCTCTCGAACCAATAGTTTTGCTACAGTCTTGCGCGCAGTGCATGCAAGTCAAAAAACAATTTAAATTTTTTTCTGAAAATTAAACATAAAAAAATTCTATGTAGAATATTAAAAAATGTATATTTTAAATAGAAGAGATATTAGTTTGTCTATATTAAAAATTTTATCCATTTATGTTTTATAGAGACTGAGAAAAAAATTAAATGGGATATGTAGCTAAATTGCACGGCCAGGTAAAAATTAAGACTCCTGAGACCCCTTAAACGCGTTTATTTCCCAACATTACTAGCGTATTCTAATTTTGTGTACGCATAAATTCGATAATGATGCTCTCAGAATTCCAGAATTAAAATGTGAAGTCCCTTGGTATAGTGTAGGGGGGGAGGGGGCATTTGTCTCTTTTAATTTTAATTAAACACGTTTATTCCTCGATATTATTAACCGATTATCTTAAAATTTTGTACACGTATATATTGAGTAAAGATTCTTCCATGAATAGTTTTTAGTTAAACTAGGAGAAAAGAAATGGGGGGTAGCAATGATTTTGTTTATTAAAAAGAAAAAAAACTGCAGTTTGTGTTTTGGATAAATTTTACACAGATTATCATTAAAAATAAGCTTACACTTATGATTGTCTGAAAAATTACTTTACTTTAATTGTAATAAAGAAACTTTCAGTGATACAGAAAAATAATAATTACATTGAAGAGAGTCGTATTAAAAGAACAAAATAAATTACCCCATTTTACCTTACTCTGTAGCAAACCATACTAAATAATGATTTTTTTTTTAAGCTACCGTATTTTATGGAAGAAACGCCGCACCCGTCGTAAACGCCGCACTTCTCGAATTGGCCTGAATAAGCTTAAAAATATCGTAATCGCCGCACCCGTTGTAATCGCCGCATCCGTCGGAACGTTACTTTTGTCGACAGCGTCACATTGACCTAAATTTAATCAAAGTTTTCTGAGCAGTGTAGGATGCCCCGTTTTTAATATCTTAAGAAATCTGAAGTTTTATTTAAAATATTTATATCCGATTTTAAATATTTTTATGAATTTTTAAATTAAGGAAACTCAGTTTGTATTAAAAAAAATCGTAAACGCCGCACTTAGAAAAAAATTAACTTTTAATCTCGTAAACGCCATAAAATACGGTAATAAAGTTCTTTATGTTATTCTCACCGATTTAAATGGTTTATTTGATGATGTAATTTTGCTATTTTTTTATATTCTTATACTAAAGTGTTTTCCTTCTTTATCGACTTCTGCAGCTTATAGATTATTATTGTCACATTCAAGATAAATAAATGAAAATAAAATAACGTAAAACCTTATTTTTAATAGAGATTTTGGAAGATCGTCATCAAAGAGTATAGTATTGGAATGTTTTAAATATAATTTAACGCAATGGTATTCTACATCTAAGTTAATAATAAGTGGTATAATTTTATTTTTTTTAAAGAAAATGTTAAAAGTTGATAAGTAAAAAAAAAAAACTACAATAGAGCGCCAAATAAACGAACTTGACTTATCCAAGCCTCTATCATACCTCGTTGTTCTTACGGTTCTTTTATAAGAGAATTTTAATATAATTAAAAAGTTTCAGGTGGGGAGGGGGGTGGCTTTATTATAGAACAAAAGGGCTTTGCTGGCCTATGGTTTATTTTAATGAAAAAAATAAAAATAAAAATACTTTTAAAGAAATGGTAGTAAGTAAAGGAGCTAAGAAAATTTTCTTAATTGAGAGCATTGAAAGTGATTCGGATGATTTGGTGTACTAGATTTTAAATTTTTATTTAAATTTTAAGAATGATAAAATTAATATTTTAAATATCAATCTGAAAATGAGATTAAAGAAAACCAAGACAACGACTCTAAAGGTAATGGATAATGAATCAAAATTTATAGATACTAAAGTTTCTGCTTGGAAACAGCTGAGATAAGTGAGAATAAATAAATGAAATAACTTATCTATCTCAAGTTTATGTTAATCCTATTTAAATTCTTTATTTAAAATCAGAACATTTGCCTCTGCATATCCGAACTAATCTTGTTCCCAGTCGCAATCCTTTGTTTTTGGATCTTCGAATAAAACCATTCATTTATATCCTGGTTCATAAAATAGTTTCTACTGCAGAATTCTCCGAAAAAGCAGGGAAGGCGAGTTCAAAGGTTCCGTTTTCTTACTTCGGTCACTAAATGATCAGTCAAGCTGTCAACGAGATCATTAAGGGGCTACTTCTGTAACGCTCCGAGGTAGAGCATTACAGAAAAAATTTATTTACCTCAAAAAGTGCTGGAATAAAGCTTGAGAACGGTAAGACTACCAATAAAGTCACGATGCTTGATATTTAAATGCTTACACTGCAAATAGAAGCGTCTTAAATTTAGACACATATGTGACTGAAAAAGAATTTTAGACACTTCAGTGTCTTAATCTGAAAATTCAGACATTATAGATGTCTTAATTTAAGATACATAAGTGTCTTACTATGACCATGGTGTAAACGAACTGAGAATAATGTCTAAAATATCCGCAAACGTCTTATTTTAAGACACTTCATTGCTTTAAACGTGTCTTAATTTAAGACGTTTTGATACTTCCGACGCAATAACCACCAGGGGGCACTAGCACTCCCAGTCGCGCATGCGTTTTAGATGTCTTCGTTCGAAGTGGTATACGTTGTAATTCAAACAAAGTTTGTTTTTATGTCCGCGTGTATTTTAATTCGTTTTTTCGCGTGTATTTTAATTCGTTTTTTGCGAAATGTGAAGTACTGTGATTTTAATTCGTATTGACTTGGATTATTTATTTATTGAATACATACATCTGACGTGTGTGCTCGACATCAAATGTCTCTTAGAAGCTGTCGTCGATACAACGATACAAGGGCGGGATAGACACAGAACAGAAGTAGACGACGGTTGAAGATTACACCCGGAAATTCTACAAAGCGTGTGCAATGGGCTTAGTGTTAACTCGTATCAATTTATATCAATAATATTGTGTTATTCATCTTCGTCCTGTCGAAGCTGGCAAAAAAAAAAGAAACTTTTGCCTGGCGGGTCCTGTTTTTAGGATGAAACATCTCATTCTTTAAATATGGCTAGTCGGATGTATTATGGGATTACCTTTTAAACTGATGAAAGTCTTTCTCCCTCACTGTGGTTGTGGTAGTTTTTAAAATTTCAAATCGGGGAATATTTCTTACCTCTTGCAAACAACGATTAAAGTAAGTGTTATAATTTCTTTATAGTACTAAAATTATTGTCTTTTATGATTTTATTTATTGTACTAAACAAAATCTTACATGAAATTTAATTAGTTTTGAATCTTTTTGCAAAAAAAAAAAAAAAAAAACACTAATTCTAGAAGTATATATTTTTTAATTTATGACGTTGTCTTTTATTACAAATTATGTATTATTTATTCTCATCTTTTTTCTCAAATTTAAAGTAATAACATCACTAAAAAACAGACATATTTAAAAGTTAAGTTCATTCTCTTGTTTTGTTTTGTTTTCAATATGGCAGTTCTTAGTTTCAATTTCAATGGCTAATGCTTATCTCATACTCGACCACAAGGAAATAGAAAAAAAAAAACTTTGAAAGATCTCCTAAAGTTTTCTTACTTCCTAGCTAGGGATTACAATCTCGGATCGGGATCCCGCTTTAATTTTAACCCCGAAAATCCCGGAATTTTTACTGGAAAATTCCGGGATTTTCGGGATTGCCTTTTTTTTTTTTCCATTGAACAATATTCAGCTGAAATTAAAAAATATATTTATAAACTTTCGCTTTTGGAAAAAAAATCAATTGATTTTCATGAAATTTATATATAATTGAAGATGAATGTTTATCTCAAGTATTTCTTAGATATATTTCTAAAGCTATTAAATCTTTTAATGTGTGAAAACTTTTGATTTTGAAACATAGAAGTAAGCCAGACAGGAAAAATTAAATCATTTGTTTATTTAGATTTCGCTGCATGCGTGGATTCGAAGGTCATTTTCCAATTAGACTTTACTGATAAGCATCGCAAGTTTGTATCATAGTGATATCATGTGCTAACTTTTTTTTTTTTTTTGGCTTTATTTTGCTTTAAAGATGTCTTGTTTAGTACCTCATAGGAATGATAACAATAAGCCCATGTGGCAATATAAATTTTTTTTAAATCTAATTTTTAAATGATAAGGATTTTTATTTTTTTTTCGGGGAGGGGGGGGGGGGAGATTTTGTATGAAATTTTCGTAAAGTTGATTCATTAAATCTTGCACTGATTATAATGAAAGTTTTGAACTTTTAGAGTAGGAAAAGATTAAAAAACACAAAATATAAATAAACAAAATACCGAAGTAATTTTTTTCTCAATATTAACCCTTTGCACTCGAGGACTCCGGAGCGGAGCCATTTAAAATTTGTCTTCAAACTCGAGGTCTCCGCTACGGAGACAATGCAAATAATTTTGTGATACCATGTAATCTTAGCTTTTCTAGACAGGTATCACAAAATTATTTGCATCGTCTCCGTAGCGGAGCCCTCGAGTTTGAAGACAAATTTTAAATGGCTCCGCTCCGGAGCCCTCGAGTGCAAAGGGTAAAGTAGAATATTTATTTATTTATTCATAGTTAAATAGCTGTTGTGATTATCATCTGATACATATGTAAAATTGCCTATGTGGCAATATAAATTTTTAAAAAATCTATTTTTAAATTATATGAAGTAGAGTAGGACAAGATTGTAAGAAATATATATATTTATCCATGTACTTTAAAAGCCCTCAATAGCCCTCGCCGCTGAATTTGTCCGATAATCGGAGATGTCTGTTTTTGTGAGGTAAAAATATACAAATATGTATGCCATGCGGATTAAAAAAGTATTCGCTAAATAGATGTTTCAGAATAGCTATTCGGGAATGTCCATTAACCTCCACAACAGGTACTCCCGAATACCGGACATCTCAATTAAGATAACAATAATGCAGGGTTGTATTTTTTGCAAAAGAACTTCTTGATTAAAGAATGGGCATACTGGGCCGTGCCCCGCCCCCCTACGATTTTAGAGCCCACAAATTTGATGTGCAATATTTGTAAAGTTTATATTTTAAATCTGTTTCGAAATTCCACTGATTATAATCAATATTTTGAACTTTTAAAGTAAAATAAGATTTAAAATAAAACAAATTAAAAAAATCTAATATTTAGATAAATATTTTTTGTTTTAATCTTGTTCTACTCCTGAAGTTCAAAATATTGATTATAATCAGTAAAATGTCGTAAAAGATTTAAATTATCAGCTTAACAAAAATTGCGTACCAAAATTGGGAGCACCAGAAAAATCAGGTTGTAGGGGCGGGGGGGGGGGCAGGACCCCAGCCAAATATTTTTCCAGGATTCAACGTGGTCAAACATGGCTACGTATGATGCTTACAAAAAAAAATGGATGCTATTAAGACGTTTGAAGTGTCTGAAATTCAGACACGAAAAGTGTCTGAAAAAATTCAGACATTTTAAGATGTCTGAAAACTGAACACTCCGTTTCAGACACTTAAGTGTTTGAATTTCAGACATTTTAATTTACAGTGTATTATATTACTGCTTAAATTCTGCAGTAAAATTTCCGCCATTCTTTCTCTAGCATACTTGTGCATGAGAAAAAAGTTGAAAAAAAATTGCGTGACTGCATCTGAAGTGATTTTCTGTATAAGTTTAGCAAGAAGGACGGTAAGGAATCTAAAACCAAGGGACAGAGTTAAAAAAATAATAATAATAATAACAACCGTAAAAATATGTGCACGTTAATATTTTGCTACATATTTATATAAAACAATAGTCCCAGTTTCGGAAAAAATTACATCGAATTACTTTTATTGAAACAAATTTATACAAACAACTCCAAACTTAAAAATCAGCATCAGGAACACAGGACGCTATAGGAATTTTGTGGTATATTTGGACACCGACATCGTCCAAAACTTATTTATGTCGTTAATATTGTTATGCAGTCATGCAATTGTATGTTTTCCAGTATAAGAAATACCCCCCACCCCCTATTAGAATATGTACTAAAATAAAAACTATTATCCAGGGACTTAAAAGTCAAGAGATTGTGAGAATGCCTCATAAACGCTAGCACAATGTACGTACAATCAATAATTAAAAAAAAAAAATATTTAAATGTTCAGACTATATTTATTTATTTACCAAGAAAGAAAAATCCTGCCTTAGATTATGAAATACTTTCCAATACTTCCAGAATACTTTAATAATGCTTTGGTGTTCAATAAGGTTAATAACATACGTAAGTAACCAAGAAACGCCTAACATATATGCAAAACAGGATTGAGCTGTCCATAGCCGAAAAAGTACTTCAATTCTTCTGTGCGGGGCTATATTTTATCTATACATTTATATAAATTCTACATAGTATGTTAAAATTTAGCTTTGTAACAAAACATATTATAGGGCGAAAACACGTCAGCAATTTTTATCAGTAGCCCAAAAAAAAAAAATTTGAATTCTTTTGAACAGTCCTGTATATGAGACCCGTACCCGCACCCTCCCTTCTTATATACATATCCAGTGCCAGTAGGGAGAAAAATTTAGTTAAACTAAAAAAAACGCATATCATAACTGAAAACGCACTTCCAGCAATTATCGCTAATAGACTGTACTTCTGTATTGTATATTTTGTGTGTTATTGTAAATGAACTATAAATGATATGCACATCATATTCTACAATAAGTATTTGGTATTAAATCTCCGTGATGTATGTCATTTTCATTATATTTGAAATAGTGTAACATCATTCAAATATTCTGTAAACAGTTTTCCCCGTGGACTATTATGTAATGTAATTTGTTTGTGTGGTTCTGTAAATGAGTAATAAATGCTTTGTACCCCATAAATGCATATCAATTTTAACATATTTGAAATGGTGCAACATTATTAAAATACACTTCATTCTTTCTCAATGACCGTAATCTAACGGAATACTTTTGGCTGTTTCTGTGAATGAACTATAAATGTTACAGACTTCAATTTTAATAGGGATCATGCTATAGTAAATGTCAATAATATGTTAAAATTACTGAGCAATTCAAGTATAATTACGAAAATTAGAGCACGGACAGACAAACCGAAGTCATAAATATTTTCAACTGTGTTACAGAGTATTAAAAAATTCATAGCAATCCTTTATCACTTAATAAATAGAAAGAAAAAGTAGCTACAAAAAATATTTTTGTTTCTTTCTCATTACTAGATTGAGATAATGGTATTATTATATATGAAAAATTGGTGCTGTTAAGGTATGAAAATGAATGTTTGAACTATTATACTTTTTCATATGAGCGATGTCGTGTTTTTATTACTGGATATAAATAAATAAATAAGAATTTCATAATTTAATTTCCTCTACTTCACCCTAATTGAAAAAGGAAAATTCTAATTTTATCGTTCCATTACAGTATTTAAAGCTGTTAAAAACTATAAAAAAGTAAAAAATAGAGTCTCAACAACGTGAATCTTTCCGATACATTCTTACATAAAAACTTTAAATTTGCTTACATTACTATTCAATCGAATATCGTTTTTATTTTTTTATTTTAATATAGTTTGAATTATAATAGAATCGCTAGCAGATGGCAATTATTTCCTAATTGTTGTATCTAAAACAAATCCAAAATACTAACTTTAGCATCATTTTCAGAATAATATTTTGCATTCATCAGAAAAAGAGAAAAGGTATTCGATTTTTTATCATCTGAATAAGAATATCGTTAAATTTCGTGTTAAAAAATATACATATATGATTTTCAAAATGTGTATTTCCCTCAGTATTTGCCTGGAGGCAAAGGGTATATTGTTTTATGTTGTAGGATGACCATTTTTTTTCCAATACGCCTTTCTGGTGGCAACATCATCACTCTGTTAAGTGATTTCGATTTTTCAATTGAGTGAAGTATAGCCTCTTAAGCAGATGAATAAGGAAGACTAGAATTTATCAAGATTTCCAACAGTTTTAAACGTTTTCCAGATTGAACAAAATTTTATTAGATTTACGAAAAGGCTTATCCGCAGACATACTAAAGTGTTGAGTAGAATTATACATATAGTAAAATAAAAATATAGTATTTTTTACTATAGCCATGGGCAGAATGCAGGAAATTTTTGTCATATCTTTGGGACGCTTCAAAATATTTTAAAGTATTTCTAACATTTTCATGCATTAAATGAGCGGAGGTGTTTAATGAGCACGGTACAAAAGATTTAAGAGGGGAGAATGAAGTGTCATAACATGTTTTCATGTTCACACTTTAAAACCTGTCTACACAGAGGGTGAGGCGCAAGTTAAAGGTGGGGTGGTTTACCATGAGTCATGGATTATAGAGATTTGCTGTCAAGAAAAAGAAAATGAAGAGAGAATCATCCTGTGAAATAATATACTATTATGGGATTTTTTTCAAAAATATAATGAACTCAGAATAAATATAACCACTTTTTACGAATAAAACTAACTTTTAAACAAAAATATTTGCTGTGCATTTAAATGCAGATGTACAATTATCCATCTTCTGCTAAATGGAAAAAAAAAATAAATAAAAATAAAAACAGCAAAATAATGATGCAAACTGGCGAATCTATTAAGGCGACTACATCGAATTGCTTTTGAATGAGCTAATTTCCCACTTTTATAGAAAGATAGCCCCTAAATGGCGTCTGAATATTAAATCAACCACTCTGCGCAACAGAATCGGAAAAAGTATATATTTTAAAATTATTATTCATTTATTGCCTCACTGAGTGTACACCTGTCTTTATCATTCATAATATGAAATGAAATAGGGAAAAAACACAGAATACGTATAAAAATTAAATATTAAACAATGTTTATTCCAAAGACATCATCATATTTTTAAAAAAGAAAAGAAAATAATAGGAACGAAAATCACGTATTGTTGAGTTTTATTCCATTTTCGGCGTTAAATTAAATTCGCAATAATTTAATACGAACCATTAGGGAATCGCAAAAGAAAAAAAAAAAAAAACTTTTTGTTGTGAAATTTTAGCCTTCTAAGATAACAGGAAAGTTTGCCTAAAATAGCCCTAAAATTTGAAAAAAATTACAGAAATGTAAAATTTATAGATTTTTTTTTCTCCCGAATTTCGATACAGTTACTAATGTTGGTTTATATATATTCTTGTGGACATGTTTACTTAGAATATAAACACAAATGAGTATATTAATTGTATTCTCATCTTCTTATGACTTAAAGTGAATTCTTCTTACATGCCTCTGAAGATTATAGCAATAATTAGTTTGATTTTTTTTTTCAAAACGAATTATTTAAGCGTCCTAAAATGACGCTATAAAAAACAATGATTTGTAAAAAATTAAATAATCAAAGTATGATCAATTTGGGATCGATATAAAATGTAATAAAAGTGTAATATTCTTTGTTAAATATTATTTTTTGAAGAAAATGTTGAATATCGAAATATCGATGCACAATATTTTCAGTTAAGGGGATGCTTCACGCGCTTGAAAACACACGCTCCGTAATGTTAATCCTACGAGCAGGTTATTTTCAAATTTCTCGTCTCAATTTGAATATTTTTAAACGCTTTTTTCTGCGTAGGATAGCTGAGCTCAATATTTAATCTGACTCTTTTTTATTTTTTCAATTTTGGTTGTAGATTTTTTTTTTAAGTACTTTCAGCTTCGAAACTGGTTTCGAATCCCCTTAAGGCTTTTCGTTCTCAAAGGCCTGCCGACTGAAGCATAATTTTCTAACACTCATTTGAAATTTGAAGTTAGTTTTTTGACGAAAGTGTATAAATTCGAACATATTCTTTTGGAAGTGAAAAAACTTTGCAATTTTTTTTTATTTTGCTTTCGATATAATACGATTCCAATTTGAGTTGCTTTTATTTGTCTCATAAGCCTCTTTTATTCGAGTTTTATCGATACCCCCCCCACCCCTTTTATTTCTCTTGAAAATCTTGTGGCTTTACGGAAAAACGAAAAACACATTCATATTTCTAGTGTATAAAGAAGACTGCCTGCAAATTTCGTGAACTTACGATTTAAATTGACTAGGGAATTGTGTCAGACAGATGCTTAGATTTATAAAAAGATTAAAACAGCCCAAAACATCCATTTTAATTTTTTTAGAAAATCCAGTGTCTTTATAGAAAAACGAAACAAAACAAACCATTATTTTTTCTTAACGATTTTACTTAACGTAGATTTTCAGCTTAAATTTATCGCGAAATAAAAAACTGGAATAACAAAATTTATTCTGTGTAAGGAAAGAAAATACGTGTAGATCGAATATTAATACTGTGAATTGTTAATCTACAAAAAAAAAAATTAATTCATTTTAAAAATTCCTTCTCGTCCCAGTCTCAACAATAGGTTACATTTTTCTTTTTCTTTTCTTTTTTTTTAAAATTCTTTTATAGATACAATGCACCAGATTTAACAAAAAATAAACAAATTGGTATTATTCCTTCTAAGTTCATTATTTTGATAAGAAAGGTAATTCGTAGAGAAAACTTGAATTTCCTTACCGAACGTAATTAAATGCATATGAGATAACTATAGCAATATTGCCAAGAAAATACTGAAAGCATAGATTAAAAAATGCACAAGGGCTATAATATATTTCCTATGTTCATGCGAAGTCCAAACCCAAACCATTCAATGAAGACTATCAAAATTTTTTAATGTCCCACCTAACAAAGTGAAAACGGAAGAAAGAGGATAAAGAAGCACATAGAAACGACTAGTAATCTGCCACCAAAACGCAGGATTGGGGGGATGTGGGGGATAGTATGCAGTCTGGATAATGTGAAAAGCATTTATGTTAGACATGTTTAAAAACATCAGAATAAATCCTGAAATTCAGAAGCAGACTTTTCGGAAACACGGAAATTAATTATTACGAAAGAGTGAATCAAGAGTGTTAATCATTGTTTTATTTTACTATTTTTAATTTCTGCTATCTTTACAAGAAGAAAGTATTGGATTCGTGAAATTTTTTTACTTCTGGTTATCGACGGATTTATACGTTTCAGAATGTCCTGAAAACTATTTGATGGTTTTTAGAAAATGTCTGTCTGTGAGTCTGTCTGTCACTCTGTAAGTCTGTGTGTGACAAAAATTTTGTGGGCGCTCTATCTCAAGAACTAAAGCACGGAATTTCACAAAACTTTAGATTCAGTTAGACCTTGGTATAAACTGGTTCTGATTAGTTTTTGGGGAAAATCGCCTCACAGGTGGCACTGATATGCTGCATTATTCATAACTATCGCAATAATTCTAACTCAAGAAAAAATACATGAATTTTCATCAAACTTCAGATTCAGTAAGTCCCTGATATACATTAGTGCTGTTTAATTTTTGGTGTGAATCGCCCAAGATGTGGCGCTGTTGTGCTGCATTTTTCACGATTTCCGCAATAGCTATAGGGAGATGGGGGCATATGTGAACATCGCAATTTTTCGATAGTTATTATAAGTCTTTTTATTTGAAAAAAATTACTAAAGATGATAGCACCTGTAGACATATGGTAAAAATTTTTGGAAGCTCTATGACATTTTGTTTGTCCTCTGTAGCAAAAACACTGTTTTTAGATATCAAAAGTAAAATCTTTGTTCCAAGTTGATAAGCGAGTAACTTTATTTTTTTATTCATTTATTTGAATTTGAGTGTTTTAACGTATACTATGAATACTAATAAACATTTTTGGTAAAGTTCTTTTTCTTCTAAAATTGAGAAATTTTAATAATTTATCAATTTAACAGAAGCAGCAATGTGGGGCAGTTGTGAACAGACCAGTTGAGGCAGATATGAACAGTTGATAAGTACCCAAATAATCATTCTGTGATTCTGTTCCTTTCAGTTAACTTAATGAGACATAATGCGAGTTCCATTACCTACAATGTTTCTGAAATAGAAGATATTTTTCTCGCACGAAGTTGATTTTGTATTGAAACTTCCACAAACACATCTTTCAGCAAATACATAAAGAGCAACAACCTCATTTATGTTCAATTGTACTTTAAATACATTTAATGTTTTTTAAAATGCAATAAGTGTTACGTATTATTTTACTAAACGGTTTACAACAATATTTTTTATGCATTGTTAATACAAAAGTATTACTTTGAACAACTTTGCAAATTTTTCTATTACATTTGTTCTAAACTTGCAATGATGGTTTACTTCCATCTCTAAAACAGTTATGTATATGATGCTTTGAATGGAGATAGAAATACCAGTAATATTTTAAGAAAAAAAGAATTTTAAACTGACAACTACCGTAAAATCCCGATTGTACACACCCCCCCCCCCCTTTCTTTGAAAAGTAAAAGAAGTTGCGGGGGGGGGGGGGGTTATAGTCGAGATTTTTTTTTTCATTAAAAAACCCTTCTTTATCTATAATTTAAAAGTAAATAAGGCAAATACAGGAGTGAGAATCTTTCGTATTTCGGCCGATTTCTGATAAATAGTATGTAAATGCCCCCTCCCTAAAAATTCCTCCAAATAAAAACCCTTAAGCAAAATTTTAAAGTTTTAATTTCTTTTTTTTAAATTGCTTCTTTATTTTTGTTTATTTTATTGCAACAATACCTAATGAATCATCTAAGCCCCCCCCCCCCCCAGATCTACTTATTTTCATTTTATAATCTTTTGCTTAAACATATCACACAGAAATATATATATATCTTTATGGTGAATTTAAAAGGTATTATAACGAATGATTACGATGACAAATGAATAACAAACTTCAAAACATGTTAAAGGATATATTTTCCTTGTGTTCGCATGTGCCCCACGTGTGTTCACAACTACCCCGCTGATGGGGCACATGTGAACAATTTTTTGAATTTATAAAACTATTAAAAAATGTAAGAAGAACGATACAGGTGATTTTTAAAAATTACCATGTGTAAAAGAAAGTTCTGTTTACTATATGGGGTAGTTTTTGTTTATAGAAATTAATCCAGTTATGAGAAAAAGCTATATTTATGCGAATTGTTCACATGTGCCCCCATCTCCCCTATCTCAAAAACTAATGCATGAATTTTCATCAAGCTTCAGATTCAGTTACTTCCTGGTATAAATTGGTCCTAATTAGTTTTTGGTGTAAATCGCCCAAAAGGTGGCGCTGCTATACAGAATTCTTTACAATTTCCGCAATAGCTCTATCTAAAAAATCAATGCACGGATTTTCATCAAACTTCAGATTCAGTTAGAAGTTGTCAAAGTTGTTGATAATTAGTTGTTGATTTCGGTGTAAATCATCTAACACGTGGTGATGATATGCTGCATTTTTCAGGAAGTATTAACATGTATGAGATAGAAGCAAGTTTTGGGATTGCCACATCTGACTAGTTTTATTTACTTCACTTAAATTATTTTAGGAGTATCCCGATTCATTTACACACACACACACATATATATATATATATACATTGAAAAACCCAAATTCATATAATTTAACACACGGAAAAAACATCTAACAAACCGTAACTAAAATAATAAACAACAAAACCAAGAGTAACTGAAAAAACTAAATATGAAGAGAAGCGGCAAGGCTGATGACTTGCGCTGCGGGGTTAAACATGTTTTACATGCACAACATTCCCCCTCACTTGCCAAGACCAAACAAATAAAATTTGAAAAAAAAATGAAAACCACAAGCTAACCCATAGCCGTCAAATGAAATCCGTGAATATACTCACTGCTAAGCTGTTTTCGTTAGGTATCACGTATCGATATATCCCCATCGTCGAACAATTCCAATGTTTTATTTCGATAGCTTTTTTTCTTGATAAAATTAAGAGTTAAATCATTCAGAAAATGTAGTGGGTAATTTTGTTTACTAGCGTTTATGTAAAAGTTAAAAATTTCCCCAACCAATCCATCAACGTTTGAACACAAATTTGCAATACGGTTTAAACCATTTAAATATATATTTCTAAAAATTGAAACATGCGCGTTACTATTAAAGTTTAATATTTTTATTGTATCAAAATTAAAATAATTCCTTTTATCGCAAATACTATTTACTAAAATTCCGTTACACACACACACACACACACACATATATATATATATATATATATATATTCACTCTTAAGGCGATATTTAAATTCTTTGCTCATCAATGGAAAACTTTCTGAAAATCATCTCAATGAACATTTCTTCATTTTTAAACGTAAAAGCAAAATATGGGCAGGCCTGACTATTAAAACAATTAGAAATCGAATGGCATTTTAAATAAATAATTTGCTTAAGTAATTATAAGTAATTTTTAATACGTAGCGGTGAATTTTCTCCTTTCCCGTGGCGTCTCGTCCGGCAATTCCGCTCAAAATGCAAATTTGACAAAATTTTCTAAAAGATACTTTGCCTTTATCAAAGAAACTGGAAAATACCATTCGATTACATAATAATAAGAAAACTTGCCAATTCCATGAGTTTCCGAACAAAAATTAATTCAGAAATGTATGACATGACAGAAAGTATCTCCTTTCATTTTGAGAACAATGCTATAAAATGGAGGGCTCGTTTGTAAAACAATTAAATAGCAAAATGTAATTTCGAGATATTAAGGATTCAAGTTTTTAAAAGAAAACTATATTATCCTCTCGTAAACTGTCGTGATTGCTTCCTCTAAAACAGCTGATTTGTTAAAGACTGTATCCTCCATCATCCTTAGTTGCACTTATATACTACGCATTTTGTATGATGCATTTTATTTTCTTGGACTTACATGCAAAATTTTCTTTTTTAAAATTCATATTTAAAGTTTATGGCATAACTTTTGAAATTCACATCTAATATTATGACATATATGATTTAAAAAAATCTTGTGCATTTAGAAAGGTGTCGGGATGTTGTTAACGATTTTACATGAGAATAATAATAATAATAATAATAATAAATAAAAAAAATTAGTTACCAATTTTTACACAGTTACCAATTTTATACCCGAATCCTTCATATGTTCATACGTAATCAGTACATTGTATATGTCTCTAAAATTATTGCAACTGCTCAAAGCATTAGATTTAAAGCTACCAGGTTATTTTAGAATGAACTCATTAATAAATATTTAAAATAGCACACGTTACAAGACGTATTCATATGTTGCTTGTATCTAATTTTATTCAGTATAGACCCCTTGCATTGACGTCACGTTGCTATTAGCAACGACTGATACTATATCTTCTGGAGCACACACGTGGAGCACAGAACCCCCCGTTTGCCGTTAAAAGCACGTGTTATCTTTCTCTTTAATTTAGAACTTCCTTATTTTTATTATTATAGTGCAAATAAGTCTAAAAAGTCAAATGGAGAGCACCATATTCGCCTTATATTTGGGCGCCATATGAAGCGATTTCAGACATGTGACGTCATGTGCAACCCGTCTATAACATACTTACAGTTTTAACGCTTTTAATCGGTAGTTTTGTAGTTGCCAACTTTTAGACTTTTTTCTTACCACTATTTTTTAAAAGCATTTTTCGTCTTACCTGTCACCAAATGTCGATGATTAAATAAGGTGAAGATTGCAATTAAAGTATAGTAGCAGAAAAGCTCAAAAGTTGTCATACCACTACCATACCTAATTTATCAAAGTTCTTTTTCTATGTTAAAGTTGAAATGCATATTAACTTACGAGATTCAACATTTAAGTTACTATTTATTAATTTCGAAATAATTAATTATAGGAATATGTTAAACATTTATAAAAGATCTTGTTACAGACAAAGTTATAGATTTGTCTCAAATTTCTCAATGTACTCCTAGATTTTTTTAGGTTATTTTTCGGTTTCTTATTTTCTTGGTAAATATTTTATTATGAAGTATTTGATTTAGTACTGTTTGGAAATTTTCATTTCTGTATCTAACCATGCCATTTTAATTGTTTTGTTTGTTTGTTTTTGTGTGACGGAAGAAGGGGGGGGGGGGGACGTGCTTTCTTTGCTCTTTTTTTTTTTATTCAATGCCAATAGTATGCCAAAGCTTGGAGATGTATTTCATGACGAAGTACCCACACAAATAGAAAAAAAAAAACACGTGTGTTTATTACTTCTGTTATTTCTCTTTTATTGATCTGAAGACTAATGAATAGGTTCGTCTTTTATAAATCCTTGAACTTGAAACATCTGAATGCTAAAGTGTTGGTGTTGTTCATTACGTTGATTTTTACAAGTCAAGTATTTAATAAAAATTACATTATAAAAATATAAAACAGTGAAGATCAGTCCAGCTCCACGGATTTTTGTGATAAAGTTTATTGAAATTATAGATATTAAGCGAGTATGTATGACCATTGGAAAATCAGAAAATATTACAACCTTGCTGTTCCTAGAAATAAAATATTGTGGGGGAATTATTAGACAACGCATTTCAATTCTTGTTTTACTGCCATTAAAAAAACTTTCAACGGCTCTGCAGAAAGTAAGACCTGATTTTTGCCTAACTTTGTTCCTAAACTTTAGTTTAATAAATAAATATGTAATATTAAGAACAATACTTATCCTTTAATAACACATGTGTCGACATCTGTAATTAGAAATATAAAATATGAATGTTGTAATGACAATATAACTTTTTCCTTTGAAAAGCCTGATTTATTTGAAACAATTGTTATACGAATCGCTTTAATAATCGTGTCTGTATATAGAGAAATGATTGAAATACCACTTTGTCTATGTTTTCTTAAATAAACTTAGAAAAAGAAAGGGCTATAATTTATAGTTGTAAAGTTATCGAAAGAACTAAATCTAAAATGTTTGTATAACGATATTTTCATTAATTACGTTCAGCTTGACATGAAACCCTGATTTCTTAAAAAGTGATTTCGACGATTTCCCAAAAACGATGCGAAACGAAAAAAACCCATATTTATGCCATTCTACATTTTCCGAAACTTTATCAACACTACTCTGAGAACTCCTCTACTATGGGAAGGAGTTCTTGTTTTATTTACTTTGCTAAGCTTTTCAAGTGGAATAGACAAGTTTTATTCTTATCTTGGAATTGGAGAAGAGACAGGGAATATGCTGTTATCTATTATGTTCTTGAATGGTTTGGTGAAACATCTGCAAATCATTAACCCGTTCGGGACCATGGGTGCATATATGCACCCTCAAAAAGTGCTTACAGCGCTTGAGTTTGATACCAGTAAAAAAGAAAAGTAAAATTGATTTTATTTAATTACGACATTTTCGCGATTTTTAAAGTTAAGTCAAATAATTAACAAAAACAGGTGCCAAACGAATAAAATTCGTGTAAAAGATCCTGGTCCTGAGTGGGTTAAGAAGTGTTTGCGCATGCTTGAAAATTATCAGTGGTTCTACAGAGAGAATCTTTTATAGTTTGAGATTTTAAAAGCTTTTTTATTTTAAAAATTAAAGCTATCTGGATTTTTAATTTATAATTTCTTCAAAGAAATACAATAATATTTTAAACGCATATCATAGAGTCAATGATATATCTAATAGTCTCAACTTCGCATTTTTGGCTTATATAACCTTTTAGTTTTTTTTTTTTTTTTTTTTTTCAATGACATTTTAATTTCAATATAATTACCGCACAAGACTTACTCACAATATAAAAAAAAAAAAAACAATTGAAATTCTTTTAAATTCGAAAAACAAAGCCACAAATTACCTTATATATATATATATATATATATATATATATATATATATATACTGATCTTACTTCCAAATTTAAATTTATTGTAATGCAGATAACTTCGTATAATTATAATTCAAATAATGTGTGTAAATTTTATGTTGAATTACTCAATTTATGTACGTATGCTCTTATATCAAATTAAAATTGTTCATTTCGTGAATTAGATTTATTTAAGATTAAACTTTAATTTTACAATATTTCTGTAATAAAGAAAAATGAACTGCTCTAAATGTGTAAATATATGTGTATATAAATGTGTGTCTTAAATATATAATTGAAAGTCAGCTGTAAATAAGTTTGAACATAAAATTTTGGTGAAAATAAAATAACTTAATTTGGAATTCTTTGCATTCAATAATAAACTTTTTGAAATGTAGCACAAAGTTACTCTTTTAGTTTAAAAAAATATTTTTTTCCATATTAAGAAAACTAGGGGATCGTACCCGGACTTCACGGGTTACAGAATATAGGTGAAAACCATTTTTTTAATTGAAAAAAATATTTTTTTTTTTTTACATGCAACGTATTTTTTAGATTGCCCACTAAAAATAATAGAGCATTTTTCATATGAAAATTATGAATTATACAATCAAATAAACTTTTAAAATTTATCAAAAGCGATTTTTTTTTTATTATCCTCATGCTAAGAGTTATTAGCCCAAGATTTTGCTGCTTTCTGTATCCTTTTATTTTCTGAGGATTTCAGAGCTTTAAGCGCGTAGTTCAATTACATGTCTGTTAAATTAGTGTTTTATTTATATTATTTTATTTATTTAATCATAGATGAAGTTTTATTTTTGTTTACGGAATATTAGTTGCAAGAAAATGATAAACTCTTCATGTAGTTTTAAGTGCAAACGGATTAATCTTTCTTAATCGAGTTCCACGCGATAGAGATAAATTTAAAAATTAACCTCTCATACCCGCAATCACCCTTTTTAAAAAATTGGCATTTTAATTTGATAATTTTAAAATCATTTAAACTCAAAACTTAAAGTCACGATTGTTAGCAAAATCTTTGCATGTGAAAAGTCGCACTCTTAACTCGAGTTCCTAATCTCAGTACCGGAGAGTAAAAATTACCGTGATTTATGGGGGATTTTTTACGCATTTGTGTTAAAGTTTAGTTTTATCTAAGAAAATCATTGTTTTCTTTTAAATATAACGTCATTTTCACCTACTTAAGCATTTCACTTAGTGTCTGAAACTTAGTACACATACAGAAGGGAAAAAAAATGGAAACTTGCGTGTTTTCAAAAGCAGTAAGTAATTTTCCGTTCAAAATATTATATCCCTAATGGAATTTTGCGCCATTAAATCCTATACATTTTTTTTTATCAACAATTTTGAATTTTTATCAGATAATCACATGAATAAAGATAAATAAATCTCATTACTTCTCTCTTCTCTGCAATAATGAAAGCTATTTCATTACCATCAATTTGAAGAAATTTCATAGAATACTTTTAAAATTAAAATATAATAATGGGATATTTAAAAAACAGCTAGTGCGGAAACATCTACAAAAGAACAGCTTTCAGTTAAAAAAAATTATTAGTAAATTTGATTCAGCAGAAAGCTCAGGACAGATGACTAAAAAACATTCTTGTGTTTTAAAATATATAGATTATATAAAATTATAAAAAAATTAAACTAAGCAAATTATGTTATTTTGATAAAATTACAGTAATGTGTCTTAAAGAGTAGCAATAAAAATTTTATTAGTAGAGAGAATTTTGTACAAAAACGTGGGGAACTTGATATTATTTCAAACCTCGAATTATTGCCAAGATTTTCTTTGATTGCTTGTCTAACTCGGCGAAGCGAATTCATCCAAGAAAGAATCCTTAAGTTCTGAAATATAAATCACTATTTTTTGGACAAAGAGCATGCACACTGTATGTTACTGCTCTTCCATAAAGTCACTCTAAATGTTTGTAAAACATTGTGTTTTATCAGTGTGTGATTTCGATTACGTTATTTTCAAAGATAAAGCATTTTCACCTCTGAAGAATTTCAAAGCAGCTCGAGTGAAAATGGCGCACTTCTACAAAATATATTTCAGTTTTTAGAATTAAAATATACATTAAAAAAAATGACGTCAATTGCGTCCGCTAAAGCATCCCACTTTTACGATCCCGTCCTAAACAACATCTATAGAATGGTATGCAAATGACATCATTATCATGGAATAATACACAATCCCAGCAGAAAGCAATGACGTCATTTAAGAAGCTCGGCAAAACAATCTCGGATATCTAATGATTTATATCACTTCATTTTTTTTTGTTTATAATAGCACCATGTTTTGACAGAAATTATTCATTTATATTTTTCAAAATTCCGAAAATTTAATTACATACGGATTAATTTAAATTGCAATAAACTAAAAATCCTTTAATTATAAATAAAAACGAAATAAAGCCAAAACTCACCCAGTTTTATGACAGACTATATTATTGAAATAGCATGTATTTTAATTTCAATTTTTTTTTCAGTTTTTATGAGAAAATGGCAACAGAAAGGTACAGCAATCTACTATTTTCCTGTTTTTTTCCCCTTACTTTCAACAGAAATGGGGAACTTCAGTTGCCACGATTACAAAAAATGTAATAAATACTACAAAAAAAATTAATATCTTAAAATTAAATTGAATTTTTTAAAATGAGCTTTCAAACAAATTGCATTTAAAAGAGCATTTTTTTCCTTATACGACGCGACGGTGTAAAAATTTAAAATGTGCGATGTTTAGAAGTTTAAAAATTTGCAGTAGAGAAAATTGAAAAACCAAAATTTTATTTCAAATTTCAAAGTGTTTTGCCATTTGCAAAATGACTTATGCGTTACGCACAGATATGTTTGTCCTTTATAATATAGATAGATATACATTTGAATTAATATTTATATTTGAATTTGTACTTTTTTTCAAATTTTGTCTGTAATTTGAAATATCAAAATAAATAAATAAAATAGTTAGAGGGTGGGGGGAAGACAATTAAAGAAAACAGAAAATTAAAGGGAATAAAGGAAGTCTTGAATATGTCCATAAATTATATCGTGTTGAATGACAAAGACATTTTTTTTTTTTAAGTATAAAGAAAGAGAGTGGCGGATAGTAAAATTTTATTTCTTTCACTGTACATAAGGATGATTTCTTTTCACATTCCATTTCGATTTTTTTTTAATATTTTTTTTTTCCCTTGCAAGAGGTTCTCATAAATAATTTATTTGTTGAGTAAATGATTATCGTATGTTTCTTTCTATCGCCGTGTGTTTTATTCAATTTGTGTTTCTTCAAAAAATAAATAATGGGACAAAGGTGTAGTAGTCCTGGGGGAAAAAAGGTGGAGATATGCTCATGCTCATAGTCACGAACATTAGGTTCTGTGTCACACATAGGGCAAATTTGATTTTGAATCTTACTTTTCATTTTGTATTCCCGAGAAAAGTAACTGAAAATTTAAATTTAATTTTGAAAATTTAAATTTAATTTTAAAAATTTAAATAAAAAAATAAAATTTAATTCAAATTGTTTAAATAAATAAATAATATATATATATATATATTTGTACGCAGTTATTCAAAATGAAAAGAAATTCATTTTACGTAATTTATGTTAAAACAATTTTAACATTTTTTTACTCCAAATACAACTTTAACTAGAATGAAAAATCATGCTTTATGCATAGATTATGAAACATTTTCTTATACTACCAAGACTGTTCTATTATAATATTTTTTTTTTCATACAAAGAACAGAGTTACGTAAATAAACATTTTAGAAAATACTTAACAAACTTAAAAGCCTTTTTTCAGTAATTACTGTCTATAGATTCACTCACGGGAACTGAATCCGTTTGCTAATGTGAATCCTACGGGTGTTTTTTTTTTTTTTTTTTTTTTTTTTTTTTTTAACTCGTTTGCAATTTAATTTTTTTAATGATTTTCATTTGCACTGGATAGCCTAGATTGATCTTCACAATGCCCGTTTTTTACTTTGCGATCTTGTTCGCAGTCTTTTTTATTTATTTATTTATGAGGATACGCAGACTTTTGAAACAGGTTCCGAGAAAGTGTAGTTATCCAAGTTGAAAAAAAAGAGCAAATAAAATTGAAAAAGCAAAAAAAACAGCCATTGCAGAGATCGGTCTCAGCTATCCAATGCAAAAATCATAAAAAATAAATAAATAAATAAATAAACAAATGTAAATGAGATATTTAAAAAAAAAATCTTTTATAGGATTAACATTAGAAAGCAGGTGTTTTCGCGTGAGTAAATAATTTCTTAACACACAAATTTTTCAGTATATAATTTTTTATTCTTTTTCCTTTTTTTTTTTTACATACCACACAGTAAAACTGACAGTGCAATTAAGGCAGTTCTCAAATCCAAAAGGTCAATTTTATGACTTTATTATTTTTTTTTCGGAAATGCATGTTGTTGTTCAGAAACTGTGTAATCAAGCTGTTTTTTCCAAGTTTTTTTTTTTTTTTTTTTTTTTTTTTTTTAAACGCAATAGATTTTTCAAAAATAGTGTCAAAGTTAGCGTTTTGAACCGAATTTCCGTGCGAAAGAAGAATATCCACTCAAGAAATGGTGAAAAATGTGTTTGCTATGTGATCAAAATCGAACCACAGTCATGCTTTCCAATTTTATCTTTCCGTTAAAAAAATGAATTTGTAAATGGGTCAAAATGTTTTGCGCTTGTTGAGCAGATCAGTTGAGCACAAATAGTGCGCCTTAAAGGAGAGAACACATAAAACAATTGAAAAAAGGTTTTCTGGCAATTACCGTTCATTGACGACAATATTTGTGTAATCCATATCTTTTGTGGAGTTCTATATAAGAATTTATTTGTATTATATTCACACAGTAAAACCTAGCTGTGCTAAAAGACGAATAATATTCTTGAAAACGCATTTTCCTGAAGTCACGCACACAAAAATTAAATAATTCAAATAGTTGCATTGTATATGATCTATAGAATTCATTCATGCCACATAATGTAATAGAAATTATTTAAGATCGAAAATGCGCGTACTGTAATGTTGCTTATAGACTGTTAAGGCTGTTCTCAACTGTTCTGCTGAAGAAGCGCAAAACGTTTTGACACATTTACAAATCCATTTTTTTTTTTTTAACGGAAAGATATAAAATTGGAAAGCCTGATCATGGAAGCGATTTGGAATCGAACTGTTTTCCATTTTTGGTCAATCAATTACTAATTGAGTTGCAAGCGATTTTGATCAGGCGACAAACACGTTTTTCATCCTTTCTTGAGTGTTTTTTCACCTTTCGCGCAGAAATTCGTTTCAAAACGCTCACGTTGACACTATTTTCTGAAAGATCTATCGCGTTTGCAAAAAAAAAAAGGGGAAAAAATTGCTTGATTACATAGTTTGTGAACAACAACAACTGATAGTTTCATGCATTTCCGAACAAAAATAAATTAAAACTTATGTCATAAAGTTGCCCTTTTGGATTTGAGAACAGCCTTAAAGAAAATTTATATTATACATGCCCTGTGGTTTTCATCGCCTCCATGAAAATGGCGGCTGCCGAAGGCGGTTTTTTTTCAGAGTGTGTAACGGTCCTTTGAAATTTGGTGCCAATAATTTTTTTAAGTTTTTTCCGCTTTAATTGTCTGAGATTAAACAAGACAAAGAAATCTTTTATAAAATACTGGTGTCTAAATTTAGGGACCATACATTACGTTTAAAAAAATCTGCTCTCGGCATATGCGATTTTTATGTCAGCGCTCAGCAGGGGCGTAGCTACAGATATTTTTTCGGGGGGGGGGGGGAGAGTTCGAAAATTTCCCAACTTGAAACAAATTCCTCCAACATTCAACTAAAGTGATATGCACAAAGTGGGTAATAATGATAATGAAGCTTATGCATAAAAAATTCCTTTCCAAAGAAAATTTTTGAAACTAGAAATATAAAAATTCTAATTATTGGTTTGTTTAATAAAAAAACAAACACGCGTTTTACTTTCTTCTGTCTTTACAAGACGAAAGTATTGAATTCGTAAAAAAAATCTACAACTGGTTTTCGACGGTTTGATACGTTTTAGAACGTCCCGAACATGATTTGACTGATTTTAGAAAATGTCTGTCTGTGTGAATGTGACACAAATTTTGTGGGTGCTCTATCTCAAGAACTAATTCGCGGAATTTTATAAAACTTTAGATTCAGTTATACCTTGATAAAAATTAATGCTGATTAGTTTTTGGTGTAGATTACCCAAAAGGTGGCACTGCTATGCTGTATTTTTCGCGATTTACATGATTTTAGCGAGAGTTATATCTCAAAAACTGTTGCACAGAATTTGATCAAATTTCATATTCTATTAAACCTTGACATAATTTAGTGCTTATTAGGTTTTTGTATATATCTGTGGCACTGCTGTGCTGCATTTTTCACGATTTTCGCGTTAGCTATATCTGAAAAACTAATGCACGGAAATTTAGTCAAACTTCATATTCGGTTACACTTGCTTATTGGGCTTGGGTGTATACTGTCCAAAGGTATCGCTTTTGAGCTCTTTGGGTTTGGAATTTTGGTTGCAGACATCTAAGAGCATGGGTGTCGAAATTCAATGATTTGTTTGAAAAATGCGATGCTTCTATCTCCTTTTTAAAGGCACACAATTAAACGAATTATAAATTAAATGCATACAATTAAACCTTTAGAATTCATTATTATGGGCATAGAATTGTTATTTAATTTTAACATTGTGATTGCAAATTTTGAAGTATTAACATGTATGGGATAGAATAAGGTTTTGGGATTGGCACATCCAAATAATTTTCATTTAACATCAATTCTTTTGGTCTTCAAAGAAGCTAACTCTGATGAAGCTAACCTAACATCGTCCAGTTTAATAAAATACACTATTTCACTTTCACATTTTAAAAGCATTAGGCTGTCAAGTCTGTCAGGCCTCATTGTAGCTTGCAATATATATTTATTAAATTTTTATTTGACTAAAGATTCTTTCATTAGATGCAACGCCATAAAGATAAGCTGCTGTGAATGTTAAGGTACGTGTATATAGTTTGACAGTGTGACCCAAATAGTCTTTGGATTTCATGGCATGAGAAAAGATTTGTTAAGTGAGTTGGGATTTGGTTTATTTCTATTTGACTCTGCAAGTCATGTACATCCGGTTTCTCATATCCAGGTGGAAACATTATTAACTTTTCTCAGTTAGTGATACTCAAATTTGCCTTGCACAATTGCAATTTAAATATGGAATGTATTGGTGCAATATTCTCCTGATATAGGGAACATTGTCATTTAAGCCCGTTACTAAACTGCCGAAATTTTCTTGTATTCCTTATAACTCTTCCTTGTAAAACTTATGTCTATCAATGTCCATTGCTATGCTATTATTTTTATCTATTCCATTTGGTGAAAGCGTTTTCCCACGGTGCTTTCAGAAGTCAAGCTTATTCAATCACATCCTAATATTCATAATTGTTTATGAACTTGTCTATAAGGAAATCTTTATTTCTTCAAAATTTTATTCAAGTGCAACCTATCAGTGTTTATGTCAACCTGTATGTCGATTTTTTTCTTCAGTTGATGGATTGCTTTCATGGTCATATTTCTGTTCCAAATTCAAATAATCCAATTTTTTACCTTTTTCATCCTCGAATGGATTTTTAGATGCTCCAAAATCTTGCATGAAAACTCTTTTCCTATTATGAAGGGTTCTTTCGTGCTAAGATTTATAGTCATTTTTTAGAACAGCTTTAAACACACAACACTGGACTTTTGGTTTAAAATTTACTAAACACCTATAAATATAAATGAACAGGACATATATATATTTCCGCACACAAATAAAGGTAAAATGTGGCAAATGTATCTAAACTAACGACTTCTTATATTCACATTTGCTCATATAATGCTTTTGTCATGACAGCGAAGGGTTAACTAATTTTCGGAGCAAAAAAAATCACGAGAATGAGTAAAATATTGTCCAAAAATCGCAAAATTAGTGCAATTTGTGAAAACTCATCAAATCTTCTTGCCCAGCTGTGTAGTGTGTTTCAAGTAGGTGACTACATTCCTTTCTGTTGTGCTACAAGTGATCTCCAATTTTCAAAAGAAGCTGCAATCCCTTTGGATTAAAATAGCTGGATTCTCTTTTGGAAGGGTGAAAATTTTGAGAAAGGAACAAAGTTTTGAAGGAAATAACGGAACTGGATAGTCAGCTATTGGTGGATAGGAGTAGATAAATTTAGGTCTGGTAGATGTATAATATTTTTGTAGAACTGAAAAATACAATGATAGATTGAGTGTGGCTGATTTCTTTTTGTATTTCTTTTGATAATTTAACTTGCTTGCTGTTACAATACTCAGTCAGAAACATAATCACCAAAACAATAAAAATTTCATAATGTCTCAAAAATCCAGAATTTCCCAACTCTAAGCTCAAATTTCCCAACTTCACAAATATTGGGGGGGGAGGCTCCCCCCCCATACCCCCCCATGGCGACGCCCCTGGAGCTCAGGCCTCGTATGTCAGGCCGGTGTGTTTTCTGTGGTTGACGTTATTCCCCTCCTCAATAACATATATCAATTTCACAAAACACTTTTCAAACAATCACTGTACACTGTTAAAAATTTTGCAGCATTCTGGCAGGTCATTCGACCGTTTTTTCAAAAAACGGTTTCATAACCATAATTTAACTATATTCTGACCATAAAATGGCCAATAATATGGTCTGAATTGTGGTAAATTCACGGTTGTGTAACCGTTTTCGGAAAAAACGGTCAAATGATCTGCCAGAATGCTGCAAATTTTTAACAGTGTATACCGAGAGTAATGCAATGTAATTTTTTTGGGAATCTTGTAAATAAACGATAGAAGCTACTCAATCGGTATTCTATATTAAGCGTATTGCACTATAGTGATATATATCAATTTCATTATGTTTGAAGTAGTGTAACATTATTAAAATACAATGTAAAGAATTTTCTTTCCGGAGGGCATAATTTAACAAAATAGTTAAATGTATATCTGTAAACGAACTACATGTGCTACACGCTTCATTTTCATTAAGGAATCTTTATAGTAAATCATAATAATGTATATAAATAGTGTGGCAATCCAAGTTTATTTACGAGCAAACGAGATGACGAACCGAAGTAAACATTTTTCCGCAATATTAGAAAGTGTTAAAATATTGTATTTTAATTTTCTATTTTTTATGCTGCTGCAAATTTTATAGAGATTGCAGATATTTTAAAATAACATCGCCGCTATTCAATAAAATCTGTATTCTATTTTTAAAAACATTTTAGAATTATCATAAATAAGACTATATTAAAAACTCCAAATTAAACTTCTATCACCTTCTTTACAAAATGAGAAAATGAAACTATTATTTTTTTTTTCTAAACACTCAACTATGTTAATGTGTTTTAATCGGCGGTTCAGTAAAAAAAAAAAAAAATACATATACCGTATTTTATGGAAAAAACGCCGCACTCCTCAAATTGGCCTGAATAAGCTTAAAAATATCGTAATCGCCGCACCCGTTGTAAACGCCGCATCCGTCGGAACGCTACTTTTGTCAACAGCATCACATTGACCTAACTTTAATCAAAGTTTTCTGAGCAGTGTAGGATTTTAATATCTTAAGATATCTGTTTTATTTAAAATATTTAAATACGATTTTAAATATTTTTATGAATTTTTAAGTTAAGGAAACTCAGTTGGTATTTAGAAAAAATCGTAAACGCCGCATTTGGAAAAATATTAACTTTTAAACTCGTAAACGCCGCGGCGTTTCTTCCATAAAATACGGCATATAAAAGAAAACAGAACTAAAAATAGTCTTTTACTGTGACTTCAGGGGAAGAAACCCCCACTCCCTCCCTGATGAATAATTCTTGATTATCCTTTCTTTTCCTGTTTAATTACTTTAAATCCTTTGAGAAGAGCAAACTTAATTATATTTTTAAATTTTCGAGAGAGAAAGAAAATTTACTAAATTAAATTTGAAAATCCAGAGAGAAGCAATTCTGCTCAACTACCATTGCTGGCTCAAATGTTTCCTTTCTGCCCTTCCTTTTCTACCCTGTTCTACAAAAGACATAGTTTTATAACAAAAACACATTGATATTTGGAAAATATATAATCCTTACCAAAAAAGTTGAAGGGACAGATATGGCGCATTCGCGTCTTACTGCCTTTTTTTTCTTTGGCGGTCAGCGAACGGGCTTCGCCAAAGCACTGAACTTTCCAATGGGCCGTAAAAGCAGAATTAGGACAATTTTTTAAACGAGCCGGGCCGACATAAAAATTTAAAGGAAACCGATAAAATATGGAGGGCCCGACTAAGAGTATAGAGGACACCGGGGCAAGCATCATTCTGGTGGGGAGGGGGGGGGGGCTTCTATCTATCTATAGAATTTTCTTGTGAATAATGTGGAAGTGGGTAGTCATAAACTTCATACATATATGTACGCATAAATTTTGTACCCGGTACTGCTCACATCTATATACAGGGTATCACAAAAAGATGGTCATAATTTTAAGGCGGTTCTCAACTACTCTGCTCAACAAGCGCAAAACCTTTTGACACATTTACTGATTAATTTTTTAACGGAAAGATATAAAATTGGAAGACCTGGCTGTGGAAGCGATTTGGAATCGAACTGTGTTTTCGATTTTTTGATAAATAAATTACCTATTGAATTATAAGCGATTTTGATTACGTGACAAACACGCTTTTCACCCTTTCTTGGGTGATTATTCTTCTTTCGCGCGGAAATTCGGTTCAAAACGCCCACTGGCCCACTTTGACACTATTTTCTAATAGTTCTATTGCGTTTGCCAAAAAAAAAAAAAAAAAAAAAAAAAAAAGCGGAAAAAACAGCTTGATTTGATAGTTTCTGAGCAACAACATCTGCTCAATCCATGCATTTCCGAAAAAAAAAAAAAAAAAAAAAGTTAAAACTTATGTCATAAAGTTATCCTTTTGGATTTGAGAACAGCCTTAAGAAAAAATACTAGTAGGACAATAGTAGAAAAAATGATAAATTGGTTGATAGGAGTACTTCTTTGCAAACTTTTACTTTGTATGTTATAAGATGTCTAAAAGCGAATGCACTAAATTGGTCATCGTTAATGGTTTTAACATGTCACATTACGAGGAAAACAATAAGGGTGTTTGTTCTCAAATCCGAAAGGGCGAATTTCTGACATAAGTTTTAATTTATTTTTGTTCGAAAATGCATGAAACTAGCTGGTGTTGTTGTTCAGAAACTATGTAATCGAGCTGTTTTTTCATTTTTTTAGAAACGCAATACATTTTTCAGAAAATAGTGTCAAAGTGACCGTTTTGATCCGAATTTCCGCGCAAAAGGAGAAAAAACACTCAAAAGCGGGCCAAAAATGTGTTTGTCACGCGATCAAAATCGCTTATAACTCAATAGATATTTATTGATCAAAAAATGGAAAACACAGTTCAATTCCAAATCGCTTTCACGGTCAGGCTTTCAAATTTTATATCTTTCCGTTACAAAATGAATTTGTAAATGTGTCAAAACGTTTTGTGCTTGTTGAGCAGAGCAGTTAAGAACAGCCTTAATAAATAATTTCTTTTGAAAACAATGGCATACTAATAAATTTTAATCATTAGTTTTCTAATGATATAGTTTGTTTTTTGCATGGGTGTGTGTGTGGGGGGGGGGAACTGGAAGCAGAAAGGGGGGAAGGGGGACCAATATGAATCTTGCAACCTGAATAAAATTATTTCCATAAATAGTTTACAAGTTTTTTCACAACTAGGTCGGACTTTTGATCTTCAACTGGAGTCAATAATTTCGTATTTGTAAAGAGGTCATCCCCAAATCTAATCAGATAATTGTCAATGTGAATGAAAAACGAAGATGGGTGAAGGGGCAGGGGGGATAATAGTATTGGAGGATTCTCGCAGTGCAGGAGTTTGTATCAGAAGTTATCGGTCTGCATTGATGTCCCTTTTGTTGATATATTTTGCATTCGACTGCAGATGATATATCGGCCATCTGAGGACCCCTACTAACCAACATATGTGACAGTTATGACAATTACCATGAGTATCTTTAAAGACTTTATTTACTGACTAATGGAAACATGCTGTTGTTAGTTGTCATGTGAGAAAAACATGACCAGGCTTTAAAACTGAAACATCTGGACATTTTTTAAAACTGAGACTGTTGTATATAAAGATCTTTTCCGGAAAGCTTGTGATGTCTTTCCCTTAGGGACCGGAGGGGGACAATAGTTTTCGGTTAAAGCATTCCAAGTAAAACTAAAGTATGCGTGTGAAGGAACAAAAGATAGCGGGGTAATTTTTTGAAACAGCAAGTAAACACCTCTTTCTTCCCTTTCAGTTCACCCCTTTAATTCCTTTCAATTGTTTTTTTAAATGCCCTTTGTCAAAAAAAGACTTAAATAGTTTAAAAAATCAATTCTTTAATTCATAAAATTGTTAATTTATTAATGTGTTTCTTTTATTTCAAAAATTTAATATATCAGGAAGGTATGCGTCCCCTCACGTCCTTAGCGTCCCCCTTGAAAAAAAAAACAGTAAGGGGACGCTTTAAATAAAATAAAAAAGTGAGGGACGCCGTCCCCCTGCGTCCCCCCTCGACTACACAACTATGGGACAGCTTTAACGAAAAGAATATGTGCATTAGTTATTACAGAAGTTATTACAGAAAATAAATACAACTTTCTGGATTTCAAAAATAGCACATAATTTCGCTGTCCAAAATCCATCTTGAATAACACATTACTCATTACTCTAATGCAAATTAGTTAAAATAAATGTTTTTCTAGGGCTTCACATTTAGAAATTTTCTTTTTTAAATAGATGCTAATGTAATGACAGATATGATAGTGTTACAAAATTACAAAGTTTATAATGTTCATATTCTACTTACCAAAAGTTTATGCGCAGTTTTTTTTTTTTTTTAAATATCTAATAAGACAAAGTTAAGTTAATCCATAAATGTGTATTAGTGTTGGGTAGGACACGAGAAATTTCTGACGTTTGTATGAGGTACTTCAAAAACATTTTTGTCATGACAATGTCATGCTTCGAATGGTGTGAGGTGCGCGGGGAGTTAAAACGCAAGAACTACAACTGAGTTAGGAAAACATTCTGCATTTCAAAAATAGCACATAATTTCGCTGTCCAAAATCCGTCTTGAATAACATATTACTCATTACTCTAATGCAAATTAGTTAAAATGAATGTTTTTCTAGGGCTTCACATTTAGAAATTTTCTTTTTTAAATAGATGCTAATGTAATGTCAGATATGATAGTGTTACAAAATTACAAAGTTTATAATGTTCATATTCTACTTACCAAAAGTTTATGCGCAGTTTTTTTTTTAAAATATCTAATAAGACAAAGTTAAGTTAATCCATAAATGTGTATTAGTGTTGGGTAGGACACGAGAAATTTCTGACGTTTGTATGAGGTACTTCAAAAACATTTTTGTCATGAGGAGTTAAAACGCAAGAACTACAACTGAGTTAGGATAGATTAGGTTTAAAGAAATGTTTATTTATTTATTTATTTTTTTTTTTATAAAGAAATAAGAAATGCAGCAGAATTTTTTCAAAAAATAAGAATTTTAAAGCTTTGTATGCTATGGAGGCATAGCATAGTGTGTGTGTGTGTGGGGGGGGGGGGATAACTTATTTTCAGGACCGGCACAAATATCGGGCAAACGGGGCGATTGCCCAGGACACTTGTTCTGTTAAGGTTCTGAGGGGCGTCGTTTCTCTCCGCACAATTCAAAATTACTTTCCTCGTTGCAAAATAATAATAACTTTGCTTTTATTTTGATCATTTAAGTTCGCATTTTAAAAGATTTTTTTTTTTTCCAGTTACAAAGTTTGTATGAACTAGAGTTTATAACTGTCGAGAAACATATAGATACTGACATTTCATATATTAAAAAATATATATATGTATTTACCGTAAATTTTTATATTTAAGAGAAACTTGTAAAGTTTTGATAAGTCAGTTGCCCAAATATGTAACATAAGTTTTATTATCTCTAATTTAAATTACTTCATCTGTTATATAAAATATACAATATTAACTTTTTAATCATTGCAACTTCCCTGCATTTCTACAATAATGTTTTTTAATGTTATATAAATATTATATAGTTTTCAATTTCTAAATTATAATCTGCAGAAATAATCCGCGGATTCTTTGTTATTCGACACTTGTTTATGCAAGAAATCTGATTAATAGGTGCTGTTCCAATTCTAAACTTATGTTAATTTAAACTACCTGCCATACCCTTATATATTTTATTGAATGGAAGCAGGGCCGAAACTAGGGGTGCAGAGGGGGCATGTGCCCCGCGTGCCAGAACGAAAGGCGAAGGGCGCCAAATGAAGATTTTGTTTGTAGTTTCTTACAAAAATGTATCTATATATATGAAATACGAAGAAACTCGCAAGCTAATGCTAAACCTATGGGAGCGTTCTTTTCAAGTCTGTGAAAGTGAAGGTAACTTTATAAAACAACAAAAATTTGCAACCAAAATCGAAAATGTAAACACTAACCCGGTTAGAATCCAATCTCAGCTATTCTAAGGAAAAAAAAAATCATTTAAAACTATTAATATGCAAGTGAGAAATTTTAAAAAGAACGCTCCCATAGGTTTAACATTAGCGATCCAGTTTCTTCGCGTTACTAGAATGAGATGGGAGCGTTGTTTACATACTTATTGCTAGCATCTTAATTATTATTAAATGATTTTTATTTTTCTCCCTTTTTTTTTTTTTTTTTTTTTTTTTTTTTTTTTTTTTTTTTTTTTTTTTTTCGCAGAGGGTACCTGCGGTCGATAACGTTTATTGTGCGCAAGGAGGGGGGGGGGGGGGTGCACACCAAAATCCATGTTTGCCTCGGGTGCAAAAAAGGCCAGTTTCAGCCCTGAATGAGAGCCACTGAAGATAATAAACATAATTATGTACAATGATTGCAAAAGAATTGTGAAGTGTGTTTTTCATACATTTCAGTAGAAAACAAAACAAATGGGTAAAACTATTTTCTTTTTAAATATAAAAACAAATGATAATGAGAATTGTTTTAAATCAGTTTTGTATGTATAAATCTTACTAGTCAAGATCTTCAAGATTTCAATCACAGACGTAGAGCTCCACAAAGTGTTTTTTTTTTTTCAGGACCTCGCGCACCGTTGTGCCAGACCTGTATAACTTAACTTATGTAAAATATTTTAGCGTTGTTTTTACATACAGAAAATCTTCCGTAACAAACACTCCACTGATACTACAGGACACAAAATTTCCGGACGCGACAGCGAAGGACAGAGAAAAAACGGCTGTCCTGAGACAACAGTAGCTTATAACTCAAGATCTAATTCATTTATCCAAAAATTAAAAAAACTGTTTGATTTAAAATCTTTCCAATAATCATGCCTGTAAGTATCATGTTTAAATGTCACTTTTATGTTTTAAAATTTGACAAAGTTTCGCGTTCTTGAACGGAGAAAAAATATATGTATATATATATATATATATTTTTTTTTTTTTTTTTTTAGAATCGCCTTAAATGGGATACCATTAGTCAAAAGTCCGAAAAAATGCTATATTCGATTTCAATCCCCCATTACTAAATATTCTTCAGATATGCGAACTATAATGAACTCATGTTTAAATTTATTAATTTATAAAATACCATACATTAACGATAAATAAATATTTGTTTTAATTTTTTGAGTGTTGTGTCCCCCGTTATATATGACACGATTTCAAACTTATGTCGATTTCAAAGCTCGTCGGCCTAAATATTCGGATTTTTAAATTGCATAAATGCGTGTTATGATCAATTAGAATGACTCCCACGGAACGGATAACAAAAACACTACTAACACTATAGACAATTGCCTTATGTAATTGGATCAAATAATAAAAATAACTTATTTTCAGACCCTCTAAATGATTGGGCACCCTAAGCCCGGCCTTCTTATGCTTAACCCTTAAACGCGCGATATTTTATTTTGTTTAAAAAAAAAAAATTACATATGATACTCTGAAAGGTTTATGACACAGGAAAAATAATGAAAAAAATTAGAGATACATTTTTCATATAATACGTTACTCTTTTCTTCTGTTGCACCTCTGCAATATAAGTAAAAACTGCTGTCGTGTGCCTGTTTTACGCTCAAATATTGCAAATAGTAAATATTTTAAGAAGTATGTCTCTAAATACCTTATCTTATATAATTATTTATTTTATAAAGCTTAAACTTTAATCCTTTAATTCTCATGATAGAATACGTTCTATAAATTACGTAGTCCAGAGAATCTGACCTTGGTATATTTTTAAACGGAAGGTCTGTTATTATTTAAAGTAAATATTGCTACTTTAATTTTCTGGTGTGAATTAGGTATATACGAATTTAAAAAATCTATTAAATTCAAAGCACTGTTGTTTGCATAAGCTGCGCACTAAAGGGTTAACCCCTTAATTCTCGCTCCCGTCATATTGACGGGCTGTGTCTTTTATTCAGATTATTCAGATTTGTTAGTTTCCCCCCAGTTTTATAAAATAGTGTAATTGGCTTTATTATGGTATCATTTTACCTGTCAGTAAGGTGAATATTTCTTTTTCAAAAAACTGGTGCCAATAAGCAATTTGAATTTTAAAACCGTAATTTAATGCGACCGTTAAGGGGTTAATGAAAAATCATGTCAGATATAAAGGGTACTCGAAGTTTAAAAAAAAATAAAGGAAATATTTATTCATTGTTGATGTATGGTATTCTGTAAATTGATAAAATTAAGAATGGGTACAAAACAGTTCACACAGCATAAATTTAGAACATACTGCTGAGACTGAAATCAAATAATATATATTTTCAGACTCTTGATTGAAAAAGTTTTGATATCTAAATGATATCACTTTTAAGACTGTTCTCTAAAGATCCGCATATCAACACGAAACTTTCTGACACATTTTTAAGCATAAAACCATGATACTTACAGGCATGACCGTTAAAGTGATTTGAAATCGAACAGTTTTTTTTTTTTTTTTTTTTTTTTTTTCGTTTTTGGATAAAGGAATTAATCTTGAGTTATAAGCGGGTGTTGTCAAATAATGATAGTTTTTTTTTTTTTTTTTTTTTTTTTTTTTTACCTTTTGCTATCGCGTCTAAAAGATTAACTTTGACAACATTTTCTGAATGAATCTTTGCCTTTATAAGAAAATGGAAAACTCTTTAATTTCTTGGTATCTGAACAAAATCGGTAAATTTTATATTTTTACAAATATTAATGCAATTTTTTTGTATTTACGAATGAAAATGACTTCGCGAAAGGATCAGAAGAGGTTAGTTTAGATTTGGGAATACCTTTCAATATAAAAAATTCTCCCCTCCCACCCAAAAAAAGGAAATCCATGACCCCTTTCTAAATAGTGAGCTGGATCCGCCCTTGTCATGAAAAAATACGAGCCCCCTCACCTCTTCCCCGCCCACATAAAAAAGACGTGACCACTTTTTAAAAGGACGGCTTGGGACCGTTTCCATTTCTACTCGTTCAGTGACTTATTGCCAATGTCAATGCTTTCCCATCTTAAATGACAAGCACATCATAAGCGCAAATTGGGAAGTATGAATTCAATATTATTAAAAGCAAGAGAAGAAAAAATAGCTCTCTTCTTTTCTTTCAACCAGGACCAACCTCCTTTAGGATAAAGCATCCTTCCCCAAATTCGTCTCAGTTTTTATCTTTCTACATTTTTTCCTTTCATTTTCACCCTTTCCTAAGCTTTTTCAAACTTGAAAGGTAGCCCGCAACCCTCTTCGACTCCTACCCCTTCTCTTTCACTTACAGACAATGAGAACACACCTCGCCACACACACAAATTCATTCATCCTCCTTGAAACAACTCTGGCGTCTAGCCGCTTCAAAGAGACGCAAACATGACAAAATTTCGGATGTACAGTCGTGGGGAAAAAAAGTAAACACCCCTACTAACTCCTCAACAAATCATCGTAGAAGAAAGTTACTGGTACCGAACGATTTGAAATAAAGTCTACTTTTAAATGATGTATATAAAATTTTCTTAGGGGTCATCTACATATTAAAACGAATCCAAACTTCATTTTTTCCAATGGCAATACACAATTTTAACGAGATATTTCAAATCTTCGGTTCAAACTATGCCTAGCCACCAAATTTCAAGTCCTTTGAAAGATAAGTTTTTGAATTATGTATAAACATTCAAAATTTAGTGCTTCTAATGTTAAATTACATTTTCATATTTTTATCTATGTCTCCCGAAATTATGCTCCTAATGTGCTAATTTTTTTTTTGTAGTAATAATACTAATATACTCAAACATAAATAAGCTGAATTTGCAATTTTTATAATTTTATGATATGAATTATGAAATTAATATTCGAAAAAATTTTGAATTGCAACCTACAATTTTTTTGATGGATTTAGACGTATTAAGTCCTGCTTTATGGAAATTCAAAAATTTTACATTTTTCTTCCAAGTAGTTTTCAAATTATGCTTAAAAAACGGCAAAATGATGGTTTAAGGGGCCGTCTATGATGGAAGTGAGTAGACATTTTGAAATTTATTCTGCTGTACTGTAATCTTACACGCTTCCTTGACTCCTTGAGAGGCGCTTAAGTTGCCTTCATGAAGGAAGGGGCTCTCTCGGTTAACAATCCAGTACGGAACTTCAATTTGGATACAGCCCTTAAAATACGCTCGTTTTAAAATAATTAATTTCTCGGAAACTTATGGTACGAATTGCATAAAAATTCGTTTTTAGGCTAATTGAAGGGTGTAGAGTTCATTTATGCTGTCAGAATTGGGTACTGCTAGTGAAAAAAACAAAGTTATGGTTCGTTTTAATATGTAGAATGCCCCCTAAGCAAATTTTATATACATCATTTAAAAGTAGACTTTATTTCCAATCGTTCGGTACCAGTAACTTTCTTCTACGATAATTTGTTGAGGAGTTAGTAGGGGGTGTTTACTTTTTTTTTCCACGACTGTACCTCAAATCTGTCACAAATTGTCATAGTATATGGGACAGATGAGGTGCTTTATGTATCAGTTACCCAACACTAATGTGTATAGATTAAAAACCACTTATACGCAGTGGTGTATTCAAGGGGTGGGCTGATGGGGCTACAGCCCCTTCCGAAATTTGTATAAAATATCAAGGTTAATTACGAAAGTTCAGAAAAATTTAATGAAACCTACTAAGATGAAATTCAAATAGAGCCAGAAAAATACTCCATTTGAGACAAGTTTTCATCTTAGAAAATTCGATATTTTATAGAGACCACGGAATAGCCATTTCAGGGATTTTTTTCCGTTATATACAGGATATCTTTAAACGCGTTTTATAATGTAAAATGTGATATGTGGTGATTAGAAGAGTATTATTAATTTGACAGAATTCAAAGAAGGTAAAAAAAAAAATCTTCTGTCATGCAGAATACTGGCATTTTAGAATAAAAATGAAAGAAAATGTGCAAAAAGTGCAAAATTTGAAATAATTATTTAGAAACAGTCTTTCTCTTTCACTCTCTCTATCTTATTATTATTTATTTTTTTTTATGAAAAAAAAATTAAACGTCTTTCCTGTCTATATGCTTTCCATTGCAGCCAATATTGAATTTATAAAGGTTACTTCAGTTTTGTTTTTAGAGATAAATTCTCGGCATGAAAATCGCAAGAGATTATTTTGATTCCAATTACACCAATCACGATTTTGCTCAATATTAAATAAGACATTTAAATCAGAGGAATGCATTCTTAAAATCATTTATACGAGTGCAAAACTGCAGTCAAAATTCGTTTTATATATTTCAATTAACATTTTTTTTTAACATAACTTACTTCGAGGGGAGGGGGAATCTCGGGTTTATCGGGAATTCTGGTGAATGTACGGAGAACAGATTTTAAATAAAAACACAAAAACTTTTTAGATATTACCATTACGTTTTTTAAGCAGGATATTTTTTTCTTTCTTTCTTTTCTAGGTTTATCTTTGACTCTCATATGTGACTCAGAAAAATATATTGAATTTTATATTTTTATGGTTTAATAAAGTATTATTAATGTTTTCCACATTTTTATAAAGTAGAAACAAAATAACAAATAAAAAAACATATATTAAAGTTAATATTATAAAATCCAAAACAAATTTGCATGCTCTTTTCAGAGAGAAATGCATTCTAGATGTTTATTTCTAGAATTGAAAAATAGCCTAGGTATTATAATTTTTATTTTATTTTTTACAATTTAATGTATCAATTATCTAGGTACATGTTTATTATTGGAAGTTGTATAAGCGTTTAGTGCTTAATTACTCCCATTTTACAGCTGAATAGACGGCTTATAACATAACTGAGAGATAAGACTTGATGATAACATAACTGAGAGATAAGACTTGATGATAACATAACTGAGAGATAAGACTTGATGAAAATAATAAACCACTTTATCTAAAACTTCCCACTAAAAAAAGGACTAAATTTTTGTACAAAGAAAATTTTGAGGGAAAAGCATTGTTCTCATTTTAGAGTTTATATGTATATTTTTTCTTATCAAACGATTTTGATTATTTTTTTTCCAAAAAAAAAAAATAAAGTGTTAGAGGCAAACTTAATTCTTTGAAATTTAATTAAAATTATTATCCAGAAACTTCAAATAACATATTCGTATTTTTACTTACACTTAGATATAAATATAATCAATATATATAGAAAATATTAGTCTTAAAGAATTTGTATACAGTATCGAAAAAAGCAAAACTCTCTGTTAGATCGTGCCATATTTTATAAAAGAATATAGTACTACAAAGACCTGATTACTTACTGCGCAGTCAGACTAAGCCGCAGCCTTGGGATTACCGCAGATGCGAACACTGGAATTAATAAAATATTTAAAGAAAAAAAAAAAATTCTTCAAGCTTTAGGGTAAAAAATTAATTTCAAGCTGCGATATCTAAGTAATAATAACTAAAATTTTTATTGTCTAAAGTTAACTGTCAGTTAAAGGATTAATAAATTTGACCTTTATTTGGAAGCAAACTTTCCAAATTTCCGACTACATGGTGCATATTAACAAGTATTTTCGAGAAATTCATAGTTTTATTTGATTTTTCATTACAATAAATAAAATAAAAATAATCGGAGAAAAAAATAACTTTAACACAAATCGCATAGAATCAGGATATTACTTAAAAAAAAAAAAAAAAAAAAAAAAAAAAAAATTTTTGAACTCTAAATATTTTTTTTTTGTTTTAAAAAATAGCCTTGATATTGATTAATTTCTATATTGTTTTATGCAGTCAAATGTGAATAAGGATCCATTCAGGAGTTCCCTTTTAAAAGTATGAAATGCTTTTTAAGTCAGTCAATTTATTATTTGTTAAAATATAACAAGTTAATGTTTTCAATGTAATTTTAAAAAGTATCCAAGTTTTAACATCTGTGGGCACACAGTTGAAGGAATGCCGTACAATGGATGAAGGTCATTAAAGGATACCCTCAATAGGCAATGCAACAATCGAAGAAAAAAGGCTATGCCAAATTTGAAGATAGAGTGGTTTTTGTTTAATGAATCGGTATGGGAACAACACCTGGCTAAATGCTCGCAGCTCTTTTCTTGTAATAGAAGCATGATTCAAAAAAAAAAAAAAAAATCCCTTGTTTAAATAAGAAAATTAAAAATTTAATACACTAAAATTAGTTTTACTTGAGGCTAAATTGCTGTACTAAATAATAAAAAAAATAATTTCAATTCCTTTTTGGTAATGGTGTCTTTGGTAATGGATATTAACATCGGACTCTATTGATAACGGCTGTAAAATGGCCGAAAGTTCTAGGGTAATCTTAAAAGTATGGGGACGATTAAAAAATAAATAAAAAAGACTAGAAGACAGGAATTCTGATTTTCCAAAATTTAGTGTCGCCCAGGATGAAATATATATATATATATACATATATGTATTGCATATAAATATGAATAATACAAAACATATTTCAGTTTTAAGAATCAAAACACAAGCTTTTATGTTATATAAAATGACGTTAATTGCATCCCCTGAAGAATTCCTCATTTAAGATCCTCAATTAAGGATTCCTCATTTTCCCCAGTCTTCAACAACATCTACAGTAAAGCATTGCTATGACGTCACTATCGCTAAATAATACACACGCACAAAACAAACAAACAAAAAACAGATGTTACTCAAAAAAAAAAAAAAAAAAAAAAAAGAAATCGGCTATCTAATGATGCATATGCCTTCATTTGTTTGTAATATGGATAATTAAATTAAATATAGTTTATAATAGCTCCATGTTTTAATAGAAATCATCCATTTATATTTTTTAAAAATACCACGTATTTTAATTAAATATTTCTTTTCAGTAGTTATGGAAAAATGGCAACAAAAAGATATAATTACTATTTTCCAATTATTTTTTCTTTACTTTCTGCAAGAATGGAGTACTTCAGTTGCCAAAATTAAACAAATGGAGCTAAAGACTACAAAAAAAAAAAAAAAAAAGAATATCTCAAAAATAAAGGGAGATGCAGTTTTCAAACAAATTGCGTTTAAAATAACTTTTTTTTTTTCTTTCAATGCGACGGTATAAAAACTGAAAGTGTGCGATGCTCAGAAGCTTTAAAATTTGAAGTGGAGTATTAACAGTACAATGATACAGCTGCTTGGTTTTACGAGTGGCTTATACAACTGAAAGTTATTTTCTGGAGACGACATTTCATTTGTTGAGAGAAAGAAATAGCAAATCGGGGACTAAAAACTGACACACTTTATGCAACGAAAAAAAATGTTTTATAAAATTCTAATTTAAGTTTCGTGCTTTTCAAAACTATCCGATTTTTATTTTATTTATTTATCTATTTTTAGTTCTGTATAAAAAATTATAAATTCTACAAAGTTACATAACATTGATAATAACGCATACAAAGCATATTTCAGTTGGGAAAAGTTAACAATCCACCGGCGCACCCACGGGTGAGGGGGGGGGGGTACATGGGCGTACCCAAGGGGGGAGGGGCTGATGGGGCTACAGCCCCCCGAAATTTTCGAAATCGATACGAAAAAATTGCTGGGTTTTTCTTTCTTTTTTGGGAAAATTTTTCATTTTTTTTCTATCATACAGCGAAATAGCCATTCTCATTAGTCCAATATTACACCATATTGACTCCAAAGAAGAGAAAAGGGGCTGATGGGGGTTACAGCCCCCCCCCCTTCTCACGAAATATTCGAAAATTAAATGAAAAAAGTGTTTTTTCCCTACTTTTTTGAAAAAATATGTACCTTTTTCTTCTGTCATACAGCGAAATAGTCATTTTAGTTAATCCCATATGAGTCCACATTGACATCACAGCATGCTCAAAGATGGGGAGGGGGCTGATGGAATTACAGCCCCCTCATCTCGAAATAGTCGAGAATGAAATGAAAAAATAGTGCTGATTTCTTTTCTTTCTGCTTGAGAAAAATTTGCATTTTTCTCCTATCATTCAACAGACTCCCTTCCCTTTAGTTTTATATTAGTGCACAGTAACACTACATTATACCTAAAAATATAAAAGTGATAAATTGGGTTACAGCCCCCTCCCAAAATAGTCGAAAAATGAAATGAAAAAATGCTTTTTTTGTTGTTTGTTTGAGATAAAATTTGTAATATTTTTTCTGTAATCCTTAGTTTTTTAGATAAATCTGTAATTTTTTTCTTCTGTCATACAGCAAAATAGCTATTCATGTTAGTGCCATGTTAGCACATTGACATCACAGCATACCGAAAGAAGGGGAGGGGGCTGATCGGATTACAGCCCCCTCCTCCAAACTAGTCGAAAATGAAATAAAAAAAAAATGCTTTTTTTCCCTTCTGTTTGAGATTAATTTGTAGTATTTCCCCCTATCATTCAACAGACTAACCGCTCTCTTCTCTTTAGTTCTATATTTGTACACCGTGACACCACATTATACCCAAAGAAGTGGAATGGGGTTACAGCTCCCTCCCAAAATAGTCGAAAATGAAATTTAAAAAAATGTTGAATTTTATTTCTTTTTGTTTGAGATAAATTTGCAACTTTGTTTTCTGCAATACAACGAACTGACATTCTGGTTAGTCCCGTATTAGCACACATTTACACCACAGTATACCCAAAGAGGGGAAGGGCTGATGGGGTGACAGGCCCCCATTCAAAATAGTCGAAAATGAAATGAAAAAGGTGCTGGGTTTTTTTTTTTTTTTTTTTTTTTCTTATTGTTTGAGATAAATTTGTAATTTGGATTTCTGTTTTACCGCGGATTAGCCATTCTCGTTAGTCCCATGTTAGTCCACATAGACACCACAGCATACCCAAAGAAGGTGAAGGAGACTATTTTCGGTGGTGGGGAGAACAATGTTATAGATTTTAAGCTGCAATGACTTTCTTTTTAATGAAAGTATATAAAAAAAACCCATTAACTCTTTCCAACTTGATTCGGTGTGGGGCGGTCTTACAATCGGGCCCGTGCCTCTACCCCACGGATGATTCTGAGTGGGAAAAAAAATTCTGAAATTCACAGCAAATTTTCTGAAAGGTTACAGCAGAGGAGGGAATCCCGGCGCCAATTATTTCCGTTGCTTTTTGCGTTAACACTGTTTTCATTTCACGTTGATTTCAGGCTGAGTGTAGATTCCTGCAAGTTGGGTTCGGGTTAACCAGACTTTTAAAAAGTCAGTTCAGCATGTTACCTCAGTTTAAAAACTATACCTATAATAATAAACATAGTTGTTTGTATGTGTGCTGTTTCCTAATGAGACCGCTGTGTTTTTTCCACTTTGTTTGTTACAGGTTTTATCACAACCCTTTGCCGAAATTCGTACTTTTTCTGCGGTCCTTTGACGAAATTTGCGTTTTTTGGGATACTTTGACGAGATTTGCTTTTTTTACGCCGGCCTTTTCCGGAATACGTACTTTTCCCCCCGATCCTTTGTCGAATTTCCAGTTTTTTCCCGCGGCCTTTAGACGAAATTCGCGTTTTCTCAGCGACCGTTGAAAGAAATTCGCATTTTCTGCGATATTTTGATGAAATTCGCGTTTTTTGCTGCCTTTTGACGGAATACACGTTTTTTACGTGATCCTTTGTCGAAATTTGCATTTTCCGCGTCTTTTTGACGAAATTCGCGTTTTTTCTGTGACCATTTGACGACATTCGCGTTTTTTCCGCGACCCTTTGACGAAATTTGCGTGTTTTCCGCGATTCTTTTTCGAAATTCGCTTAACTGATCTGCTCAACAAGCGCAAAACGTTTTGACACATTTACAAATTCATTTTTTAACGGAAAGATATAAAATTGGAAAGCCAGGCCGTGGAAGCGATTTGGAATTGAACTGTTTTTTCCATTTTTTATCACTAAATTACCTATTGAGATATAAGCATTTTTTATCACGTGACAAACACGATTTTTGCCCTTCACGGACTGGTTTGTCTGCTTTCTTCGGGAACTTCGGTTCAAGACGTCAACTTTGGCACCATTATGTGAAAGATCTATTGCGTTTGCAAAAAAAAAAACAAAAAAAACGGAAAAAAAACTCGATTACATAATTTCTGAACAACAAGACCTGCTAGTTTCATGCATTTCTGAACAAAAATAAAGTAAAACTTATGTCAGAAAGTTGCCGTTTTGTATTTGAGAACACTCTTAATTAAAGTTGCCTTCGCGTTTTTCCGCGGCCCTTTGACGAAATTTGCTGGTTTTTTTGCGATTCTTTGAGAGTCGGTTTTCCTACGCGGTCTTTGTCGGAACATGTAATTTTCGCGATCCTTTGTCTGATTTCGCATTTTTTTCCGCTGGCGAAATTCGCGTTTTTCCGCGGCAATAGACGGAATACGCGTCTTTTTCGCGATTCTTTGTCGAATTTTGTTTTCCCCCCGCGGCTTTTAGAGGAAATTCGCGTTTTTCTGCTGTCCTTTGACGGAATACATGTTTTTTTCGCGATCATTTGTCAAAATTTGCATTTTCCACGGATTTTTGACGAAATTCGCGTTTTCTCCGCGATCCTGATCGACCGTTTTTGTGATTTTCTGGCGAAATTCGCGTTTTTCCGTGGCGGAATTCGTCGAAGGAATATGCGTCTTTTCGCGATTCTTTGTCAAAATTTGCATTTTTTCAGCGGCTTTTTTGACGAAACTCGCTTTCTTTTCCGCGGCCCTCCGACGGAATACGCGTTTTTTTCGTGATCCTACGTCGAAATTTGCGTTTTTTCAGCGACTTTTTTGACGAAATTCGCGTTTTTTCCACGATCCTTTTTTGAAATTCGCGTTTTTTAAAACGGCCTTCGCGTTCTTTCGCGGCTCTATGACGAAATTCATGGCTTTTTTGCGATGCTTTGACGAGATTCGCTTTTTCTACGCGGAGTTTGTCGTAATACGAGCTTTTTCTCGCGATTCTTTGTCGAGTTTCGCATTTTTTTTCCGCGATCGAAATTTGCGTTTTCTCCATGGGCCTTTGGCGAAAATCGCGATTTTTTGTGATTTTTTGGAGAAATTTGCGTTTTTTCTCGGCTTTTCGACGGATTACGCGTCTTTTCGCGATCCTTTGCCAAAATTTGCAGGCTTTTTGACGAAACTTGCTTTCTTTTCCGCGGCCCTTCGACGGAATACGAATTTTTTTCCTTGAACCTTCGTCGAAATTTGCTTTTTTTGACGAAATTCGCGTTTTTTCCGCCGTTCTTTGACGAAATTCGTGTTTTTTCCGTGGCCCTTTGACAAAATTCGCGTTTTTTTTTTGATAATTTGACGAGATTAGCTTTTTCTACGCGGCCCTATGTCGGAATACGTCCTTTCTCTCGCGATCGTTTGTCGAATTATGCGGTTTTTTTTTGCGGCCCTTCGACGAAATCGCGTTTTTTGCAATCTTTTGACGAAATTCGCGTTTTTCGAGGCCCTTCGACGGGATACGCATTTTTTTCGCGATCCTTTGTCGAAATTTGCGTTTTTTGCGGGATTTTTTTGCGAAATTCGCGATTTTTTCCGCGGCTTTTTGACAAAATTCGCATTTTATTCACGATCCCTTGTTAAAGTTACACTCTTTCCTCGTCTTTTTCACGAAATTCGCATATTTTTACGATCCTTTAACGAAATTCACGTTTTTTTGCAATCCTTTGACAAAATTTGCGTTTTCTCCACGGCCCTTTGATGGAATATGTTTTTTCGACATCAATTGTCGAAATTTGCGTTTTTTCCGCGATCCCTTGATGAACTTCACTTTTTTCCTGGAGTCGTTTGGCGAAATTCGCGTTTTTTCAGTGGTCATTAGACGAAATTCGCGTTTCCTCGCGGTCATTAGACGAAATTCGCGTTTCCTCCGCAGTCATTTGACAAAATTTGCATTTCCTCTGCGATCATTTGACGAAATTCGTGTTTTCTCCCCGATCCATTTACGAAATTTGATTTTTTTGCGATCCTATGATAGATTTTTTTTAATTTTTGGAACCTCATGCCTTAAATTTTTGGAAATTTCGGAACAGAATCACCCCTTTCCCCTCTCTGGATGCGCCCTCCCTCCCCCCCCCCATTATTGTCAAAAATTATTTCCGTTTACAACAAAATTCAACGTGTTTCGTAAGATATGGAACGTTATGGAAATTTAATTCAGCCCCCCCCCCGAAATAAAATCCTGCGTACGCCACTGGAGGGGCATACCCCCCCCCAGACCCCGAAACTTTATTAATGAAGTAATAATATAAATTTTCGTAAATTTATGAAAAGTATTTTTTTTTAATAAATGTTTAGGAAAATGAAAATTTTGGAAAATATTGATTTTGTCTCAAAGTCTTTTACTTATTTTCAAATTTCTTATTAAATTTAATGTATTAGCTTGTTTAATATTTGACAATAAAAAAAAAACATATATACAGTCGAACCTCGTTATCCCGACACCTGGTTTTCACGTCACTCCGTTTATCACGTCAGAATTTCAAAGTCTTGATTTTGTGTATATGATTTTAATGTAAATAAATTCCGGATTTTACGTCGTTGAATAATTTTCAACTCCGGATATCCCGACAGTTTAGGAAAACTATTCATTTTTCACAATCTATCTTATAAGCACGGAAATTAAGCGGTAAGAAATGTCTTAGCCAAAGTTTTCACTAAAGTTTTCTAAAATAACCATTGAGATAAATGAGAAATTTTACTTCAGTTCTTTATCTGAATAAATAAACTCACATACTATGAATGACCTACTCAAGCTCCAGATAGACGCATCAGTCTACTCACGGACTTTTTGTTCTGGTCAGGCGGCGCTTTCTTGTGGTTACATGGCGTTTTTCCCCCGACTAAAACCGAATCTTTGGGTTGCATTGAAATGATCAGAAATTATCTAACATCCATTTCTGAAACAACGAATATTGATTACAGTTCACTGTACAATAAAGAATTGTAGGAAGCACATCTAGAGATAAACAAACCTTAATTCATCAACGTTTCATGTAACAATAAAAAACAAGTCATCATAAATCTGATTTTTATTCTTTTTTATTTTGTTTTTGTGTTTATTTTGTTTAATAATAATGTTTTATTGCTTAAAACTGCAAGAACAGTTGTGAATTTAAAATTGTCTTAAAATAATTAAAAGTACAGCTTTTTGTAAACATACCTTGTTTACTCGCGTAATAGTCGCCCTCGCGTAACAGTCGCACCCCCATTTTGAAGCAGAAAAAAAATCGTCAAAATATTTTCTACGCATAAAAGTCGCAGTCGCGTATTTAACTTTCATTTAGAATATAGAAAATTATCAGCAGTACTTTTCCCAGAACTAGTACTCATAATGGATTCATCTGTACTGTCACTCCCATTTATTATATACCCAATGGTCACTCCGTTCTTTAGACACCGATTCACATTACAATAGTAATTCTGGTATCTTCAGTGAAAGTGATTTATTATGAGAATTTTTTTTCAAAATTTTTACAAATATCATTTGTAAATTTTATGTCTATAAAAATATTATCATAAAAAGAAAAATGGTATTTAATAAACAGCAGACTAATCTGGAAACATTTAGTATGTTACTAAATGTATTATAATGTGTTTTTTTTATACCAGTAATGTTTTAGCATTAGAGTGTACAATATTGTGTAGTAGATTTCCTCGCATAATAGTCGCACCTATATTTTCACAATGAAGAACTGGCAAAAAAAAGTGCGACTATTACGCGAGTTAACACGGTATTTCTCTCCAACTCCAGTTACCGCAACAATCCGCTTATGACGACACTTTTTTCTGGTCATTAGAGTGTCTGAATAACGAGGTTCGACTGTACTATGATTAGATAAAGAACAAACTATTAACTTTATCTCCTTTGAAATCGCATTTTACTGTAGGGGGGGGGGGTATGCATGTAAGTTAAAAAAGAAAAAAAAACAACTGTCTGGATACATTTTTACTGACGGTACAAATAAATTTATACCATAGGGAAGACTGGAGATACTTGGTCCCTGATCATAAAGTATACTAAAATCAATATGTAGAGTTTTGAAATATGGCAATACATTTTAAGATGCATTATTTTAGATAATCTAGCAACATAAAATCATTTACAGCCATTTTATTTCAGCATAAAAAGGAAATATTTAAATGTTGCAAGTTCAAATTTTTAAAGTTTTGTTTTTATTTTCTATTGTTGGAAATTCGATAAATTGAATTGTATATCATTTAAAAGTATAAACTTTATTATTCTCAATATAACATCTTTAGCAAATTAGTTTTGTTTATTTACTACCCGAAATATACATTTATGTTCTAAACACAAAATGGGGATACTTGATCCCCTTTTTCTAGGGATACTTGATCCCAGGGATCATGTATCCCCAAATAGCTAAACTTTTGATACAAACAGAAATACTTCAGTTTTGTTACTAAATACAGAACATTAGCATCAATTTAGCAAAAGGTGTTTGCGATACTTTAATTTCATTACAGCAATAGTAGGTAAATTTTCAAAGTATCTCTTTCATTGGAACTATGAAATGTTTGCGACTAAAACAAGATTCCATTATAGACAGGTTTTATTTACACTGGTGAACCATATATAGTATATATAGTAAAAGCTGAGAAAAAGCAATCGTAAGCGACCAAAAAAAGTTTTAGGCAGATTCCTCCCTTAGTACATATAATTGTATGGTAATCCTTCCATCTTGAGCGCAAAAAGTTTCCATTTAAGACAGGATTCTGGTATAGTCAAGTTCTGTTTTGACAGGTTTTATTGTTATAACATAAATAACTGCATATGTGTAAATACAGCAAAACCTGTGAAAACGGAATCTTCCTTATACAGAAAAATAGTTTAGTCTCACTTAAAAGAATATCGTACAATTACACCTGACCTGCTAAAACGAAAACCGTAAATTTATCTACTGAAAATATTATACGGTATTTTTTTTAAATTATTTTTAGAAATTCCAGTTTTTTCCCCCGCTACATCAGTTGACGCAAAGGATTATAGTCAATCTTAAAAAAATTTTGGGTGGGGGGTGGGGGGATGGGGGGTGGGCATACAACTCGATGCCTAAGGATATAATTATTTATTGTATTTCCAATCAACTTGCTGTCATTATGTTATTATAATCTGATAAAGCCATTCAGTAATAATAATAATCACCGTTCAACAATGCAAAATTTTCTGACTCATTTTAAAACATAAAAGCGATACTTGCACTCATTATTATTGAAGTGGTTTGTAATCGAACAGTTAGTTATTTTACATTTCATAATAAATGAATTACATCTGGAGTTCTACGGCATTGTTGTCTCAGGACGGAAATTTCTTTTTCTTTTATGCGCTGTCAAGTCAATTCGGCTCAAAATGCCCACTTTGACAGCATTTTCTGAAAATCTCCTGTCTCTCCGAAAAATGAGAAAATAAGTCATCTGAATTTCATTATGTTGTTGCACTGCAGCGAATACAGTACTATATACACATAAAAAATATTACAGAAATAATGTATGTTTGATATCGTAAAATAATACATTTTGTAACATTTTTCAGTAATCTTAAAATTCAGTTACATTGTAAAGGAAATAAGTAAAAAATCTGTACAAAAATAACAAATTTTGAATAGTTGGTTGATATTGGAAATGCAGGGATGAAAGTGCACTAAAGCCATTTTGGAACAGCAAAAATCTAATTTTAGAGCAATAAAATCAATTTTTGGAGCCGCAAAAATCTGATTTTGAAGCAGTAAAATCCATTTTTGGAACCACAAAAATCTGATTTTGAAGCAATAAAATCGATTTTTGGAGCCTCAAAAATCTGATTTTGAAGCAGTAAAATCCATTGTCGTAGCAGCAAAAATCTGATTTTGTAGCAGTAAAATCCATTTTCGTAGCAGTAAAAATCTAATTTTGTAACAATAAAAGCTGTTTTTGGAGCATATTGAAATTCTAATTAATGCTAATAAAACTCCTAAAAATTAAAATGATTGCTATGTTGAAAATATTTTAACATTTGAAAGAATTATTAAACAGATAAAATTTCCGCGCATTTTTTGCTATCAGTGAACATTCTAAACGACAATGGGAGTTGTCGGAGTTTCCTCTTAGTCCGCACAACTTCGAAGAAAAACGTTATTATTTATATGCTGCCACCACCGATATGATACGTGATATCGGTCACGCACTGAGAAGATTGTTTAAATGAATACCAACGCTTTCAATTAACTAAATTTACAGTTTATTTACACACTATTTACACAACAACAAAAGACTATTTACACTTACAAACTCGGATATAGATGATCCGGTTCAACATTAAATCGAATACAGTAAATGCTGGCTGTGTACGGTTAAACTACGTTAAATCACTCTCACTCTACACACGTTAAATTAGCTTTCCGGAGATCAATCTCGATCTCCCAACACGTGGGCTCTAAGCCTACGCTATCCGAGCCTCTCTCAACCCTACGCACTCTCTCAGAGCTATCCAAGGAACTCACGTCCACTTTGCACACTACGCTCAAAACTGACTATCTCAGCAGACGAGATTGCCTTTTCAGGAACCCCTTGCTCATTCTCAACGTAACCCCTCCGGAGTTTTCTCCCTGGCTCCCATTTCAAACGCTTTTCTTCGTTCGTGGAATTCTTTTGTCTTCTTCTCTTCCACAGACATCTCAAAAGGTTGGACGCACCCCACTCTAACTATCTTTTCCCCCCTTCACACCATCTATACATTTTCACCGGCTTAGATCCAGTTTTAGATAAGGAAAGACTGTTATTTTGAAATTCCAGTACACAGCCCATACAATATATAATATATTAAGAAAAAATAATATAGAACCTCAGTTCTAATAGTAGATGTTTCTCAGAACCTGACACCCCCCACCTTAGCGGAAAATATGCCATTTAGGGGCTATTTTTCCCCAAACATATAGTAACATCACAGAAGAGTTCAATTGTCTCTTTGCAGGTTTCTTCATTATTATTATTACATATATATATCAAGGTGTCTGAACATTCTCTACTGACATCTCTAATGAACCGTGTACTACTATTATTATTACAAAAAAACTACACATGCTAATACACTATAACACAAAATTCAAATACAATTACACATATACAAAAAAAAAATTAAAACGTGATGACATCCCTTTCAAGTTTGTCCACTATTTAGTCATTGATGCCGATGGGCTAGTAATTGGCTGTTCTTCCCAGCTCTTCCTATGTAGCTTGGAAATTGCATCAGCATTTAAATGTTGCGCTCCTGGACGATGAGAAATACTCAGGTTCCAGCGTTGCAAGGCAAGAGCCCATCTAGTGAGTTTGGGGGACCTTGGAGTTGTTTCAGTGAGAAATTTTAATGGATATTGATCCGTTATGATCTCAATTTGAGATCCATAATGTCCACTTTTCAAACTTCCGCAACCCGAAGAGAACACTCCAAGCCTTTTTCTCTATACTCGGCCAAGCACGCTGAGCCCCTGATAATTTCTGACTGGCAAAAGCTATCGGCTTAAACTGACCCTTTTCATGTTTTTGCGTAAGACAACATCCTACTGCCAGGTCTGAAGCATCGGCGTGAAGCTGATATTCCCGGCCTACGGTAGGTGTAGGTGTAGCCAAACACGTCACGTTACATAACTCATCTTTAAGGGTATTAAATGCTTCCTCCGGGTTCCCAGGGTGGGTGCTTACTTACTTACTTACTTTCATCCAATGGTACAGTATTTTAAACTTTCCCTTTAGTTAATTCCGTTAAAGGTATAGCAATTTCTGCATAATTTGGAATATAAGATCGATAGAATCCCATTAATCCCAAAACGGATCTAACTTCCTTTTTAGTTTTCGGTCTCTTTAAATCCCTTATTGCTCCTATTTTCTCCTCATCAGGTGCATGCGTTCCACCCCAATTACATGACCTAAAAACTCCAAATTTACATTTATCCAGCCTAATCGTAAAATTTCTATTTTTAAGTTCTTCTATAACAGACCTAACATGCTCACAATGCTCTTCCCAAGTGTCGGAGAAAATGATGACATCATCAATATATGCTTGTGGATACCTCCGATGATCTTGAAGAACCTCATTCATATCTTTTTGAATCGTAGCAGCTGCCCCTGACAAACAAAAAGGCATAGTACGCCACTGATAAGTCCCATTATGAGTTGTAAAAGCTGTCAAATGTTTACATTCCTCCGCCATTTTAATCTGCCAATAAACCCTCAATAAATCGATCGAAGATAAATATTTAGCTGCCCCCGCAGTATACATGATTACCTGCGAATCTTTCATAGAAAATGTTGGGACCTGCATTACTGAATTTAAAGCTCTATAATCAATGCAAAGCCTAAAAGTTGCGTCTTTTTTCGCCACGCAAACAATTGGATGACTGATTTCTGCATTTGATACTTCGATTAGATTTAACTCTAATAACTCCTGAATCTGTCTATCTACTTCCTCTTTATAAACAACAGGTACACTGTATAGCTTTGGTTTTTTCCTTGCCACATCCGGTTTCAAATCAATAAGGTGCTCCCCTACTTCCGCTGGTCGCACAGGACCCATAAATGCCTCTTTATTATCCCTCAAAATGGACTTTATATCCTTGACTTGACTATTAGATAACCCTTTTATTTCGAACCTTTCTATGTCCCGTTCTACTTCTTGTTCCCGGTTTAAAATAGGAATTTCCCCAACTTCTCCAAATTCTTCATCACCTTCAAAAACAATATTAACTATGTTACACCTGACTACAAATTCCCCTTTATTTTGATATACATACTTTTTGCTACCATCCGCCATCTCAACTAAAACTCTATCACGCACTTTCACTTTTCTAGATAATTAACATTCTAGACATGATTTACAGAATTTTTTGGCTTCTTTAGCCATACCTTCCCAATAAAAAGTTTGCCCAATTCTCTCTAAGGTTTTCTTTGCCGCGTGATATTCTCCCTCATTAGAAACATGCGCTGACTTTAAGATTCCTTCTCTTTTGACTTTAGGCACTACTAATTTAGCTATAGCTTCTTTTACAAATATATCTTTATGATACAATAAGTCCTTTTCAATATAATAACCCTCTTTATCAATTTTAGCTAATTCCCAAGCTCTCTCTAACTCTTTACATTCCAATTGGGATTTCTTAAATATATCTGAATTACTAATGATAACGTTAATATTTTCCTCTACTTTCGTTTTTTCTGCATTTTGACTTTGTAAATTTTCCGATCTCGCTTCTATTGCGTAAACATTACAATTATCGCTACTCATATCTTTCATTTCACTCGAGTTATCAATGCCAATTTCCGAACTTTCTAATTCTTGGGACTCTAGCAATGGCTCCTCGCGATTGATCCCTGACAACTCATTAATCACCTCGGGATGTAAAATTACCTGCTCATTAATATTATCGGTCACCGCACAAAGTACTTCCTGATGAATTATATTAGTTTGTCCGAACTGCGGAATAGCTAACGGTAACTTAACCAACGGTGATCTAACTGCTTCACCAAATAATCCTTGTAAATAAATACTACCCGCTCCTTTTAATTTCTCTTCCGGTACCAAATCTTTATGAATAACGCTAATTTTACATCCAGAATCGACCAATCCTTTTGCTTTTTGCCCATTTACACTAACTTCAATTTTCTCAAGTTTATTTAATTTCTCACCAATAACATTAGTTCTCTGTTCGGCCTTTGCCGATATCCTCGCCACAATAGCTCCCTTCGGTAACTCTTTATTTCCTTTCACGACAATCTTATTTACACCCGCTTTCTGTTCACGCCCTTTACTAGCATTATTATTTCCCTCATTACCCACTTTATTACAAAAACGTTGGTAAGACCCCTTAAACCATATTTGAAGCATCTAGGAGCTGAATCATCACTAGGTTTCTTAAAATCAGTTTTCCTACCCGAAAAAGAATTAGTCTCATTACTCCCGTTTTGCCTCCAATTACCACTTAATTTACTATCCTCCCTCGGTTTCCCTTTTTCACTGTTTACATATCTATCTTTACCCTTAAAACTTTTATACGTAACCACATAAGACTTGTGTTTAGCGTCAAAATAATTGTCACATTCTTTAGCAATTTTAGAAGCTTCTAACCATTTACTCTGCTGAGTTAACCCAATATATGATGCGGTTTCTTCATCTAACGTGTTTAATAACTTATCCGTAATTATTAACTGGTTGACCTTTTCATATGAGTCAGCAACCCTAATCTTACAATAATTTTCCCATGTTGCTATTAAACGCGATACAAATAATACATGAGTTTCATTCTGGTTTCCCCTAGCCTTCTTAAAGTTTTCCAAACACGCCTTCGGTGTCGGTTCGTGTTCCCTTAGAACTAATTCCTTTAATTCCTCATAACCCTCAATTTGTTCCCTAGTGGTATAAATTAACAAATTATCTGCTTTATCTCCTAGCATATTTAGTAGAATTTCGGCCTGCTGGTTTTCCGGTACATTTTTAGTTTTGAATGCCCTTTCTAAACTGTTGAAAAATAAATTCCATCCCTCAGTCCCTTCTGGTACTTTGATAGACAGAGTTTTAACACTTTTGATCAATTTTTCTAGGTTACTTTCATTATTAGATTCCCTAGACCCATTTGAGTTATTTCTCGAACCTTGTACCCTTAGCCTCTCCATTTCTAATTCATGTTCCATCCATAATTTTTCAGCCCTCTCTTCTCTTTCTAACTTTTCGCGTTCTATCTTTTCCCGTTCAACCCTTTCTACTCTTTCGCGCTCTAACTTTTCGCGATCTAATTTTTCCTGTTTTTCTTCGCGTTCTAATCGCTCCGCAACAATAGTGTTAGATAATTCCTTAATAGCCCCCCTCATCATAGTCACCGCTGTCCATTATGTTTTTCTTAAGCTGAAACCTGGTATCTTCCGTGAATTCAACCCCCCAACTCTTCGGCTATCATCTGAAGATCCACCCTTTTTAGTTTCAATAAGAAAGCCATACCTTCACCGATTATTATTACCACTCTACAATAGTATTTAAACCTACCAAATTAATATTTCCTAAATTTCTACTTTAGTACAGTTACCTCCACTTATTATACAAATTAATACATTTCAGATAATCGATGTATTATATTTCTAAATTAACCTACTGTATAATCTTGATTTTCCTCAACCATTTATATCACACAATTTACTTCCAATAAAACAAAAGGTAAAGCAATAATTTCGATTTGATTACTATGCAATACAGATTCCACTTTATACAATTAGATAATAACATACAATTTACATAATAATACTGATACGTTGCAAATTGAATGAAAGTATTGATTTCAATAGAAACATCCACATAAAGAAAAATTGTATAACATACACATATAAATTTCTACAATTATCCTCAATAAAATATTTCCAAGGTTCTCACATTTAAAACAAATAAAATCAAAACTTTCACTTTTTTTTTCCTTGTAAGCTTTTTTTTTTTTCCGAAATTTACTTCTAGCCAATTAAAATTCTAAGCAAACGTTCATTACTCGTTTGTTATCAACTCTTCAAGCTTAGAACAGTATTGCTTCACTTAAATATTACTTTACTAATGATTTAAATTTAAGTAAATTCAATTATTCCTTCCAACTATTATTAACACAATGCATCAATTTTGTTCACTACCATTATTATTAAAAAAAAAAAAAAATAGAAAATCAATATTAGTATAAGTTATGATGACTTTTTCTTAAAACAATAGTAAATATGGCTCTTAATATCTCCTATCTATCTGAACACAATTACTTTATTGCACATAAATTATCTTAAATTACTATTACTTATACAACAACAAATACATTTGGTTCGAGAATGTCAGCAGACAGAAATGATCAAAACACCTTACCTTATACTTTATCTGCTGGGGTACTCCGCTGCTCACACGTAGTTTCCCGATGAAATCAATATTTCACCCTTTAAAGTCACTTTGATGCTATTCAACACTCAGGCTGTAATACACCGTAATTTGATTCACTGTAGCGATGATAGGGCACAAACACTATTTCGGTTCGCCGCAACGACGATAGGGCACAACACTTTAGTTCGGTTCGCTGTAACGATGATAGGGCACAACACTTTAGTTCGGTTCGCTGTAACGATGATAGGACACAACACTTTAGTTCGGTTCGTTGTAACGATGATAGGGCACACACACCCTGTATTTCTGCTCGACGCTTGGTTTTTATCTCTCTAAAATTCCGCTCGACGATCCGGCATTTCCACGCAAGAATTCCACTGGGTGAACCGGCACTAACACACTGCAACACGGCTCGTTGGTCACTGGTCCAAGACGATTCTATCCCGTCGCTGCCATCAATTTGTCGGAGTTTCCTCTTAGTCCGCACAACTTCGAAGAAAATACTTATTATTTATACGCTGCCACCACCGATATGATTACGTGATATCGGTCACGCACTGAGAAGATTGTTTAAATGAAAACCAACGCTTTCAATTAACTAAATTAACAGTTTATTTACACACTTTTTACACAACAACAAAAGACTATTTACACTTACAAACTCGGATATAGATGATCCGGTTCAACATTAAATCGAATACAGTAAATGGTGGCAGTGTACGGTTAAACTACGTTAAATCACTCTCACTCTACACACGTTAAATTAGCTTTCCGGAGATCAATCTCGATCTCCCAACACATGGGCTCTAAGCCTACGCTATCCGAGCCTCTCTCAACCCTACGCACTCCCTCAGAGCTATCCAAGGAACTCACGTCCACTTTGCGCACTACGCTCAAAACTGACTATCTCAGCAGACGAGATTGCCTTTTCAGGAACCCCTTGCTCCTTCTCAACGTAACCCCTCCGGAGTTTTCTCCCTGGCTCCCATTTCAAACGCTTTTCTTCGTTCGTGGAATTCTTTTGTCTTCTTCTCTTCCACAGACATCTCAAAAGGATGGACACACACCTCTCCAACTATCTTTTTTCCCCTTCATACCATCTATACATTTTCACCGGCTTAGATCCCGTTTTAGATAAGAAAAGACTGTTATTTTGAAATTCCAGTACACAGCCCATACAATATATAATATATTAAGAAAAATAATATAGAACCTCAGTTCTAATAGCAGATGTTTCTCAGAACCTGACAGGAGTATCGATTGAATAATGATTAAATTAGCAGCAGAAAGAAAAAAAGTCTGTTTATTTGGAGGCTTGAGATTGCGCGATCTTTTGACGAAATTCACCGTTTTTCCGAGATTTTTTCCCGCGATCCTTTGACAATTCGCCTTTATTCAGCGATCATTTGACGAAATTCGCGTTTTTTGCGTGATTCTTTGACGAAATTTGCTTTTTTCCCACGATATTTTCACAAAATTCGAAAATTTTTTTGCAATCTTTTGAAGAAATTTGCATTTTTTCGCAAACTTTAGACGAAATTAACCCTTTCCCGCGATCATTTGACAGAATTCACGTTTATTCTGCGAACTTTGACGAAATTCGCAATTTTTCTGAGATTTTTGAAAAAATTCTCATTTTTCCCGCCATCTGTTTTTTGGCAATCTTTTCATAAAATTCGCGTTTTTTTCTGAAACCATTTAAAAAATTCGCGATTTGTCCTTTCCCCCTTTAATGAAATTTACCTTTTATCCACGCCCCCCTTTAACGAAATTCTCGTTTTTCAGCGATCCTTATGATGAAGTTATTTTTCCGCAGTTCTTTGACTAAATCCTTGTTTTTCCCGCAATCTAAAGACAAAATTTGAGTTTTTTTAGCGGTACTATGTCGAAATTGTTTTTTTTGTTTTTTTTTTTTCGCGATCGTTTGACGATAATCGGGTTTTTTCGGCGACCATTTGCCGAAATTCCTGATATTTTTTATGTACGAATTTCCGGATTGATGACCGATTTTTTTTAATTTTCGAAACAAATCACCCATGCGAGAAACAGTAAAAAAACGGAAAATCGCGGATCCGTGGAAGAATTTCATGCCTGAGTGCGTTTTGGGCGCAGGCTTGACGGAAAATACTATATGCGAAAAATGCGCGGCACTTGAAATCCTGGAAGTGGTTAAGTAAATTTCAGCGACTTTTGCTGTGCGCAAACGCGGTTGGTTAATGACTAGTGCCATAGAAATATACTAGCCCCTCCCAGAGCAAAATCCTGGGTGCGCCAATGTCACATCATTAATGGCAATTTCGAGCTGTAAATAAAACATATTTAAAGCGATTACCTACACTAGATGTTTTTTAAACCATTCGATTGGTCTTTATGGAGGTAGGGGATATTTTGATACACAGACAGGTAGACAAAAATTAAGATAAAATAATAAAATTTCGATTACGTTGAAAAGTATTAAAAAAGATGCTGCACAAGGTCGTCATAATAAGTACATATATTTTATATCTACCCATATTTTTAAATGGTATCATTGATTTATATATCCTTCTCTGTCTGAATTCATTAATTATTCCTATTGTAAATTTTAATGATATTTTTAAAAAATATGTTTCGCTGCTAGTCTGTTGTACTTTGCTACAATTTTTTTCTCAAAACGCCTCGATTAACGCGGAATTCGGATATGTTATTCGTTCAGATATCAGTGTTGTCTTTTAAAACACTTTATTATTGTTTCATTGAAAAATTTTAGAAATCCTGCACATATTCAAAATATGTTTAGTAATTTAGCAAGTGAAGTAAATTATAATATTTCTTGCTTAGTGTGAAAATTATTTAAAATATGTTTAACAATTAGCAACCGAAGTAAACAGTGATTTTACTTGCTCCATACGCAATCTATATATATATTACGCTATCGTATGCAGCACGGAAATCGCGATTATTTGTTAATTGTTTAATGGCAACGCCCGAATGAAACACGTCTCATTGGTTATTGAAAAGCATTTAATGCATCTCCATACCTATAAGAAAGGTTACCATAGGGGGGAGGTTGTTCTGTCGCCAAATGCAGCCAAGTTTGCGTCAGCTTGGTGCTATATCACCACATTTGGCGACCAAAATGAATCGTCAAAGTGAGGCCAGCTTGGCGATATCTCTAAAATTTTGCCAAATTCCCATAGACTTCAATTGTAAACCAATAGGGTTTATTTGCTTAAAGAAAATAAAAAAATTGAGATATTTTAATTCAACAAAAACTGATATTAGCTGGGATTATATAAATTATATTTAAGAGAGTCCATGTAAATTAAATTATGAATAAAAATAACACGATACAATGCTTAGCATGCTTTCCCAAACATATATTTTAAGGCAGACTAAACTGGTCACCAAGGGCGACTAGTTGTTAATAATGTCCTGGTTTCCCGGTCTGTATTACGTCCTGTTTTGACGGTGTGTTTTACGTCCTGTTTTGACGGTGTGTTTTACGTCCTGGTTTGACGGTGTGTATTACGTCCTGGTTTGACGGTGTGTTTTACGTCCTGGTTTGATGGTGTGTATTACGTCCTGGTTTGACGGTGTGTTTTACGTCCTGGTTTGACGGTGTGTATTACGTTCTGGTTTGACGGTGTGTTTTACGTCCTGGTTTGACGGTGTGTATTATGTCCTGGTTTGACGGTGTGTATTACGTCCTGGATTGACAGTATGTATTACGTCGTGGCTTGCTGAAGTGTATTACATATTCGATTGTCGGTGTGTATTACGTCTCTGTTCGTAGGTGCGTATTTGTTCTTACTTTTCGGTGCGTATTATGTGCTCACTTGTCGATCGGTATTACGCCCTAGGTTGCGAATCTGCATTTAGGCCGTCGATTGACGTCGACTAAGTCGGTTTATTACGTCGTTGATTGCTGGTGCGTATACCGTTTTCGCTTGCTGCGTGAATTACGTCCTTGCATACATGTACTGGTTAGTTTCTCACTTTGCGAATTGCAAAGCGTCCTCGTTTATTGATGTTTAAAGTGCCCTCGTTTTATGGCGTGTATGTCTGCATTCGTGGATGTGTTTATGGATATAATTTATGCATTAATTTCATGCATATTAGCAGAGTGTTTAATTGCCAACCTCGTTTAATTATTTTTTTGTATAATTCAAATATTATTTTTAATCCACATAAACATTGCAACATTTCTGCTATGTTATTCTGCTAAACAATACTAAACAAACAGCAACTTATGCATCCGTTACATTTTTATAATTTTTCATCTTTCAAAAGTTAAAAAAAAATGATTTCATTCCCCTAATTAGAAGCAAAACATTCTTATAGCGCAAAAAAAAAAAATACAAATTTTAACGACCATTTGTAAAATGATTTTTCTTCAAAGACTGAAATTTAAGACATAAAAAATCGCACGGAGTTGATCATACATTACGTACACCATTAATAGCGTTATTACACGTAAAAATTGCAAGCGACAGTAATCGCCTGCGACTCGTCAGATTTCCTGAAACTTACGTATTATCCAAGCATTTCATTGGCTGTTCGGGAAAAGGCTTTTCCATCGTCAGACTTTCAAGAAATCTGACGACCAATTTTAAATGAAATTTCATTCTTAAACTTCTAAACATCCCACAAAATTACTTTTTACAACGTCGTATAGAAAAAAAATGTACTTTTAAACGCAATTTGTTTGAAAGCTGTATCTCAATTTGTTTAGGACTTGTTACCTTTTTTTGTAGTTTTTATTACTTTTCTGTCATAGTGGCAGCAGAAGTATCCATCTCTGTTGAAAGTAAAGGGTAAATGCAGATTTCTGTATACACCAATCAGAAAACGAATAAAATGCAGATTCAACCAATAGAACGTTTCAGATATGCTTTTGATGTCCTACCCTCACAGAGAACAATAACCATTTTCCCAAATGGTTAAAATAATAATAATAATATATATAATTTTGTAATTTTATTTTATTTATGCTTTTTTTTAATTGAATGTTTAGAAAATTTCTCTTTTTTAACTAATTTTTATAAAGTTTTAATGATATTCGTGACAGTTATGTAGTAATTTTAAAAAAAAAGACCTTTTCAAAATCTAATCAGTTTATATTAAGGCGCAACTAAATATAAAATTGATTGCTTGCTGATGATTCCTGAAATTCTATCCATTACTTTTTGAACTAGGGCGGCTGGAAAAATTTCTGTCACACACAAAGACCCACAAACCCACAGCAGACAGGGAGAATTTTTCCAAAAGTAGTCAAATCGTTTTAAGAATATCCCAAAATGTATAAATTCGTCAAAAAAGGATGTCGAAAATTTTCGTGATTCCAATACTTTCTTATGTACATAAAAAAAAGGTAAAAAAATAAAACATTAAAATGTATTTAATGATTAAAATCTGAAATATAATTTTTACACTCATAAACGATCAACGTGTAAATTATAAAGTTGCATGAAACTTTTTCAGAATGTCCGGGGTTGATTGTGTGTATCATAACAGTAAATGTCCTCAATTGATTGTAAAATAATGAAGTCCTCAATTGATTGTGTGTATCGAGTTCACTGTGTGTATAGGTGTGTATCAATGTCCTCATTTACATTGCGAAAATACATATTGCGAAATTTTTAAATTTTAACAAAAAGCAAAGTTGATTCGTATTTAATGGAGTATAAGTAATAGTTTTTCACCGAAAATAAACTTCTAAGTCGGTTATTTTTGAAGTCCCCAATTGGCGGTGTATACACAAAGTCCTGAGTTTGCACGTCTTGCCAACCTATGTGTGTGTGTGTGTGTGTTATAAAATTTTACTCTACAATATACATTTAAATTATTCTAAATTTCCGTCATAGTCTTTATTTCCCTATTTCTTAATAATTTCTGTTATTTATTTCTAATTAAATTCCTATTAACTTTAAACGCGTATACTAATAATTATCTTATTCGAAATCTTAAGGTAAAACTTTTAATCCCTTCATTAATTTTATCAACTATCCAATCTATAATATTCTGAGAGAAGCTAGTTTTTATTTTTGAATGTTTTAAAGAGCCATTTTGTTATTTTTATTTCCAATCTTTATTCCAGGAATCTAGTTTCCCGCGCATTTTGACACTAGAGTGTTTACTTCAAAAACATTACGCTGCTAAGTAAAAAACCTTTTCGTCTTAGACCATTCCCCTCTCGCGTCATTAGCTTAGTTACTCATCTCAGAGAGATCATTTTTCACTGATTCGTTTGTTGCGTACTACGTCGGCATTTGTTTTCCTCCGCGAGTTTAAAAAAAAGTACATGCATTGAATTCGAAGCTCAGATTCTGTCTTGTTTCAAGCGCTCTAGAAGATGTTATCTGGTGTCTTTTAAATCTCGTAGTATTCTAAATTGCTCTTTAAGACCTTAGAGCATGATATAGATACTCATGCCGAGACCTGTAGGCTTCACAGAAGTATCACTGCAATGTGGGACTTGTTTTATATTTCCTGAATAAACGTATTCGAACGACAAGCTGACTCCGTTTTTCTTTTTGTGGAGAAATTCTCTGGATTCCTGAATCCGTTGCCTTGTTTGCACTTACGCCAAGAATTGATAATATGACTGGAAGCGACCATAAGAATTGATAATACGACTGCCAACGAACGTATGAATTGATAATACGACTACAAACGATCACACCATGTTTTCTTACTTGAGCTGTGCTTTCAAGATCGAAGAATTCTTCTATGAATCAAGTAAATTCGCTTTCTAAGACAGTATTGCACAACTAAAATGTTCGACTTGATAGTAGCTGTTTCAATAATCTGCTGTAGCAATTAGCAACAAGTAGCTACAAGTAGCTGTTACCAATATATATGTGTGTGTGTGTGAAGGATAAATAACGGGTTATTTTCTAAATTATGCTTTTAGTTTCATTATGAGAAGTTTCGTGTAATTTAAGGGAATTAGATGTATTCTAAAGGTTTGTTTTTAAAATAAAAATAACTTAAATGTTTAAATACTATATGCTCATCACTTTTCTTTATTAGTTTGTATATTTTTATGCATATGATCAAAAAACTATATAACAAACCAATAAAAGCATTATTTATCGCATTTGAATTGACGTTTAAAATATTTACTTTGGTCAAAGACAAATTTTCAAGCTGGATTACCACCAAAAATCAGAGATAGTTCCAAAAAGTTTTACCAAAAACATTACTTTCTATCTATTTTTTATTATTTTATATCTTTCACGTTAATCCTTTTTTCCGTCGTGCACTTGTAGAATTAAAAGTTTGGCGTAACAAAATTTTGAAACTTATACTGCATATGACTATTGCATATCATAATGAAATATTTAAGAACTCAAATTCCTTACATTACACTGCTTTTATTTTATGACGCGTTTAACAGATATACAAAAATATTGCCCAATGTACAAAGGGATTTTATATTCCTTCCTGGCTGATAAAAACAGAGTGACAGAGATTATCTTTCAATTGAGCATCGTATTTCTTTCAATAACTTGTTGCATATTACTTTGAAGTTTAACTGACATTCCTAATTTGAACCACAGTTATGGAAAAAGAACTTCCATTCATTATTATTCGTTATTTTTTCGTCTACCGGATTACATTACTACTTTACGAGAACTTCATAAATACGTGCTCGGAGACTAATGCAGTATTTGTAAAACATCCAGTGTTTGTCAGCAATCCTCCTAAGTCATCTTACTTTGACATTTTTGAAACTATTTCACTAACACTGCAATAAATTATTACTCCAATACCTTTTTTCAATATATATTACAATGATAAAATGACAGTTACCAAGCAAGACACATTACTGCTATATGATGCAATATATTGGAGATATATCTCTAGATTTCATTTAATCAAAATTCCATTATCAGTTGCTTATGATTGAAGGAGTTGAAAGTTTTGAATGCGATTATAAACCCACCGACAAAATAATCGCCTCATTTATGTTAACTTCCACCAAGTGATAAATGTTTGTTCAAAACACTTATAAAACAAAAATTATTGAGATCTGCAGTTACATATTTGATGTAATTATAAAACTCATAGTTGAAAAGGAGAATTAAAAAACACATTTTTTTCCTATTATTCAAGAAAATTTAGGGATTTAGGGGTCATCTAAATGATAAAATCTGAATGTTTTCGGGAAGATATAATTTAGAGCCTCCCGAAATTTTTTATGATGCCCCATCTAATAAGTAAGCAAAACCAAAAAGAGGTACATATATTTATCATCCAGCACGTTTTAACTAATTGCAGCAATGTCCAAGTTTATGTAAGTATTTATGTTAACTTCAACCAAGTGATAAATGTTTGTTCAAAACACTTATAAAACAAAAATTATTGAGATCTGTAGTTACATATTTGATGTAATTATAAGGCTCATAGTTGAAAAGGAGAATTAAAAAACACATATTTTTTCATATTATTCAAGAAAATTTAGGGATTTAGGGGTCATCTAAATGAAAAAATCTAAATGTTTTCGGGAAGATATAATTTAGAGCCTCCCGAAATTTTTTATGAAGTCCCATCTAATAAGTAAGCAAAACCAAAAAGATGTACATACATTTATCATCCAGCATGTTTTAACTAATTGCAGTAATGTCCAAGTTTATTTAAATTCAATGATTTTGATTGCTCTGAGACTCAAAAGAAAAATCAGAAATTCTCAAACCGCATTAAGCTTTATTAATGAAATTTCTTAATTAAGTTAATCTAGAGCAAGCTAATTATAAACTATATTTCTGTCATAGATACATTTAACACACGGTAGTCTTAACTAAAATACAATAGCAAAGTTCTTTACCTGATTTGTTCTATAAATTCAAAATTTTCAGATACCGTGCTGGTGCCACGGATGATGTGATTGTATACGTGTCACAGGTGACTTTCAATTCGTTTTGCTTGATTGTTTTGTCTTCGTCATAGCAATATAAGATCAAAAGTTTGCTTTGATTTCCTTCAAAAACAAGCACTTTTTACACCTTTGACTCTAAAAACAAGTTTTAGAAAATAAAAAAAAAAAGGTTTAGATGATTTCAAAAAGGTTTTAAGAAATTAATTTAAAGAAAACTTTATTCTTGAGAATTTTTCCTGTAAAATATTTCACATAAACACATAAAATAGATCGATGGAAAATACATTCATTCCATTCAATGCACAAATCATTTTTTTATTACCGCGACTGTATACCATTTCAAGATGTTATTGCAGAGTTTTATTCAAATTTTCTGTTTACGGCGTTGAGAATGACTGAAATGAAATCTTTATATCATGCCTTCAATCCAATTTCCTGATGTGTTTGTAGAATTGCTTCACAAAAGAATGTAAAAGATGTACATGTCAAAACAATTTCCTGGTTTTACTTGAAAAAAGAAGATTTTAGTAGATGAGTATAATGAATAAAATAAAATACTCGTATGCATCGTAAAAGTGATTACAGTGCTCACAAAGTATCGCCACCAATAGTCATATGATAATTATAATCAGTAATAACTTTTATCATATATACGGTTATTTTAGTTTAGTTTTTAATAAGTGATTTTTTTATTATAATTATATAGTTTTTGATGTACATGTTGTTTTTCGGAATAAAAATAGATTCTTGTCATTTTTCTATTTTGATTATTTCTGCTTTACATAATCTGAAGTAACTACACCCGAAATTCTAAACTTTTTATAGAATATTGTGCGTTCAATTAAAATCAAAATTAAAGTAAAGCGTTGTTCCTTTAGTATGCGTTATATCATTTATTACGCAGGCAGATTCATACATTAAAATTTCAATTCTCAAATTATTGTAAACATGTGAAAAATGTATCAACTTTTAAATTGCGAATAAAGTACGTGAATTTTGTGTTTCTTTAAGAATGTTAAGTTAAGAAAACAATTCCTTATCTAGCTGACAATAGATTTTTTTTCATTATTACTTACCCATCATACGTAGTATACGGTAAGTTTTTGACGGATTTACACGTTTCAGACACTGGAGATTCCGAAAAACATATTTTTAGAAAAAAATTTGTCCGTCCGTCTGTATGTGTGTGTGTCTGTAAACGCTCTATCTCCGGGACAAATTGAGATAGAGACTTGAAATTCGGTGTGTACTTAGGGAGTAAGAATGAAAAGAAGCCTATTGAATACCAGTAACCTCGATTAAACGGAACTATTTTTTTCGGACTCTTGAAACATTCGTTCTGATAAAAAGTATACAAATATTTTCGAAATTGTTTATTTGAAGGAGTGAATATAAAAGACAATAAAAAAAGATAAATTTTGCATCATGAATGAACTTGATCGGATAATTAGTTACCGAGATATTTGCAATTCTATTTTTCACACTCTTCGATTTTTCATGAACCTGTATTTTATTCAAATTTCAATTCAAAGATATATTTTAATTGGAAATGAGACACTTAATCCGACGGGGTCATCTAGGTGGGGAGGCCTACCAAATGGCTTAAGCACTCACAAGCCCCACCCACACTTAATCCGACGCAGTAAACTGTTAGTTAATAGGATTATAATTTTTCGAGTTATAAGGATGTTTCTTTTACGCAATTCGGTACTACTTGATTATCCCGCCGACCAAAAAACTATCGCCAGACTATAAGTTTAAATGCCAATAATGGCTTATCGTAAATGTCAAGCATTTAATGCCTCTTCATACCTATAAGGGGTTTACCATAGGGGGGACCCTGTTCTGTAGCCAAATACCGCCAAGTTTGTCGCCAACTTGGCAGTATATCACCAAATTTGGCGGCCAAAATGAGTCGCCAAAAGTGACGCCAAATTGGCGTATCTCTAATATTTCGCCAAATTCCCATAGACTTCCATTGTAAACCAATAGCGTTTACTTGCTTACAGAAAATCAACAAATTGAGATTTTTAATACAACAAAAGTAATATTAGCTTAAGGGGTTATATTAATTATATTTAAGGAAGTCCAAATAAATTAAATTATGAATAAAAGTAACATGGTACAATGCTTAGCAAATATCACATGTTTTATTTTCATGTTTTATATTATCTATATCCATGATGGGTAAGTATTACGGTGGCCCCCCCAACGACTAGTTTTCATTTACAATGCTACACTACACTTGTTCCTGCTTGTATATTATCTAATTTTTTTAAGTTGGTGCGAGTCTTGGTGACATTGTGTTTAACACTGAGTCATTAGAAAACAGATTTTTCTTCTGATATGAACCTTTTAAAATCCTAATAAAAAAAACAACCTTAGAAATTTCCTACGTCTTAAAAGATATCTTTGAGCCTGATTTTAAATTTATAGTTCCGATAAGTTCAGAGAAATCCTGATCAAAGCTTTATTTTAAAATGTTTTCATACTACATGAGAACTTAAAAAATATATATAGATCTTATCGAATATATATATGTTGAATATAACTAATATGTCAAATATAAAGCTTCTATCTCTGATAATTTTTTAAAAATCCTGTCTTCTATTAGAAAATTTTTCGCTCATGGGACAAAACAAATAGAAAGTTCTTCAAACAGAAAGTTCTATTGTAAGTGGCATTTTATAGTGGAATGTAATACATGTAATAAATGTAAACAAATATTATTATGTATTAAAATTTTTAATTTCTCCCAATTCATAAAGTGTAATGCTCAATAGCTTTCTGTTCTGAAATTAATTTTGTTTCTTGAAATTCAGCTTGTGCCTTAGAAATGTACAAGTATAACAGATGCACATTAGCAATATATTTAAAAAGACAAATATTATACATTCAGAATGAAATATATTTTCTCGTGAAATAACTTACTAAAGGGCACTAGAATTTACTTGTTCAGTTCGTCAGTTTTTGATAGTTTATGTTAATTCTAAATAAATTTAAATTAATCGTAGCTGTGCAACATTTGGTCGTTACATAATATTATGTATGTTATTACAACGTTTTGAATACTGTTTTTGTATAAATCTATTACTTCATGTATTTTTCATTTAATCTCAATTTTAAAAACACGATAAGTAATTGCTGCATTCTAAACAGAAATATAAAATTAGAAGTTTAATTCTTCTATTCTAACGAATCCTTTATGAATTTATACTTATGAATTTAATTAAACCAATCTTTTACATAATTAAGTAATACGTTAATAGATTTTCAAACGCTTTATTTTTCTCTAAAGATTTCTTATTCTTATTTTAGTGGCATTTTTAACATAAACATTTTTTGACTCGTAAAATGGCTAGCTGAAAACATATCCGCTCTTTTTAATGCCACGAAAGTATATCGTTCCAAGATATCATAACTTCTTTTTTATTCAAACACATATTTATGGCACAAAGAATTTCTAAATGAAAATACGTATGTCATGCCTTAAAAGAATTCTGTTGATATGCCTGAAGAATATCTTTACAAAAAGCCTTAAGAAATATTCATCTTGGAAAAAGTTTCTGCTTTTTTCTGTAAAACAGCAAATGTTTGGTATGGGGTTTTTTTTTGTTGTTGTTGTTGTTTGTCCACATAAAAACTATATAATAGAGATAAGTCGTTCTTAATCAGTTGTATGTATTTTAATACTCAAAAATATTTTTTTTATTTGGAAAAGTTGACTAATAATTACGTTATTTTTTTTACTAAGTTTTTCCTTATTATTAGATTTTTATTAATAATAATATAAGTATCATTATTACTTTATTAAGTATCAGTATTACTCATAATTATTACTTTATACAATGCTGTATTATAGGAAGATGATTTTACGTATCAGGAATAAATGACCAATTGAAAGAGGTTATTTGTTTAAATAAATTTATGTATTAAGTTTTATATCAGCATAGGTCTGCTTGAAAAGAATATTTTTCCAAAATAGCTCGATATATCAATCAAAATTACTCATTGCTCGGTTAAATTACTTAAGTTTAATGGAGATAAAAAGTACAGTATATTACATGACACGGCGACACACGCCAGGAACACATCCAAGAATTAGAACAACAAAATAGGTGTTGCCAAACTACACATACAAAAAATGTGTTGCCAAAGTAGAGATAGAAATTGTGACAACAGAATTTAAACTTAATACTGCCTACAAATATGTTGTCAACCCCACCAGTGGCCGAGAGGCTTTGCTCTTGAAGCTGGTAGACGGGAGGTGCTGGGTTCGAACCCAATCGCGCCCGTCGGCCTAATCGTTTCGGAGTTTTCGTGGTTTTCTTCGAAACCTTGGATTTCCAAGCGCGAATGAGGATTAGGTTCCTTTAGAAAGACCCCCACGAAAGGCACTCCCCCCCCCCTTTAGGGCCCATATCCCTCATGTTAATAATTGGCTGTCATAAACATAACCAACTAATTATGTTGTCACTAGAATATGCATAATAGATATATATAAAACTTACTTAGTTAAACACTTAGCACAATTACCTTACATGAAATCACTATGAATGAATGACATAAGCAAAAGAAAACTAACTATTAACCCTTAAATGTCGGGTGTTGCCTTTCGGCAACATAACCAATTTAGGCTTATAAATATTATTAGAACAATATTGAAGCAATAATGCCTAAGGTTGCCAATAAAATACATTCTGAAAATATTATTAAATGGATTTTCCACATTTAGATGGCAACACTTGTGCTGTTTAAGAATAAAAATAGATTTATTTTTTCATTTGTTGATACATGTTCTTTTTGTTTTGTTCGGAAGCTTGCGAAATACCCTATTTTGTTCTGCAGTGAGCAAGTAAAATTTATTTCTTATCATAGTTCTCCAAATTCTTGTGTGTTTCATGTTATACATTCCAAGCGTAAAAACGGGTTAGGTTCCCTTAGAAAGACCCCCACGAAGGGCACCCCCCCCCTTAGGGCCTATATCCCCCGTATTGATAATTGGCCGTCATAAACACAACCTTTAATATTATCGAATTTTATCAAGGAAAATTATTTTTTCAATTAAACACCAGTACTGCCGATTAGTAACAAACAGTTTTTTAGCCGTAAACCATACTTAAAACAAAATATTAATTTTAAGTATTTTTCCCATGATTTATTTAAAAAAAGAAAGTCGAAAAACATTTTTTAAATGATTTTTGAAAACTCCGGCATTTAAGGGTTAAATAAAAAGGTGAGTTATAAGATTAAAAATAAATATCGTTTTTAAAGAAATTGTTATGTGCTGAAAGTTAATAAAGTTCAACCAGAGTCACACACACTGTCTATTTCTTTTATGTTGAGCAGTTCTCTTAATTTTTGAAATCTTACCTTGGGAGAGCTTTTGTAAAAATATCAGCTAACTGCTCTTCTCATTTCACATATTTCACAATGACTAACCCATCATCACATTTTTCACGAATAAACTGATAGCGCACGTCAATATGTTTTGTACGCTTGTGAAATACTGGGTTTTTGATCAGCTTAATAGCACTTTGATTATCAATGCAGAGAGTAACACCCTCTTTACAAATTTCACTTTCACTCACATCTTGTATAAGTTGTCGTAACCACAATATTTCCTTCACAGCAGTTGAAGCTGCAATATATTCAGCCTCAGTTGTAGACAGTTGGCTGCTTTTGGCTAGTCCAAGTAACAGGATCATTACTAATTTTGAACACATAACCGAAAGTGGATTTTCTTGTGTCAACATCATTAGCAATGCCAGAATCAGAAAAACCAACAAGGTGACAACCATGATTATCCACTGGAGAATATTCAATGCCATAGGCTGCCGTACCTTTCAGGTATCTGAAAATATGTTTCACTGCATTCGAATGCACTTGGCCTGGATTGTTTTGAAATAGGCTGACAAGATTAACAGAAAAAGCTATATCCTGCCGTGTCGTGGTGGCAAAAAACATTAAAGATCCAATAGCTTCTCTATAAGGGATAGTTTTTCCTTCTGGTAATGGATTAGATCCTGATGATAGAATTGTTACAGAATCTGCAGGTACACTGTTTGGATTTGCATCATCTAAATAAAATCGTTTCAAGATTCTCTTTATATAACTTTCTGAATGTAAGAAAATCGAGCCGTTTGCTCTGTAGTTTATTTCAATTCCAACAAAACAACCAGTTTCACATATAGTTGCTTCAAACTTCCTTTTAAAATCATCTACAATTTCAATTAATATCTTCTTTTCTTAACAAAATAATAAAGCATCATCTAAATACAAAATTAGAAGTACTTTTTTACCTTGAAAATTACCACTGAAAACAAAAGGATCTGCATTACTTTGCTTAAAGCCAAAACTGGTGAACAAATCTGAAAAGGTCTTGTTCCAGCATCTGGATGCTTGTTTTAATCCATACAGAGACTTTTTAAGTAGACACACTAGGTCTTTAGCAAAACCTAAGCCTGGAGGAGGTTGCATAAAAAAATTTTCTTCAACTTCGCCATATAGAAAAGCAGTTTTCACATCTATTTGTAGAATTTTCCATTTTCTTTGTGCAGCTATAGCTAATAAAACTCTTATAGTGTCAAACCTTGAGGTTGGTGAAAAAGTTTCTCCGAAATCTACACACTCCACTTGAGAGAATCCTTTGGCACAGAGTCTGGCTTTATATTTGTCAATTTTTCCATCGGGAAGATATTTTATTTTAAATACTTACTTGGACCCGATTACGTTACTTTTCTCTGGAAGGGGAACAAGATCCCAGGTCTCATTCTTCTGAAGAGAATTCAAAACTTCATTTATGGCTTCTTTCCAGTTATCTGCTTGAGGAGAATTCATTGCTTCTTCATATGTTTGTGGTGTTACAATGTCGGCTACATTTACTTCATAACGAGCAAGAACTCTTAGGGTGTTTCTGGGACAAAGGCCATAATGATCAACATTTTGCGAGTTAGGAGGATTATTGCATACAGTATCTGGAACCTTATCTATAGAATCCTTGACCATTTTATCTTCATCAATTTTAAGAAAGATTGTTGATGCTGGAGGTGAGATATTCAATTTACAATTTTTTTCTTTGAAGATTACATTTTTTGATACTTTGATAGTTTTAGTGACTGGGGCGGAGAGGCTTTGTCGATTTTCGACGAGGTCCGTCGATTCGAGGTTTTTCGATTTCTTCTCATACCCTACGAATATCATTTTCTTGCTTTTGGGTTCTAGCTTCTTTCGAAGAACATCAGGTACATGCATGTAGGCTTCTGAACCAAAAATTCTTAGATGATTAAGCGATAAAGATTTTCCAGTCCATAATTCAAAAGGTGTTGAATCTGGAGCTTGTGTTGTAGAAGTTCTGTTCAGGATTTAAACAGCTGCGTTTACAGCTTCTGCCCACAGGTACAAAGGTAGCTCTTTGGAATAGATCATGGAACGAGCACTTTCTACTATTGTGCGCATATCTCTTTCAGATCTTACATTCTGCTGTGGAGTATACGAAGCTCTTGTCTCTAATTGAACACCCTTCTTATGCAATACTCATCAAAGTGTAGATTGATGTATTCTTTACCATTGTCAACTCGAAGTGCTTTAACTTGATGACCAAACTTATTTTCAATAACTGAACAAAGTTTTGGAAAGCTCCTAGAGCATCACTTCTATATTTGAGAAAGTTAGATGTTCTGTAACCACTGAAATCATCTTTCATTAAAATGAAATAGTTTGCTCCACCTACCGATTGAACAGACATGGGACCACCGATATCACTGTATATTAACTCTCCTGGTTTAGTTGCTTGGTATTCTTTAGCATTGAATGGAAATCTATGTTGTTTACCGTATTGACATCCCTCGCAGAAAAATTCATCTTTTTCTGAAACATCGAGTTTTTCAGTTATTATAGCTCATGAGAGCAGATGCACCACTATCGAAAATCCATTGTTCACTTCTTTCTGCAGTTTTCCCTATTTCACTGCTAAATGCACTGTAACTTGAAGAACTCTTGTTTCTATCTATATAATCATTACCTTTTTCACGAAGCTTGGAACGACATTCTCTTGCATAGTGGCCTTTTTTCGACAAGAGTAACAGATTACTTTCGATTTATCTGTGCTCCTGTTATTTGTTTTGAATTTATTTTCATTTCTTGGGTAGTTTGCAGGCTTTTTTTGTTCAAGTTTTGGACGATTAGAAGCAAAAAATGCAGACTCATTCTTCTCAGATTGAGATAATGAGGCTTCTTCATCAATAAGTCTCGCGGTTAAATTCGATAAATTCTGTTTACTGTGATCAACAGAAAACCAAGCTTGTCTGAAATTTCTGTATTTCGGAGGTAGTGTCCCCAATAATTTCGTAATGATAGTTGCATCGCTAATACTCTCACCACAGTCCTTTATTTGATGCGCAAGATTTTCAATTTTGGAAATATACTGAACGGCGTTTCATTACTTTCAATTTTAATCTGATGAAATTTATCTAGTAAAAGCATTTTGTTAAAATCGGATTTCAATTTGAAAATAGAATCTAATTTTTCAAGCATTTCTTTTGAAGAAGAACAGCTCTCAATAAACGTGACTTGTGATAATTCCATGGCTGAAGATATAGTGAACATATCTACTGCGTCATCTCTCTCCCATTTTTCTATTTTTGTTTCATCGGTACCTGGCTTGACTTTAGTACCGTTAGCAGTTGTAAATACTGATTTTGCTTTTAAAGCACATACGATTTGAAATCTCCACTGAGAGTAATTTAGTCCATTAAACTTATTTATCGCAGAAACGTCAACGCCAGTCATTCTGACAGTTAGGCTTAGTATAGCGCGATTCGAAATGAAAAGTTATTCTGAAGAAAAATAGCGAAAACAAATTCAATTTACTTAAAGTAAACGGGGTTGGAAGCGTGAATTGGTGCCATAACCTATCAAAATTACTCATTGCTCGGTTAAATTACTTAAGTTTAATGGATATAAAAAGTACAGTATATTACATGACACGGCGACATACGCCAGGAACACATCCAAGAATTAGAACAACAAAATAGATGTTGCCAAACTACACATACAAAAAGCGTGTTGCCAAAGTAGAAATAGAAATTGTGACAACAGAATTTAATCTTAATACTAATATAGTCGCATTAAAGATAATTTCTTATTATGAGTAATTACTATAATAGATGCACTATTTAAACCACAATTTCAATAAATATTTATTTGCTTTATCTAAATAAATAAAATCAATTTTCAAAAATGTACTTTGAATGACAGCGCAAGAATTTAACATTTATACTATTTTTTAAGAAATAAAACCACGTTTCAGACTGCAAACATATGCAAAAAGTTATCTTAAAGTTTTTTGTTATTCTCTGGAGAAATATTTTAGTGGTATTTTATTATAAAAGTTTTTGGATACATAAAATGTATTGATACAAACACTTTCATCGTATTCAGTGTAAGAATTGTTCTTTTACTGTCACGACAATATATCATTTCAAGATGACGTTACTGTGCTTTTTTCAAATGTTCCTTGTATATCGCGTAGAATGACAAAAATGAAATATGTATATTATGCTAAAAGAGCAATTTCCGTTTGTTTATAGAATTTCGTCGCGGAAAACTTTTAAATCATGCATTTTGAAATTGTTTCTTGACATTGCTTTAATATATATATATAAACTTGTCAATATGTAAATACTCAAAAAACTTTTAATTGACTTCGATTGTTTGGGGAATAAAAATTTAATGAATGTTATTTAACATTTTTAATTAATTAAAGGAATCTTTATTTTTATGGTTATATTTTGTCTTTTTATTATCATTATTGTTGTTGTTATTATAACATCTATAAATATATATCATAACAGGAACATAATTAAAAAGTTTGGAAAAGTAATATATTGATGAATTCCGACAGTTAGTTGAGCAGTTATGATATTTGAGGAAAATATACAAATTTAAAAATTACGTTACATAAAACTCATCATAAATATTTTAAATTCATCATTAAAAATTCTTACTGACATAACAAAGATTTGAAGAAGTATTTAAATATTAATCAAAGTTAATGAATTTTAAGTTAAAAACGATTACAAAAATACAGACAATTTAATTAAATAGTTAAAAAGCACATACAAATCATTTAAAACAAAACATTAAACTATCGAACTTGTTCAAAGCTCCTCTTCAGTAAGGTAAATAAACACAAAACCACGAGAGATAACATAATTCAACTTGCAGTTTGTAGTTCACGCCATAGAAACAGATCATTTTCCAGATTTTGAGATGGCGAAGGTCAGGAAATTAAACTGAAGCGTTTAGAAAAGCCGTATTTTCCTGAAGACATGGTTCACCAGAGCGGCCAAATACCTATTCAATTTAGCGAGTTATCTCCCACCAGAATATACCGCTTTACCTGACTCAATTATCGCTTTTAATTGTTTCTGGCACATGCTCTCAACTTCAAGTTGAGTTACGTTATCTCTCTTGATTTTGTGTTTCATTACATTATTGAAGATGAGCTTTGAATAAGTTCGAAATGTTTTGTGTTTTGTTTTTTAAATGATTTTTATGTGCTTTTTAATCATTTAATTGAATTGTCTGAATTTTTGTAAATGTTAATTATGAACACACGTAGCATCATTTTTTCACTTTAAAGAATTATAAATTGCTTGATTAAAATTAAGTCATATAAATACTTAACTTTAAAATTATATATTATATTAATTATAACATTAGCTATTTTATAAAATTAAATTTTAATTATTATTTTTCCTTTAAATACTCACAAGGTATTGAACAGTTTTTAATGAGTTATTATCCATTTTTTTTTAATCGCAAGCGTGCTGAAAATAATTTTACTAAAGATAATTTTTCCTTTAAACATAGCCAGAAAATCAAACTTGTGCTACCCGGGTCAAAAATGATGCCCGATTTACAACCATTGTACAAAACATTATTAAAATATTTTTTTATTCTAAAGTTTAATAGGTTTTTTACATTTGAATCCATAGAAATCAGTAAATTGATATATAGTTTTCAAACAAACTGCAGTTAAAAGCACATTTTTATTTTGTGTATTTGCAGGACGTTTTCCCCTCTGTCAGTATCTTTTCCCATCCTATGCAAAGTACATGAATACGCGTGAAATAAAAAAAAAGAAGCTCTTTTAAAATTCCCATTATAAAGACTATTAATCACAAAAATAAATAAATTAGAAGAATTTCATCAAACTAAAGCTCAAATCATATATGGTACATTTATAGTATCTGAAGATTTGATTCTTTATTTCGAAATTTCACCATCTTGTCACCCATTGACAAATATAGTTGCTGGCAATAGAACAAAATCTTTTATGCAAATCGAAAAGATGAATAACGTAATTTTATTGTAATTATAATTATGAACTTATATTTCGAATTTTTTATAGCGTTTCAATTTAAATAAATTAACCTTAAAAACATTCAAAAATTGGCGTTGTTAATTATATTTTAATTCTTTCTATGGTGTGCTTCCATTACTCCAAATCTTAGATACCTCGCTATGTTCAAAACTTCCTCAGTATATTTTCCAAAAAAAAAAAAAAAATTAAAATGGTGTTTTTAAAATCAGAAAATCATCGTGGGGATAACATTTTGAATTGCATTTGAATAGCATTTTAACAGGAAATGTATCCTTGTCGTTTTCTTGAAATGGGAAAAACAATCTCTGCATTTTAGGAAAACATACATTTTTCACTTTCTTCTATCTTCAATACAAGAAAGTATTGAAATCTAATTTTTTTATACTTCCGCTTTTTGACGCATTTACGCGTTTTAGGTCTTAGAAATACCAAAACATGTGTTTATACTAAATGTCTGTCTGTCCGTGTGTCTCCATCGTACCATCGAAAAGTGTATGAAGTTATTCATAGAATTGAACGAAATTTTTTATGTATGTGTTGGGATAAGACAAGCAGGTACTCCTTGAATACGGAAAAATTCCACCTGAAGGGGCAACTGTAATAGCTATTTTTGTACCAGTCTTATTAGTGTATTTTCGAAAAGTCTATGAAGTTATACAGAGTTTAACCAAATTTTAGCTTATATTTTTGGCAATGGCAAGCAGCTCCTCTTTGAGTTTCAAAATATTCCGCCGGAACAGGGTGCTGTAATAGCGAATTTTGTATAATTTTCTAAATTGTTCGAAGTTTTGCTGTTTATTGGCAGCTTGTTCTGCGTCGGGAACTTCGAATCCTGCTAAGCTGGCTATTAGCAGACATCTGATGTACAACAGAATAACCAAAAACTATTGATTTTAATAAATATCCTGACCGAGAATAATTCGATTTTACTCCGATTAATTGACTGAAGCAAAAATTTAAGAAAAAAACAATGTTGGTATAGTATTGAACTAATAATGTTTAATTATTAACATGTGTAACTACTTTTTAAAATACTAAGATGTAAGAGATAGAAGAAAGTTTGAGATTAGCACATCCAACTAATTTTTAGGTAGCTTTCGTATGAAATACTACCTATTACATTCTCTCCTATGTTTGAATTTCAGAAAACATTTTGAAGATCTACATCTTTCGTGACCCATAAACCCAAAACCATCCCCAGTAGAAAACTTTATATATCTATCTCTCTCAATATATATATATATATATATATATATATATATCACTTTTTTATGGACACGATAACATTCATAATTCAGCACAAATCTTTTCCAAACTGATTCATAAATTCAAGGGGCATAAAATCTCGGGTAAGTTTGTTAATGGTCAAAATCGGACCAAGGGGATGGAATTACATTAAAAAAAAATTAAAAACGAAAACAAAAAAGAGAGGAGGGTCGAAGATGAAAAAAAACATAACTTCGTCAATTCATAAGATATCAAATCCGCATGAATTTATTATATATCGTCTTAATATTATCTACATATTTTATACTGATAAGTTTTTGATAGGACCAATTCTAACAGGAAAAACAAATTAAAATTACATAGATGTTGAAGAAACATAATATCGTAGTCCAGGTAAATTAAAATAAATACACTTTCAACCCGGGCAAAATTGTAATAGAAGCTCTGTTAACTGATTTTTAATAAGTAACCATTACTGAGAAATATAACCAAAATCAGACAAAATCCGAGCACGGGAATACCCTTAAAAACGGATTTAAAAATGGCGGACTGAGTCATATATCGTTTTACATTGTGTTGTTATTAATTTTTGATTTTTGTTTTGGATTTATGGTATTATACCAATTAATTTGAGTTGTATATTGTTTCAGACAGAATTTCATGTAAAAATGGGCAGTACTAAATTTTGTGTGATTTGTGAAAAAGAAATAGACAATGGACAAGACGTAGTTAAAATTTCGCAAAACAGAGGCTGTATAAATAAAGCCAGCCCAACCCGTAAAAGTGATGTAGTTGCAACTACTGGAATAAGTGTCCATGTTTTGTGTCGGAAGGCATTTACTGATAAAAAGAGGATAGGAATTACAAAGCGGAAAGCTAGGTGTGAAGAAATACCAAGGAAAAGTATTCGCTTAATTGAGGGTCCAGTTACCAGTGCTACTCACTGTTCATTTTATGAAAAATTTGTAGACTTTTCTTCTAAACATAAACCTAAATCAAAATATGTAAAAGTAAGAACTGCACAATATTCTGAGGCTATAAAGAAATGCTCTGAACGCCGCTGTGATGAATGGTCATTTAGATAAGAGGCCGATTGGCATTTTACTCAGGTGATCTTGTTGCTGCAGATTGTGTCTATCCTAAATAATGTAGTACAAATTTCCGTAGTGAAAGAAATATTCCTCGCGAATATTTCTCTTCTAACACATCGTCAGGAAAAGGGAGAACTAGTAATGAAGAGCTATACCAATCATTCCTTCGTACCTGTAAATATCTTGAAGACAATGATACCTCATTTCGAAAAGGGGAATATCTTGAAGGAAGCCAGAGCAGAACGAAGACACATGAAGAAAAAACTTTTAGAACAAACACTATGGGGAAAATATTGTAAGATCGGGTGAAAAAGGGAAGTCAGACACAGTAACTCTGTATGAGACAGAAAATGAAATACTTCGAAGTCACCAACAAATGTCAACATGTTTACAGTTTATAAGTATCCATCACCTAATGAGCACATGGAGGAGAGAGCTTTGGATTACATACCTCGTAGCTTAAAATTGCTATTTCAAAATTGCAAATCTATTGCAAAATTCATTGTAGGAAAGGATATGTCCATGAAAATCAGTGCTGTTGGTCAGACCGTTATGCAAGCTATCCCTCCCACAGCATTACTATGTCCGCTAGAAATTGGTCAATCAGTTCAGCTTCGTCATAACTACAGATCAAGATATCTTATTGACATTCTTTACAATCTTGGGTTTTGTTCATCCTACTCAGAAGTGACAAGATTCGAAAAACATGCTGCAGTATCAGGCGGTTCCGCTTCTTTGGGTATTGTTGAAAACACCACATTGCTTCTAGCAGAAAATAATGTCGATCACAATAACTTCACTCTGGACAGGAATAATATCTTTCATGGTATGGGTATAATTGTTGTAGTACCTACAAGGGCATCATCTATCCTACTATCAATAGGCGTAATGTTGGTGATATTGATATTAAGAATGTAGCCAAAGCTGATATTGTAGAATACAGATATGCGAAAATAATAATGAAGAAGATCTTATTCTATAAACTTCCAATATTACCGAATGCTTCAGTAAATAGATTCAGTCTTTTGTGGTAACTTTCAGCATCCGAAAGACAGGGTCCAAATTGGTCAGAAGCTATGAGATTAATTCATTCCAAATAAAATGTTTCGCATCCAGAGGAACCATCTATCTCATTTCTTCCTACCATTGATATGTCAGCCGGCGACATGACTTGTATTCTCCCGATACTAATATATCTTTACAAAGTAGCATGCTATTATTATGTCCCATGTGTAGTTATTTCTGATCAACCTTTATTTTGGAAAGCTTCCCAAATCATTAACGGACGGACAGACCTTCAACATATTATTGTAATGCTGAGAACGTGTCACACTCTAATGAATATTTTTGGTGCAATCGGAACTTTCAAGGTTAAGGATTATTTGTAGTAGTTGAGGAAATCTATTGATCAAATACTGTGGTACATATTATGACTGGGAAAGCTATTTCTAGGGCGATGCGAGAACATATGCTCGTAGGTGCAGCTTTTAGTTGCATACTAGTTTCGGAGATTTTTCCTCATAAAGGAAGACTGTGATGTGTTCGACAATATTATGACAGGCCAAAAATAAATGAAAGACGCTGAGCTGAACTGTGTGACGCGAAATCTCAGATTGACATCGCTTTGGCGACGAAGAAAAATTACTCTCAATCTTCTTCGAGAACAAGAAAAACTCTGGTTAGAATATCAGCAAATAATCAGTGTTGTAAGCGCAACAGCTGACAAGATTGGCTCTTGGGAATTGCACTTGCGTGTTATGCTGGAGACTCTCCCCATAATAGCAACAGCAGTAGGACATGTTAATTATTTCAAGTCACTATAGCTGTAATTACAGAAAATGTTTAATCTGCCATCTGAAAACGCGAGGTGCAACAAATGTTTGTAGGAGGTAAACCCTCAGCATTTCTCAAACTGATGAAGGAGACAGAGTTCCGTTTCATTGCAAAAATATTTTGTTCAAATTCATGTCTACATTCAGATATCACTGAAGCGGTGAGAAAAGCAATGCTTCTGTTTCATGACTGCAAAACATTGGAATCCACAGACAAACTACGTCACCAAATGTTGGTGGAGAAGGTAACTACAGCAAAATCATTTGTTACACCTGAACGATCGATTGTTATACAAAATATCATAGCTGTCGCACTTACTTACAAATAAATATCTGGAAAGCCACCGAAGAAAGAACCAAGCCAGAAGAATGGGATCGGTATGTAAAAAATAACTCATACTTACAAATACTATGATACTACATAGTTAAGTACTGTGTGAGTTGTCACCAGCTCCAGATTATCTACTTAATATGATTCGATGTTCCTGAAAGACAAACTGTGCAACTTTACGATGCGGATGCAAGCGTAATGGATTTTCCTGTTCTATAGCTTGTGGAGTGTGCCAAGTCAATGGACGTAGCAACAACTACCTAACTTCTAACTACACTAGTTATCAAAAATTAAGGAAAAGTCACAAAATGCTAATTTTTAAATACGCGAATTCTCAAAAGGAAGTAATATAATTTGAATAATTACTATCTCTGCAGAACAGCTAGCCGATATAACATCTAATTCAGGTCACACATGGTCACAAGAGTCACAGTCACTACGGCGAAACAAAAAACAGGAAATTCCATACGTCTCTTTTATGAGTCTCAAACGACTACTATATGTGACTCCACTGACAGGTCACTGTGACTGCTGCTTTGTGACGAGTCACTAGGTGACTTTGCAATGTCGTTTCATTGAGACTCTCGTGTGACTCTCATCTGGAGATTCAATTTCAAAGTCATTGTGCACGTTGCATTATGATAAATCACCAAATAATGTCACATTAAATTCACATGGTGACTTTCTGTCACAAGACTTTGTCAAATGGTAACAGAGACCCTACTGTAAAGTTACCACTGTGAAAAGTGATGAAAAGTCACCATGTGACTTTAATTTGACATTATTTGGTGATTTATCATAATGCAACGTTCACAATGACTTTGAAATTGAGTCTCCAGATGAGAGTCACACGAGAGTCTCAATGAAATGACACTGTAAAGTCACCTGGTGACTTGCCACAAAGCAGCAGTCACAGTGACCTGTCAGTGGAGTCACATATAGTAGTCATTTGAGACTCATAAAAGAGACGTATGGAATTTCCTATTTTTTGTTTCGCCGTAGTGACTGTGACTCTTGTGACCATTTGTGACCTGAAAGAGATGTTATATGGACTAACTGTTCTGCAGGAATAGTAATTATTCAAATTATATTACTTCCTTTTGAGTATTCCCGTATTTAAAAATTGGCTTTTGTGACTTTTCCTTAATTTTTGATAACCAGTGTATGAATATGATGAAAGTGGTGAAAATTATTGATGCAAGTTTTTTTTTTCACTGGAGCATTTCTGCAGAAATGAACTTAACCTATTAACGACGATTCTCTTTTACAGTATTTTAATTCTTCGACACCAGTTTTTTCAACATTGTAATTTTGAATTATTTAATCGCTCAAAATTTTAGATTGGATAATGTGAAAAATTTCAAACTAAAATACTGGTAATCGAATTTAAAATTTTGTTCGCCTTACATGGCAAAGTTTCTTGTAGCCGGCTATAACGAGTTAAACAGTAATTTGTAAGGGATAATAGACTTTTGTGTACTCATTAACGTTTTTGACTGTACTTCAAAGTTAAGTTGTGAAAATAAAACGATATATTTCCTTAAGCGATAGTTTCTTTGACTTAGTTCCAGAAAATTCCCTCTGCCATTTTGAAATTCGTATATAGGGGTGTTCCCGTGCTCAGATTTTGTCTGATTTTTAGTATGTTATTAAGCTTTAGTTCCTAATTAAAAAACACTGTAAAAACCTTCTATTACAATTTTGTCCATGTTCATTCACAAAATGACTGGACTAAATCCAGGCTGCTTATTTTCTGACTCATTTTTAAGTTCATTTTTGCTTTCAAAAGCATCCAATTGGTAGATTGTCTTATTCAAAAACTATATAATGTGCAGTAATGGTCGATTTTTTGAAAGAAGCAGAATATATTTCAAAAAATGATGTCAAAGTGGGCATTTTGAACCAAATTTCTCGAAGCGATTGTGTTGGAAACGAAAGATATAGTCCTACGGAGAAAATAATTGTTTATAAATCAACTTCTAATTTATTGAACAAAAAAAAAACAGGTCGCTTATAAATCTCTTTAAAAATCACGTCAGCAAGTTTTATGTTTTCCTTTTAAAAAAGAATCTGAAAATGTGTGAGAAAATTTTGAGTTGTTGAGCATGGAAAAATATTTTTTAAATACTAAGTAAACATGATTCTGATAAAACCAGCTCTTATATAAAAATGAAAATAAAAACTCGTCAAAAGCGTCCAGATAAAATTGCTAAAGTAGGCTTATCTCTAATCATGATTTAGATTTTGTTGGTGAAATTTGTACTTAACTTCGAAATGTATCTGCGCCTGTAGGCTGAGCCGGCAAGGATTTTTTTTTACTTCATAGTTAATACTGCATTCGTCGCATGTTCATGGAATACTTTAAGACGTTTTCTTTCGGTATTATAATTTATTAAACCACAGTTTGTAGCGTACTGCTTACCTACTCTCTTTATGAAGGTAGTCTAAAATTAAATGGGTTGTTGAGTCCTCGGTATGCGCTTGTTGTCCAGATTCTAACATTTGTGTGTGAAAGAGTTACCTCTCTGGTATTTATTTTTTTTACTTTCGTAAAGAATGGTTGAATCTGTGTGAATCTACTGTCGCGGTTATTTTGCACAGTTATATACGATTTAGGTTTCTGTTGTCGAGGGCTAGTATAAATAGGCTGATGGAAACAAATATCGTTGGATTTTACCATTTAGGGAACGTAAAACTAAAGTTTATTTATTCCTAATATGGAAGGTTATATTCTGCTACGTGCTAACCGTTTTGAGCTGTTCGTTTTGAAATGAATCCTCGACTGAGCTTTGATTTCATGGTGAGGCTTTACTTTTTAGTGTTTTCAAATAAAGATATGTTGGAATCCTGGGGGTTCCCTTTTAGCACTATTGCAGTATTGTGCAAATGACATATTTATATAGTGTTTTATATGGAGTTTCTAGCGATTTGAAGGGAAATATTTCTTCGTTCCTGTGAATTGTTAGAGAAGTCATTTAACGTAAGATAGTGCTTGAATTGAGCTTAAATTTTGATTATTTATAATTCAATAATCCCTTCTAAATTGCAGCAATAACTATTTATTGCTTTTATAGATCATTAATAAAGTTAAATTTCTGATTCCGGGCTACTTATTTAGTAGAGAAACTGAAGAGTACGCTTCTAGTTTTAATAAACATAATAATCAAACGCATTCAACACTAGTATATTTCATCATACTTTAAAATCTCTTTTAAAATATTTTTTAAGCTCTTTCATCTGGTAAAGCATATTTATTTAAACATCAATTTAATCATCAAAAGTTATAACACATGTCTGTAATTTATGAAGTTCATTTCTTGTGGACCTTTAAAGAAGATGTGCATGCTTCGTCAGATGAATCGAATTCTTCTCTCATATTAAAAGTATTTTTAAATTCAGTTCCGGAAAGAATTATTATTTTGTTGATTTTATTGCGCGAAATTTAATATTTTAAAACATTCTCGGATGAAATAAATAACCGAACATGAAGATGATTCTGAATTCAATCACAGTAATCTATATATATACTAGGACTTCCCTCAGAGGGATTAGTCTGAGCGATATTACTGAGAACATAGATTTAATAATAACATGTGGAAGCAAAGAAAATGAGATGTTATCTTTAATTGTCCATATACTGCGAAAAATTGAAATGATGAAAATAAACGAATTGTAGAATTACAAAATCTTATATAAAAAATTCGTATACACTGTTTAAAAAAATGGGAAATCAAACCATTCAAGACAGCCATGCATGGATATAAAATTGAAAGTACGCAATATATTAAAAGTAAAATAGAAAATGAAACACTAAATTACTTATATCGGAATTTTAACTGTATAAAATGATGTCAAGAGCACAATCAGACGCTCCGCACCAATTTGAGTAACTTTAAATGACAAATATAAGATGATTAAAAAGGATGGACTATACTTTATATGGTGTGTGCTCCCCCGGAATAGTTAATATTGTACAATATCTGTTTTCCACGGATGCAATGAGGTTGTCAATAACATTTAAGGAATTCTCTTCTTAAAATCTAATATAGTATCAAAGTACCGAATATATCAAAAGTGGCATGCAATGCTTCGTTAGAGTGTGTTTTAGATATGCTCGATCGGATTTAAATGATGAGTGTATGCTGGCCACTACATACGCTGTATTGTTTTGTTTTCAAACATATTCTGCACAAGTTGAGCTGTATTTAGCATGTATTAAATAAAAGAAATGGGCAATGATTACAACATAAAAAATGACACAAGATCTGAATATATCGTCTGCATAACTTTTGAGCTGTCAAAGTGTCATTTGAAGTAATTTACAAATTCATACATATTTATTCCGCAAATGATGCAAGCTAACATACGCCAATATGAACCCGATTACAAAATTTCACCAGAATAAGTTACTATATAAAAAATCTACTAATGATTATTGAGAATATGACCTTATGATAAAATGTCTAGAAAAATGAATCGATAAAAAATTCATATCACATTTAAAACGGCACTTCCCTCTGTTAGTGGCCTTGGCGAGAGAGAGAAAAGCCTAGAGAAGGAACACTTTAACAAGTACTTTCGGGCAACCTACTCACTGTTTCATACACATCTATATTCAATATTTACACAATTTATTTAATGCTAGGTGGATATCTATCAGTTTTGTTGCATTTAAATCGCATGTTTTGCGGAGGAAATGCAGCATTATGAAATATTTAAAGTTGCTGTACCTAATAATTCCAAATTAATGGTAATTGAGATCGCTTTCCGTTAATTTCAACTTTTTAAATTTTAAATTTTTTAGAAATCATTCATAGAGACAATTGTATATTTTAAAACTAACCCGAAGCAAAATTTCAAGATTTTGAGCCCAGCAGTAACAGAGAAATAGAAAATTTTTGAAAGTTTTTTGTTTCTGCACTGTTTTTTATAGTGACATTTTTAGAAATAGTTCTATTGCGAGAATTTACGTCATGATAAATACAGCCATGTCAATTTTCATGTTTATATTCCTAACAGTTCCATGTTCTTCGTTACTTAGATCATCTTTAGATCTTTTTCCGCTTTGTTTAGTCTTTCTATTTTTTAGAATTCGTTTTGCAACGAGCATTTACATCTTATTAATTACTACCATGCCAAAGTTCTAGTTTCTAACCCCAACAGTATCCCAAAAATTTCAGTATTCCAAATAAATCATAGTTTAGAACCTTTCTAGAAATTTTTACGTTTATCCGTCAAATTGAACCTTTTAGAGAGCGTTCATTACGAGTATTTACATCTTAAAAGTAACTACCGCACCAAATTTAAAGTTTCTAACCCAATCAATATCGCAGAAATCACAATTTTAGAACTTTTTTGCTCCTGCAGCGATGTAGGTTCTTGCACTGACATAAAATAGTCTTTTTTTCGGAGCAGAGATGTCCACCAACATTTTTTTAAGTTGGCTATGTAGTTTCAGAGATAACACCTCACAAACGTACCAGCATTAATAATATTATATACTTTATAATATTATAACGCTTTATAATATTAGCATTAGATGTACAGATGCAAAAGTCATTTATCTGTTACAAGCTAAAGTGCCGGCGTTGCCCAGAATTTGAAGGATGTTTGTTCTGAAAAATCAATTTCGAAATTTAACATACAACACAAAACAAACATTAAAAAAAGCAGTCGAAATGTTGTTAAATGAATCCTATGAAAACGCTATATAAAAATGTATAAATGTATATAACAGACGCAAAAGAATACAGCTATAAATGAACTTATTTTAATTTATAATTGGAGCAATAATGTTAAAATACGTCAATATTTCCTTAATCGGGTTTTTATTATGCTTCAATACATTTTTTACACTCATATGACGTTATACTATATCCACCATGCCCTTTATATTTCCAATATGACGTAATATTTTCCTCTTTCACGTGAAAACCTTGAAATAGAAAAGTTATGAAGTTATATTCACTTTCATTTAAATTCGTCAAACCATTTATTTCATTTTCATATTTCACGTGAATATCTTGCAATAGAAAAGTTATGACGTAATATTCACCTTTTATTTAATTCGGCAAACTATTTATTTCATTTTCATTTTTCACGTGGAAATCTTGCAGTAGAAAATTAATTGTTGTAGTAATAATTTTATTGTGTTTTTTAATTGCTGGCAACTGCTATAACGAAAAATGTTTAAATTTGATAAGAAATTGCTGTTAAATTGGTGGTTTTTTATTAATAAAAAATTAGCTATAAGTTATTTCGATTCCGGATTACTTTAGTTGTCTCGGCCATGTTTTAATACACATGTACGTATCTCTTCACAATTTTGGCTTCCAAATTGTGGATTTTTTATAGAATTACAAACAGACAGATAGACAAGTTTTCATTTTTATATATCTCTCTATTCTATGAAAAGTAATTAACGCTGTAACCGCCGCCGCTGCCGGTTTTTGAATTTTTTGTGACCGGGGGTCTTTCTTCGTTAATATTAAGAAAACTACTGCATACAAATATATGAAAATCGGTGGTATTATAGCGAAATGTTTGATCAACACACTAATGCATACAGTTTTCAAATCGAAGAATTATTTTAAGAGATATTTAATGCTAAAGTTGGACAAAATCGTTCCATTAAAAAAATATACAAGAGCAAAAGCTATACATGGGAATTTAATCATTTTTAGATCATTTTATTCAATAGAAGATCTCGGTCTGCAGATTTCATTAATTTTTTTTTTTTAATTTGACTCATTTTTTGAGGTTTTATTTCTATTTTAAATTCAAATATTCAGCATTTTGACAGATATTTTTTACATATTTTAGAAAATGGTATTAATTTAAACTGTTGCCAACTGTATAAACAGCGCAAACAACAATATTTGCTTCAAATAAAAAAAATTATTTACACGTTATTATTATAAACAGAAAAAAACCTTCAAATTACAATTAAATTATTAGGTATAAAAAGCAGGCACTTTTTGGAAATTACGCCATCAAAACTATATTTACATGTGAATTTTAAAAGAGAAAGGATATTGTAAAATAAATTCATTAACATGCGTTAGAAATCTGAAATAGAACAAATTACGTCACATTACACTTATTATGCAAAATGAACAAAAAATAGTATTGCAAAACAGTTTAAATTTAAAAATTGCGCGAGACAAAATATTAGAGGTTAAATATTAGATTTTTTTCAAAATTTTATTATTTGTCGTTTGATGTGAGGTGTTCAGCTATAAGTATGCAAATTTTTATGTTTCAACATAATTAGGGGCTGAGTTAGAAAAATTGCTTTAAATACACAAGTTAGAGCCTAGAGGGTTAAATATTAGACTTTTTCAAAATTTCATTATTTGTCGTTAGATGTGAGGTGTTCAGCTATAAGTATGCAAAATTTCATGTCTCCAACTTAATTAGGGGCTGAGTTAGAAAAATTGCTTAAAATACACATGTTAGAGCCCAGAGGGTTAAATAATAGGCTTTTTCAAAATTTTATTATTTTTCGTTTGATGTGAGGTGTTCAGCTATAAGTATGCAAAATGTCATGTCTCCAACTTAATTAGGGGCTGAGTTAGAAAAATTGCTTAAAATACACAAGTTAGAGCCCAGAGGATTAAGTAATAGACTTTTTCAAAATTTTATTATTTGTCGTTAGATGTGAGGTGTTCAGCTATAAGTATGCAAAATGTCATGTCTCCAACTTAATTAGGGGCTGAGTTAGAAAAATTGCTTAAAATACAGAAGTTAGAGACCGGAGGGTTGAATATGACTTTTTCAAAATTTTATGATTTATCGTGTTATCACAAGTGTTCAGCTATAAAACTGCAAACTTTCATGTATCCAACTTAATTAGGGGCTGAGTTCGAAAAATTGCTTAAAATACACAAGTTAGAGCCCAGAGGGTTAAATATTAGACCTTTTTTCAAAATTTTATTATTTGTCGTTTGATGTGAGGTGTTCAGCTATAAGTATGCAAAATGTCATGTCTCCAACTTAATTAGAGGCTGAGTTAGAAAAATTGCTTAAAATACAGAAGTTAGAGACTGGAGGGTTAAATATGACTTTTTCAAAATTTTATTATTTATCGTGTTATCGCAAGTTTTCAGCTATAAGTATGCAAACTTTCAATTCTCCAACTTAGTTAGGGGATGAGTTAGAAAAATTGCTTAAAATACATAAGTTAGAGCCCAGAGGGTTAAATATCAGACATTTCTCAAAATTTTATTATTTGTCGTTTGATGTGAGGATTTCAGCTATAAGTATGCGAAATTTCATGTCTCCAACTTAAATAGGGGCTGAGTTAGAAAATTGTTTAAAATACATAAGTTAGAGCCCAGAGGGTTAAATATTAGACTTTTTAAAAATTTCATTATTTGTCGTTTGATGTGAGGTGTTCAGCTATAAGTATGCAAAATGTCATGTCTCCAACTTAATTAGGGGCTGAGTTAAAAAAATTGCTTAAAATACAGAAGTTAGAGACCGGAGGGTTAAATATGACTTTTTCAAAATTTTATGATTTATCGTGTTATCGCAAGTGTTCAGCTATAAGTATGCAAACTTTCATGTCTCCAACTTAAGTAGGGGCTGAGTTAGAAAAATTGCTTTAAATACACAGGTTAGAGCCCAAAGGTTTAAATATTAAGCCCTTTTCAAAATTTTATTATTTGTCGTTTGATGTGAGATGTTCAGCTATAAGTATGCAAAATTTCATGTCTCCAACTTAATTAAATTAGGGGCTGAGTTAGAAAAATTTCTTAAAATACACAAGTTAGAGCCCAGAGGGTTAAATATTAGACTTTTTCAAAATTTTATTATTTGCCGTTTGATGTGTGGTGTTCAGCTATAAGTATGCAAATTTTCAAGTCTCCGACATATATAGTTTCTGAGAACGGGCTTTGTGACAGACGGACAAACAGACAGACAAAGGAGTGAGATAGATAGGGTTTCGTTAAATGGACGAAACTCTAAAAACATGCTGCGGATGACTGTAACAACATCCTAAAATTACATTACCATCAGCGATCTACCAATCCCGAATTTAGTTTATATTCGTTTCATATATTATTCTTTTGTGCGGCCCTGTGAAATAATTATCAATATTATATACAGTAAAACCTCTGAATAGCGGACACCCCGAGAATGCAGAATTTGTCCTCTATTTAGAGGTGACCGCTACTGAGAGTAAAACATGTACAGTTATTTAAGAGTTGGTAATCGAAAAAATGTCCGCTAAATAGAGGTATCCGCTAATCGGGTGTGTCCGCTATGGAGGTTTTACCAGTAAAACTTCTGAATAGCGAACACCTCGGGAGGGCAGAATTTGTCCTCTATTTGGAGGTGTTCGCTACTGAGAGTAAAAAATGTAGAGTTATTTAAGGGTTGGTAATCGAAAAAATGCCCGCTAAATAGAGGTGTCCACTAATCGGGTGTGTCCGTTATGGAGGTTTTACTGCATAATAATATCATCCTTTACAAGAAAATTGCATGCTGTATGATAGACAGACAGACATCCAGAGAAAGATAACCTCCGGATCAATAAACACTCATGTCTTTTGTTTTTATCATCCACAATTGTATGTCATACAACATGCCAGATTTTATACAACAGGCTAAAAACGGTCACCGTGGTACGGAATACTGTATTATTATTTGTTTGCCCACCAAAACTGGTTGCCACGGGTTGTTGCAAGGTTTGTGATCACTTGGTTGAAACTGATCTATTCAATATTACTGCGTGCGTATTTTTTTTTATTTGCTCCATGTGTTCAAACCAGTTGTCTACGAAAACATCAACCGGTGAAAGTGACGCACACCAAATTTCTGTGACGTATGCAGATAAATTGTGCTTTTTTAAGAGTTTTTTCTATATAATTTTTAAACGGTTTGGAACTTATTTTTCATAGTAGGTGCATTCAGTAGGCGACCCTCATAGGTACCTTCTGGTGCAATCAGAAACGAAACCCGACAAATATTTTTTGAGTTATGCTTGACGAAAGGTTTTTATTAGGCTTTTTTTTTAGTAGGACATGGCGTTAATATCCATCCTAGTAGTAAAGTGTCCGGACAGTAATATTTCGCTGAGTATTAGCCTTCGCTTCGCTCAGACAATTACGCTAACGTACGTGGCACAGAAATCGCGATTATTTGTTATTGCTTAATGGCAACGTCCGAGAAACGCATCTCATAGGTTATTGTGTAAAAATCATTTGGAAGGATTTAGACGGAGGTAAATCGCGTTTATTAGCTCCCGATATGCTATTTCTTTCAGCAACAATCAAAGTGTCGCCCCTAAAAACGAAGCAGATGTATCATTGTACAGTTTTAAATACTGATAATCTCTACTGCAATATTTTAAACTTCTAAGCGTCGAACATTTTCAATTTTTACACCTTCGTAAAGGAAAAAAGCTACTTTTAACTGAAATTTGTTTGAAAAATGCATCTCAATTTATTTTTGAGATATTAATTTTTTTGTTGATTTTAATACCTTTCTGTAATGGTGGTAACTGAAGTACTCCATTTCTGTAGAAAGAGAAATTAAAGGGCAATTAGTAGATTACTATATATTTTTGTTGCCATTTTCTCGCAACAACTGAAAAAAATATTAATTAATGTACGTGCTATTTTGAAAAAAATGTAAATCAAGGATTTCTGATAAAACATGGAGCTATTATAAACTATATTCAATTTTAAGTATCCATATTAATGTTACAAACAAAGGAAGGCATATGAATCATTAGACAGCCGATTTTTTTGTCGAGTTTACGATATCGCTTTTTGCTGGGTTTGTGAATTATTCCGCGATAGTGACGTCATATGCATACTTTTCTACACATGTTTTTTAAGACTGGACCGTAAATGTGGAATTCTTTGACGTATGCAAATGACGTCATTTGATATAAAATAAAAGCGTGTATTTTAAGTCTTAAAACTGAAATATGTTTTGTAGAAGTGCGTCATTTTCACTCCAGCGGCTTTGAAATTCTTCGCAGGTGGAAAGGCTTCACTTTTCAAAATAACGCAATTGAAATCACACACTGATAAAACTCAAAGTTTTGCAAAAATTTAGAGTGTCTTTATAGAAGAGCAGTGACCTTTAGGTTAAAATAATATTTGTTTGAGAGTTAGACTAACCAATATAAGATGCATTTTTACTGAAACTAATTTTGGTTGTTTATTATAAATTAATGAAACAGTTCCTTCTGAAACATTTTACTTCATCGAAATTCAAAGGGTTCCACCTCTTAATAATATTTTTTTCTTCGTCGGGGCGACACTAAATTCTGAAAAAGCAGAATTCCTGCTTCCTGCTTAGAAATTTAGAATTTTTTAGAAACCATTTTTAGAGAGCATTTACATCTTATAAGTAACCACCATGCGAAATTACAAGTTTTTAACCCCAGCAATATCACAGAAACCGCAATTTTAGAATGTTTTTTGTTCTTATACTATTTTACATTCAGAATTGTTTTTAATAGTTCTGTTTCTAGTATTTTCTTCTTAAAAGTAACAGTTATGTGAAGTTTAATGTTTCTAGCCATAACAGTTCCAAAATAACCATATTACAGAACGTTTTTAGAGCAGTTTTCTCTCATTTCACCCTAAATTTTGGATTTTTTATTTATGTTCTCTCTTTCGTTGCAATTATGGAACTTCACAATATCGTTAGAATGCCTGTAAAAGGTCTCGGCGAATGCTTAAAAGGGAACAAGAAGCCGCATTAAGTAGAAAAAATCGAAATAGATTGAATCGAGAACGGCGTCAACACAGAACATAAGCGATCGCCAAAATAGGCTTAATAACCGTCGTATGGGCGAACGCATTGCTTCTGAAATCCGAATTTCTAATTTAAACGTTCCAGAGCATAACTGCGGATATATAGTTATATCAGCGTGGTGTGTATATGACATCTGTGTCAAATAAATATTAATCAGTGTTTTTTATAAAGTTCACTAAAGTGTTACATTTTTCAATGACAGTCCCGGCACAGTTTCTGCCCTGGCAACGCCGGGCGGGTCAGCTAGTTATGATATGTTTTAATCGATACGAATAGTTATTATAAAAGTGTTTCGGTGTTTGTGGACTATAATTAGTATTTGACTTTAACAAATTTACAGTGGAGGGGATGAATCTGTATCTAAGGAATTAATATAGGGGAGACCGGGGCAAGCTGACGATGTTAACAATTTTTGTTGTTTATTAATTTATTTTTAAGTACAATAAAATTAATTTTACATGAACTGTTAGAGTATTCCTTGTAGTATTAAATACACTACCATTTAGTTTTTCAAATAAAAAAAAATAAAGGATAATTTTATTTTTAATAACATTAACAAATCGTCATCTTGCAAAAGTACTCGGGCAAGATAATTTTGGCCTTGGGGCAAGATGACAACACTGAAAAATGTTGAACATCTGTTATCTTTTGAATATGTTACATGGTTTAACAAATGATAACTGTGTTTTTACATCTTACAAAGTATTAGACTAAGCATGATGCATTGTAACGTAATGTTGAACTGTTTAGTTGTGCAGCTAACAATAATCACAAATAAAAATTCCATTTTCATAATTGGAACATTCCTCATGCCACCACTCTTGGCATTTACAGCACTGGATCCATTCTTCTGCTGGTGGGTCACACTATTTGAATTACTTGAGGGGAGTGGGGGTCTTGACCCCGAGGTCGAACCCCATCGAACGGTACTCCCCTCGTACCGATCGGACGCTTGGAAGCGGGGATACGGTCACCGGCAGGGTTTTTCTTTCGTGGGGGTGCTAGGGGGGCTTAGCGGATGGCAAAATTATCTTTCTCTGATCACCCTCTTTCGAAAGACACCTCCCCCGATGCGATGCGCCCCTTAGGCTCAGAGGAGATAGAAGCGCAAGGTCTCGCGGACAAGCGTACAGACAAGCAAGAGTTTACAGGATTTAAATAGAATGGACAACACAATTAGTTTAATAAATTCCGAAACACGGGGCTCGTCATTAGGGTGGGTCTAAAAAAAGAATTTTTTTTTTTTTCGGAACGCTTTAGTGCGGAAAGTTGCCTATTGTAATAAGAAGAAAAAAGGCATAAAGAATTTTAAAATCGGTTAACATCTTCTATTCGCGCATCGTACTTAAAATTGGTGAAAATTTGAAAAAAAATCGCGCCTTATTTCTAATTTTTTAAGTTAATTAAAACTTTAAAAATTAACACTCTTTAGCTTTTTATGATTGTTTCATGGTTTACATAACCGAAATAAATTAAATTCTGTTCAATAATCCAATTTGTTTTGTTCGCGCATGAACTTAGAAAAAACCTAAATTTACCAATTTTTCGCAATTTTCACCATGCAACTCTTAGTTCGTAAAATAAATAGTGTGAAAATTAAAAATGTCCACAATCTTACTTAAAAGTCGACTAATGTAATGAAAAAGATGTTACAAGTTTAAAATATACATTTTATTTAAAACTTCTTAGTACTTTCAAACCTTCGAGGCTCATCATCAGAGAATATCTTAAAATTATTAAGATATTCTCTGATGATGAGCCTGGGAGGCTTGAAAGTACTAAAACGTTTTAAATAAAATGTATATTTTAAACTTGTAACATCTTTTTCATTACATTAGTCGCCTTTTAAGTAAGATTATCGACCTTTTTAATGTTCACATTATTTATTTTATGTTGAATCAAGGTGAGAAATTGCGTTTTGTCTTATGATATTACTCTTAGTTCGTTTTGCTAAAACAAAACGACACAGAACTCACCACGTGGTAATGGTTGCACGTTGAGTTCCACCCACATCCTACCCAACCAACCGTCCAATTGTTGGGTGTGGCATTTATATTATATTAAAAAGACCACATGCATGTCAATGTGTAATTCCAATTAAATGCTTATGTAAACAAAACAAAGAAAATTCGTGTCTTTGAGTTGAGGTTCATGATTCTTCAAATGAATTACAATTTGGGGAGAAATCGGGTGTATTTACAAAATAGTTACAGAAAAGTTAAATGTGAAGGCCGAGCGGAAAGCTCGTGATCTTCGGGCAAACACTAAGTGGATCCTCAAATAATTTTAAAGTTCCTAAAATGGCAGTGTACTATGAAATTGATGAACTCAAACATAATTCTTTTGAAGAATCGGAGTATGAGGAAAATAAATAAAAACGGAGTACATCGACTAGCCCAAATGGCAAATGAGAATTAAAATTAACGCGACAGCGCTGAACAGCGATCGTTTCGGAGTTTATGATAGGCCAAAAGCTGTCATAGAATCAAGTGTTCTGGATAACCGAAATAGATTCTTTTGATGTGGTTGATAATTGTCAAATAAAAAGAAACAAGTGTCGTTTTAGGACGGATTTGTAAAGCCGATTCACACCCACCGAGGAAAGTTCGGGTCTTTTTTTCACGGACAAAAATGAGATACTTTGTTCGTCAAAAAATTTAATGCCAAGCAATTTCACAGGAATGTGAAATAAGAACACTATTCTCTTATCCAGGAATCTGGATCAACTTATATTGGACATGTATCTCCTTCCCCAAGTTCATCAAATGATATAAGGCAAAGCATTATTTCTTGTTTGTCTGAACTATCAATATCACTAGAAAAACTAGAAGTAGTAGGGTGTGATGGTACTGTAAAAAACACTGGACGAAATAACGGTGCTTTCCACCGACTAGAAAATAATAAAATGTGCAGCATATGCATTCGGTATTTTAATGAGATTTCTTATCGCCAAATTTTCCAACATATTCACGGTCAAACTAAATGACCTAAATCTTTTAGTGCGCCAGTCGGGTTGCAGCTCACTTGCTGTGAAAAGCTCCTGTGGTCGATTTTGAATCGGCAGATTGCTCTATTTCTGATATAGGCAGGTCTTTCTTGAGCAAAGAACAACAGTATTTTGGGGACATTTTGAATGCAATCACCTTAGGACATTGTCCAGAAGACTTGGCGAATTGGAACCCTGGTACTTTGTCCGATTCCAGATGACTAACTGCGGCCAACCGAGTCCTTCGATTGTATCAGATTCATCCGAAAACTTAAAAGAAATAGTTGGCTTCATCATAAAATCCTACACGCCTGTGAAATTTGCCCTAAAATAAGCAAATATTTTACTGACGGACCAAAACATGTATTGCAAGCAATCCAAACATCACGCTATTTATCCGACGAATTACTGCAAGTTGTCGATCCAGTAATAGAATGAAATGCGTTTTTTTCACACCCAGAGAATGTTCTGTTGGCATTAATTGCCGATTAAAAAAAAACATATTCGGGATATTGGTTACAGAAGGATCGTAAAAGCAAGACAAACCGTCCCAAAGAAGAAGACTGTTAGAAATGTAATGCCTCCGAATGGAAACTTTCAAGCGTCCGATTACACAGAAATTATTAATTGGAATTCTTGTGCAGTGTATCCTTACCAAATGCCGCGAGACCTCGAATATAGTATATGGACATGAATCTAGAGATGTCTATATTCGAACAACACTGAAATTTAAATCGTTTATGCCTCATTTCTCCAAAAATTCAGACTTTAAATGTGTAGTAGATATAAAAAATTTAAAACGTATAAAACACAATAAGCCAAAGAATGCTACTCTATGGAAAACCTTTGTAAATAGTACAAAATATAATGTAAATGCTACATTCAACAATTGGATGGTACATTGGGTATGGTTGAGGTGGAACTCTACGTGCAACCACCTCCATGTGGTGAGTTCTGGGTCATTTTGTTCTAGGAAAACGAGCAAATAGTTGCAATGTGAAAATTACAAAAAATTGCTAAATTTATGTTTTTTTTCTAAGATTTTGCACGAACGTAAAAATTAGATTATTGATTAGAATTTAATTTATTTAGGTTATATAAACCATGAAACAAGCATAAAAAGCAAAATAGTGTTTATTTTTAAAGTTTTAATTAACTTAAAAAATGAGAGAAAAGGCAAATTTGAAAAGGCTTTTTGCAATTTTTCATCAGCTATAAGTACGATGCGCGAATGGAAGATGTTAACTAATTTTAAAACAATTTATGCCGTTTTCCTTCTTATCACAATAGGCAACTTTTCCGCACTAAAGCGTTCCGAAAATAAAAAAATTCTTTTTTTCGACCCACCCTACTCCTCATCTTGCCCCAGACTGCCTGATTAAAAATATTCGTTTTCATTGCCATTAAGGAAGGTAATTAATTGACATTTATTAATGGTAATAGGTAGTATTTAAACTAAGTTACTCATAAATATTAAAGGGAAACGATATATCTTGCCTGTATCTGTAGCAGAGCTTATTTACGCATGCATAAAAGTTATAACGTGGCAGCGGCAAACAATCAAAGATTCACAACTAACACAAAAATGGCGATATCAGCATCTCTATACTATTGTTTTACGAACGGCCGATAGGAGAGCCAGTAGTGTCCGGTAGATGCTGCCACCTAGTGGAAAACGGAAAAATTAAGACATTCGTCATCTTGCCCTGCTCGTCATCTTGCCCCGATCTCCCCTATGTTGATAAACATGGGGTAAGTGTTCTTCCTCGGTTTTTTTTTAAAATACAAGACAATCAATGTATGTTTATCAGAATATCACACAAGTATACCATGCAGATTTATCTCTATTTAAGACTGGTTGTTAACAGAGTATTTTCTCACTTGATAAATCAAAAGAATGATTTCTCGGACTGCTAATTTATGGATGTATCTTTTATGCACAATGTTACACGTAATTTAAAATATAATTTTTTATTTATTTATTTATTTTGGCTTATTTAGTGCCAAAAAAATATTTTCTTTAAAACCTCTTTACTCCTGAGTATCCAAATTTGTTCCTTGACTCTTTTCTTTGGAAAAACTAAACTGGTAATTTTTTTTTTCGTTTTGACCTCACTTCTACACAGCTGAATGTCTTAGCTTTAAAACGAAACCAATAAATGGCAGCACCAATGCTGGATTTCCTCATAAAATAAATGTTGCTTTCATCTGAGTTTACAAAATGCTTCCAAGATAGTGCAGCCAAGAAATTAGGTAATTTTCAATATTATTTAACTTAAGCACTTTACATTAAATACAAAATAGATGTTTTGTAGATTATTCATTCATTTAGATATCTTAATTTTCTTATCGTGCGAATTTAGGTTATTGGTAATTAAATTGATATTTTGAGGGGGCTAGTAATTTTAAATTAATATTTGCAAACATAAATTTCCAGCCCCTAATTTCAGAAACATACTTGTCCTTCATCTATGGCGTCATTTTGTTTGTGAAAAGGCAACGAATGAGTATCTGAAGTATTATTTTAACCTTGGGTCTCAAGAGTTTAAGCTGTCTAGTGATCATATTAGGTAAATTTCGTATAAAACTCTACCTATTACATTCTCCCCTATGTTGGAAAAATTTTTGCTGATCTACACCGATCATGACCCTTAGAACCTAACCCCCGGTAAAAAACTTTATCTACCTATCTATCTAGCTAGCTAGCTATATCACTTTTTAAGGACACGATAACTTCCATAATTCCGCACAAATCTTTTCCAAACTGGTGCATAAAATCAAGGTGCATAAAATCTCGGTCAAATTCGTTAATGGACAAAATCGGACCAAGGGGGTGGAAATAGGGAAGAGTTTTGTGAAAAACGAACAAAAACACATAACTTCTTAATTATAATACATATCGAGTTAACCGCGAGTTGAAATTTTTTGTTACTTCTAAAAACAAGGCAAAAAATTTATGTATGACAGACTTTTTATAAAATTAAAAATGGGCTTAAGGGGTGAGAAAAATAGAGTTTTGGAAGAAAAAAATCATAAATTCACCAATTCGCAAGATATCCAATCCGCCTGAATTTATTATAAATCTTCTTAATGTTATGTACAACTTATATATTGACAAGTTTTTGATAGGACCAATTCTTACAGGAAAAAAAATAAAAATACATAGAGGTTGAAGAAAAAATATCGTATTACTCAAATCCAAACTGCTTATTTTCTTACTCAATTTTAAATTCATTTTTGCTTTCAGATGCATCCAATTGGTAGGTTCTCTTATTCAAAAACTATATAATGTGCCGTAAGGGTCGATTTTTTGATAGAGGCTGAATATATTTCAAAAAATGATGTCAAAGTGGGCATTTGAAGCCGAATTTCTCGAAGCGACTATGTTGGAAACGAAAAATATTGTCCTACTAAGAAAATAATTGTTTATAAATCAAATACTAATTAATTGAACGAAAAATAAAAACATAGGTCGCCTATAAAATCTTTAAAAATCACGTCAGCAAGTTTCACGTTTTTCCTTTTAAAAATGAATCTGAAAATGAGTCAAAAAATTTCGAGTAGTTGAGCATGGAAAAATATTTTTTCAATACTGCTTTAACATGGTTCTGATAAAACCAGCTCTTATATAAAAATTAAATTAAAAACTCGTCAAAAGATGCCAGATAAAATTGTTAAAGTAGGTTTATCTCTATTCATGATTTAGTTTTTGTTAGTGAAATTAGTACTTGATTTCGATATCTACCTGCGCCTGTAGGCCGAGCCGGCAGGGATTTTTTTCTAAATTAAATTCACATTCAGATTAATTTCACATTAGTATTTTATCATCAAATGTTAAATTTATACACATAAATCTATAAATTTTTATTTATTCATACTTCTTACGTGGTTAAAAATTACAAATATACATTTCGATACATCAAAAAAAGTTTACAAAAGTAAATTGCAACCACATATTTACCAACAGTTTCTGAAATCTTTTCGATATTTTCCTAAAATATTTGAAGAAGACCAATAAGGGTATCCAGAAACGAATTGGTTTCAAAGTGTAAAGAAACGGTTCAAGAATAAAATTACTTCTTTTCTGACCGTAAATCTGGGAAAAGGCGTTTCTCTTAATTTCGGAAACCTATTTGCTTCCAATGTGGCCGGTGTGCAGATTGCTCAATTGCTACCACTTTTTTCAATTGTTTAATTCACCCTACTTTCCTCTTATTTAATCTGTCATTAAATAGGGTGATTGTTACTGTTTCAAAAAGAGTGGTGGTAATCAAGAAATCCGAATTTTTAAAAAGCAGCGTACTGACAATTCAGATTAATTTCTGCTTCTGGGGCTTCTGATTTATTCTTTTCGTAACTGTTTCTGAAATTAAGAGAAATACTTTAAAAACTGTGTGTAATTGTGACATTACGATTAACTAGCCGCCCTTGGTTAAAATTTATGTTTGGGAAAACATGCTAAGCGTTGTATCATGTTACTTTTATTCATAATTTAATTTACTTGGACTCACTTAAATATAATTAATATAAATCTTTAAGCTGATATTAGTTTTTGTTGCGTTAAAATATCTCAATTTGTTGATTTTCAGTAAGCAAGTAAACACTATTGGTTTATAATGGAAATCTGCGGAAATTTGGCAAAATATTAGAGATATCTAACAAGGGGAAGGTTTTAAAACGTTTACACAGTGGTTCGGACAGAATCTGTCCCGCTTTAGTATGTGTTCTAGTACATATTCTGCATGATCCCCGTGTAACGGTTCAAAAACAAACAGCTAAATATTTATTGTAGAATATTTTTGACTACATAAGAATGCTTTACTTTTTAAACTTACTGTATCACCTGATTTTAAAATACGTATACATTTTAACTTTAAATTTCATATTTATTTTATATATTTTCTATACTACAAAATTTCATATTTTGTTCTTCGAAATTCTTTTTGACATCTTACAAGTTTTTCGAAATCTTATTTTTGTGTTAAATTTCTAAAGTTTTATTGTGCCAGATAAGTCACTTTGACATTATCTTATTCAATCCGGGATTTCCAGAAAAAGTAAGACATGTCAGGTTATGGACAAGCTTTCTTTTTAAAATTAAATTGATATAGACTTATTGTCTACTTTTGCCATGTTATCATTCCTGTCAAATCAGTCTTTCTTATGATTTTGTCATTTATTATTATTACTTTGTTAAGGAAAACTTTAAGGGGATCAGAAAGTTTTGAAATGTAGAAAACTGACAGTGAATCAGAGGGCCTGTTATGAATTAAAACTATTACTTATTTTTGGATTTATTTATGTTTTTTTAAATAAAAATTAATTGTTAAATGGACTTTGCACAAGAGACGTTAGCTGCGGGTATATAGAAATGAACACCAATAAGCTTGAAGAATATTTCAATACTGTTTCTCCATCGTCCAATATACAATCTCTTTCGGAGGAATATTCCGGCTGAAGGGTAGTTGTTGCCACTCGTAGGTAATATCTATTGAAAAAAAAAGTTTTAATAATGTACGACAAAATTAATATTGTAAAATTTTGCCACGATTTTGAAGTCCAGGTTCCATAATTTTCAGTCGATATTTCCTCTTGCTACTGCTTATTTTGTTGCCTTTAGATTATACATAAAACTAAATATATATATATATATATATATATATATATATGTGAGAAATTATGAAAACAAATTCAAAATTATAAACAAAAATTTTAATCATATGTTTTGTTACAACTTGGGAGGGGGAATGTTTGTTCGTTTTTCAGTATACAGTTTGTAGAACATTTTATTTCCTTTATTTAAAAAAAAAGAAACATGTAAATCCGTTAACATGTTAGAAAGTTACAGTACCAAAGCCGCTTAGAAAGACAGTTTCGAAATAGTTGAGTTAAAGTTGTGCCTTTACAGGTACTGCGCGACTCAGCATTTACGGCTTGAAGAAACGTTTATAAAAACAAAGTGTCTTTTGCTGCTACTAGTTTTCAGAAACGTTTCCGAGTAGTTTTATAGTATATTAACCATTTTTCTCGACCTGAATTAAGGGTTTTTTAGCTGCTATCAGCTCTCAAGTTAATATTACATATAATATTTTATTATATATATTATAATATAGTTTGTATTATATATAACATTTTCATGTTCAACGGTCATATTTTACCGTCAAAACTGATAAATTAAGAGCATTAACATTAGCATTAAAATAAATATTGTTTTTTTTTATTGTTGAATATATAAATTCAGTAATGCAGCTGAAATTGTTTAATTGAGAACTGATAGCATTCCAAAAACTGGTATTCCGGTTTCAGAAAACTGATTAATACACAATAAACACTACTTCGATACGTTTCATGGGCAGAAAAAGTAGCGTTGTTTTATAAATTCTTTTTAAAATCTAAAAAATATGTTTGTTTCTGATGTTTCCAAATATAAAGTAAATGTAGCTTGTGTATGTAGTCTTTTGTAATGTCATATAATACACCGTGTCCCAACAGTTTAGAGAATCAATAAAATTTGCATTAACATAAAAAGTAATAAGGTACAATTAAAATTCGTGAGATAGGTAATAAATAAAAGCAGTTTTGCTGATATACACATATAAATTATGATCAAAGGTTTGAAATTATAAAATATACATTAAAATATATAAAAATGCGCTGTCCCAAAAGTATAGACACAATACAACATTACGTTTTCTTTTACATGTTTGTTCACAAAATAAAATATTTTTATTTTCGTCTGCTTCTATAAATGCAGAATAATTTTTCACTTTAATTGAAATATCGTCTGCTGTATTTTAGCATAATAATTTATTGAAATTGTGTGGAATAAAATGAGTTCAATATATTGTTTTGTTTGTGATTCGGAAAATACATTTCCTGCATATTCTGATAAAAATGCCACGTTCTAAAGAAATTTCTAAAGATGAAATTATTAAGATTTTACATTTAAAAGTGCAAGGACAAATATACTATTAAAATTAATTTATATATAATATTTATTATTCTCGTAATAAAGAGATCCTTGAGCAGTATTTATAGAGTTTTGAGATCAGGCGGAACATGGAATACTAGAAAGCGACTCGAGAGACAAAAGAAAACAATGTTACGTGATGATAGAATTTTATTAAAAATGGCTTAAGTTGATAATTTATCTGTGCGTGAAATTGCATCAAATTCCAGAATTTCAAAAAGTACTGTGCACAGAAGAATTAAATCTTCAAAAAATTCTGTTTAGCGGAGAATGAAATCAAACGCTTGCTTAAAGTAGAGATATAAAAATGCACGTTTAAAGTGGGCTAGAAAACATATGTCACACAGTGAAAAATGGATTTATGTCATCTTCAGTGATGAAAAGAAATGGAATTTAGACGGCCCTGTTGGTCATAAATTTTACCTTCATGACCTACGAAAAGAACCCAAGAACTGTTTCAGCAGGCAACAAGGCGGAGGATCCATAATGACCTGGGGAGGATTTTCTTTCAACGGCTAAACATTTATAGGATTTATGGAAAGAAAAAGGAAATCAGAGGATTATCAGGACATTTTACGTACCAATTTACTGCCAATTACGGATTTGCTAGCAGGACCGGACTGTTTTTTCCAACAAGATGGGGCATCCATCCATACCACCACATCATCGAAAACATGGTTTAGGCAACACAATATCACACTATTAGGCTGGTCAGCACTTAGTCCAGATTTGAATTTTTGGAGAATATATGGGGGATCTTATCTCATAAAATATATGAAAATGGAAAGCAATATACATGTGTAAATGACTTAAAAATTGCAATTGACAAAGCGTGGTATGAAATACCTCCTTCTGTAATGCAATGCTTAGTTAATTTTATAGAACAGTGTGTATTTGATGTTATAAAGTGTCGTGGCAATACCATTAAATATTAAAAATAAGTTTTTAGTTACTTTTATAAATATAAAACCAAAAAAAAATTTACAATTGTCTATACTTTTGGGACAGCACATTTTTATATAATTTAATATATATTTTATAATTTCAAACCTTTGATCATAAGTTATATGTGTATATCACAAAAAAACTGCTTTTATTTATTACCTATCCCAAGAATTTTAATTGTACCTTATTACTTTTTATGTTCATGCAAATTTCATTGATTCTCTAAACTTTTGGGACGCGGTGTAATCACTAGATTCATTTGCTCTACTTATTTATACATACATTATACAAGGTTAAAATGCACTGAAGTACAATAATTTAAAATACACAAAAAACTAGTGTAGATGCAAAAAAGTTTAAAAATACACACATTTGAAAAAAAATTAAATATGTACGGATTTTTTATTTATCTGTTAAAAATATATGCATTTTTAAACTTTTTGTCATATAGACTATATTTTGGTGAATTTTAAATTATCATATCTTACTGTATTTTAACGCTGTATAATGACTGGATAAATAGGTTGAGTAAATGAACCTAGTGATAAAGTACGCTTTTGGGAAACTCGGAAGAGTTTATTCTATATTTTCGTAGGTGGGTATATTATATTATCGTAGATAAAGAAACATTGTCTTTTGTAACTGTGCACAAAGCATTTTTTTACTAATATTACTGCTAAAAAAATTCAGAAATATTTTTTTCAATTTTTAAATGTAAAGAGATTTGTTATTCAAATCAGAAAAAGCCATCTAGTGCTTCTCCGCTGCTATTACTACCACGCATTGCATCGCAATTTGTGCTTGTCAAGACATATTCTATCTATCTTTATACTTTTTTCCATGAGTTTTAAAACAAAATGTATAACAATATAATATATATATATAACCTATATAACCATAATACAAGTGTACTTTATAATATAAAAGGGTCATATTTGAATTATAAATTGTTGTATAATCTATTTTTTTAACGAATTCAGAATCTTTGATGCAGCCTTTAGTGATACAAGAATAAAATAAATGAATATTATGTAAAATAGTGAATATCTTTACAATTAAGCTAAATTAAATTACACTGGCTTTCAAAACTAAATAAAATTTACATAAGAGCTTACATAAGAGTTAAGTGTAATTCATAAAAAAATTTTCGAACTTGGTGAACTTTTATTAAATTTTATCTTATTATGGAAAACTAAAAAACAAATTACATGCGCATCCCCATTTTAATTTTCACAAATACCTTTAAATTTACGACCTCGTTTGCTCAGCTTTTTGTTTCCAGATTTGTGTTGCTTTCAGTTTTACATAAAATAAAAAGGAAAGTACCCAGTTTAATTATTATATTATTCTCCTTTTCTATTTTAACTAAAAAAGCTTTAATTTAAAAACGTAGCCTGGAGAAAAGTTTTCGTTTTAAGAGAGATTATTTATATGTATATATACATACTACTCAAAACAATTAAAGGATATTTTAAGTCTTATATAAAATAAAGATACAAAGGAAATTTTAATTTGCAGAAAAGGGAAGAAGAGAGTTACAAATGCAAATTTTTCTCATTTTCAAACTTCGGAGTATGCAAATTTTAAGTTTGTCGTCAAAGACGGTGCTTTAGCAGTAGCTAATGAAATTTGGCTTTCAACTTACTGAAAGAGAAAGCGGAAAACAGTGATAGACTTTCAGTAAGCACTTTGTTTAGATCATTATGATGTCTCAATGAAGTCGTTTAGCCGAATGAGAAGCTTGGAGAGTTGTTGGTAGATTAGACAGAAGCCGAAGTAGCAGAAGACACTGGAGTTTCACAAAGTGTGATTTCGAGGATCTGGAACAGTTTTTTGGGGACTGGAAATGCAGGCCGAAGACCAGGGAAAGGTCTTAGACGTGCAAGAAAGCCTAATGAAGATCCATATTTAACGCTAACGGCTCAGAGAAAACGAAATATGAATGCCACTCTTCTTCAACAAAACCTTCGCTCGGCTAGTGGTACCACAGTTTTTACTTAAACTGCTCTAAACAAGCTCCATGCTATAAGTCTGTATGCTCGTAAACTAATGGTATGTGTTACGCTAACAGCATATACTTTGGCACACATAGGCTGTGGGCAACAGATCATGTGAACCGGAGGAGAAAAGAATGGCGCAATATTCTTTTCTCTGACGAGTCACGTTTTTCTATTCATCCTGATAATAGGCATATTTTCATCTGGAGGAAACGTGGCACCGTGCAAGGAAGTGTCAGATTTTGCGGTGGGGGACTGATGGTCTATGCTGTGATTTCCATTGGTGGGTGCACCAACCTCCACGTCATTCTAAATGGAGCTCTGACCGGTCAGTCATATTGGAATAAGATCCTCGGACCTATTGTAGTCCCTTACACTTCAGCAAATGGAGATGACTTCATATTAATGAACGGCAATTGCAAGTCACATAGTGCACACTTGGTGGATGATTTCCTTTTCGAGGAAGGAATCATACGTCTGAAATGGCCAGCGTTTTCTCCGGACATAAACCCAATAGAGCATATTTGATTCATTCTAGGTAGCCGAGTTGCTGGCAGCCTACCACCCCACACAAAGTTTCGGAGAACTGGAAAGAACTCTTCTGGAGGTGTGGGACAAAATACCTCAGCTCATACTTAACAGCCTCATTGACTCCATACCTCAAAGGTATCCAACGTTGCTGGACATCCGGGGAAACCATATCCCTTACTAAAAACGATTTTCTTTAAAGAAAACACCCTTTTCTATTCGTTTTTTTTTCTCATATGCACAAATTGCTTTTTTTTCTTTTTGTAACCAAATTCTTAATATAATATATTTTTGTCTGCGAAGTATGTGTAATTTTTTTTCTCATATAGCCCATCACGTCTGTCGATCATGTATCGATCATCTAAATAGTTCCCCAGCCGCAAAATCCATCCACGACATCAATATCCTTTAATTGTTTTGAGTTTTGTGTATGTGGGTGTAAAATATTTTAAATATTTAAACTATCTCAAATATAATATAAAAGCTAAAATCTTTAACAACTATTTTAAGCACAAATAACGTACATACACGACAAAAAATCCCATGCAGGAAAAAGGGTTTAGAAAATCTTAGAATATCTATTCTAAATTCTTTATCCCGTTAAATTAATTTCGTTTTTATTTATCATTTATTATTTTCCGTTTACAATGTGTATCATACTTTTATTCCTTTTTACATTTCCCTATTCGATATTTGTCTTGGATGCACGTCAATATTTTTTTCAGACTAAATTCATTCGAGTTCTGAATATTCTTTTTTGTTGTGTCAGGTTCAGATTCAAATTCAGCCAGGTGGGGAGGCCTACTAATTGGTTTGAGCTCAACTAGCCCCACCCAGCAATGTTTATTAAAAAAAATTACACAACAATTATAGAGTAATAAAATAATGGTAGGTAATAGAAGGTAATTGAGATAATGACATAAGTATAAGTAACAATAGTAAAGTAGACCAGCTAAGCGCTTTACAGATGTATAACACATAATTTTTCTTTAACAATAACACTAATTCTATAACTGTTTTAAAGTAAAAGTATGTTTTATTAGTTCCATAGCTCATCATCATTATCATATAATAGGTCCTGTGGAGGCATTTGGAAAAGTCCTTGATTGTTTCCAATCAGTGTTATGCAGTTTATAATTTTTTGTAATAGTGCTGGTTGTTTTCTGATTATTTTGAACCATGAAGATAGACTTATCGTTCTGGAGCTTCTGAGATTGTATATGGATGTTAGTGTGCATTCCGTTACGTAGTGCAGCGAGGTTCCTCCTTTTACACACGTGCAGTAGCCCGAGTCAGCTTTTCCGAACTTTATCAGATAATCTGGAAAAGGCCCGTGATTTGTTGCAAACAAGAAGAGGTTTCTGTGTGAAAGTAATGTCTCCTCTGAGACAATAGGTAAAAGTCAATATGTAAACCTTCTTCTGTGATCAGAGTCCCAAATTCTCTGCCATTCATGTTGTATTTGTAATTTTAGTTGTCTTTTGAGGTGAGATGGTGGAAAACGTCGAAATACTTCTGGTAAGTTAAGATTTATGATTGCTTCTTTTGCCTTTTGATCCGATGCCTCGTTTCATCGTTTTGTGATAACAATTCAATAATTAAATAATAAAGGAATATTAATAAAAATTATTCAAATATATAAGAAAATTTAAAAAGAAAAATAGCGTGAGCTCCGGGAAATTAAACCCTATCAAAACAAAACGGAGGAAACCTAACTGGGTCGAGATTTTCAGGAAGATACAGAGTTGCCTGAAGTCTTCTGCACCAGGCACGCTCATCGTAGACAGAAATATTTTGGAGAGCAGGATTTGATATTGTAGAGGTATTGTTAAAGAAGTTGATAGCCTGAATTTAATAGTAGAAATAATTTCATCATGATGAATATATGTATTTCTGCGACAACAGGGTGAATAAACGATGCCTCTTAACGTCTTTTTGGACCACTTAAAATTTTCTGTATATTGGTTTTAGATGCGATAACCCCAGATCTGCGCGCGATAGAGAAGTATGGGACGAAGCACTGTCTAATACAGCAATATATTATTTTCCTTACCCATCTCACTACTATGTAAGAGACAAGCAATTAACCCCACATACCTCTGATAACTTCAATGAACCTCTCATTAGCACGCTGACTATAGCTGTGTGGAAAATACTAGCATTCTGTAAAACACTGAGAATAAGTCAATCCAACAGCAATTTTGTCGTCAGTTAGAACAAGTCTAAAATATTCAATTTACTGATTGAGAAAAAACAGTTCACACGAAAATAATTCTGTTTTTAGAGAAGTAAAATTCTCCTTATCCTCTGTCCGGATGGGAATCAGTGCAAAGAATATTGGAATTCTGCCCATATATATCCAGGAAAAGCGATTTTGGGGGATAGATTTATTGATCAGAAGAATTATAATAAATTATAAGCAAAATCCAATAGGCAATTGCATATGGAAAGGAACCGATAATACGGGAAAATGTTAGTAGAAATTAAGTAAAAGAAGTTCTATACATCTATACATATAAGGGAACGTCCACGGCAGAAAAAAATTTTTGTTGAAAAAATTTTTTAAACGGAAATATACCGGGTGTCCTAAAAAGGACTGACTGATTTTAAAAATCAATAACTTGCAAACGGTGACAGATATTTAAAAAATTCTTGCAGGAGGGTTATGCATAAGGTCAAAAGTTTTTTTTACAGTGATTTTCGATTTTAGTTCGAATTACAAACAATAGATGGCGCTGCGATCAATAGACGCTAAATTCAGGCTCGATTTTTGGTACTTTCCCGCCCACTCAATACATTTTCATCTCCTTTTCCCGCATGGAAGAAGAGAAAGTACCAAACATCGAGCCTGTATTTAGCGTTTATTGATCGCAGCGCCATCTATTGTTTGTAATTCGAACTAAAATCGAAAATCACTGTAAAAAAACATTTGACCTTACGCATAACTCTCCTGCAAGAATTTTTTAAATATCTGTTACCGTTTGAAAGTTATTGATTTTTAAAATCTGTCAGTCCTTTTTTGGGACACCCGGTAAATGTGATACATCAATTTAAAGCTAAAGAGTTTAAGTATATGAATTTGTAAGTTTTAATTTCATAAGAGCTAGTGTTAACTGAAAATGAGCTGGATACTAACAGTATAAAACTACATTTACATTTGAGCTTAAAATACAACTTATTGAAATAAACAAACTCTTATCATATCTTTAAGATATACATAGATAAAATCTTTTAGATAATGTCTTTAATACATTGCTCAAAACAATTAAAGGATATTGCAGTTTTAGGTGGATTTTGTATCTGGTAAACTGTTTAGCTGATTGATACATGGTCGACAGACATAGTAGGTTATATGAGAATAAACTACACATGTTTGGCAGAAAAAATGCATTTTATTGCGCATTTGTGTACTAAAGGAAAAAAACACAATTTGTGCATATGAGAAAAAAAGAATAAGAAAAGGTGTTTTCTTCAAAGAAAATCATTTTCAGTAGGGGGTATGGTTTCCACGGGCGGCGAGCAACGTTGAACACCTTTGAGGCATAGACTCAATGAGGCTATTAATGACGAGTTGGGGTATTCTGCCCCACTCTTCCAGAAGAGCTCTTTCCAGTTCTTGGAGAGTTTGTGGGGGTTGCTCGCGGCCAGAAACTCGTCTTCCTAGAGCGTCCCAAACGTGCTCGATTGGATTCATGTCTGGAGAACACGCTGGCCATTCCATTCGAACGATTCCTTCCTCGAAAAGGAAATCCTCCACCAGGTTTGCACGATGTGGCCTGCAGTTATCGTCCATTAAAATGAAGTTATCTCCGATTGCTGCAGCGTAAGGGACTACAATAGGTCTGAGGATCTCATCCCTATATCGGCGACCAGTCAGAGCTCCATCTCGAATGATGTAGAGGTCAGTGCGCCCGTCAATGGAGATGCCACCATACACCAACACTCCTCCACCGCCAAATCTGACACTTTCGTGCACGAACGCAGGATTATTCCTACTGCCACGGTTCCTCCAGATGAAAATACGCCTATTATCCGTATGCACAGAAAAACGGGTCTCGTCAGAAAACAGAATATTGCTCCATTCATTTCTCCTCCAGTTGACATGCTCGGTTGCCCACTCCCTGCGGTCGCGACGATGCCTTGATGTTAATCTAACACATACCATCGGTCGGCGAGCATACAGACCTACAGCATAGAGCCGGTTTCGGGCAGTCTGAGTTGAAATCGTGGTGCCTGTAGCCGAGCGAAGGTGTTGTTGGAGAAGAGTAGCGTTCATAGTTCGGTGTCTCCGAGCTGTTAACGCTAAATACCGATCTTCATTGGGCGTTGTTGCCCGTCTACGACCTTGCCCTGGTCTTCGGCCTGCACATCCACTCTCCAAAAAACGGTTCCAGATCCTGGAAATGACACTTTGTGACACTCCAATGGCTTGCGCTACTTCGGCTTGAGTTTGGCCCCCTTCTAACCTACCAACAATTCTCAAAGCTTCTGAATCTGTCAAATGACTTCGCTGAGACATCGTACTCATCGAAACAAAGCAATCACTGAATGCCGATCATCCTTGTCTTCATTCTCTTTTATCCAGTTGAAAGTCAAATTTCATTCGCTGCCGCTGAAGCGACGTTTTTGACGTCGAACTCAAAATTTGCATACTCCACAGTTTGAAAGCCAGAAAAATTTGCATTTGTGATTCTCTCCTTCTATTTTCGGCAAAAAAAATTTCGTTTATATCTTTATTTTATATAAAACTTCAAATATCCTTTAATTGTTTTGAGCAGTGTATATTTTTGGCTGTATTTAAGCGTTAATACTTAAATGTCACAAGAGTAACGGAAAACATACAAAAGTTTTAATTAAAAAAAAACTACTTAAAATTTTTACTCAAAACTTCTAATTCTCTGATTTCGAGGCATAAGACATATTTTACATTAAATATTTTGTTTATGCTATGCATGGAATAGGCTCTGGGGAGTTGTCACAAGAGTAACAATCGTCTGTGTCACAAGAGTAACACATAATACTTTTATCGATTTTTTGATATAAAACTGCGTTACAACCAAAACAAACAGAATGCTTAAAGTTTTGTTGTTATTAGAGCAGTTCTTGAAATAGTTTTAGCTATAACTAAGGTTATTTTGTAAATTTTAAGGAAGATAAATTATCTTTATTAGTGTTTTTTAATGGGTGGATATATTTTTATTCATTTTTGGTATTACTCAAGATTATAAAATAATCATGACAATTAATTAAAGATATAATAAAACAACTCAACTCGTGTCATTTCTGCGTGCTTTCTTTTGGTTTGAAGCACCTGGTCTTTGAATAGATATTTTAGAGGCTTTGTAAAGCTTTGTTTACTAAATTCTGCTGAATAACCTACAGAGGTTCTTATATAAATTCTTATGGAAGGGATTCTGATAGTATATTTTAAAGGAAAAATTTTAATAATGCTTCTTATACATGACATTGTTTTAAAGAGCAGGAGAAAATCTGCTAAGCGCCAAAAATTGTAGAGAAAAAATAAGAATGAAATTGAATATGTTGTTGTGAGAAAGAAACAAAACAAAATATATCACGATAAGGTGCAGAAAAGTCTTAGAACCAGCAAAAGCTTCAGCAAGAAAATGGAAATATTATGAAAAGGAAAAAGTAGAGATCTAGCTAACCTCAGATACTGTAACGGGAAAAAAATTAACTCAAGAGCTTTGGAGAATTTTATGTCGATGAAGATTTAAGAAGATGTCATTCTTCAGCTAAATCTACGTTAGTTAAGCGTGAAATAGGTCACATAATTTCATCAGTTCAAAGGACATTTAATAAGAGAATACGTTTTTTGTTTAAAGAAGCTTTCCTAAATTGAAAAATTGAAGATTCCTTTGCAGCTTTAAAGCCTTGTTCATAAAACAATACAAAATTACTCATCAGAATATCTCCATTTGTTGCTGTCACGAAAACATTCAAGCAATTCATAATGTAGTAATTTGTGTATTTCCTGCATTAAACATTCCTATGATGGATTTAATGACTTTTCTGCCGAGATACATGGTAATTAGAATTTAAGAATTCCGAATGCCTAATTTGCGGAGATAACATCGAAGAATTATTTGAAATGAAAGTCCATAATACAGAACTTCTTATAAGTTATTGTAAATAGCAAAACGTTGATAGACGTTTTGCTACGGACAAAACGTTTATCAATATCTTCTCAATACTGTTGCTTTTTCCAAACGTTACTAAACATTTTGAAAAAGTAACAGTTAAAGAAACCATTTCTGATATTTTAAAATTTTTCGAAAGCAACTACATCCATTTCTGTGTGCACACATTCATTTAAAATTGTACAAGGGATTATTTTCGTAATGCCAAAAAAAAAATAACCATTTCTCAAAGAGTAGTTATGCCAGTGGATTTTCTGGAAACTGTTTTATTTTCATGCAAAGACGAAATTTTGGTATGAAATACTACATTACTGGTCAAATCCACAATCGAATGTATTTTCAGCTTTTTATTTAGTATGATTCCTATAAAGTAAAATCTTATGCTATTATTTTAGACAATGTAACTCAAAATCAATTTTTTGCAAATGCTTTCGCATGTAAAATTTCAACATTGCATCTTTAAGGGAATTTGTATTTTCCTAAAATGTACCTGTTTTACTTCTTTTTGTGATGGTTGTGCTTTGTAATTTAAACAAAAATATACCTATGCAAATATGCCTGCAATGAATCAGACTCCTTTCTCAATTAACTTAATTGGGCATTTTTTTTTTCAAATACTCCTGGTATAGATGCTGTAGATTTATTTTGTTCTGTTGTATAATGATATATATGGAATAAAGTGCGTGCTAAAAAAGCAAATCTAAGATATACTGCTTATTTTGTCAAAAGAAATAAAACAATAAAATTTCATTACTTTGCGAGAAAATACCAACAGCGAAGGGCATTCAACAAATACAATTTGTTAAATCCATGAAAAATGACACTATGTACTACAAACCTTACACTAACATGATTTGTACAAAGAATTTGTGTTTCATTGAGTAAATCATGATACAGGAGAAGTTGCAAGTGATATTATTGATAATGATGACAATGACTTATTATGTTAAGTAGCAGAAACTGAGAGGTTGCTATGTGATTATAGTGTTTGTTAATTTTAGAATTTTTTACATTATTTTATGTTATTTTAAAATTAAACCATCATTAAAGTTGCTCTGCATGGAAAATAATTTTTTTAAACTTATTTTAATTATTTTGTTTAGTATTTAAACTGAATTTTTGCTAAAATTACATTATGGGCAAAATGTCACAAGAGTAACACTTAGCATTTTGCAAAACCAAATGTAACTAATTCATGTGTTATCAGATTAGTTCAATGATTAATGCTTTTTAAAAGGGTATAATTACTCTGCTATAGTCTGCAAATTTTATTTCTATGGTCTCATATAGTTCGCAGAACTTCGGCGTCAAACACAATTTTTGAAAATTGTATTTTTTTGTGGTTACAAGAATAACAAAATTTTCATTTATTACCTAGCCCAAGTAAAATGCTTTTTGTTACAAATTGTATATGGTTTTTGAAAGTAGAGTACATGTATTTTTAAGAAAATGCATCAAATTTATCTTAAATATATTTTGTAATGAATGAATTAGAAATATACAGGAAAATTTGCTCTGGTGGTCACAAGAGTAACAGTGGATGTTCCCATAACAATTTTACAATGAGGGGGGGGGGGAAGCGCAGTCACAATTAATAATATTTTTATAGATACAGAATACTTTAAGAAAGTTAAGTTCAAGTATAGAAATAGGTGTAGAGATAATTTAAGCTGTACAGATAAAAGTGTAGTTCATATACCAACATTGTTTTACAATTACGATTTGTTAGTTTCTTGTTTACGAATATGTTGTTTATGTTAATTTGACATCTTAAACCACATATGGTTTTGTCGAACATCGGAAAATCCACACTGACCAGTAACACTATAGATAAACCAGGAATTAGAAATCACAATAGGATCTGCTGTTTGGAGAGAATAAGTTTATTAGTAGGCGTGAAAGTTATTCTGAAATCGTTTAAAAATATTAGCAATGAGGATATTAGCATTTTGATATTAGCATTTGGGAAGGTTTGGTTTAAACAATGCTAATATTTGAAAGAGCAGAAAATTGAATAAAAAATGTGAGGATATGTCCATCTCAGTCTTCTTCTCTTTTCATTATAAAACACTGCTAAACATTTCTGGCAGATGAATTACACCTTTGGCTTTAATTTAGCTAAATTTACCTCTAAACACACTTATATATTTGAATTTAACTTCTTGACATATTTCATATATAAAAAAAAATATAAAAATATTGTTCATTCTGACTTCGCTATTTCCCATCGTCAGATTTTTCGAAATATTATATAAAAAATTTCCTTTTCAGAAATTCTAGTAGCATTTTTCAATATTACAAGTTACTTTCCCTATAGGATTTCCTATGGCTGTTCCCTGTAATTTGCTGTACTCCTATTAGTCATTAAACCCATCCATGTAATTAGCTTCTCCTCTAAACTTCAATCGTTTTTATAGTTCCGTACTTGAAAAGTGAAAATGGAACCATTATAAGATCACTCCTGTGTCTGTCTGTCCATCTATCATAGACATTTCACTATTAAACTGCGGATCGTGAAAAGTTCAAATTGGCTGAAGTAATAAAGGCTATTGACCCACATATTTATAGATTATTAACCCTTGACAAATATATTTTAAAAAATACTGTGGAGCTAATTGAGTTACTTGGAAAAAAAATATTTTCTTTGTATATTGTGTGGGATATCATGTACGCCGAACTCCAAAATACATTTATTTTAATTTTAGGTACTATACTTTTGGAGACATCCTTCCAAAATTTACAGCAAAAATATGCCCCCTCTCTATTTCCGAATCTACTAAAACAAAAGTTATGAAAAAATAGAGTTAGTAGAAGTTTATTTAAACCTTGTAGGAAAACTATAGCGATTATCCTAGGTCAGATAGTTTTTGAGAAAATCGCATTTTTCCGTTACACACAAATTTCGATTTGCGGGCGTTCAGCAAACACGTTGAGGAGCGCTGGAGGTACCTATCTACTCAGAAGTATAAAAGGATTGTTGATAATGATTTTCGAAAACAATTGGCGGTAATTAGCCGAGATATTAATCCTTAATGACACGAACGGTTCGAACGCACATAGAGACACGGTCGCGTACTCTATGTGCCATCGGAATTTCAAGCCTAGATAACACCTTTTAATGATATATTTGTGTAATGCAATGTTCAGTAGTAGTATAAAAGTGAAAAACGTCAAACTGTTAAAAACAGATTAATTTAATTAGAATTAATCACATGATCACAATGGGATTCGCGGCTAGTTTGCATTGAGTGTCTCTCTCAATACGCCAACTGTGTCTTTAAATGTTAATTAAAAAACTATCTTGAAAAACGTGGCACGGACCAAGCTGGCGTTGCAAGTTTGCAACCCCTTTTCGAAGCGCCCTTAGCACAATGCCAAGTTCAAACTTTGAACATGGGTTTGGTTTTAGGTTCACTGTAAAAAGAAAAGATTATTACTACGCTGAATTTGGGTTTATGGAATGACAAATTAAGTTTAAATATGCACTACTATTATTGCCAGTACCAAATTAAGTTCATCATAAACAAATTAGTATAAAATTTAAAAAAAAAAGAGTTATACAGAATAGCATTATTTGATATTATTTAGGATTATTTCATGGTATATCCGTTTATAGTTTTCTAGTATGTACAGCTATACCCAGCACTACGTTGTATAGTTTTTTTACAAAGACTTATTATTCTTTTGACAATGATGTTTTTGCATAATACAGTTACTAATTAATAAATTTATTGTACGGAGCCCTCTGTCCGCGAGTCACACTCATACTTGGCCGATTATTTATACTGATGATGGTACGCCCCTTGCTACCGAAAGTAGACTGCAATTAGTAAAAAACGCATTATTGCTTAAAAAGTTGTTTTTCTGCCTAAACTGTACTGTTCGAAGTATTGTCTTAATTTTCATTTGTATATTTAACTTTTAAATTAAAAAAAATATTCGAAGAAATATCCTGATATATGAATATTTTGTTTTAAAGAAGGAATTTTTTTGCTCTTTCGATAATATTAAATCTTTGTTATATCTCTTTAAAAATTTTTATTTAAACATATCTGTTAGAGAAAGTTTTTTAAATAAAATGTTTTTATCTAAATTACTAAAACTATTTTTATAATACTAAATTTATGCTCGCCTTTTCCACTGTACGTTAAACACAAATATATTAGCTTATCCTTTTATTCATTATAATCACTGAATCGTATTTTTTATAAAAATTACATAATATCTTCAAAACTAATAAGATTGTTTGAGTAGCAAAAAAACAGAAATAGAGAAAAAAAAACTTTTATATAACAATAAAGAAAAATTTTATATTGCTAACAACATAAACATAAAACTTCTCCAGGAATAATAAGTATCCATTATTACACTTATTTCTTATTCAAAATAATAAGAGTAATTTATTAATAGTACTCAGCCACCATATAAACTGGTAGTATAGCAATATAAATTCAATATCAAAACGATCAAACTATAAGTAACTTCCTACTTGTTTGTTCAAAGTGTTTCGTGTAGAAATAATGGCTTTAGAAGCAATTTAGTTGCGCATAGAGGCTCACACATGAGCTCGAAAAATTTTTTATTAGAACAGTTATTGTTTCTGAATGCAGAAAGTTCTTCCTAGTATATGAGATTTTTACGCTATTTGAGACGACGATGATCATAAAAATAACAAAACACATTTTATTACAAACATAATGGCCATACTAATAGAAGTGTTTTGAGTACGATCGTAAAAAAAATCTACTAGACCAAGTGCAACAAAATTTGGTGTAAATGATATTTTGACGATGACGAATAGATTTAATACGAAAACGAACGCTCAGATTTATGCCATCATATAAAATGGTAGTATTTCAGCGTGATTTAAAAGCAATAAAATAGGCATATGAACGACAAAATGGAGCGTTTCACGCGATTGTCTAAAATATTTATGGATCTTTGATTAAAATACCTTAAAACACTACTTTCATTCTGCTTCAAAAAACTATGAGAAACTTTTATTCTTCATAAATTCATTCCTCATGGTCTAAATAGTATTTACACCAAACGTTGTTGTATTTGGCTCAGTGGAAGTTTTACGACCGTGCTCTATTTCTGTCTACTTTAAGCTAAGCCAATCTGTAAATTCCCCATTGTACTGATGAAAAAGTTTCGAGGAAGAATTATTTCACATGGCAGTACTGGTTACAAAAAATCTTTACAAATGTAAGAAAAGGACTCGAAAAAAATGAAACGGAATTGTAAAATAAAAAATTAAAAGCAATGTATTATTAAAAATAACTATGTAAAGATTAGACATAAAACAAGTAATATAAAAATTTTGTTTTTAAAATCAATTCCTACTTAGGTCATCAAAGAAAAATTTAATATAATCTCTTAAGCTAATATTAGTTTTTGCTACTTTAAAATATCTCAATTTGTTGATTTTCTATAAGCAAGTAGGTTAACAATGGAAGTCTATGGGAATTTAGCGAAATATTAGAGATATCGCCAAGTTGGCGTCACATTTAGCGGCTCATTTTAGTCGCCAAATTTGGCGATGTATCGCCAAGTGGGGATAACATAGAAACAAGAGGGAGTAACTTTAGTTACCAGCGAACACCAGAAAACTTACATTACGCCTGTAGTTCAGTGGCCCAAGAAATCAATTTTCAGAACAAATTATCACGTAAGAAAATGCCTGTTATTAGATTACCAGTTGAGCGTTAATCGTCCTTTCTCAGCTGGAAGTACAGTAGTATTTGTTTCAGCAGTAATATTTCTTAAGTGAGACAATTCTACCTCGAAGAAAAGAAAATGAAGCACTGCTTATGTAAAACTTTGGTATATAGAATTGGCTAATTAGCTACTGCTTGAAAACTGGCGTTCTACAAAAAATGTTTTACAGCATTATTCTAATCTGAAAAAAGAAAACTAGACCTGTGGCTATACGATCCATGGAGAGTTTGCAGTGCTCAACTCAGTTTACTTGACGCTGAGCTCCAAGGTGGTAAATAGAATATACTCACGTCAAAGTGGTCCGCGAGACCCTCGGTGTTTACTTCCGAAGCAAGCTTTGTACTAATTTTAACGACCCCGAAGGGATGAAAAGTTGAGTGAACTTTTCCTATTCTGGAGTCGAACTCGCGACCTGTAACGTAGCAGACAGACTTGCTGAGTACTATGCTATTGGTCTTGTTGCTCTAATCTAAATATTTGACCAGCAAAAGAAATATTTAAGTGCTATCTTTTCTAAAGAGATTACAAAACATGATGTAATAAATTCGGCAAAACAAAATAATGGAACAACTGAGATTAAATTTTATTTTGCTCTCAGATGCTAATATATGGCATACTAAAGGCAAATACAAAATATCTATTGTTAAAACAGTCTATTGTTTAAAGCTCAATTGCAAAAAAAGCCTTTGGTTAAAATCAACAAAACTTGATATGAATACTATTTAGACCATGATATATAGATTTAATAACGAAACAAAATACATCAAGTTCTTGCCAACGAGACTAAACTAATGTTATTTATCAGCATATAGATTAAAGGTTCTATAAAATATTAAATAATATTATAAAAATATATGTATATAATTAAATTTCCATACCAGCAAAATAAATTTAAAGACTAAAGATTTCATAAAAAGGCAGACAATTAAAATAGCAATTAAAGCCTTTGTGCAGGAGTATTAAAAAGCTTGAAACCAACGTTTAAAAATGCACAAATAATACGTGAAAACTAGCAAACAGTTGTTTCGAATCTACTAGCGAGATTTTTCATCATTGCAAGATAGAGACGCGCCTGCTTAGCCGGCGCGTCTCTGTCATTTTGCTCAGCCTTGCTTTTTCTAGAACGCTGTGTCTTGCTCTATCTTGCACTGATGAAGAATCTCGCTAGTAGATTCAAAACAGCTGTTTGTTGCTTTTCACGTATTGTTTGTGCATTTTTAAACGTTGATTTTCTGCTTTTTAATAACATAAATTGTTATTTTTTCTAGCAAATATGCTTATTTGACTACCCAAAGTATTTTTAAAGATTCACTTTTGTCCGTGGAGGCGAAAATCTGAGCTGTTTTATTATTATTATTATTATTATTAAATGTATCCTGCCTGACTTGAGCAAAATTAGTTGAACAAAGAGAATGGTTTAATATATGTTTTTATGCAGTCAAACAGGAGAATGTGCAGGATTTTAAGACAGACAATTGCACACGCTTTTTCAATTTTACAAAAGTTGAATGTGGCCGTCCTTCGTTACTCTGAAAATGCCCCATCGGTAAATCTTTTCTTGTCATATATGTTTGAGATTTAAACAAACCGAGTACACTGATGATTCGTGATTTCAATTGAGGAATGGATTTCGAAAGCAGCATTTCGTCATCTTTAATAATACTCTGGCATCTAGGTGTGAAAGAATTGGTGATTGTGGTTTTCACCTCGAACCCGATGCACATCGAATAATACGTCCCCTACCAATTCAAACTGAGAGCTGCGCATTGAATTAAAATGCATATCTTCAAACTAATTCTACAATAGGATCCAAAATAACTTCTTAAAAAAACTCTATAAAAAGTATATAAATGCGCAAGGCCTTTCAAAAGAACTTAGTCTTTCTTTATCAAGCGAAAAGAACAAGTGCTTCTACTCGAAAGCAGAACAAAGACCGATGAAGGCTTTTGATGTAGAAGGGCGGGTTCTTCGTACCTAATGCAGATATGTACAAATCTATAGATCATTCAGGGGGGGGGGGGCTGCACAAAAGAATTCAGACCCTTTTCCACTGCAAATGGTAATTGCTTAAATTGAGTTTTCAAATGTGTAGTTTGTTTTCCAAATTGTTTACTTGGATATCATCAAGCATTGTTTACGTTATTCTGAATGCCTTGGAAGGTGTTTCGTAAACTATGCTAGACACATAATTTGTCTTTCTTGTTATTTTTAACCTATGTATCAAAAAACAGGCTATTTATCTGTTACCATCTATTTATCTATACTATTATCTGAATATTTAAAAATTTGTTTTATCTAAATAACTTCCCTTAGAGAAATATAAAATGAATAGTTAATATATAATTTTAGAAAATATGAATCCATTAAATTTGTTTTTTGAAAATAAGATAAAGCAACTTCTTCCTTTATCTGTTTAGTTATTGTTAATTTATATTCCTCTTAACATATTCCTTGTAAACAGTGTAGAATAAGATATGCTCTTCCAAATGACAGAGGATAATATAACAAAATGACAATTTTAAATTGTTTTTAAGTTAATCTAAACATTTTAGACACGATATATGAATAAATAATATTCTAGAAATAAATAATAATATTCTTGTAAATAATAATTTTTAAGTTTTACTTAGCCGTTAAATTATTCATATTTTCAAATACACAGTTGAAAATAAATTTTTTAACTATATCAAAATGTATGCAGTACATTTCCATATTTCTAAGAAAAACAATAGTGTGATACCTTAAAAAAATAATCAAAAATGCAAATATGACTCTAAATATTTATTAAATTTACGTTGGTATAAAATATTTAATTTTCTTTAAAAGATAAAAGCGATAAAATTTGAACTGTATCTGTTGAATTAAATTCAGCCTGTAGCCTGTACCAGAGCATTTGTTCAAAAAAAAAATACTTTTAATGTATTTGTTTAACATGGATTCTCCATCTTGTTGAAATCATTCACCAACTATACAGAGTGTCTACTCTTAAAGATGAGTAAATTAGTATTTTAAAAGCGATTTGGGTAAATAAAAATATTTCTTAAAAAATTATAATATTTAAATTTTTATACGGTGCCCCAGTTCTACAAGTTATATTTAGTAAAAATATCCTATTACACTAAGAAATAAGACAAAAAAATTCCCTTCTTTCTACGTTTAAAACTGACCGAGTAATAGCTGTTTAAAGTTGAATCATCTTTTTTTGCTGCGAAATAGGGATCATTCACAAATATACTAGAAATATAAATATTCGATAGATATTTAAAAAAATAACAATTCAGAGTAAAATTAATATAGCAATATAAATTTGAAATCTTTTTTTCATTCTGACATATTAAACAGAAATATAAAACTTGTGCTAAAAATATAAGTTTAAAAATCACAGAATTTTTGTTAAATGAAATGATAAAAAGCAACAGTCGTAATTCTTCACAAAATGACAGATATTTTAAAATGTTATTAGATTATTTAATCTAAAACTTAATTAATAAAAATTAAAGATATCTTAAAACTTCCTCGAAATGACTCCCTTCGAGTGCAATGCAGAAATGCACTCGCGAAATAAATCCTTCTCATACTTAAAGTATTTTTTATAGGATTCCTCGAAGCATGACACAACTCAACTTTGTTCAGATACAGAAAAATGGCATAAATCATGCAAGTCAAAGTTTCATAACTCGGTCAATTTTAGCGTTAAACTTTTTTTTTGTCTTACTTGTTAGTGAAAAAAGGATATTTTTTTTCTAAATATCACTTATAGGATTGTGGGACTGCATAAAAATTTAAATTTCGCACCTCTTAAAAAATGTTTTTATTGATCAATACGACTTTTTAAATAATTTTTAACCACATTTAAAGCATTTTTGTAGTTGGAATTATATGTGTATGACTAGCGGTTTAGAAATTAGCCATTGGGCACCGTTTAGAGTGAACCTGTATTAAAGAAACATTTTTTTTTCTCAACTATTTGTTTAAAGTTTATTAGGTGAGCAAAATAAGCATTTTCTTTGTATCTGGCAAAATGTGCTGTCTCTGTCAGCTAATAATTATGTTTCCATGTCATAAAAGTGTCATTCCTTTTCACATTTTCTATATTAATCATTTTTACACAATTAATAAAAGTACTGCGAGTTCTAAATTTCTGCAGCGATGCGCGTCTCAAAACCCGTGTCAGTATTAGGTAGATTTCGTAAGAAATACGATCTATTGCAATCTCCGCTATGTTTAAATTTCTGATAAAATTTTGCAGAGCTCCGCCGATCATGATCCCTAGAACCCAAAATCACCCCCAGTTCAAAACTTTATACATACATATATCACTTTTTTATGGACGCGATAACTTCCGTAATTCTGCACAAATCTCTTCTTAACTGATACATAAAATCAGTGGGTAGAAAATCTCGGCCAAGTTCGTTAATGGTTAAAATCGGAACAAGAGGGTGGAAATAGGGAGGGTTTTTCTGAAAACCGAAAAAAACCCATAACTACTTAATTTTTATACACATTAAATCAGTTTAAAGTTATTATTACTTCTAAAAAATGGCCAAAAAGTTATGTATCACAGATTTTTGATAAAAGTAAAAATGGGCTCAAGGGGAGCAAAAAATATGGTTTTAGGGAGGAACAAATTCATAACTTCGTCAATTATTAATATATCAAATTCACTTAAACTTATTATAAATCTTCGTAATATTATCTACAAGTTTTATATTGACATGTTTTTGATAAGAACAGCTCCTATTGCAAAAAAAAAATAAAAACGAAAAAAATTGGGGTTGAAGAAAAGAAAAATTCACAACTTCATCAATTCGCAAGATATCCAATCCTCTTAAATTTATTATACATCTTCTTACTATTATCTACAACTGTCATATTGACAAGTTTTTGATAGGATCAACTCTTACAGCAAAGAAATAAACAAAACTAGGGGCTGACGAAAAAATTATCGTATTAAGGGTGTTCTCAAATCCAAAAGGTCTATTTTCTGACTCATTTTTAAATTCATTTTCACTCTCAACCGCATTCAATCGGCAGGTTCTCTTATTCAAAAACTATATACTGGGCTGCATAAGTTGATTTTTTGATAAAGGCAGAATATATTTCAAAAAATGCTGTCAAAGTGGGCATTTTGAACCGAATTTTCCGAAGCGATAGTGCTGGAAACGAAAAAAAGTTTGTACTGAGAAAATAATTGCAAATCAAGTTCTAAGTAATTAAACGAAAAATAAAAACACAGGTGGCTTATAAAGCTATTCAAAAATTCACATCAGCAAGTTTCATGTTTTTTACTTTTGAAAATGAGTTGAAAATGTGTCAGAAAATTTCAAGTTGTTGAGCGTGGAAAAATATTTTTTTGAATACCGCCTTAACCCATTAATGCCGACTTCAAAATACTTGATGAATTCTGAAAATTTTGTTCATTCTGTGTCTATTAAGTACATCGTACATAAATTTTATTTTTCCCGATGTATTTACTAACTTTTTTTTAATGGTAGATTTTTGTACCAACCGGCGTTTGCGTAGTACGAAATCCCTTTTTTAAGCAAATTTTGAATTTATTGTTTGATTGCAATAATAATAATAATAATAATAATAATAATAGATTCTATTTATATACTAGTAAAATATTACTTATACTTGTATAATAAGGGTTTTTAAAAATTAAAACTATATTTAAAAAATTCAATTGCAACTCAATTTGCAAAGGAAAATTTTGTAAAATATATAATTTTCAAATTCTAAAACTTGGAAAAAAAGATTTAAAAATTGTAATTACCTTTAAAAAATAGTAACATATTTTTATTAGACTGAATATTTATGCATAATAAGCAACATGATAACTTTTATGGCATTTGGGATGAAGCGGTTTATTACACTTTTCGCACTTATAACCATTTCTTCCGCCACACTTTCTACATTGGGCATGTTTCTGCTCTGACTTGACTACTCATTGGTTTCATTGGTAAAATCTTTGTTCATTTTTAGCTTTATGCCTTATTGTCTAAGTTCATAACAGGAAACTATGGACTCATCTACACTGAGATATTCTGGGATGTCTAAATCTTTGCATGCTCTGTAGAAGTGCTCAAAAAGGGGCGGACTTTATATAATCTATCATCGTCCATTTCCATGTTATTTGCAAAATGTACCGATCTCAAAATCACATCAAAAGTGTCTCTTCTCAACGATTGCGAAATAAATTGTTGTGCATGTCAGTTGAAAGAGCCCAATAGAGTCATCTGTTAGGTAGTTTGTTATATCCAGACATTAATAAAATGCCAATGAAAGCAAGAATATTTTCCTTTGTGAGAATTTTGTGAGTCCAAACCGCCATTTACACAGCACTAAAGTATTACACATCTCATTTCGCGACACGTATTTATTCATAGGCGACTTTCTTTATGTGCCCTTAAATTATAAAATTTCGTTATAACGAGGGAATGAAAGTGGCACAAACGAAAAACTTTGCGACAAAAGCCAGCACAAACGAATGCCGTAATACAATTTAGATTTCGTTGATTGGGCGGGTCCACCGAAATGGTCGCCCTATGTTGAAAAAGTGGAAAATTCGTTATATCGAGGAGAGTCACAATGGCACAAACGAAACATTTTACGGCACAAACCGACATTTACATAGCTCTAAATAATTACGTATTTGATTTCGTGACACGTATTTATTTACTGTTTTCTATAAGTGCCCTTGAGTTATAAAAATTCGTTATAACGAGATAGAACGGAAGTGGCACAAAAGAAGCTTTTTGCGGCACAAACCAGCACAAACATAGCATAAACAAATGCAGTAATAAAATTTTCATTTCGTTGATGGTGCTGGGCGGCTGCCGTTTCACTGGCCCCGCCCCATTTTGTTCGTTATAACGAGGGAACAGAAGTGGCACAAACGAAACTTTTTGCGGGGAAACCAGCACAAACAAGTGTTGATTAATTTTCAAAATCAGTATGGGGTGGGGCCAGTTAAATGAAGGATTATTTTTTTATTTTCTCGTCGACCTAAGATTGAGACTATATATATGCCGGTTGGTGCAATTTTCTACCATTAAAAGTAAAAGTGAATATACGAAACGAAACAAAATTAAAACTAACTTTAAATAGCATAATTGTATAACGTACAGTATTACAATTGTGATTCCATTTAAAAACATTATTAAAAATTTAAAAAAAATATGCGTAATTTACCTTTTTCTTTTTGAAGGTAGAGGCATGCTGATTGATTTCGTATTCACTCAGTTTTTACACCTACTACTACGCTCATTTTCCACAAAAATGCGGAAATTCTATTTTTATACTTCTTTGTGATTATTTAAGTTATCAAATGCATCATTGTTTGAGAGATAGTGCCATCCAGTGATTAATAATAAAATTAATTCGGTTTGGTAGATTTTTGTACCAACCGGCATTAATGGGTTAATATGATTCTGATAAAACAAGCTCTTACAGAAAAATGAAATTAAAAATTCGTCAAAAGCGGAAAGCTAAAATTGTTAAACTGAGTTAATCTCTAATCTTGATTTAGTTTTTGTTGGTGAAATTAGTACTTGACTTTGAAATCTACTTTCCGCTTGTAGGCCGAGCAGGCAGGGATTTTTTTAATATTTTACGTCGTATAAACGTTGCCGTCAACTAATCTAAAAAGCCTTTTCTAGCAACTACACACAGGCTCTTTCAACCATATACAAGGAAGCCAAAATTATCTGACAAATTTTAACATCTAAAGTTAAGTCAATTAACGAATGTAAGTGTGGATTTGACTGAACCCCTTCTTGTAATGAACGATTATTTAATTCTGAATTCTGCTGTCTTCTTCTATTGGTGTCTGTTCTGCCTTTTGCAGCAAAAAAAAGCGTCAAAAATCAAGTAAAACCTAGTATTTAAAGCAGTTTTTGCAAATATTCTATGTAGCTCGCTATCATATTTCAGCGCGTATGCATGAAATAAATGTTCTTTTCCATTCAAACTAGCGAAAAATTGTATTGATATCAATTACCGTTTAAGTTTAGTTCAGACAAAAAGAGAACTCACGTTTAGGTACACCGTCATATTTGAATAAAATTGGAAAATGCATTTTTAATTCCTTAAAAATTAATTTCATTATAAGTATTTTATTACGAATCACATTTTGTTATTAAATTAGGTTATTTAAATTTAAATTTTAAAATTTTTTTGGGAATTTTCGCCCGTCCTGTATTTTGTATGCCAATGTACGCTGGTGTACAAAATTAAGAGAATTTTCAGATTTGGCCAATTAACTCCAAAACTATTGGACAGATATTGATGAAATTTGGTATGGACACAGATTGATATAATGCAAATAAAATAAACATTCAACACTTATATTATACACGCGTGATTGTGCGTAACACTAACCGGAAACAGAAGGTATAAAACAGAGCTTGCAATATTGATCCAAACAATGGGTTAATAGAGGTGATGGTCCCCCCTTACAGTTATACAGCTCTCACAGCTAGAATTCATACAGGAAATCAGGCAGTTTATGAGTCCCTGTAGCAGCTAGTCTTAGACCTCCAGTAACGCTGTTTTTAGGCCCTGGGTGGTTCTGGGAGATGGAAAGTGAGTTCCATTTGTCCTCCCCAAAGCGTTCTAGACATGTTCAATGGGGTTTAGGTCTGTAGATTATGTGTTTTGCAGATATCTGTTTTTGCAGTGAATATCAGTTACGCCTGCAAACAACTTTTTCAACAAGGAGACTTTCAACGCGTGGAGAAAGTTTTAACATATCGCTATATTATGGAAACTCTTGATATACTCACGGAAAAGAAAGAAGAAAAAAGAAAAGCCTTTTAAAATCATGTCACTCAATTTTGGGCATTCAAACTCTTTTCAAAAGATGTTTCGTCATACTCTTATTTTAAAAATAACCAACTGTCAATCTTTCTGGGTTTTTTTCAATTCAAATAAATATATTTTTAAACAGATACTATATTTTATAAAACGTGTCTTTCTTTTATGTTATACTTTTTTGACTTCATTTATTAAATAAATTTTCTTGATCAAAATACATTTATTTGACTTTAAAAAAACCCAATAACTTGAAGTATGATAGCTACGAAAAATCAATACCTGCTTTATATCTAAATTCTCTCAAAAATCACGCCATAAATAACTTTTTTTCCAAACCAGATATTACAATTTTCCTTTTCTAAAGGCATTTAAAATTAATCTAATCTGACTAATATTGAAAATTTCAGAAGTATCCGGTTCTATATAATCCTTTACCTCTCCCACATCAAATGTTAGATATTAATGCTTTTTCAATAGATAGCAACATCGAATATTTGTAAATAACCTGAAGTCATTCACATCGAAAATTTCAGAAGTATTACCCTGTGTAATCACTTCCCCCCTTCCAATTTTCATAGTTGAAACTCACTTCAAATTTAGTTAATTTCAATGTTTGCAAATTATTTAAATCTCCTTCATATTAAAAATCTCATCTCCTGTATAATCCCCTTTTTAATTTATTTTTACTAATTCATGCCTAAGAATTTTTTTTTGAAAATAACATAAAACTGCATCGCATTGAAACTTTCAGAAATATAACGTTCTAAATAAGAGTTATTTCCCAATTCAATTTTCACAATTTATGACTACGTAAATGATATTTACAAATAATCTAAAGCTGCTACATATAAAAAACCCAGAAAAATATGTCCTGTATAATCCTATTATTTCCTATCTATAATTCATAATTCACGCCTTTTTAAAACATGTTTACAAATAACCTAAAGCTGCTTCACATAAAAAAAAATCATGCTTTTATTAGCCCCCGGAATGCTATTTCTTTCTCTCAGCTTATTTTGTCTCCAAAAAATAACGTTACCTTACAGATACTAGCCGTAAAACAAAGCATTACAATTAAATACTCTTTAGCAATTTTTTAAATTTCTAAGCATCGCCCATTTTCAACTTTTATACCATCGTATTGGAAAAAAAAGTTCTTTTAAATGCAATTTGTTGGAAAACTGTATCTCCATTTATTTTGAGATATTAATTTTTTTGTAGTTTTTAGCGACATTTGTTTCATTTTGGCAACTCAAGTACTCCATTTCTGTAGAAAGTAAAGAAAAAATAGTTGAAAAATAGCAATTATATCTTTCTGTTGCCACTTTCTCAAGAAAACTGAAAAAAAAAGCAATTAAAATACGTGCTATTTTGAAAAAATATTAATGAATTGCTTTCTTTTGCTGCATTTGTGTATTATTCTGAGATAGTGACGTCCTACCCATACTTTATTGCAGATGTTTATGATTGGATCGTAAATGGGGGAAAAATCGTCTTCAGCGGATTCGGATAACGTAGTTTTATATAAATAAAATCGCGTGTTTTAAGTCTTAAAACTGAGCTACAATAGAGTCCCGATTATCCGAGTTCCCCTTAACCGAGTGTCCGCTTTCACCGAGTTATTTTCTTTTGATGGACTGATGGCTTCTATTATTATGAAACAGCCATTATAAATGAAGTGTTAGGTGAAGATGAAAGCGCAGCCATAAAAAGTTAGACCTCTGATTTTTTGGTCTGAATGGGGGAAAATGGCCATTTTTCCCCCATTCTGACCAGAAAATCAGAGGTCTAACTTTCTACTACTGCTCTTTCATCTTCACCTAACACTTCATTTATAATGGCTGTTTCATAATAATATAAGTCATCAGTCCATCAAAAGAAAATGAAATAATGGAAATGTCGGGAACGACACTAAATTCTGAAAAAGCAGAATTCCTGTTATCTAGTTTAATTCCTAATTTTCTAGATAACAAAAAGCAGTAAATAAAATTTTTGTTGAAAAAAATTCTCCATTCCAAAACACAAACATTTTAATATATTCATAAAGCAGCCACTGATGTATATGAACGAGTAGTGTTTTTTTTAATCTTTTGAATTTGTAAGCAGTTTTCTTTCCTTTCTATTTCGGGGCCTTTTTTTTCTCCTTCGGCAATGTAAATATAAGAGAAAATCCCCGGTAACGTTTAAAGCAGATAGAGCCACAAAAAAATAAAATCCTATTTACAAATATTTGTAAAAGAAATTTTCTAATCTATCTTAAAATAATGCTCTAATTGTAGATAATTCAAGTTTAACTTGAATTTTAGAGTTGTCTTTGTTCTCCTTATTTAGAGTATTGTATTTTTACTTGCATGTGATCATATGTGTACGAATTACTTTAAAAGAATGTCTAGTTTACAAAAGTATCAATTCAATGAATAAAAAATAAGGTATAAAAACATAAACTGAAAAAAGAGTTATTTGCTAGTTCATATACATATTATTACGGAAAATAACTTTTCCGCTAAAAATGATTTTATGAATGTGCGAAAAAGTAGTGAATGTGGATTTTGAGATTATATTTGATAGGTAACAAACCGCAGGATCTCCATTTTGCACTGCTAAAAAAGAAAGCACCGTAAAAACACTGGAATTGGACTCACAAAATACGTAAAATTTTACAGTGTAAAAAAAAAAGATATAAATCCTACTGGCTTTAGTAAAAATTAATATTTATGTAGAGGAGTCATACTCAACCTTTTTTCCTCGCCGATCGCAACAAATTTAAAATAGGATAATTAACCCTCCGCCTACCAGACGGGTCCAATGGACCCGAAAAGAAAAACAGAATTAGTTGAAATACAGTAAAATCAAGCTGAATGCGTTAAATTAAGAAATTGATTTATAAACTCGTAATTTTAGATCTGAATTCGTAAAAACCCAGAGATATTTTAAAACGATATCGAAAAGCTAATGAATTTTAATTGCGATTGGATACTGTAATTTTATACTGTAATTTTTTGTGTTCTTTTTGTAGTTCAAGGGTTAAAAGAGTTAATATTATCAGCATGGTTCAACGTTTGTCTAGGAAGAAATGTTATCTAAAATTTTTAACACCACTATTTTCAAACAATTTCCATTTTACCTCGTGATAGATTTCTATTGTAAATGTTGTCGAAATAGGCTGAGAAGTTTATTCTTTGGAAATACTGATTAACTGAAAATACTATTGATTCACACAATCATAAAATCATTCATAAAATCATTCATAAAATAATAATATTTTTATTTATTAATTTAACAAATATTTTTAACTACTGTAAGTGTTGTAGAAATAGGCTGTGAAGTTTATTGATCGGAAACACTGGTGTAAAAGTTTTCTGTGCCTATTTTTTAAAAAGTATAAAATGTTGAAACATAAAAATGCAGAATTTCCAAGTTCTAAAGAAAACTATCAGAAGATTCCCTCTAATTAATCAAGTTCTCGCTCCATGAAAAATATTTTTTAAATGTAGAAGCATGTAGTGCAAATTTAATTAATTTGGAAAAGTTTGTTTAGCGTTGAACTTTAAGGATTGTATACAACACTCTAGCACAAATAGGATTACATGTAAAAAGTACTTTTTAATAACACTAGGGGAGCTCCGACCCCCTGCCCGCTACGCTCATCAACCCCTTGCGTAATGGCTTCGCGATTCCATTTGGTATCGTGAAGCAATCCCTATTTTATAGCCAACCCCAGACGTAATCGTTTCGCGTTTCCTTTTTGGATTGCTTCGTGATCCCTTATTTTCTAAGCATTCAATTTTTAGATTCCACTTAGTAAAAACGCGCTCCTCCCCAACTCCTGACAATTTTATTTCCGTATCTCCAAGCACATAATCATTAGAGCTTACACAGTTTTATAATTATAAGAATTATTAAATATAAAATCATTAAAAAAAGGTAAAATTTATAATTTATTTGAATAATTACAAATTAAATAAATTTATCATTAAATAAAATTATAAATTAATAGAAAATAAAAAATTAAAAATATTGTAAACTTAAAAAATATGATAAATTTAAAAAGTAACAAATTTATTAAAGTTATTTGGAATTTTTTTTCTTATCTTTGTAACGAAGTCGCTAATTTGTAGTTACAGTAAATAATCTTATCATATAAATCTCCTCTCCTCTAAAATTTTTCACTTTGCCGCCTTTTCTACGCCAACATGTATGTGTAAAATTATATATATATAGTGTTACGAATATTGTAAATAGTTAGTGTTTGTGCTTAAAAATAATGTAAATAGTTCAATTAAGCTCTGTTCATAAGCTAATATTAGTTTTGTTGCATTGAAATACCTCAATTTGTTGATTTTCTGCATGCAAGTAAACCCTATTGGATTTCAATGGGAGTCCATGGAAATTTGGCGAAATGCTACGTTTGGTGACAGAGCTGCCGCCCCCTCCCCTTGGTAACCCCCCTTATAGCGTCAAAAAGCTCTGACCAATCAGATGCGTTTCGCGGTATCTATGCAGATTTTCATTGGTCCATTTCCAAATCATTACTTTTTTTATATAGAGAAGGAAAACCGCATTTAAGATGTTTTAGCACAACTTTTAATTAATTATAAGGAACAGCAATGATTCTGTCTTCCCATGAAAATATATAGAGGGACAGCGAAGATCTTAAATAATTTTTATGCACATCACAATTAATTTTATAAATATAGATCAATGATTTTGTGTCTAGGGCCACATGTGGCCCGCAGGCCGCAGGTTGAGAATGGCTGATCCAGATCACTGTTTAGCCTACTTTAGGGAAGTGAAGACACATGCACGCCAATGTTTAAATCTACGGCAGCGTTCTTTTAAAATTTCTTGTTTGTATATATTTCAATGATTTGTTTCTTTGCTTAGGATATCTAACGTAAGGAAAATCGTACTTTTTCGATTTAGGTAGCAGTTTTTTATGGGGATATTTCCACTTTCAAAACCGGTTCCTAAAGTGTACACATATGTGTGTGTGTGTGTTTTCGGAATATATATTGTTACATATGTATTATTTCTAATATCAACATAACATTTTTTTTATGCACATACAAAACGCACAAAGATTATTCTGGTACGATACGAAAGGTGTAGCAGCAGGCTTTTGATATAGCACACTGGTATTTTGTTAACGTACGTTATTTGATTGGAAGTTGCAGTTAATTAAAAATTAATGAAAAAACGTATCGATAAATAATTTAAACGATTTCAGCTCGAAAGCCTGGCACGGATCTTCTGTTGTTATATAAAACGTTATGAAAAGCTTTGTAATGTTAAAATTTTGAATATTAACAAACTGATGTTATTTTTGCCAATCAGAAAAAGTAAACCGTGAGTTTTCTTTAAAAAAAAGTATCTGACATAAAAAGAAGAAAAAACATTTCATGTAAAATATATCATGTGCTTTTATTATTAAAAAAATTCAGATGAAAAACAGTCAAGACGTATTATATTCGAATGTGACAGAAATTCGTTACTGTAACATTAAACTGTTCAAATCGATCGAAAAATATTCTTATAAATTGTATAAAATTGAAGGGTAAAAGTAATCGTTAATTTGAAAATACGATTCATTTTTCTTTTAATCATTTTCGATGAGAAAAAAGCAAGTGCGAACCGCTATCTGGGCAGGCTATAATTGTAAACAAATATCAAGCTGACACGACTCTGAAGCTTGGTGCAAAGTTTGTGCTGCACCCAGTTACGCATTTCGGCTATTTTTGATGCAATGAAAATGCCGTTATATCTGTTACGTACGCCACGATGAAAGATCGTGCTGTGTTTAAAAAGAGCTCCTGATCTCAATTTTGATTTGCTGAATGAATTACGTAATCATAAAATAAACCACTGACAATCGTCGCTCCGGAATACACGGTTGTTGCCAAACGGAGGGTATAAATTCAACTTTATTTTCGAGGCATGTAACAGAAATATATGTATATATATATATATATATATATATATATATATATATATATATATATATATATATATAACCATTAATTAAACATTACCGACTATCATCAAAAACCGCAATATTGTGAAATGACAATAAAAATGGATACCACAAACCTATAATATAGAACTGTATATATATATGTATAGATTATCCTTATAAATGAAATAAAGTTGAATTTGCTACAAATAAAAAGGCTATATATTATGATGAAGTATCAATTATATTTTTATTTTTATATCTGAGATCATTATTTTGCATCAATTAAATTTATAATCGATTTCTGTTCATAAGTTCGTCCTTATATAACATTTGAGCATTCAATGCAGCTTAGCTTTGAGAAAAAGAAATAAAAACTTTGTCATAAAATTTAGAGTTTTCAGTATTAAAAATATGCTAAGTATTTTATGTAGTGTTACATCCATTAAGCTCAAAACGTTGCATAAGATAATTATAAGAGGTCTAGATCGGCATGATCTCCAATTGTTAGATTATCCGTCTGTGAGCGTACGTACAGTATAATGTTTTCGGCGGAATCTCAAACTCTGAAGAAAAAAATGTCATGTATAGTATATTTTTTTAACCAGTTTGAGAAGCTTTACATATGGCGTTATGTATAGAGATTCCGTTATGCACAGGTTCAGCTTTTCCATTTTTACTGAATTGTCCATACAAAAACGATGATGTAAGAATGAACGATTGTTAGATATAACACTGAAAAATAACATTTGTGTTTAATTTAACAATCAGACAGCAATGGGACAAGATATTTCTAACAATGGATTTTCGCGATTGCATCAGTTGCAAAGTGGGCGCCAGATGAGTTGGTTAAAAGAGTACAAGCTTCATAATTTAATTTTGAGTAAAACATACCGCCGGCAGGGTTTTTTATTTATTTTGTCTGCAGCCATTGAAAGTCTCTGCAAAGACGATTGTGGCAAATGGAGAGAGTTTGGTAATTATTTCATAGTTATATTCTCATTAATACATACATATCGTGTATAACTTATACTAATTTAAATACTTTATATAATAATGTACCTTATATGCATTTTTTAATTGAAAGAATTTAATGTATCAACATATAGTGTGAAAATTTAGGAACAGGAAAAGTTAGCGTACAAAAATTTTCATATTTAATAAATTTTCATTTAATACAGTTGAAACAGACTTGTATTATGAAAAGCATCTTTGAAAAAAGTAAATTAATTAGTTAGAGTTTGCTTTAATTAAAAATATAAGTAGGCTTTTTTATATGTCGTAAGCTTTTTTATATGTTCTAAGCAAAAAAACATTGGAGACTTCTACACGATCCAGATTAGTGTGGACACATGTCACATATGGTTCTAATGGTTCATATCGTTTTATCTTATAGGTTTTTTTTTATATTTTTTTTAACGCGCTTGCGATGCCTTAAATTTGGCGATTAAATCAGTACCGTTATGTACAGGGCTTAGATACTGTATATTCCCGTGGCCTCCATCTTGGATGTTTTGAGATTTTTTGGCAATTTTTTGTTGGCGATGTTTTGCATTTTATTTTCGTTAAACCTAATATGCGCATAAATCGCTGCTTGGCGATATTTGCTATTTGGCGGAAAAGGGGTTTTCACGCCAAGAATAAATCCAAGATGGCGGCCGCAGGAATATACAATACAGCATCTGTTCCCAAAAACGATGTTTAAGAATGAACGTTTGTTTGATATACCACTGAAAAATAACATTCGTGTTTAATTTAACAATCAGACAAAAATCGGACATGCTAATTCTAAGAATGAACAATTGTTTGATATAACACTGTAAAATAACATTCGTGTTTAACAATCAGACAACAATCGGACAAGATATTTCTAACAATGAATTTTCCGCGCTTGCATCAGTAGTAAAGTTGGCGCCAGATGAGTTGGTTAAAATAGTACAAGCTTCATAATTTAATTTTGACTAAAAGATACCGTTGGCAAGGCTTTTTATTTCTTTGGTCTGCAGCCATTGAAAGTCTCTGCAAAGACATTTGTGGCAAATGGAGAGAGTTTGGTAATTATTTCATAGTTATATTCTCATTAATACATACATATCGTGTATAACTTATACTAATTTAAATAATTTATATAATAATGTACCTTATATGCATTTTTTAATTGAAAGAATTTAATGAATCAACATATAGTGTGAAAATTTAGGAACAGGAAAAGTTAGCTTACAAAAATTATCATATTTAATAAATTTTAATTTAATACAGTTGAAACAGACTTGTATTATCAAAACATCTTTGAAAAAATTAAATTAATTAATTAGAGTTTTCTTTAATTAAAAATATAAAAATTGCCTTAAGCAGTTTTATATGTTCTAAGCAAAATAAACGGTCAAGTGCGAGCATTAGTCGCGCACAGAGGGTTCCTTAGAATACATATATGAATTTGTAATTGTATTATAAAAAAAAAAAAAAAAACAGTTGCTAAAAGAATACTAAGACTTTGTAAAAAACTATACAACGCAGGGTTGGGTATAACTGTATGTATTAGAAAAGTGTGAATGGGTATACCATGAAAATTCAAAGAGATATGGAACCTAAATAATATAAATATAGCTATTCGTATAACTCTTTTTTTAATATTATCCTAATCTGTTTATGATGAACTTATTCGGTACTGACAATAAAAGCAGTGCATAGTTAAACTTCATTTGGCATTTCATGAAACTAAATTCAGCGTAGTAATAACATTTATTTCTACAGTGTAGCTAAAACAAAACCTTTGTTCAAAGTTTAAATTTGGCATTGTGCTAAGCGCGCTTTGAATTCAGGTCTCAAAGTTGCAACCCCGCCTTGGTCAGTGCCGCGTTTTTCCAGATAGGTGTTTAATTAACTTTTAAAGTCACTCGAGGCGTATTGAGAGATACAACCAATGCAAACTATCGCGAATCCCACAGCATTTATGCGATTCATTCTAATTAAATCTTTCGAGGGCGATGCCCTTAAAAAACGGACACCTAATTTTAATTCCAAAACAGACAAACGGCACCAAGAATATTTAATTAAAATTTTCATTTTATCATGTACGTGAAAATAAGCAAGTTCGCATTTTCTAATAAATTCGTTTATAAATTCTGGTGCCAGTTCATTATTTCATAAGTTTATAAATAGAATTACTCCGTGCCTGAAAGGATTAAGTGGTCGCAGGACTCTTAAAGCTTCAAAATTTAAGAAATTTTAATTTTTATAGATGTTAAACTCCTCTCTTTTCTGAATATTTTGATATAATTGTTTCCGTGAAATTCCCATTAGAACAGAAGTTTTGGCTTTTAGAATTATACCCTTTCAATAGCTGAAGCGGCGTTTCCGAAACTTTAAAGTAATTATTTTCCAAATGGCGTTTTTTGGGCATAACGCGCAGGATACTTCAAAAACTTCTGAATATTTTTTCATGAAATTTTCAAAACATATATTTCATGTTAGTCTGTATAAACTGAACCTAAAATTTCCTTTTTATTGTTCAAAAAATATTTTTTTAGGTCATTTTACTGTTGAAATTTTCAAAATTTTGTATTAGCTAAATGCAACATTGCATTAAAAATATAAAAATGCTTTAAGTACAAATTTATTTAAGTTCGGGGAAATTATTACAATCTGAAGTATAAGTAAGCACCAAAATTTTCATTCTAGTTGCAATATTTATTTTGTAATCCTGCGTATAAACTGTTATGGCAATTTTTTGTTCGACAAATGTCTAACAGTTTCGAGCCCCCTATAAATACTAATTCTGTATCTTGCAATTTTTTAAATACATGAAACGAAAGAACATACTTATATCTTTCATCCCAATTAAAATTGTGTTTTAAAATCGTATACATTTTAAGACATTAAATGTTGAAAATGGTCTTTTTTTCATTTTTTCCACTTTTTAGAGTCCCGATGCCCCTTAAATTAGTATGTTTTTAACAATTTGACGTTTATTGCTTTTATACTGTTACTGGACACTACATTACACATATACAGGGTGATTCATAAATATCGAAACAATAGGCTATTTCCTTAAATTGTGCCCCTAGACCCATACTTCCAATTGCAAAGTTTCTTAAAAAAGGTGCAAAATTTAATGACATAAGTTGCAACTCCATGGGGTGTCTATTTGAAAAAATACGAAAATTAAGTTTTTATACGGCCCCGTAGTGCAAAAATTCCAATCAGGAAAACTTTCCTTATCCATTCCTGAATTAAACACAAAAAATTGCATCTTCATATCTGAAAAACTCGCAGAGTTATGGCCGTTTAAATAATTCATCAGGTTTTAAGGGATTAGACACAAATTGAAATGCGTGTAATCCAAGAAACAATGTTACTTTAAGAGTTCTAGGAAACATGTAAAAAATATATTTGTTGAGTTAGAATTTTGATATTTTTTTCTTTTTTTGTGATGGTTAACCATATAATTTGCAACCAAAATCACATCCTAATATTTCTCATAAAGTTTTTAAAAATTTTAAATGATTAGTACTTTTTTAAGCGGATTTAATTTAAAATCTTTATAACTTGAAACATTATAAACCGGATTTAATTTTTTTTTTTCATTTAATTAAAAAGGAAAGTAAAATGTTAGTTTTGTTTCAGGATTTTTTTAAATATTAATTTTAAAAATATTAAGAATATTTATTTAAAGAATTAGGTAACTTATTTTTTTTTTAAATCATACTTTCAAAAGTAATTTTTTTTTTAATTTCCCGAAACAAAATCAATGTAAAATAATAAAAAAAGACATGTTTCAAGTTTGTACCTTTTTTATTTATGATTCTTGACTTATAATAATTTAAAGACGTGAAATGGTAAAAAGAAAAAAAAAGAAAAGAAAAAAAATGTGATGCAGAAAAACACATTAAAAGTTTTAAACATTGATTGGCTCCTAATAAAATGCGTAAATGCTTTTTAAAAAATTGCACGTGAAAAAGTAACTTCTTTCTGTAGCTTAAACTTCCGATTCAATTTAACTTTTGCTGTTTCCACCTCCTTTTTGTACTATTTAAATGTCCATAAATAAATGTTAAATGTGTAATTTGAAACAATGCTTTTTCTAATATGCCGATTAAGAGATTTTCATAATTTTAGCCCTCACAAATTCAGGCTTTTTATCGACTCGGCGAGGTCGTTAAAAAAGTCTGTATTCTAGGGCCGCGCCGGGCCAGGCCCGGGATTGGCGACTTTTTTCTGAAGACTCGGCCAGGCCGGGCTTAACGTATTTTTTCATACCGAACTGGGTGTGGGGGTGATTTATGACGGTCAATTATCTGCGCGAAGGATATGGGCCATTATCTCTGACTGACCTTATCCGTGCAAAAATAACTAAAATTTGGCTCAGCCCAAAAACTTTTACAACAAATGCATATATTTTTAAATGGCCATTATTTTACAATAAAACTTCAAAATTTATTTTTAAAGGATAGTAAATTTTACGGCAAAAAAATTAAAGTACACTAAAACTAGTGAAAAAAATCTGCCTATGACGGAATTCTTTCTTAAACGGAAAAATCGGGTGATCCATGGAAAATGAATATAATAATACCTGAGAAAAAATAGACTACATTTACAACTCCTAAAAAGGAAACTTGTCTATAACGCTTTTTTTTTTATTTCCTATGTGATTCTATCTTAAAAGATTTTACTTTATGGCATTTTTCATTGTCTCCAACACATGGATATGGATTAACGATATTAAAGGAGAAGTGAATCATTTACATATAAATAGAGATTCATTAATAAAACAAATAATCACAGCTTTTCGCGCTTCTTTAAAAATAAAAATTATAAACATGAAAAAAGAAAAAATATAATAAGTATTTTTGGTCAGAACTCCTCCATGCGAAACAACTTTTAACCATATCGATGTAAAAAACCATGTAGAAATTGAGTCAAGCCGGGCCAGGCTACGATTTGAACTTTTTTCCAGGCAGGGCCGAACTTTTTTTCCTATGAGTCGGTTTGGGACTGGACCTAGATATTTCGACCCGTGCAGACCTCTAGTGCAGACCACCAGAATACTTTGAAAACAGGTTTAACGTAAAATCTATACGCTGCCTATTTTATGTCCAAAGGAGAGGCACTGTCTTATATCGACTTTTAATAATGTACAATTTGTGGCTGATCCCTATCTTGCATTCAAAATGACTCAAAAACTCGTCGCTCAGAGGCATGGATAAATGGTGTAAGTCACGAATTTTTGATTTTGATATCTCTGCGAATTTTGAAGATATCGAGATGAATTTTTTTGTGTTTAATTCAGGAATGGATAAGGAAAATTTTCCTAATTGGGAAATTTACTCTACGTGGGCCGTATAAAAATTTATTTTTTGTATTTTCTCATATAGACCCCCCATGGAGTTGAAACTTATCTCATCAAATTTTGCACCCTTTTTTAAGAACCTTTGTAATTTGAAGTATGTGCCTAGGAGAAATATATAAGGAGATAGCCTATTGTTTCGATATTTATGAATCACCCTGTATGTCATTAAAGTTGTTAACTAGGCATAGAGTACGCCGCCCCTGTCCTTGTGTATGTCCAAACTGACCGTACCTTTAGGGGTTAATATCTCGGCTAATTACCGATGATTTTTTTCGAAAACCATTATCAACAATGCTTTTATTCTTCTGAAACGATAGGTATATTCAGCGATGCTCAACAATTTTTCTGAATGCCCGTAAATCGAAATTTGTGTATAACAGAAAAATGCTAATTACTCAAAAAGTATGTGACCTAGGGTAATCGCTATAATTTTCCGGCAAGGTTTATATTAACGTCTACTACCTCTAATTTTTTCATAATTTTAGTTTCAGTAGATTCGGAATTATATGGGGGGGGGACATATTTTTGAGCTACATTTTCAACAATATCTTTGAAAATATAATACCTAAAATTAAAAGGAATGTATTTTTGAGTTCAGCGTTACAAAAGCTTTCACAGAATATCCCACATGATATACAAAGAAAAGATTTTTTTTTCAAGTAGCATAATTAGCCCCTCTACTTTTTTACTAAATATATTTATGAATGTTTATTAATCTGAAAATATGTGGGTCAATGGTCTTTATTACTTCACCGAATTTGAACTTTCCACGTTCCATAGTTTACGAGTAAAAGGGCTGTGACAGACAGATACATGAGTGATCTTATAATGGTTCCGTTTTTACTTTTTAAGTGCGGAACCCTAAAAAACATTGGAGACTTATACATGATCCAGAATAGTGTGGGACACATGGTCACATATGGTTCTAATGGTTCATATCGTTTTATCTTATAAGATTTTTTTTTTAACGCGCTTGAGATGCCTTAAATTTGGCGATCAAATCAGTACCGTTATGTACAGTGCTTAGATATTGTATATTCCCGCGGCCGCCATCTTGGATGTTTTGAGATTTCTTGGCGATGTTTTACATTTTATTTTCGTTAAACCTAATATGCGCATAAATCGCTGCTTGGCGATATTTACTATTTGGCAGAAAAGGGGTTTTCACGCCAAGAAAAAATCCAAGATGGCGGCCGCTGGAAAGACAATACAGCATCTGTTCCCAAAAACGATGTTTAAGAATGAACGTTTGTTTCATATACCACTGAAAAATAACATTAGTGTTTAACTGAACAATCAGACAAAAATCGGACATGCTAATTCTAAGAATGAACAATTGTTTGATATAACACTGAAAAATAACATTCGTGTTTAACAATCAGACAACAATCGGATAAGATATTTCTAACAATGAATTTTCCGCGCATGCATCAGTAGTAAAGTGGGCGCAAGATGAGCTGGTTAAAAGAGTACAAGCTTCATAATTTAATTTTGACTAAAAGATAACTTTGGCAAGGCTTTTTATTTCTTTTGTCTGCAGCCATTGAAAGTCTCTGCAAAGACATTTGTGGCAAATGGAGAGAGTTTGGTAATTATTTCATAGTTATATTCTCATTAATACATACATATCGTGTATAACTTATACTAATTTAAATACTTTATATAATAATGTACCTTATATGCATTTTTTAATTGAAAGAATTTAATGCATCAACATATAGTGTGAAAATTTAGGAACAGGAGATGTTAGCGTACAAAAATTATCATATTTAATAAATTTTCATTTAATTCAGTTGAAACAGACTTGTATTATGAAAAGCATCTTTGAAAAAATTAAATTAATTAATAAGAGTTTTCTTTAATTAAAAATTGCCTTAAGCAGTTTTATATGTTCTAAGCAATAAAACACTGGAGACTTATACATGATCTAGATTAGTGTGAACACATGGCCACATATGGTTCTAATGGTTCATATCGTTTTATCTTATATATATATATTTTTTTTTCTAACGCGCTTGAGATGCCTTAAATTTGGCGATCAAATCGGTATCGTAATGTACAGTGCTTAGATGCTCTAAATTCCCGCGGCCACCATCTTGGATGTTTTGAGATGTTTTAAATTTTATTTTCGTTAAACATAATATTACAGTGGCTAGAATAGATAGTGTGCCGTTCATTGGTTACCATAATGCTTTTTTTTTTGGTCGTGAAAGTAAGGACGCCGCAAGGTGGCGCGCATGTTATCACCGACTGGGAATTTTGAAAGCTTTTAGCGCCGTGACAGTGAAGCATATTGTAAACAAACGCGAGCTTTTCCCATAAAGTTTTAATTATGTCTGTTTAAGAAGCAAAATATAAGTGAAAAACTAACACAAAATATCAGCAAAGGTATTGTTTTGCGCCTGGTTGTCGTAATTTGTTTTTTAAATAACTGTATAAAGCAAAATATATCTGTTTTCAATTAGTTTATCTCCAATTTTGTTCTTAGTAAAAAGAAAAAAAAATGCATTTTTAGAATATTGTTTGATTAAGTTTTTATGATAAGTGCAATATATTTTAGTTTTTAATTTATATTATGCTTAAAAATATTTATTGTCAGCAGTAAATTGACTATTTTGAAAATATCGGATATTTTTTATATTTTCGAAAATATCACGATATTTACGAACCTTGGGCCCGGGGGAAGGAGATTCCTCCACAGAGGAATGAGATGTCCCTCCGGAAGATTTGATATTTTGTTTTCAATGGTCAAAAAGTGTAATTCCCCCCCCCCTCCCTCCACCGGAGCTACAAAAATCCCTCCCGGAGAAAAGTGTCAGAATTTAACACTGGTTCACTGTAAACTGAAATGTCTTAAATTCAGACATTTAAGTGTCTGAAACGGAGTGTTCAATTTTCAGACGTTTTAAAGTGTCTTAATTTTTAAGATACTTGTATGCGTCTGAATTTCAGACACTTCAAATGTCTGAATTGCATCCATGTTTGACCACTTTGACAAACATTTTTTCACCTTTTTTTTTCTTCTGTAAGCATTATACACTGCAAAATATATATATATATCGCTAAAAATATGGAAATTGTAGCCACTCGAGACTCCGGTATAATTTACATATATTAATGGAAATTTTCTGATCTAAATTCCAAAAAAAAAAAAAAATCCGTTTAGTTTGTGCATATTTCTGTTTTTAAAAATTTCCATTTAAAAAGATAAAATATATTTTTCAAGGACTAACCACCATGTTTCAACAACCACCTTCCCGAAGGATCACGGTACATCTAATTTGTATTCAATTCTACTGTAAACTTTTAATACTTACCCGAGGTGGGATTCGATCTGAGGTCCTGTTGTATAGGAGTTCAGTGCCTTATCCATTCGACCACGCTTTCATCGGCCGATTTTTGAAATAAAGTATTTATAAAGCACAAGGCAATGTTTTTAAGGGGACCGGGTAAGTCCTATCTCCGCCATGTTAAATTCACCAACTTTATGTACTTTTTTCTCAGAAATTGTGAAAGACAGAGGTCTAGATTTTTTAGAGTAGTTAAAATAACACGATTTACGTATTTTAACTGACTATTTTCTTTCTAAGTGAAACTCAAAATTAATTATTAATTATTTATTGAAAGTCATTTTTAAATTATCACTTTTGGTAAGATTTCACTGCCAAAAATAAATAATTCTCAACAAATCATTAATACCCTGTGTTAAAATATACAATTTATCATAATATAAATATTAAATAGAAATCTGAGTTTTTAATTTTAATAGATATTGAAAAAAAGGAACATAAACATGAAAAATCTAAGTTTTAAGAAAAAGTTAGATTTAAATGGCCATTAAGCTGTGAAGTATTTTTAGAAAAAATGATTAATTTGAATACTTATTTCTTTTATGTATAAATATGTGTGACACAACGTTGGAAAGATAAAAGTTTGAACTATTTAATGATATAAAAAAGTAAAAATCGATTTTTTAGTTGAATTTTGCTTTACCTGTCCTCTTAAGTAGCAGTAAGTTTTTTTTTTCCAATTTAGTACAATTGTAAACATTTTTCACACAGTGTTGTAGTCGTAAAAAAATTAGAGGGTATACGCTAGAGGCAGAGGGTATAGGCTAAAGTCATGTATCGAGTTTTCGTTGCAGTTTTATTTGAGAAACAGGGTATACGGAGTATTTTTTAAAAATCCAGAAGGAATACGGCGTATACCCTCCACATCCCTGTTACACATTTTCTTTCTAGAAATTTGAATATGTGGTATTTTAAGTTCAGTTTTTTCTTTTCTACCAGAGGAATTGTTAGAGTGCAAATGAGGACCCCCCCCCCCCCCCCCCGCCAGAAGCTAAGGGATGCACGCCATAAAATAAAGGTTTTAAATAAATTGGGTTATAAGTTGAACATCAGAGGTAATGTACTGATTTAAAATATGAAACTGCAGCTTATTTAATAGTGGTCTTTGAACTGTTATTAAAAGGAAAGTGGACTACAATTTTTTTTAAATTTAAATAGAGATTATAGAGGTTACGAATTAAGTAGTTTACAGGGTTTAATTAGTTGACTTCTAGAATGCAGTACATAATTAGAAAATCCTTTTCTTTTTACCAGCAAACGAATAAAATTGTTTCCAGATAAACTACTTTGACACCAATAGATGGCGGCACTATTCATCTTAAAATTGAATGTTTAATTTCTAATCCAAAGAAAGATTTTTCTGGCATGAAATATTTAATGTTTTGGAAATGTATAAATGTTTATTCATTTTTGTTTGTGGTCGAAATGATGAATAAATTACCTATCGAATTATAAGCTATCCTCTTTAAACAGGTTTTTATAACGGTAAGTTATTATGCAATCAAACTTAAGACAGAATCGTATGGGACTGGGCAAAATTTCACTTTCAGCATGGTTATACCGTATTTTTTTAAATGGACTACAGAACATTATTTGCTAAATGAAACTCAATAAACAGTAAATAAAACTGAAGTAAACCTCTGTATAACGGAAACTTGGCTAAAATGAAAAATTTCATGGTTTCTGCGAAATAACACGCATTCTAAGGTTAGAACAAGCTTTTATTGAAACTTCCGTACTTAAATTTGACATTTTCTACACAGCAGCTCGCCTCTTGGATACGAAACTGGTTTGAATATAAATAAATAAATCATGTCTAATATACGTGGTTTTTGAAAGTGGGGAATGAATTATATGGGTTTTTCCTTGAAAAGTTACATATTATCTTTTAAATGGAACTTTTTAAATACAGAAATATGCAAATAAATGGAAATTTTTCTGGAATTTACGGGGAAAAAAATTACATTAAAATACGTAAATGGCTGAATAGCCAGTACAACTTCCATATTTTAACGGATATTTTTTACAACGTATAAAGCTTTAAAAAAAAAAAAAAAGACGGTTGCCTATTGCCGAACATGCAGGTTGACCAAAGATGGATGCGATTCAGACGTTTGAAATGTCTTAAATTCAGATGCATACACGTGTCTTAAAAATTAAGACACTTTAAAATGTCTGAAAATTGAACACTCCATTTTCAGACACTTAAGTGTCTGAATTTCAGACATTTCAGTTTACAGTGTTTATACCATGATCATAGTAAGACACTTAAGTGTCTTAATTTCAGACATCTATGGTGTCTGAAACTTCATATTCAGACACTTAAGTGTCTGAATTACTTTTTCAGTCACATATGTGTCTGAATTTTAGACGCCTTTATTTGCAGTGTTTGCACAGTTTTGGAAGTAGTGAACAGTTGTTGGTATTTGTAAATAAAGCTAAAGCGAATTTAACCTTTGAATTTATTTTAAAAATTATTTACTTTTCATACATAATTCATAAAGAAACAAATGTTTATAATTTCTCTTAAGAATTTTAATATGCGATTTCCAATGTGAAAATGATTTATATAACAAATGGGCCTTTGTTTTGAAAATAACACAAAGTAAATATTGCTATTGGGAGATCACTTTTAAATGTTTATTGTATGTTTGCACAGTTTTAGAAGTAGTGAACAGTTGTTGATATTTCATATTTGTAAATAAAGCTAAAGCAAATTTAACCTTTGAATTTATTTACTTTTTTCATACATAAATTCATTAAAAAAAAAAAAAAAAAAAAAAAAAAAAAAAAAATTCTTAAGAATTTTAATGTGTGATTTCAAGTGTAAGAAAGATTTGTTTAACAACTGGGGCTTTGTTTTGAAAGTAACACAAAGTAAATATTGCTATTGGGAGTGTATTTTTAAATATTCATTGTATGTTTGCACAATTTTAGAAGTAGTGAACAGTTGTTGATATTTGTAAATAAAGCTAAAGCGAATTTAACATTTGAATTTATTTTTGAAATTATTTACTTTTCATGCATAATTCATAAATCATTTTTTTTTTAATTTTTCTTAAGAATTTTAATATGTGATTTCAAGTGTAGGAAAGATTTATTTAACAAATGGGGTTTTGTTTTGAAAATAACACAAAGTAAATATTGCTATTGGGAGTTTATTTTTAAATATTCATTGTATGTTTGCACAGTTTTAGAAGTAGTGAACAGTTGTTATTTGTAAATAAAGCTAAAGCGAACTTAACATTTGAATTTATTTACTTTTCACACATATAATTTTTATTTAAAAAATATGTCTCTGTTCTAAAATAACAGTTTGTAAATAATATATTTATTATTGAAGTATTTCAGACTTGTTTTCATCTAAATATTAATTCATATATTTAAATGTCTTCTTATATAATATTAATATAAGTATCGAAAAAGCATTAATTTATCCGATCTGCTTTCGGAAATTTCCAGTCTCTACTACAGTCAGCGCCATCTGTTGGAGGATTACTTTCCCGGTCACTTTTTTAGCGTCGAACGGCACACTATATATTCTAGCCACTGTACTAATATGCGCATAAATCACTGCTTGGCGATATTTAACTATTTGGCGGAAAAGGGGTTTTCACACCAAGAAAAAAACCCAAGTTGGCGGCCGAAGGAATATACATCATCTGTTCCCAAAAACGATGTTTAAGAATGAACGTTTGTTTGATATACCACTGAAAAATAACATTCGTGTTTAATTTAACAATCAGATAAAAATCGGACATGCTAATTCTAAGAATGAATTTTTCGTGTTTGCGCCAGTTGTAAAATGCATTCCAGATGAGAGGTTAAAAAAGTAGAATCTCCGTAATTTAATTTTGAATATAATGTACCGTTGGCAGGTAAGTTATTTCTTTTGCCTGCAGCCGTTACAAGCCTTTGCAAAAACATTTGCGGCAAATGGTGAGAGTTTGGTAATTATTTCATAGTTATATTCTCATTAATGCATACATATCGTGTATAAATTATACTAATTTCAATATTTTATACTTATGAAGAAATTTTTACAATATTTATAGGCTTTTATAAGAAAAAGTACAGAGGTCCCTGTATGGGGACCCAGGGACCGAAGAGGTTAAAAAATGTTATTTTTCAAATGAAAACTTTAAACTGATTTGCCTCCGTGTTCATATTTTCATATCTTGCTTGTTCAAAAAATGTTAAAGCCTTTTTAATAGTTCAAATAGAGGTTTCTTTTCAAGTTTCTTTTCATGTTTTCCATGGTGGATTTAATGTTTCTATACATGGATTTAACATTCAAGTTCATAGTTCATTTTTAACAAAATATTTAAATTATGAGTTTGTAGAATTTCCTTGATTTTTTTAATATACAGGAGAGAAACAAATTCATGTTAAATGTAATGTTACATATATCTAAAAATCCATACTGTTTTATGTAATTTATTCTAAGGAATGTGGAAATTTTTTTTTTGAAGTAGAAATAACCATATTTAAACGAACGAATACGCCAGGTATCGGTCCGGATAGCCTAACAGGTAAGGCATTGGCACGGCACGCCAAGTATCCAGGTTCGATCCCTGGTCTGGACATTTTTCGCTCTGTTGGAATAAACTTCAACTGTGCTACTCCGGCTTTGAATATGATATAATCCAGTTGGAAAAAATATTCGTTCCCTTCATTATGACCTAATTACATGGTATACAGGAGTTTCCGTGTTAAAGTAGTTTCATCATGTAAATGCTATAGTTATAGCTCGGATGAATGAAATAGCGCTGCAGTTCGCAGCCAAGTCCAACTAATAAGAGTGAATTATGTCAGCCAGGTATCGGTCCGGATAGCCTAACAGGTAAGGCATTGGCACGGCACACCAAGTATCCAGGTTCGATCCCTGGTCTGGACATTTTTCGCTCTGTTGGAATAAACTTCAACTATGCTACTCCAGCTTTGAATAAGAATAAGTAGTAGGGATTTTTAAAAAGCTACCGTTTTTCAAAAAAATTAAATTTTAGTTAATTACATTGTTCTACAAGATTTTTTTTTTCAAAATTTATTATCTTTGTTATATTAAACTAGGGGGTGCTGCCCCCTACGAGGTATGCTCGTCAACCCCCGTTCAAACACCGCAGACTCTAAAAGCACGCTAATTTGATCGGCTTTAAAAAGATTTCGGAAGATTGAATTATCTCTCTATTCTAAAAAAAAAGTAACTAACGCTGTCACCGCCGTCGCCGGCGCCGGTTTTGAATTTTTTGTGACCGGAGGTCTTTCTTCGTTAATATTAAGAAAACTATTGCATAAAAAATACGAAAATCGGTGATATTATAGAGAAATGTTTGATAAATACGTTGATGCAGACAGCTTTCAAATCCAAGAATTATTTTAAGAGATATTTAATTCTAAAGTTGGACAAAATAGTCCCATTTAAAAAAGTTTTATAGGAGCAAAAACTATACATGAGAAGTTAATAATTTTTAGATCATTTTATTCGCCAAAACTTCCCCGTGTGCAGATTGCATTTATTTTTTAATTTGACTCATTTTTTGAGGTTTTATTTCTATTTTAAATTCAAATTTTCAGCATTTCTAGAGATATTTTTTACATACTAGGGGGCTCGGCCCCTTACGAGCTACGCTCGCCAACCCCCGTTCAGACACCGCAGTTTCTGAAAGCACGCTAATTTATCGGCTTTAAAAAGATCTTGAAAGACTGAATTATAATTTAAAAAACAGTGGCAATCTCCCTATAAGCGGGTTTCTATTCATTTCACTATGATTGGGGAATTTTAAGGAAAAATCAGCTGCTGTTAAAAGATACAATGGCTGTTTTCCTGTTTCATTAAATAAAATCAGTTAAACATTTAAAAATAATCTAATATAAAATGAATTAAGTAAACAGAGTCTTTGTCTCCCGGTATTTTTTAACAAAGCGAAAAGAAAGTTCTTTTAAATAAGACATTTTAAGTGGACTCTCATGTCAAGCACACAAGTTGTATGATTGTTGTTCAATAAATAAATAAATAAAAGACATTGTAAATGTATCGTTTTTAATCTGACGTAATTTTCACCAAACTTTTCGTTTTCTTTTTAATATTCACGTGAAAATGCTTTTGTTAGAAGTGAAATATTATTTGCGCTGTCCTAACAAAAATAGTTGAAAAGATCAAATAAATGTCTCGCGCTATCTTCAATTTAAACTGTTTTGCAATATTATTTTTTGTTCATTTTACGTAATAAGTGTAATGTGACGTAAATGTGACGTAATTTCTCCTATTTAAGACTTCTAACGCCTGTTAATGAATTTATTATTTTACAATATTCTTTCTCTTTTAAAATTCACGTGTAAATATAGTTTTTATGACGTAATTTTCAATGAGTTCCTGCTTTTTATATTTTCTGTTTATAATAGTCACGTGTAAAATAAATTTTTAATTTGAAGCAAACATTTATGTTTGCACTGTTTATACAGTTGGCAACAGTTTAAATTAATACCATTTTCTAAAATATGTAAAAAATATCTCTCGAAATGCTGAAAATTTGAATTTGAAATAGAAATAAAACCTCAAGAAATGAGTCAAATTAAAAGCTAAATGCAGTCTGCACACCGGGAAGTTCTGATGCATAAAATGATCTAAAAATGATTAAATTCCCATGTACAGTTTTTGCTCCTATAAAACTTTATGAATGGAACGATTTTGTCCAACTTTAGCATTAAATATCTCTTAAAATAATTCTTCGATTTGAAAACTGTCGACATCAGCGTATTTATCAAACATTTCTCTGTAATACCACCGAATTTCATATTTTTGTATGCAATATTTTGCTTAATATTAACGAAGAAAGACCTCCGGTCACAAAAAATTCAAGACAGCGTTAGTTACTTTTTTTTTAGAATAGAGAGAATTAATGCCACCACAATTATTACAGTGTTATTCAAAATTGAAAAAATAGTTTGAAAAGTACTGTGTCCCTTTAAATACTTTTATGCACATCTCAATTAATTTATAATTATGGATTAACAATTATGTGACTCGGACCCCACATAAAAGTTCGACCGACCATATGCGGCTCGCTGGCTGTAGGTTCAGTGTGGCTGACCTACACCATTGTTTTGCCTAAGTTAGTGACTAGAAGACATTTACATGTCTCTCTTAAATCTACAGCAGCGTTCTTTTCGAATTTCTGGCTTGCATTTTAAATGTTTTTTTTTCTTTGCGTAGGATATCTGAGGTCGTTGTCAAAAGTGAAAAAAAAATTAAAAGGTGCTGTGTCCGTTTAAATACATTTGTCCATTCAATGCAACTTAGCTTTGAGAAAATGAAATAAAAACTTTTCCATGTAGTGTTATATACGTTAAGCACACATCACTGCATAAGATAATCATAGGTGGTTGATATCGGCGTGGATTCCAATCGGTAGATTAGCCGTCTATGAGTATATAGTATAAAGTTTTCGGCAAAATATCAAAAACTCTACAGAAAAAAATCAAGTATAGTATATATATTTTTTTAACTCACTTGAGAAGCCTTAAATATAGCGTTATGTAGAGATTCCGTATGTACGGGTTCAGTTTTCGCATTTTTGCAGAATTATCCGTACTAAAACGATGATGTAAGAATGAACGATTGTTTGAAATAAGACGTCAATAATAACATTCTTCCTTAATTTAACAATGAGACAACAATCGGACAAGCTATTTCTAACAATGAATTTTCCGAGTGTGCATCAATAGTAAAGTGTACGCCAAATGAGTAGGTGAAAAAAAGTAGAAGCTTCTTAATTTAATTTAGAATATAACGTAACATCGGAAAGACAAGTTATTATTTCTTCTGTCTGCAGCCGTTTCAAGCATTGGCAAAGACGTTTGCTGGCCAATGGTGAGAGTGTAAGTAATTACTTCGTAGCAACATTCTATATGAAGACATTATCAAGTACATATAGTGTATAATTTATACTAATTGCAATACTTAATACATTAATTTGTTTCTCTCTATTCTAAAAAAAAGTAACTACTGCTGTCACCGCCGCCGCCGCCGGTTTTGAATTTTTTGTGACCGGAGATTTCTCTTCGTTAATATTAAGAAAAATAATGCATACAAAAATATGAAAATCGGTAGTATAATACAGAAATTGTTGGTAAACACGCTAATGCAGACAGTTTTCAAATCGAAGAATTATTTAAAGAAATATTTAATGCTAAAGATGGACAAAATCGTTCCACTAAAAAAGTTTTATAGGAGCAAAAACTATTCATGGGAATTTAATCATTTTTAGATCATTTTATACGTTTGAAGCTCTCGGTGTGCAGACTGTATTTCTTTTTTTTAATTTGACTCATTTTTTGAGGATTTATTTCTATTTTAAATTCAAATTTTTCAGCATTTCGAGAGATATTTTTTACTTATTTCAGAAAATTGTACTAATTTAAAAATAAGGAATATGAAAGCTACCTCTTCCTCCCGGCACTGGCCGGAAGGACTTTTAAACTTATCTTCTCTTATTCCCACTCATTTGCAGAAGCCAAGTTCATAGGTCCCTAGCCAAGTCCCGTGTATAAGAGACTCTACCGGAAGCCAGGTTGAAAAAAAAATTAAAAATTAAAAATTAGAACCGGAGAAATTTAAAAGGGAAATTACGCACATTAAAAACACCGAAAAGCGGGAAGGCAGGGCTCGGGGCTCTAAATACCAAACGAACTCTAAGTGGCAATTTTTTTTCACTTATAAAAGGACATACAAAACTGTTTAAATATTTCGGGAAAATGCAAAATTAATTTTTATAAAAGAAATTACTTGACTTTCTACTGAAAACTGGCGATACATGGCACAGGAACTTGAATGTGAGGGGTTGTAGAACTAGCTCTGAGGTAGAATTCGGTCATTTCCAGTCTAACGACAGCAAGGGCATCCGCCGTCAGTAATAGATCTCCTCGCATCAATCAAGGTTCCATTTCGCAATCTCTTCGGTTTTCACAGAATTATTTCCTTCATAATGTCTGAAACGCGTTTAAGAACACTTTGAATACCAAACGAACTCTATGTTGAATTTTTTTTCACTTCTAAATGAACATAAAAAACGGTTTAAACATTTCGGGAAAATGCGAAATTTTATTTTTATAAAAGCAATTTTCTTGACTTTCTATTGAAACCTGACGAGACATGGCACAGGAGCTTGAATGTGAGGGGTTGTAGAACTAGCTTTGAGATAGCCTTCGGGCTATTGCAGTCTTACTACAGCAAGGGCATCCGCCGTGAGTAATAGATCTCCTCCCATCATTCAAGGTTCCATTTCGCACTCTCTTCGGTTTTCACAGAATTATTTCCATCATAATGACACAAACGACCGCTGCTCGTCGAGTTTATTATTAGCCTTGATCGGCAGTTAGGGGCCGTGCGGGTGGGTCAACCGTCGTAATGAGCGTCCTCTTTCCGTCCGCGGTACTTTAAACTTTCCTTCTCTTATTCGAACTCTTTTGCGGTAACTAGGTTCATAGGTCCCCAAACACGTCCCGAGTATAAGAGTCTCTACCAGAAGCCTGGTTGAAAAAAAAATTAAAAATTACAACCGGACAAATTTAAAAGGGAAATTACACACATTAAAAATACCAAAAAGCAGGAAGGCAGGCCTCGGAGCTCTAAATACCAAACAAGCTCTAAATTATAATTTTTCCCGTTGCTAAAAGAACATATAAAATGGTTAAAATATTTCGGGAAAATGCGAAATAAATTTTTATAAAAGCAATTTTCTTGACTTTCTATTGAAAACTGACGAGACATGGCACAGGAACTTGAATGTGAGGGGTTGTAGAACTAGCTCTGAGGTAGCCTTCGGGCTGTTGCAGTCTTAGGACAGCAAGGGCATCCGCCGTGAGTAATAGATCTCCTCCCATCATTCAAGGTTCCATTTCGCACTCTCTTCGGTTTTCACAGAATTATTTCCTTCATAATGTCTGAAACGCGTTTAAGAACACTTTGAATACCAAACGAACTCTATGTTGAATTTTTTTCACTTCTAAAAGAACATAAAAAAAGGTTTAAAATATTTCGGGAAATGCGAAATTAATTTTTATAAAAGCAATTTTGTTGACTTTCTATTAAAATCTGACGAGACATAGCACAGGAACTTGAATGTGAGGGGTTGTAGATCTAGCTCTGATGTAGCCTTCGGGCTATTGCAGTCTTACGACATCAAGGGCATCCGCCGTGAGTAATAGATCTCCTCCCATCATTCAAGGTTCCATTTCGCACTCTCTTCGGTTTTCACAAAATTATTTCCTTCATAATATCTGAAACGCGTTTAACAAAACTTTGAATATAAAACGAACTCTATGTTGCATTTTTTTTCACATCTAAAAGAACATAAAAAACGGTTTAAATATTTCGGGAAATGCGAAATTTATTTTCATAAAAAGCAATTTTGCTGACTTTCTGTTGAAAACTGACGAGACATGGCACAGGAACTTGAATGTGAGGGGTTGTAGAACTAGCTCTGAGGTAGCCTTCGGGCTGTTGCAGTCTTAGGACAGCAAGGGCATCCGCCGTGAGTAATTGATCTCCTCCCATCATTCAAGGTTCCATTTCGCACTCTCTTCGGTTTTCAGAGAAGTTTTTCCATCATAATGACACAAACGACCGCTGCTGCGTCGAGCTTATTATTAGCCTCGGTCGGCGGTTAGGGGCGGGCGGGTGGGTCAAACGTCGTAATGAGCGTCCTCTTTCTGTCCGCGGTACTTTAAACTTTCCTTCTCTTATTCCGAATCTTTTGCGATAACCAGGTTCATAGGTCCCTTAACACGTCCTGAGTATAAGAGTCTCTATCAGAAGCCTGGTAGAAAAAAAAATTAAAAACTGAAACCGGACAAATTTAAAAGGGAAATTACACACATTAAAAACACCAAAAAGCGGGAAGGCAGGCCTCGGAGCTCTAAATACCAAACGAACTCTAAGTTGTAATTTTTTTCGTTGCTAAAAGAACATATAAAATGGTTAAAATATTTCGCGAAAATGCGAAATAAGTTTTTATAAAAGAAATTTTCTTGACTTTCTATTGAAAACTGACGAGACATGGCAGAGGAACTTGAATGTGAGTGGTTGTAGAACTAGCTCTGAGGTAGCTTTCGGGCTGTTGCAGTCTTAGGACAGCAAGGGCATCCGCCGAGAGTAATAGATATCCTCCCATCATTCAAGGTTCCATTTCGCATTCTCTTCGGTTTTCACAGAATTATTTCTTTAATAATGTCTGAAACGCGTTTAAGAACACTTTGAATACCAAACGAACTCTATGTTGAATTTTTTTTCACTTCTAAAAGAACATAAAAAACGGATTAAATATTTCGGGAAAATGCGAAATTTATTTTTATAAAAGCAATTTTGTTGACTTTCTATTGAAAACTGACGAGACATGGCACAGGAACTTGAATGTGAGGGGTTGTAGAACTAGCTCTGAGGTAGCCTTCAGGCTATGGCAGTCTTACGACAGCAAGGGCATCCGCCGTGAGTAATAGATCACCTCCCATCATTCAAGGTTCCATTTCGCACTCTCTTCGGTTTTCACAGAATTATATCCTTCATAATGACAAAAACGACCGCTGCTGCGTCGAGCTTATTATTAGTCTCGGTCGGCGGTTAGGGGCGGGCGGGTGGGTCAACCGTCGTAATGAGCGTCATCTTTCTGTCCGCGGTACTTTAAACTTTCCTTCTCTTATTCCGACTCGTTTGCGGTAACCAGGTTCATAGGTCCCTTAACACGTCCCGAGTATAAGAGTCTCTACCAGAAGCCTGGTTGAAAAAAAAAATTAAAAACTGAAACCGGACAAATTTAAATGGGAAATTACACATACTAAAAACACCAAAAAGCGGGAAGGCAGGCCTCGGAGCTCTAAATACCAAACGAACTCGAAGTTGTAATTTTTTTCTTTGCTAAAAGAACATATAAAATGGTTAAAATATTTCGCGAAAATGCGAAATAAATTTTTATAAAAGAAATTTCCTTGACTTTCTATTGAAAACTGACGAGACATGGCACAGGAACTTGAATGTGAGGTGTTGTAGAACTAGCTCTGAGGTAGCCTTCGGGCTGTTGCAGTATTAGGACAGCAAGGGAATCCGCCGTGAGTAATAGATCTCCTCCCATCATTCAAGATTCCATTTCGCACTCTCTTCGGTTTTCACAGAATTATATCCTTCATAATGTCTGAAACGCGTTTAGGAACACTTTGAATACCAAACGAACTCTATGTTGAATTTTTTTTCACTTCCAAAAGAACATAAAAAACGGTATAAATATTTCGGGAAATGCGAAATTTATTTTTATAAAAGCAATTTTGTTGACTTTCTATTGAAAACTGACGAGACATGGTACAGGAACTTGAATGTGAGGGGTTGTAGAACTAGCTCTGAGGTAGCCTTCGGGCTGTTGCAGTCTTAGGACAGCAAGGGCATCCGCCGTGAGTAATAGATCTCCTCCCATCATTGAAGGTTCCATTTCGCACTCTCTTCGGTTTTCAGAGAAGTTTTTCCATCATAATGACACAAACGACCGCTGCTGCGTCGAGCTTATTATTAGCCTCGTTCGGCGGTTAGGGGCGGGCGGTTGGGTCAAACGTCGTAATGAGCGTCCTCTTTCTGTCCGCGGTACTTTAACCTTTCCTTCTCTTATTCCGAATCTTTTGCGGTAACCAGGTTCATAGGTCCCTTAACACGTCCTGAGTATAAGAATCTCTACCAGAAGCCTGGTTGAAAAAAAAATTAAAAACTGAAACCGGACAAATTTAAAAGGGAAATTACACACATTAAAAACCCCAAAAAGCGGGAAGGCAGGCCTCGGAGCTCTAATTACCAAACGAACTCTAAGTTGTAATTTTTTACGTTGCTAAAAGAACATATAAAATGGTTAAAATATTTTGCGAAAATGCGAAATAACTTTTTATAAAAGAAATTTTCTTGACTTTCTATTGAAAACTGACGAGAAATGGCACAGGAACTTGAATGTGAGGGGTTGTAGAACTAGCTCTGAGGTAGCCTTCGGGCTGTTGCAGTCTTAGGACAGCAAGGGCATCCGCCGTATGTAATAGATCTCCTCCCATCATTCAAGGTTCCATTTCGCACTCTCTTCGGTTTTCACAGAATTATTTCCTTAATAATGTCTGAAACACGTTTAAGAACACTTTGAATACCAAACGAACTCTATGTTGAATTTTTTTTCACTTCTAAAAGAACATAAAAAACGGTATAAATATTTCGGGAAATGCGAAATTTATTTTCATAAAAAGCAATTTTGTTGACTTTCTATTGAAAACTGACGAGACATGGCACAGGAACTTGAATGTGAGGAGTTGTGGAACTAGCTCTGAGGTAGCCTTCGGGCTGTTGCAGTCTTAGGACAGCAAGGGCATCCGCAGTGAGTAATAAATCTCCTCCCATCATTCAAGGTTCCATTTCGCACTCTCTTCGGTTTTCACAGAATTATTTCCTTAATAATGTCTGAAACACGTTTAAGAAGACGTTGAATACCAAACGAACTCTATGTTGAATTTTTTTTCACTTCTAAAAGAACATAAAAACGGTATAAATATTTCGGGAAATGCGAAATTTATTTTCATAAAAAGCAATTTTGTTGACTTTCTATTGAAAACTGACGAGACATGGCACAGGAACTTGAATGTGAGGGGTTGTAGAACTAGCTCTGAGGTAGCCTTCGGGCTGTTGCGGTCTTAGGACAGCAAGGGCATCCGCCTTGAGTAATAGATCTCCTCCAATCATTCAAGGTTCCATTTCGCACTCTCTTCGGTTTTCAGAGAAGTTTTTCCATCATAATGACACAAACGACCGCTGCTGCGTCGAGCTTATTATTAGCCTCGGTCGGCGGTTAGGGGCGGGCGGGTGTGTCAAACGTCGTAATGAGCGTCATTTTTCTGTCCGCTTTACTTTAAACTTTCCTTCTCTTATTCCGAATCTTTTGCGGTAACCATGTTCATAGGTCCCTTAACACGTCCTGAGTACAAGAGTCTTTATCAAAAGCCTGGTTGAAAAAAAAATTAAAAACTGAAACCGGACAAATTTAAAAGGTAAATTACACACATTAAAACCCCCAAAAAGCGGTAAGGCAGGCCTCGGAGCTCTAATTACCAAACGAACTCTAAGTTGTAATTTTTTACGTTGCTAAAAGAACATATAAAATGGTTAAAATATTTCGCGAAAATGCGAAATAAATTTTTATAAAAGAAATTTTCTTGACTTTCTATTGAAAACTGACGAGACATGGCACAGGAACTTGAATGTGAGGGGTTGTAGAACTAGCTCTGAGGTAGCCTTCGGGCTGTTGCGGTCTTAGGACAGCAAGGGCATCCGCCGTGAGTAATAGATCTCCTCCCATCATTCAAGGTTCCATTTCGCACCCTCTTCGGTTTTCAGAGAAGTATTTCCATCATAATGACAAAAACGACCGCTGCTGCGTCGAGCTTATTATTAGTCTCGGTCGGCGGTTAGGGGCGGGCGGGTGGGTCAACCGTCGTAATGAGCGTCATCTTTCTGTCCGCGGTACTTTAAACTTTCCTTCTCTTATTCCGACTCGTTTGCGGTAACCAGGTTCATAGGTCCCTTAACACGTCCCGAGTATAAGAGTCTCTACCAGAAGCCTGGTTGAAAAAAAAAATTAAAAACTGAAACCGGACAAATTTAAATGGGAAATTACACATACTAAAAACACCAAAAAGCGGGAAGGCAGGCCTCGGAGCTCTAAATACCAAACGAACTCGAAGTTGTAATTTTTTTCTTTGCTAAAAGAACATATAAAATGGTTAAAATATTTCGCGAAAATGCGAAATAAATTTTTATAAAAGAAATTTCCTTGACTTTCTATTGAAAACTGACGAGACATGGCACAGGAACTTGAATGTGAGGTGTTGTAGAACTAGCTCTGAGGTAGCCTTCGGGCTGTTGCAGTATTAGGACAGCAAGGGAATCCGCCGTGAGTAATAGATCTCCTCCCATCATTCAAGATTCCATTTCGCACTCTCTTCGGTTTTCACAGAATTATATCCTTCATAATGTCTGAAACGCGTTTAGGAACACTTTGAATACCAAACGAACTCTATGTTGAATTTTTTTTCACTTCCAAAAGAACATAACAAACGGTATAAATATTTCGGGAAATGCGAAATTTATTTTTATAAAAGCAATTTTGTTGACTTTCTATTGAAAACTGACGAGACATGGTACAGGAACTTGAATGTGAGGGGTTGTAGAACTAGCTCTGAGGTAGCCTTCGGGCTGTTGCAGTCTTAGGACAGCAAGGGCATCCGCCGTGAGTAATAGATCTCCTCCCATCATTGAAGGTTCCATTTCGCACTCTCTTCGGTTTTCAGAGAAGTTTTTCCATCATAATGACACAAACGACCGCTGCTGCGTCGAGCTTATTATTAGCCTCGTTCGGCGGTTAGGGGCGGGCGGTTGGGTCAAACGTCGTAATGAGCGTCCTCTTTCTGTCCGCGGTACTTTAACCTTTCCTTCTCTTATTCCGAATCTTTTGCGGTAACCAGGTTCATAGGTCCCTTAACACGTCCTGAGTATAAGAATCTCTACCAGAAGCCTGGTTGAAAAAAAAATTAAAAACTGAAACCGGACAAATTTAAAAGGGAAATTACACACATTAAAAACCCCAAAAAGCGGGAAAGCAGGCCTCGGAGCTCTAATTACCAAACGAACTCTAAGTTGTAATTTTTTACGTTGCTAAAAGAACATATAAAATGGTTAAAATATTTTGCGAAAATGCGAAATAACTTTTTATAAAAGAAATTTTCTTGACTTTCTATTGAAAACTGACGAGAAATGGCACAGGAACTTGAATGTGAGGGGTTGTAGAACTAGCTCTGAGGTAGCCTTCGGGCTGTTGCAGTCTTAGGACAGCAAGGGCATCCGCCGTAAGTAATAGATCTCCTCCCATCATTCAAGGTTCCATTTCGCACTCTCTTCGGTTTTCACAGAATTATTTCCTTAATAATGTCTGAAACACGTTTAAGAACACTTTGAATACCAAACGAACTCTATGTTGAATTTTTTTTCACTTCTAAAAGAACATAAAAAACGGTATAAATATTTCGGGAAATGCGAAATTTATTTTCATAAAAAGCAATTTTGTTGACTTTCTATTGAAAACTGACGAGACATGGCACAGGAACTTGAATGTGAGGAGTTGTGGAACTAGCTCTGAGGTAGCCTTCGGGCTGTTGCAGTCTTAGGACAGCAAGGGCATCCGCAGTGAGTAATAGATCTCCTCCCATCATTCAAGGTTCCATTTCGCACTCTCTTCGGTTTTCACAGAATTATTTCCTTAATAATGTCTGAAACACGTTTAAGAAGACGTTGAATACCAAACGAACTCTATGTTGAATTTTTTTTCACTTCTAAAAGAACATAAAAACGGTATAAATATTTCGGGAAATGCGAAATTTATTTTCATAAAAAGCAATTTTGTTGACTTTCTATTGAAAACTGACGAGACATGGCACAGGAACTTGAATGTGAGGGGTTGTAGAACTAGCTCTGAGGTAGCCTTCGGGCTGTTGCGGTCTTAGGACAGCAAGGGCATCCGCCTTGAGTAATAGATCTCCTCCAATCATTCAAGGTTCCATTTCGCACTCTCTTCGGTTTTCAGAGAAGTTTTTCCATCATAATGACACAAACGACCGCTGCTGCGTCGAGCTTATTATTAGCCTCGGTCGGCGGTTAGGGGCGGGCGGGTGTGTCAAACGTCGTAATGAGCGTCATTTTTCTGTCCGCTTTACTTTAAACTTTCCTTCTCTTATTCCGAATCTTTTGCGGTAACCAGGTTCATAGGTCCCTTAACACGTCCCGAGTATAAGAGTCTCTACCAGAAGCCTGGTTGAAAAAAAAAATCAAAAACTGAAGCCGGACAAATTTAAATGGGAAATTACACGCATTAAAAACCCCAAAATGCGGGAAGGCAGGCCTCGGAGCTCTAATTACCAAACGAACTCTAAGTTGTAATTTTTTACGTTGCTAAAAGAACATATAAAATGGTTAAAATATTTTGCGAAAATGCGAAATAACTTTTTATAAAAGAAATTTTCTTGACTTTCTATTGAAAACTGACGAGAAATGGCACAGGAACTTGATTGTGAGGGGTTGTAGAACTAGCTCTGAGGTAGCCTTCGGGCTGTTGCAGTCTTAGGACAGCAAGGGCATCCGCCGTGAGTAATAGATCTCCTCCCATCATTCAAGGTTCCGTTTCGCACTCTCTTCGGTTTTCACAGAATTATTTAATTCATAATGTCTGAAACGCGTTTAAGAACACTTTGAATACCAAACGAACTCTATGTTGAATTTTTTTCACTTCTAAAAGAACATAAAAAAAGGTTTAAAATATTTCGGGAAATGCGAAATTAATTTTTATAAAAGCAATTTTGTTGACTTTCTATTAAAATCTGACGAGACATAGCACAGGAACTTGAATGTGAGGGGTTGTAGATCTAGCTCTGATGTAGCCTTCGGGCTATTGCAGTCTTACGACATGAAGGGCATCCGCCGTGAGTAATAGATCTCCTCCCATCATTCAAGGTTCCATTTCGCACTCTCTTCGGTTTTCACAAAATTATTTCCTTCATAATATCTGAAACGCGTTTAACAAAACTTTGAATATAAAACGAACTCTATGTTGCATTTTTTTTCACATCTAAAAGAACATAAAAAACGGTTTAAATATTTCGGGAAATGCGAAATTTATTTTCATAAAAAGCAATTTTGCTGACTTTCTGTTGAAAACTGACGAGACATGGCACAGGAACTTGAATGTGAGGGGTTGTAGAACTAGCTCTGAGGTAGCCTTCGGGCTGTTGCAGTCTTAGGACAGCAAGGGCATCCGCCGTGAGTAATTGATCTCCTCCCATCATTCAAGGTTCCATTTCGCACTCTCTTCGGTTTTCAGAGAAGTTTTTCCATCATAATGACACAAACGACCGCTGCTGCGTCGAGCTTATTATTAGCCTCGGTCGGCGGTTAGGGGCGGGCGGGTGGGTCAAACGTCGTAATGAGCGTCCTCTTTCTGTCCGCGGTACTTTAAACTTTCCTTCTCTTATTCCGAATCTTTTGCGATAACCAGGTTCATAGGTCCCTTAACACGTCCTGAGTATAAGAGTCTCTATCAGAAGCCTGGTAGAAAAAAAAATTAAAAACTGAAACCGGACAAATTTAAAAGGGAAATTACACACATTAAAAACACCAAAAAGCGGGAAGGCAGGCCTCGGAGCTCTAAATACCAAACGAACTCTAAGTTGTAATTTTTTTCGTTGCTAAAAGAACATATAAAATGGTTAAAATATTTCGCGAAAATGCGAAATAACTTTTTATAAAAGAAATTTTCTTGACTTTCTATTGAAAACTGACGAGACATGGCACAGGAACTTGAATGTGAGGGGTTGTAGAACTAGCTCTGAGGTAGCCTTCGGGCTGTTGCAGTCTTAGGACAGCAAGGGCATCCGCAGTGAGTAACAGATCTCCTCCCATCATTCAAGGTTCCATTTCGCACTCTCTTCGGTTTTCACAGAATTATTTCCTTCATAATGTCTGAAACGCGTTTAAGAACACTTTGAATACCAAACGAACTCTATGTTGAATTTAATTTTCACTTCTAAAAGAACATAAAAAACGGTTTAAATATTTCGGGAAATGCGAAATTTATTTTCATAAAAAGCAATTTTGTTGACTTTCTATTGAAAACTGACGAGACATGGCACAGGAACTTGAATGTGAGGGGTTGTAGAACTAGCTCTGAGGTAGCCTTCGGGCTGTTGAAGTCTTAGGACAGCAAGGGCATCCGCCGTGAGTAATAGATCTCCTCCCATCATTCAAGGTTCCATTTCGCACTCTCTTCGGTTTTCACAGAATTATTTCCTTCATAATGTCTGAAACGCGTTTAAGAAGACGTTGAATACCAAACGAACTCTATGTTGAATTTTTTTCACTTCTAAAAGAACATAAAAACGGTATAAATATTTCGGGAAATGCGAAATTTATTTTCATAAAAAGCAATTTTGTTGACTTTCTATTGAAAACTGACGAGACATGGCACAGGAACTTGAATGTGAGGGGTTGTAGAACTAGCTCTGAGGTAGCCTTCGGGCTGTTGCGGTCTTAGGACAGCAAGGGCATCCGCCTTGAGTAATGGATCTCCTCCCATCATTCAAGGTTCCATTTCGCACCCTCTTCGGTTTTCAGAGAAGTACTTCCATCATAATGACAAAAACGACCGCTGCTGCGTCGAGCTTATTATTAGTCTCAGTCGGCGGTTAGGGGCGGGCGGGTGGGTCAACCGTCGTAATGAGCGTCCTTTTTCTGTCCGCGTACTTTAAACTTTCCTTCTCTTATTCCGAATCTTTTGCGGTAACCATGTTCATAGGTCCCTTAACACGTCCTGAGTACAAGAGTCTTTATCAAAAGCCTGGTTGAAAAAAAAATTAAAAACTGAAACCGGACAAATTTAAAAGGGAAATTACACACATTAAAACCCCCAAAAAGCGGGAAGACAGGCCTCGGAGCTCTAATTACCAAACGAACTCTAAGTTGTAATTTTTTACGTTGCTAAAAGAACATATAAAATGGTTAAAATATTTCGCGAAAAAGCGAAATAAATTTTTATAAAAGAAATTTTCTTGACTTTCTATTGAAAACTGACGAGACATGGCACAGGAACTTGAATGTGAGGGGTTGTAGAACTAGCTCTGAGGTAGCCTTCGGGCTGTTGCAGTCTTAGGACAGCAAGGGCATCCGCAGTGAGTAACAGATCTCCTCCCATCATTCAAGGTTCCATTTCGCACTCTCTTCGGTTTTCACAGAATTATTTCCTTCATAATGTCTGAAACGCGTTTAAGAACACTTTGAATACCAAACGAACTCTATGTTGAATTTAATTTTCACTTCTAAAAGAACATAAAAAACGGTTTAAATATTTCGGGAAATGCGAAATTTATTTTCATAAAAAGCAATTTTGTTGACTTTCTATTGAAAACTGACGAGACATGGCACAGGAACTTGAATGTGAGGGGTTGTAGAACTAGCTCTGAGGTAGCCTTCGGGCTGTTGCAGTCTTAGGACAGCAAGGGCATCCGCCGTGAGTAACAGATCTCCTCCCATCATTCAAGGTTCCATTTCGCACTCTCTTCGGTTTTCACAGAATTATTTCCTTCATAATGTCTGAAACGCGTTTAAGAACACTTTGAATACCAAACGAACTCTATGTTGAATTTTTTTTCACTTCTAAAAGAACATAAAAACGGTATAAATATTTCGGGAAATGCGAAATTTATTTTCATAAAAAGCAATTTTGTTGACTTTCTATTGAAAACTGACGAGACATGGCACAGGAACTTGAATGTGAGGGGTTGTAGAACTAGCTCTGAGGTAGCCTTCGGGCTGTTGCAGTCTTAGGACAGCAAGGGCATCCGCCTTGAGTAATAGATCTCCTCCCATCATTCAAGGTTCCATTTCGCACTCTCTTCGGTTTTCAGAGAAGTTTTTCCATCATAATGACACAAACGACCGCTGCTGCGTCGAGCTTATTATTAGCCTCGGTCGGCGGTTAGGGGCGGGCGGGTGGGTCAAACGTCGTAATGAGCGTCATTTTTCTGTCCGCGGTACTTTAAACTTTCCTTCTCTTATTCCGAATCTTTTGCGGTAACCATGTTCATAGGTCCCTTAACACGTCCTGAGTACAAGAGTCTTTATCAAAAGCCTGGTTGAAAAAAAAATTAAAAACTGAACCCGGACAAATTTAAAAGGTAAATTACACACATTAAAACCCCCAAAAAGCGGGAAGGCAGGCCTCGGAGCTCTAATTACCAAACGAACTCTAAGTTGTAATTTTTTACGTTGCTAAAAGAACATATAAAATGGTTAAAATATTTTGCGAAAATGCGAAATAACTTTTTATAAAAGAAATTTTCTTGACTTTCTATTGAAAACTGACGAGAAATGGCACAGGAACTTGAATGTGAGGGGTTGTAGAACTAGCTCTGAGGTAGCCTTCGGGCTGTTGCAGTCTTAGGACAGCAAGGGCATCCGCAGTGAGTAACAGATCTCCTCCCATCATTCAAGGTTCCATTTCGCACTCTCTTCGGTTTTCACAGAATTATTTCCTTCATAATGTCTGAAACGCGTTTAAGAACACTTTGAATACCAAACGAACTCTATGTTGAATTTAATTTTCACTTCTAAAAGAACATAAAAAACGGTTTAAATATTTCGGGAAATGCGAAATTTATTTTCATAAAAAGCAATTTTGTTGACTTTCTATTGAAAACTGACGAGACATGGCACAGGAACTTGAATGTGAGGGGTTGTAGAACTAGCTCTGAGGTAGCCTTCGGGCTGTTGAAGTCTTAGGACAGCAAGGGCATCCGCCGTGAGTAATAGATCTCCTCCCATCATTCAAGGTTCCATTTCGAACTCTCTTCGGTTTTCACAGAATTATTTCCTTCATAATGTCTGAAACGCGTTTAAGAAGACGTTGAATACCAAACGAACTCTATGTTGAATTTTTTTCACTTCTAAAAGAACATAAAAACGGTATAAATATTTCGGGAAATGCGAAATTTATTTTCATAAAAAGCAATTTTGTTGACTTTCTATTGAAAACTGACGAGACATGGCACAGGAACTTGAATGTGAGGGGTTGTAGAACTAGCTCTGAGGTAGCCTTCGGGCTGTTGCGGTCTTAGGACAGCAAGGGCATCCGCCTTGAGTAATGGATCTCCTCCCATCATTCAAGGTTCCATTTCGCACCCTCTTCGGTTTTCAGAGAAGTACTTCCATCATAATGACAAAAACGACCGCTGCTGCGTCGAGCTTATTATTAGTCTCAGTCGGCGGTTAGGGGCGGGCGGGTGGGTCAACCGTCGTAATGAGCGTCCTTTTTCTGTCCGCGGTACTTTAAACTTTCCTTCTCTTATTCCGAATCTTTTGCGGTAACCATGTTCATAGGTCCCTTAACACGTCCTGAGTACAAGAGTCTTTATCAAAAGCCTGGTTGAAAAAAAAATTAAAAACTGAAACCGGACAAATTTAAAAGGGAAATTACACACATTAAAACCCCCAAAAAGCGGGAAGACAGGCCTCGGAGCTCTAATTACCAAACGAACTCTAAGTTGTAATTTTTTACGTTGCTAAAAGAACATATAAAATGGTTAAAATATTTCGCGAAAAAGCGAAATAAATTTTTATAAAAGAAATTTTCTTGACTTTCTATTGAAAACTGACGAGACATGGCACAGGAACTTGAATGTGAGGGGTTGTAGAACTAGCTCTGAGGTAGCCTTCGGGCTGTTGCAGTCTTAGGACAGCAAGGGCATCCGCAGTGAGTAACAGATCTCCTCCCATCATTCAAGGTTCCATTTCGCACTCTCTTCGGTTTTCACAGAATTATTTCCTTCATAATGTCTGAAACGCGTTTAAGAACACTTTGAATACCAAACGAACTCTATGTTGAATTTAATTTTCACTTCTAAAAGAACATAAAAAACGGTTTAAATATTTCGGGAAATGCGAAATTTATTTTCATAAAAAGCAATTTTGTTGACTTTCTATTGAAAACTGACGAGACATGGCACAGGAACTTGAATGTGAGGGGTTGTAGAACTAGCTCTGAGGTAGCCTTCGGGCTGTTGCAGTCTTAGGACAGCAAGGGCATCCGCCGTGAGTAACAGATCTCCTCCCATCATTCAAGGTTCCATTTCGCACTCTCTTCGGTTTTCACAGAATTATTTCCTTCATAATGTCTGAAACGCGTTTAAGAACACTTTGAATACCAAACGAACTCTATGTTGAATTTTTTTTCACTTCTAAAAGAACATAAAAACGGTATAAATATTTCGGGAAATGCGAAATTTATTTTCATAAAAAGCAATTTTGTTGACTTTCTATTGAAAACTGACGAGACATGGCACAGGAACTTGAATGTGAGGGGTTGTAGAACTAGCTCTGAGGTAGCCTTCGGGCTGTTGCAGTCTTAGGACAGCAAGGGCATCCGCCTTGAGTAATAGATCTCCTCCCATCATTCAAGGTTCCATTTCGCACTCTCTTCGGTTTTCAGAGAAGTTTTTCCATCATAATGACACAAACGACCGCTGCTGCGTCGAGCTTATTATTAGCCTCGGTCGGCGGTTAGGGGCGGGCGGGTGGGTCAAACGTCGTAATGAGCGTCATTTTTCTGTCCGCGGTACTTTAAACTTTCCTTCTCTTATTCCGAATCTTTTGCGGTAACCATGTTCATAGGTCCCTTAACACGTCCTGAGTACAAGAGTCTTTATCAAAAGCCTGGTTGAAAAAAAAATTAAAAACTGAACCCGGACAAATTTAAAAGGTAAATTACACACATTAAAACCCCCAAAAAGCGGGAAGGCAGGCCTCGGAGCTCTAATTACCAAACGAACTCTAAGTTGTAATTTTTTACGTTGCTAAAAGAACATATAAAATGGTTAAAATATTTTGCGAAAATGCGAAATAACTTTTTATAAAAGAAATTTTCTTGACTTTCTATTGAAAACTGACGAGAAATGGCACAGGAACTTGAATGTGAGGGGTTGTAGAACTAGCTCTGAGGTAGCCTTCGGGCTGTTGCAGTCTTAGGACAGCAAGGGCATCCGCCGTGAGTAACAGATCTCCTCCCATCATTCAAGGTTCCATTTCGCACTCTCTTCGGTTTTCACAGAATTATTTCCTTCATAATGTCTGAAACGCGTTTAAGAACACTTTGAATACCAAACGAACTCTATGTTGAATTTATTTTTCACTTTTAAAGAACATAAAAAACGGTTTAAATATTTCGGGAAATGCGAAATTTATTTTTACAAAAGCAATTTTGTTGACTTTCTATTGAAAACTGACGAGACATGGCACAGGACCTTGAATGTGAGGGGTTGTAGAACTAGCTCTGAGGTAGCCTTCGGGCTGTTGCAGTCTTAGGACAGCAAGGGCATCCACCGTGAGTAATAGATCTCCTCCCATCATTCAAGGTTCCATTTCGCACCCTCTTCGGTTTTCAGAGAAGTATTTCCATCATAATGACAAAAACGACCGCTGCTGCGTCGAGCTTATTATTAGCCTCGTTCGGCGGTTAGGGGCGGGCGGTTGGGTCAAACGTCGTAATGAGCGTCCTCTTTCTGTCCGCGGTACTTTAACCTTTCCTTCTCTTATTCCGAATCTTTTGCGGTAACCAGGTTCATAGGTCCCTTAACACGTCCTGAGTATAAGAATCGCTACCAGAAGCCTGGTTGAAAAAAAAATTAAAAACTGAAACCGGACAAATTTAAAAGGGAAATTACACACATTAAAAACCCCAAAAAGCGGGAAGGCAGGCCTCGGAGCTCTAATTACCAAACGAACTCTAAGTTGTAATTTTTTACGTTGCTAAAAGAACATATAAAATGGTTAAAATATTTTGCGAAAATGCGAAATAACTTTTTATAAAAGAAATTTTCTTGACTTTCTATTGAAAACTGACGAGAAATGGCACAGGAACTTGAATGTGAGGGGTTGTAGAACTAGCTCTGAGGTAGCCTTCGGGCTGTTGCAGTCTTAGGACAGCAAGGGCATCCGCCGTGAGTAATAGATCTCCTCCCATCATTCAAGGTTCCATTTCGCACTCTCTTCGGTTTCCAGAGAAGTTTTTTCATCATAATGACACAAACGACCGCTTCTGCGTCGAGCTTATTATTAGCCTCGGTCGGCGGTTAGGGGCGGGCGGGTGGGTCAAACGTCGTAATGAGCGTCATTTTTCTGTCCGCGGTACTTTAAACTTTCCTTCTCTTATTCCGACTCTTTTGCGGTAACCAGGTTCATAGGTCCCTTAACACGTCCCGAGTATAAGAGTCTCTACCAGAAGCCTGGTTGAAAAAAAAAATCAAAAACTGAAACCGGACAAATTTAAATGGGAAATTACACATAACAAAAACACCAAAAAGCGGGAAGGCAGGCCTCGGAGCTATAAATACCAAACGAACTCGAAGTTGTAATTTTTTTCGTTGCTAAAAGAACATATAAAATGTTTAAAATATTTCGCGAAAATGCGAAATAAATTTTTATAAAAGAAATTTCCTTGACTTTCTATTGAAAACTGACGAGACATGGCACAGGAACTTGAATGTGAGGTGTTGTAGAACTAGCTCTGAGGTAGCCTTCGGGCTGTTGCAGTATTAGGACAGCAAGGGAATCCGCCGTGAGTAATAGATCTCCTCCCATCATTCAAGATTCCATTTCGCACTCTCTTCGGTTTTCACAGAATTATATCCTTCATAATGTCTGAAACGCGTTTAGGAACACTTTGAATACCAAACGAACTCTATGTTGAATTTTTTTTCACTTCTAAAAGAACATAAAAAACGGTATAAATATTTCGGGAAATGCGAAATTTATTTTTATAAAAGCAATTTTGTTGACTTTCTATTGAAAACTGACGAGACATGGCACAGGAACTTGAATGTGAGGGGTTGTAGAACTAGCTCTGACGTAGCCTTCGGGCTGTTGCAGTCTTAGGACAGCAAGGGCATCCGCCGTGAGTAATAGATCTCCTCCCATCATTCAAGGTTCCATTTCGCACTCTCTTCGGTTTTCACAGAATTATTTCCTTCATAATATCTGAAACGCGTTTAACAAAACTTTGAATACCAAACGAACTGTATGTTGCATTTTTTTTCACATCTAAAAGAATATAAAAAACGGTTTAAATATTTCGGGAAATGCGAAATTTATTTTCATAAAAAGCAATTTTGTTGACTTTCTATTGAAAACTGACGAGACATGGCACAGGAACTTGAATGTGAGGGGTTGTAGAACTAGCTCTGAGGTAGCCTTCGGGCTGTTGCAGTATTAGGACAGCAAGGGCATCCGCCGTGAGTAATAGATCTCCTCCCATCATTCAAGGTTCCATTTCGCACTCTCTTCGGTTTCCAGAGAAGTTTTTTCATCATAATGACACAAACGACCGCTGCTGCGTCGAGCTTATTATTAGCCTCGGTCGGCGGTTAGGGGCGGGCGGGTGGGTCAAACGTCGTAATGAGCGTCCTTTTTCTGTCCGCGGTACTTTAAACTTTCCTTCTCTTATTCCGAATCTTTTGCGGTAACCATGTTCATAGGTCCCTTAACACGTCCTGAGTACAAGAGTCTTTATCAAAAGCCTGGTTGAAAAAAAAATTAAAAACTGAAACCGGACAAATTTAAAAGGGAAATTACACACATTAAAACCCCCAAAAAGCGGGAAGACAGGCCTCGGAGCTCTAATTACCAAACGAACTCTAAGTTGTAATTTTTTACGTTGCTAAAAGAACATATAAAATGGTTAAAATATTTCGCGAAAAAGCGAAATAAATTTTTATAAAAGAAATTTTGAAACTGAATTATTGAAAACTGACGAGAAATGGCACAGGAACTTGATTGTGAGGGGTTGTAGAACTAGCTCTGAGGTAGCCTTCGGGCTGTTGCAGTCTTAGGACAGCAAGGGCATCCGCCGTGAGTAATAGATCTCCTCCCATCATTCAAGGTTCCGTTTCGCACTCTCTTCGGTTTTCACAGAATTATTTCATTCATAATGTCTGAAACGCGTTTAAGAACACTTTGAATACCAAACGAACTCTATGTTGAATTTTTTTCACTTCTAAAAGAACATAAAAAAAGGTTTAAAATATTTCGGGAAATGCGAAATTAATTTTTATAAAAGCAATTTTGTTGACTTTCTATTAAAATCTGACGAGACATAGCACAGGAACTTGAATGTGAGGGGTTGTAGATCTAGCTCTGATGTAGCCTTCGGGCTATTGCAGTCTTACGACATGAAGGGCATCCGCCGTGAGTAATAGATCTCCTCCCATCATTCAAGGTTCCATTTCGCACTCTCTTCGGTTTTCACAAAATTATTTCCTTCATAATATCTGAAACGCGTTTAACAAAACTTTGAATATAAAACGAACTCTATGTTGCATTTTTTTTCACATCTAAAAGAACATAAAAAACGGTTTAAATATTTCGGGAAATGCGAAATTTATTTTCATAAAAAGCAATTTTGCTGACTTTCTGTTGAAAACTGACGAGACATGGCACAGGAACTTGAATGTGAGGGGTTGTAGAACTAGCTCTGAGGTAGCCTTCGGGCTGTTGCAGTCTTAGGACAGCAAGGGCATCCGCCGTGAGTAATTGATCTCCTCCCATCATTCAAGGTTCCATTTCGCACTCTCTTCGGTTTTCAGAGAAGTTTTTCCATCATAATGACACAAACGACCGCTGCTGCGTCGAGCTTATTATTAGCCTCGGTCGGCGGTTAGGGGCGGGCGGGTGGGTCAAACGTCGTAATGAGCGTCCTCTTTCTGTCCGCGGTACTTTAAACTTTCCTTCTCTTATTCCGAATCTTTTGCGATAACCAGGTTCATAGGTCCCTTAACACGTCCTGAGTATAAGAGTCTCTATCAGCAGCCTGGTAGAAAAAAAAATTAAAAACTGAAACCGGACAAATTTAAAAGGGAAATTACACACATTAAAAACACCAAAAAGCGGGAAGGCAGGCCTCGGAGCTCTAAATACCAAACGAACTCTAAGTTGTAATTTTTTTCGTTGCTAAAAGAACATATAAAATGGTTAAAATATTTCGCGAAAATGCGAAATAACTTTTTATAAAAGAAATTTTCTTGACTTTCTATTGAAAACTGACGAGACATGGCACAGGAACTTGAATGTGAGGGGTTGTAGAACTAGCTCTGAGGTAGCCTTCGGGCTGTTGCAGTCTTAGGACAGCAAGGGCATCCGCAGTGAGTAACAGATCTCCTCCCATCATTCAAGGTTCCATTTCGCACTCTCTTCGGTTTTCACAGAATTATTTCCTTCATAATGTCTGAAACGCGTTTAAGAACACTTTGAATACCAAACGAACTCTATGTTGAATTTAATTTTCACTTCTAAAAGAACATAAAAAACGGTTTAAATATTTCGGGAAATGCGAAATTTATTTTCATAAAAAGCAATTTTGTTGACTTTCTATTGAAAACTGACGAGACATGGCACAGGAACTTGAATGTGAGGGGTTGTAGAACTAGCTCTGAGGTAGCCTTCGGGCTGTTGAAGTCTTAGGACAGCAAGGGCATCCGCCGTGAGTAATAGATCTCCTCCCATCATTCAAGGTTCCATTTCGCACTCTCTTCGGTTTTCACAGAATTATTTCCTTCATAATGTCTGAAACGCGTTTAAGAAGACGTTGAATACCAAACGAACTCTATGTTGAATTTTTTTCACTTCTAAAAGAACATAAAAACGGTATAAATATTTCGGGAAATGCGAAATTTATTTTCATAAAAAGCAATTTTGTTGACTTTCTATTGAAAACTGACGAGACATGGCACAGGAACTTGAATGTGAGGGGTTGTAGAACTAGCTCTGAGGTAGCCTTCGGGCTGTTGCGGTCTTAGGACAGCAAGGGCATCCGCCTTGAGTAATGGATCTCCTCCCATCATTCAAGGTTCCATTTCGCACCCTCTTCGGTTTTCAGAGAAGTACTTCCATCATAATGACAAAAACGACCGCTGCTGCGTCGAGCTTATTATTAGTCTCAGTCGGCGGTTAGGGGCGGGCGGGTGGGTCAACCGTCGTAATGAGCGTCCTTTTTCTGTCCGCGGTACTTTAAACTTTCCTTCTCTTATTCCGAATCTTTTGCGGTAACCATGTTCATAGGTCCCTTAACACGTCCTGAGTACAAGAGTCTTTATCAAAAGCCTGGTTGAAAAAAAAATTAAAAACTGAAACCGGACAAATTTAAAAGGGAAATTACACACATTAAAACCCCCAAAAAGCGGGAAGACAGGCCTCGGAGCTCTAATTACCAAACGAACTCTAAGTTGTAATTTTTTACGTTGCTAAAAGAACATATAAAATGGTTAAAATATTTCGCGAAAAAGCGAAATAAATTTTTATAAAAGAAATTTTCTTGACTTTCTATTGAAAACTGACGAGACATGGCACAGGAACTTGAATGTGAGGGGTTGTAGAACTAGCTCTGAGGTAGCCTTCGGGCTGTTGCAGTCTTAGGACAGCAAGGGCATCCGCAGTGAGTAACAGATCTCCTCCCATCATTCAAGGTTCCATTTCGCACTCTCTTCGGTTTTCACAGAATTATTTCCTTCATAATGTCTGAAACGCGTTTAAGAACACTTTGAATACCAAACGAACTCTATGTTGAATTTAATTTTCACTTCTAAAAGAACATAAAAAACGGTTTAAATATTTCGGGAAATGCGAAATTTATTTTCATAAAAAGCAATTTTGTTGACTTTCTATTGAAAACTGACGAGACATGGCACAGGAACTTGAATGTGAGGGGTTGTAGAACTAGCTCTGAGGTAGCCTTCGGGCTGTTGCAGTCTTAGGACAGCAAGGGCATCCGCCGTGAGTAACAGATCTCCTCCCATCATTCAAGGTTCCATTTCGCACTCTCTTCGGTTTTCACAGAATTATTTCCTTCATAATGTCTGAAACGCGTTTAAGAACACTTTGAATACCAAACGAACTCTATGTTGAATTTTTTTTCACTTCTAAAAGAACATAAAAACGGTATAAATATTTCGGGAAATGCGAAATTTATTTTCATAAAAAGCAATTTTGTTGACTTTCTATTGAAAACTGACGAGACATGGCACAGGAACTTGAATGTGAGGGGTTGTAGAACTAGCTCTGAGGTAGCCTTCGGGCTGTTGCAGTCTTAGGACAGCAAGGGCATCCGCCTTGAGTAATAGATCTCCTCCCATCATTCAAGGTTCCATTTCGCACTCTCTTCGGTTTTCAGAGAAGTTTTTCCATCATAATGACACAAACGACCGCTGCTGCGTCGAGCTTATTATTAGCCTCGGTCGGCGGTTAGGGGCGGGCGGGTGGGTCAAACGTCGTAATGAGCGTCATTTTTCTGTCCGCGGTACTTTAAACATTCCTTCTCTTATTCCGAATCTTTTGCGGTAACCATGTTCATAGGTCCCTTAACACGTCCTGAGTACAAGAGTCTTTATCAAAAGCCTGGTTGAAAAAAAAATTAAAAACTGAACCCGGACAAATTTAAAAGGTAAATTACACACATTAAAACCCCCAAAAAGCGGGAAGGCAGGCCTCGGAGCTCTAATTACCAAACGAACTCTAAGTTGTAATTTTTTACGTTGCTAAAAGAACATATAAAATGGTTAAAATATTTTGCGAAAATGCGAAATAACTTTTTATAAAAGAAATTTTCTTGACTTTCTATTGAAAACTGACGAGAAATGGCACAGGAACTTGAATGTGAGGGGTTGTAGAACTAGCTCTGAGGTAGCCTTCGGGCTGTTGCAGTCTTAGGACAGCAAGGGCATCCGCCGTGAGTAACAGATCTCCTCCCATCATTCAAGGTTCCATTTCGCACTCTCTTCGGTTTTCACAGAATTATTTCCTTCATAATGTCTGAAACGCGTTTAAGAACACTTTGAATACCAAACGAACTCTATGTTGAATTTATTTTTCACTTTTAAAGAACATAAAAAACGGTTTAAATATTTCGGGAAATGCGAAATTTATTTTTACAAAAGCAATTTTGTTGACTTTCTATTGAAAACTGACGAGACATGGCACAGGACCTTGAATGTGAGGGGATGTAGAACTAGCTCTGAGGTAGCCTTCGGGCTGTTGCAGTCTTAGGACAGCAAGGGCATCCACCGTGAGTAATAGATCTCCTCCCATCATTCAAGGTTCCATTTCGCACCCTCTTCGGTTTTCAGAGAAGTATTTCCATCATAATGACAAAAACGACCGCTGCTGCGTCGAGCTTATTATTAGCCTCGTTCGGCGGTTAGGGGCGGGCGGTTGGGTCAAACGTCGTAATGAGCGTCCTCTTTCTGTCCGCGGTACTTTAACCTTTCCTTCTCTTATTCCGAATCTTTTGCGGTAACCAGGTTCATAGGTCCCTTAACACGTCCTGAGTATAAGAATCGCTACCAGAAGCCTGGTTGAAAAAAAAATTAAAAACTGAAACCGGACAAATTTAAAAGGGAAATTACACACATTAAAAACCCCAAAAAGCGGGAAGGCAGGCCTCGGAGCTCTAATTACCAAACGAACTCTAAGTTGTAATTTTTTACGTTGCTAAAAGAACATATAAAATGGTTAAAATATTTTGCGAAAATGCGAAATAACTTTTTATAAAAGAAATTTTCTTGACTTTCTATTGAAAACTGACGAGAAATGGCACAGGAACTTGAATGTGAGGGGTTGTAGAACTAGCTCTGAGGTAGCCTTCGGGCTGTTGCAGTCTTAGGACAGCAAGGGCATCCGCCGTGAGTAATAGATCTCCTCCCATCATTCAAGGTTCCATTTCGCACTCTCTTCGGTTTTCACAGAATTATTTCCTTAATAATGTCTGAAACACGTTTAAGAACACTTTGAATACCAAACGAACTCTATGTTGAATTTTTTTTTCACTTCTAAAAGAACATAAAAAACGGTATAAATATCTCGGGAAATGCGAAATTTATTTTCATAAAAAGCAATTTTGTTGACTTTCTATTGAAAACTGACGAGACATGGCACAGGAACTTGAATGTGAGGAGTTGTGGAACTAGCTCTGAGGTAGCCTTCGGGCTGTTGCAGTCTTAGGACAGCAAGGGCATCCGCAGTGAGTAATAGATCTCCTCCCATCATTCAAGGTTCCATTTCGCACTCTCTTCGGTTTTCACAGAATTATTTCCTTAATAATGTCTGAAACACGTTTAAGAAGACGTTGAATACCAAACGAACTCTATGTTGAATTTTTTTTCACTTCTAAAAGAACATAAAAACGGTATAAATATTTCGGGAAATGCGAAATTTATTTTCATAAAAAGCAATTTTGTTGACTTTCTATTGAAAACTGACGAGACATGGCACAGGAACTTGAATGTGAGGGGTTGTAGAACTAGCTCTGAGGTAGCCTTCGGGCTGTTGCGGTCTTAGGACAGCAAGGGCATCCGCCTTGAGTAATAGATCTCCTCCCATTATTCAAGGTTCCATTTCGCACTCTCTTCGGTTTTCAGAGAAGTTTTTCCATCATAATGACACAAACGACCGCTGCTGCGTCGAGCTTATTATTAGCCTCGGTCGGCGGTTAGGGGCGGGCGGGTGTGTCAAACGTCGTAATGAGCGTCATTTTTCTGTCCGCTTTACTTTAAACTTTCCTTCTCTTATTCCGAATCTTTTGCGGTAACCATGTTCATAGGTCCCTTAACACGTCCTGAGTACAAGAGTCTTTATCAAAAGCCTGGTTGAAAAAAAAATTAAAAACTGAAACCGGACAAATTTAAAAGGTAAATTACACACATTAAAACCCACAAAAAGCGGTAAGGCAGGCCTCGGAGCTCTAATTACCAAACGAACTCTAAGTTGTAATTTTTTACGTTGCTAAAAGAACATATAAAATGGTTAAAATATTTCGCGAAAATGCGAAATAAATTTTTATAAAAGAAATTTTCTTGACTTTCTATTGAAAACTGACGAGACATGGCACAGGAACTTGAATGTGAGGGGTTGTAGAACTAGCTCTGAGGTAGCCTTCGGGCTGTTGCAGTCTTAGGACAGCAAGGGCATCCGCCGTGAGTAACAGATCTCCTCCCATCATTCAAGGTTCCATTTCGCACTCTCTTCGGTTTTCACAGAATTATTTCCTTCATAATGTCTGAAACGCGTTTAAGAACACTTTGAATACCAAACGAACTCTATGCTGAATTTATTTTTCACTTCTAAAAGAACATAAAAAACGGTTCAAATATTTCGGGAAATGCGAAATTTATTTTTATAAAAGCAATTTTGTTGACTTTCTATTGAAAACTGACGAGACATGGCAAAGGAACTTGAATGTGAGGGGTTGTAGAACTAGCTCTGAGGTAGCCTTCGGGCTGTTGAAGTCTTAGGACAGCAAGGGCATCCGCCGTGAGTAATAGATCTCCTCCCATCATTCAAGGTTCCATTTCGCACTCTCTTCGGTTTTCACAGAATTATTTCCTTCATAATGTCTGAAACGCGTTTAAGAAGACGTTGAATACCAAACGAACTCTATGTTGAATTTTTTTTCACTTCTAAAAGAACATAAAAACGGTATAAATATTTCGGGAAATGCGAAATTTATTTTCATAAAAAGCAATTTTGTTGACTTTCTATTGAAAACTGACGAGACATGGCACAGGAACTTGAATGTGAGGGGTTGTAGAACTAGCTCTGAGGTAGCCTTCGGGCTGTTGCGGTCTTAGGACAGCAAGGGCATCCGCCTTGAGTAATAGATCTCCTCCCATCATTCAAGGTTCCATTTCGCACCCTCTTCGGTTTTCAGAGAAGTACTTCCATCATAATGACAAAAACGACCGCTGCTACGTCGAGCTTATTATTAGTCTCAGTCGGCGGTTAGGGGCGGGCGGGTGGGTCAACCGTCGTAATGAGCGTCCTCTTTCTGTCCGCGGTACTTTAAACTTTCCTTCTCTTATTCCGACTCTTTTGCGGTAACCAGGTTCATAGGTCCCTTAACACGTCCCGAGTATAAGAGTCTCTACCAGAATTCTGGTTGAAAAAAAAAATCAAAAACTGAAGCCGGACAAATTTAAATGGGAAATTACACGCATTAAAAACCCCAAAATGCGGGAAGGCAGGCCTCGGAGCTCTAATTACCAAACGAACTCTAAGTTGTAATTTTTTACGTTGCTAAAAGAACATATAAAATGGTTAAAATATTTTGCGAAAATGCGAAATAACTTTTTATAAAAGAAATTTTCTTGACTTTCTATTGAAAACTGACGAGAAATGGCACAGGAACTTGATTGTGAGGGGTTGTAGAACTAGCTCTGAGGTAGCCTTCGGGCTGTTGCAGTCTTAGGACAGCAAGGGCATCCGCCGTGAGTAATAGATCTCCTCCCATCATTCAAGGTTCCATTTCGCACTCTCTTCGGTTTCCAGAGAAGTTTTTTCATCATAATGACACAAACGACCGCTTCTGCGTCGAGCTTATTATTAGCCTCGGTCGGCGGTTAGGGGCGGGCGGGTGGGTCAAACGTCGTAATGAGCGTCATTTTTCTGTCCGCGGTACTTTAAACTTTCCTTCTCTTATTCCGACTCTTTTGCGGTAACCAGGTTCATAGGTCCCTTAACACGTCCCGAGTATAAGAGTCTCTACCAGAAGCCTGGTTGAAAAAAAAAATCAAAAACTGAAACCGGACAAATTTAAATGGGAAATTACACATAACAAAAACACCAAAAAGCGGGAAGGCAGGCCTCGGAGCTATAAATACCAAACGAACTCGAAGTTGTAATTTTTTTCGTTGCTAAAAGAACATATAAAATGGTTAAAATATTTCGCGAAAATGCGAAATAAATTTTTATAAAAGAAATTTCCTTGACTTTCTATTGAAAACTGACGAGACATGGCACAGGAACTTGAATGTGAGGTGTTGTAGAACTAGCTCTGAGGTAGCCTTCGGGCTGTTGCAGTATTAGGACAGCAAGGGAATCCGCCGTGAGTAATAGATCTCCTCCCATCATTCAAGATTCCATTTCGCACTCTCTTCGGTTTTCACAGAATTATATCCTTCATAATGTCTGAAACGCGTTTAGGAACACTTTGAATACCAAACGAACTCTATGTTGAATTTTTTTTCACTTCTAAAAGAACATAAAAAACGGTATAAATATTTCGGGAAATGCGAAATTTATTTTTATAAAAGCAATTTTGTTGACTTTCTATTGAAAACTGACGAGACATGGCACAGGAACTTGAATGTGAGGGGTTGTAGAACTAGCTCTGACGTAGCCTTCGGGCTGTTGCAGTCTTAGGACAGCAAGGGCATCCGCCGTGAGTAATAGATCTCCTCCCATCATTCAAGGTTCCATTTCGCACTCTCTTCGGTTTTCACAGAATTATTTCCTTCATAATATCTGAAACGCGTTTAACAAAACTTTGAATACCAAACGAACTGTATGTTGCATTTTTTTCACATCTAAAAGAATATAAAAAACGGTTTAAATATTTCGGGAAATGCGAAATTTATTTTCATAAAAAGCAATTTTGTTGACTTTCTATTGAAAACTGACGAGACATGGCACAGGAACTTGAATGTGAGGGGTTGTAGAACTAGCTCTGAGGTAGCCTTCGGGCTGTTGCAGTATTAGGACAGCAAGGGCATCCGCCGTGAGTAATAGATCTCCTCCCATCATTCAAGGTTCCATTTCGCACTCTCTTCGGTTTCCAGAGAAGTTTTTTCATCATAATGACACAAACGACCGCTGCTGCGTCGAGCTTATTATTAGCCTCGGTCGGCGGTTAGGGGCGGGCGGGTGGGTCAAACGTCGTAATGAGCGTCCTTTTTCTGTCCGCGGTACTTTAAACTTTCCTTCTCTTACTCCGAATCTTTTGCGGTAACCATGTTCATAGGTCCCTTAACACGTCCTGAGTACAAGAGTCTTTATCAAAAGCCTGGTTGAAAAAAAAATTAAAAACTGAAACCGGACAAATTTAAAAGGGAATTTACACACATTAAAACCCCCAAAAAGCGGGAAGACAGGCCTCGGAGCTCTAATTACCAAACGAACTCTAAGTTGTAATTTTTTACGTTGCTAAAAGAACATATAAAATGGTTAAAATATTTCGCGAAAAAGCGAAATAAATTTTTATAAAAGAAATTTTCTTGACTTTCTATTGAAAACTGACGAGACATGGCACAGGAACTTGAATGTGAGGGGTTGTAGAACTAGCTCTGAGGTAGCCTTCGGGCTGTTGCAGTCTTAGGACAGCAAGGGCATCCGCAGTGAGTAACAGATCTCCTCCCATCATTCAAGGTTCCATTTCGCACTCTCTTCGGTTTTCACAGAATTATTTCCTTCATAATGTCTGAAACGCGTTTAAGAACACTTTGAATACCAAACGAACTCTATGTTGAATTTAATTTTCACTTCTAAAAGAACATAAAAAACGGTTTAAATATTTCGGGAAATGCGAAATTTATTTTCATAAAAAGCAATTTTGTTGACTTTCTATTGAAAACTGACGAGACATGGCACAGGAACTTGAATGTGAGGGGTTGTAGAACTAGCTCTGAGGTAGCCTTCGGGCTGTTGCAGTCTTAGGACAGCAAGGGCATCCGCCGTGAGTAACAGATCTCCTCCCATCATTCAAGGTTCCATTTCGCACTCTCTTCGGTTTTCACAGAATTATTTCCTTCATAATGTCTGAAACGCGTTTAAGAACACTTTGAATACCAAACGAACTCTATGTTGAATTTATTTTTCACTTCTAAAAGAACATAAAAAACGGTTTAAATATTTCGGGAAATGCGAAATTTATTTTTATAAAAGCAATTTTGTTGACTTTCTATTGAAAACTGACGAGACATGGCAAAGGAACTTGAATGTGAGGGGTTGTAGAACTAGCTCTGAGGTAGCCTTCGGGCTGTTGAAGTCTTAGGACAGCAAGGGCATCCGCCGTGAGTAATAGATCTCCTCCCATCATTCAAGGTTCCATTTCGCACTCTCTTCGGTTTTCACAGAATTATTTCCTTCATAATGTCTGAAACGCGTTTAAGAACACTTTTAATACCAAACGAACTCTATGTTGAATTTATTTTTCACTTCTAAAAGAACATAAAAAACGGTTTAAATATTTCGGGAAATGCGAAATTTATTTTTACAAAAGCAATTTTGTTGACTTTCTATTGAAAACTGACGAGACATGGCACAGGACCTTGAATGTGAGGGGTTGTAGAACTAGCTCTGAGGTAGCCTTCGGGCTGTTGCAGTCTTAGGACAGCAAGGGCATCCACCGTGAGTAATAGATCTCCTCCCATCATTCAAGGTTCCATTTCGCACCCTCTTCGGTTTTCAGAGAAGTATTTCCATCATAATGACAAAAACGACCGCTGCTGCGTCGAGCTTATTATTAGCCTCGTTCGGCGGTTAGGGGCGGGCGGTTGGGTCAAACGTCGTAATGAGCGTCCTCTTTCTGTCCGCGGTACTTTAACCTTTCCTTCTCTTATTCCGAATCTTTTGCGGTAACCAGGTTCATAGGTCCCTTAACACGTCCTGAGTATAAGAATCGCTACCAGAAGCCTGGTTGAAAAAAAAATTAAAAACTGAAACCGGACAAATTTAAAAGGGAAATTACACACATTAAAAACCCCAAAAAGCGGGAAGGCAGGCCTCGGAGCTCTAATTACCAAACGAACTCTAAGTTGTAATTTTTTACGTTGCTAAAAGAACATATAAAATGGTTAAAATATTTTGCGAAAATGCGAAATAACTTTTTATAAAAGAAATTTTCTTGACTTTCTATTGAAAACTGACGAGAAATGGCACAGGCACTTGAATGTGAGGGGTTGTAGAACTAGCTCTGAGGTAGCCTTCGGGCTGTTGCAGTCTTAGGACAGCAAGGGCATCCGCCGTGAGTAATAGATCTCCTCCCATCATTCAAGGTTCCATTTCGCACTCTCTTCGGTTTTCACAGAATTATTTCCTTAATAATGTCTGAAACACGTTTAAGAACACTTTGAATACCAAACGAACTCTATGTTGAATTTTTTTTTCACTTCTAAAAGAACATAAAAAACGGTATAAATATTTCGGGAAATGCGAAATTTATTTTCATAAAAAGCAATTTTGTTGACTTTCTATTGAAAACTGACGAGACATGGCACAGGAACTTGAATGTGAGGAGTTGTGGAACTAGCTCTGAGGTAGCCTTCGGGCTGTTGCAGTCTTAGGACAGCAAGGGCATCCGCAGTGAGTAATAGATCTCCTCCCATCATTCAAGGTTCCATTTCGCACTCTCTTCGGTTTTCACAGAATTATTTCCTTAATAATGTCTGAAACACGTTTAAGAAGACGTTGAATACCAAACGAACTCTATGTTGAATTTTTTTTCACTTCTAAAAGAACATAAAAACGGTATAAATATTTCGGGAAATGCGAAATTTATTTTCATAAAAAGCAATTTTGTTGACTTTCTATTGAAAACTGACGAGACATGGCACAGGAACTTGAATGTGAGGGGTTGTAGAACTAGCTCTGAGGTAGCCTTCGGGCTGTTGCGGTCTTAGGACAGCAAGGGCATCCGCCTTGAGTAATAGATCTCCTCCCATCATTCAAGGTTCCATTTCGCACTCTCTTCGGTTTTCAGAGAAGTTTTTCCATCATAATGACACAAACGACCGCTGCTGCGTCGAGCTTATTATTAGCCTCGGTCGGCGGTTAGGGGCGGGCGGGTGTGTCAAACGTCGTAATGAGCGTCATTTTTCTGTCCGCTTTACTTTAAACTTTCCTTCTCTTATTCCGAATCTTTTGCGGTAACCATGTTCATAGGTCCCTTAACACGTCCTGAGTACAAGAGTCTTTATCAAAAGCCTGGTTGAAAATAAAATTAAAAACTGAAACCGGACAAATTTAAAAGGTAAATTACACACATTAAAACCCCCAAAAAGCGGTAAGGCAGGCCTCGGAGCTCTAATTACCAAACGAACTCTAAGTTGTAATTTTTTACGTTGCTAAAAGAACATATAAAATTGTTAAAATATTTCGCGAAAATGCGAAATAAATTTTTATAAAAGAAATTTTCTTGACTTTCTATTGAAAACTGACGAGACATGGCACAGGAACTTGAATGTGAGGGGTTGTAGAACTAGCTCTGAGGTAGCCTTCGGGCTGTTGCAGTCTTAGGACAGCAAGGGCATCCGCCGTGAGTAACAGATCTCCTCCCATCATTCAAGGTTCCCTTTCGCACTCTCTTCGGTTTTCACAGAATTATTTCCTTCATAATGTCTGAAACGCGTTTAAGAACACTTTGAATACCAAACGAACTCTATGCTGAATTTATTTTTCACTTCTAAAAGAACATAAAAAACGGTTCAAATATTTCGGGAAATGCGAAATTTATTTTTATAAAAGCAATTTTGTTGACTTTCTATTGAAAACTGACGAGACATGGCAAAGGAACTTGAATGTGAGGGGTTGTAGAACTAGCTCTGAGGTAGCCTTCGGGCTGTTGAAGTCTTAGGACAGCAAGGGCATCCGCCGTGAGTAATAGATCTCCTCCCATCATTCAAGGTTCCATTTCGCACTCTCTTCGGTTTTCACAGAATTATTTCCTTCATAATGTCTGAAACGCGTTTAAGAAGACGTTGAATACCAAACGAACTCTATGTTGAATTTTTTTTCACTTCTAAAAGAACATAAAAACGGTATAAATATTTCGGGAAATGCGAAATTTATTTTCATAAAAAGCAATTTTGTTGACTTTCTATTGAAAACTGACGAGACATGGCACAGGAACTTGAATGTGAGGGGTTGTAGAACTAGCTCTGAGGTAGCCTTCGGGCTGTTGCGGTCTTAGGACAGCAAGGGCATCCGCCTTGAGTAATAGATCTCCTCCCATCATTCAAGGTTCCATTTCGCACCCTCTTCGGTTTTCAGAGAAGTACTTCCATCATAATGACAAAAACGACCGCTGCTGCGTCGAGCTTATTATTAGTCTCAGTCGGCGGTTAGGGGCGGGCGGGTGGGTCAACCGTCGTAATGAGCGTCCTCTTTCTGTCCGCGGTACTTTAAACTTTCCTTCTCTTATTCCGACTCTTTTGCGGTAACCAGGTTCATAGGTCCCTTAACACGTCCCGAGTATAAGAGTCTCTACCAGAATTCTGGTTGAAAAAAAAAATCAAAAACTGAAGCCGGACAAATTTAAATGGGAAATTACACGCATTAAAAACCCCAAAATGCGGGAAGGCAGGCCTCGGAGCTCTAATTACCAAACGAACTCTAAGTTGTAATTTTTTACGTTGCTAAAAGAACATATAAAATGGTTAAAATATTTTGCGAAAATGCGAAATAACTTTTTATAAAAGAAATTTTCTTGACTTTCTATTGAAAACTGACGAGAAATGGCACAGGAACTTGATTGTGAGGGGTTGTAGAACTAGCTCTGAGGTAGCCTTCGGGCTGTTGCAGTCTTAGGACAGCAAGGGCATCCGCCGTGAGTAATAGATCTCCTCCCATCATTCAAGGTTCCATTTCGCACTCTCTTCGGTTTCCAGAGAAGTTTTTTCATCATAATGACACAAACGACCGCTTCTGCGTCGAGCTTATTATTAGCCTCGGTCGGCGGTTAGGGGCGGGCGGGTGGGTCAAACGTCGTAATGAGCGTCATTTTTCTGTCCGCGGTACTTTAAACTTTCCTTCTCTTATTCCGACTCTTTTGCGGTAACCAGGTTCATAGGTCCCTTAACACGTCCCGAGTATAAGAGTCTCTACCAGAAGCCTGGTTGAAAAAAAAAATCAAAAACTGAAACCGGACAAATTTAAATGGGAAATTACACATAACAAAAACACCAAAAAGCGGGAAGGCAGGCCTCGGAGCTATAAATACCAAACGAACTCGAAGTTGTAATTTTTTTCGTTGCTAAAAGAACATATAAAATGGTTAAAATATTTCGCGAAAATGCGAAATAAATTTTTATAAAAGAAATTTCCTTGACTTTCTATTGAAAACTGACGAGATATGGCACAGGAACTTGAATGTGAGGTGTTGTAGAACTAGCTCTGAGGTAGCCTTCGGGCTGTTGCAGTATTAGGACAGCAAGGGAATCCGCCGTGTGTAATAGATCTCCTCCCATCATTCAAGATTCCATTTCGCACTCTCTTCGGTTTTCACAGAATTATATCCTTCATAATGTCTGAAACGCGTTTAGGAACACTTTGAATACCAAACGAACTCTATGTTGAATTTTTTTTCACTTCTAAAAGAACATAAAAAACGGTATAAATATTTCGGGAAATGCGAAATTTATTTTTATAAAAGCAATTTTGTTGACTTTCTATTGAAAACTGACGAGACATGGCACAGGAACTTGAATGTGAGGGGTTGTAGAACTAGCTCTGACGTAGCCTTCGGGCTGTTGCAGTCTTAGGACAGCAAGGGCATCCGCCGTGAGTAATAGATCTCCTCCCATCATTCAAGGTTCCATTTCGCACTCTCTTCGGTTTTCACAGAATTATTTCCTTCATAATATCTGAAACGCGTTTAACAAAACTTTGAATACCAAACGAACTGTATGTTGCATTTTTTTTCACATCTAAAAGAATATAAAAAACGGTTTAAATATTTCGGGAAATGCGAAATTTATTTTCATAAAAAGCAATTTTGTTGACTTTCTATTGAAACCTGACGAGACATGGCACAGGAACTTGAATGTGAGGGGTTGTAGAACTAGCTCTGAGGTAGCCTTCGGGCTGTTGCAGTCTTAGGACAGCAAGGGCATCCGCCTTGAGTAATAGATCTCCTCCCATCATTCAAGGTTCCATTTCGCACTCTCTTCGGTTTTCAGAGAAGTTTTTCCATCATAATGACACAAACGACCGCTGCTGCGTCGAGCTTATTATTAGCCTCGGTCGGCGGTTAGGGGCGGGCGGGTGGGTCAAACGTCGTAATGAGCGTCATTTTTCTGTCCGCGGTACTTTAAACTTTCCTTCTCTTATTCCGAATCTTTTGCGGTAACCATGTTCATAGGTCCCTTAACACGTCCTGGGTACAAGAGTCTTTATCAAAAGCCTGGTTGAAAAAAAAATTAAAAACTGAACCCGGACAAATTTAAAAGGTAAATTACACACATTAAAACCCCCAAAAAGCGGGAAGGCAGGCCTCGGAGCTCTAATTACCAAACGAACTCTAAGTTGTAATTTTTTACGTTGCTAAAAGAACATATAAAATGGTTAAAATATTTCGCGAAAATGCGAAATAAATTTTTATAAAAGAAATTTTCTTGACTTTCTATTGAAAACTCACGAGACATGGCACAGGAACTTGAATGTGAGGGGTTGTAGAACTAGCTCTGAGGTAGCCTTCGGGCTGTTGCAGTCTTAGGACAGCAAGGGCATCCGCCGTGAGTAACAGATCTCCTCCCATCATTCAAGGTTCCATTTCGCACTCTCTTCGGTTTTCACAGAATTATTTCCTTCATAATGTCTGAAACGCGTTTAAGAACACTTTGAATACCAAACGAACTCTATGTTGAATTTATTTTTCACTTCTAAAAGAACATAAAAAACGGTTTAAATATTTCGGGAAATGCGAAATTTATTTTTATAAAAGCAATTTTGTTGACTTTCTATTGAAAACTGACGAGACATGGCAAAGGAACTTGAATGTGAGGGGTTGTAGAACTAGCTCTGAGGTAGCCTTCGGGCTGTTGAAGTCTTAGGACAGCAAGGGCATCCGCCGTGAGTAATAGATCTCCTCCCATCATTCAAGGTTCCATTTCGCACTCTCTTCGGTTTTCACAGAATTATTTCCTTCATAATGTCTGAAACGCGTTTAAGAACACTTTTAATACCAAACGAACTCTATGTTGAATTTATTTTTCACTTCTAAAAGAACATAAAAAACGGTTTAAATATTTCGGGAAATGCGAAATTTATTTTTACAAAAGCAATTTTGTTGACTTTCTATTGAAAACTGACGAGACATGGCACAGGACCTTGAATGTGAGGGGTTGTAGAACTAGCTCTGAGGTAGCCTTCGGGCTGTTGCAGTCTTAGGACAGCAAGGGCATCCACCGTGAGTAATAGATCTCCTCCCATCATTCAAGGTTCCATTTCGCACCCTCTTCGGTTTTCAGAGAAGTATTTCCATCATAATGACAAAAACGACCGCTGCTGCGTCGAGCTTATTATTAGCCTCGTTCGGCGGTTAGGGGCGGGCGGTTGGGTCAAACGTCGTAATGAGCGTCCTCTTTCTGTCCGCGGTACTTTAACCTTTCCTTCTCTTATTCCGAATCTTTTGCGGTAACCATGTTCATAGGTCCCTTAACACGTCCTGAGTACAAGAGTCTTTATCAAAAGCCTGGTTGAAAATAAAATTAAAAACTGAAACCGGACAAATTTAAAAGGTAAATTACACACATTAAAACCCCCAAAAAGCGGTAAGGCAGGCCTCGGAGCTCTAATTACCAAACGAACTCTAAGTTGTAATTTTTTACGTTGCTAAAAGAACATATAAAATGGTTAAAATATTTCGCGAAAATGCGAAATAAATTTTTATAAAAGAAATTTTCTTGACTTTCTATTGAAAACTGACGAGACATGGCACAGGAACTTGAATGTGAGAGGTTGTAGAACTAGCTCTGAGGTAGCCTTCGGGCTGTTGCAGTCTTAGGACAGCAAGGGCATCCGCCGTGAGTAACAGATCTCCTCCCATCATTCAAGGTTCCATTTCGCACTCTCTTCGGTTTTCACAGAATTATTTCCTTCATAATGTCTGAAACGCGTTTAAGAACACTTTGAATACCAAACGAACTCTATGCTGAATTTATTTTTCACTTCTAAAAGAACATAAAAAACGGTTCAAATATTTCGGGAAATGCGAAATTTATTTTTATAAAAGCAATTTTGTTGACTTTCTATTGAAAACTGACGAGACATGGCAAAGGAACTTGAATGTGAGGGGTTGTAGAACTAGCTCTGAGGTAGCCTTCGGGCTGTTGAAGTCTTAGGACAGCAAGGGCATCCGCCGTGAGTAATAGATCTCCTCCCATCATTCAAGGTTCCATTTCGCACTCTCTTCGGTTTTCACAGAATTATTTCCTTCATAATGTCTGAAACGCGTTTAAGAAGACGTTGAATACCAAACGAACTCTATGTTGAATTTTTTTTCACTTCTAAAAGAACATAAAAACGGTATAAATATTTCGGGAAATGCGAAATTTATTTTCATAAAAAGCAATTTTGTTGACTTTCTATTGAAAACTGACGAGACATGGCACAGGAACTTGAATGTGAGGGGTTGTAGAACTAGCTCTGAGGTAGCCTTCGGGCTGTTGCGGTCTTAGGACAGCAAGGGCATCCGCCTTGAGTAATAGATCTCCTCCCATCATTCAAGGTTCCATTTCGCACCCTCTTCGGTTTTCAGAGAAGTACTTCCATCATAATGACAAAAACGACCGCTGCTGCGTCGAGCTTATTATTAGTCTCAGTCGGCGGTTAGGGGCGGGCGGGTGGGTCAACCGTCGTAATGAGCGTCCTCTTTCTGTCCGCGGTACTTTAAACTTTCCTTTTCTTATTCCGACTCTTTTGCGGTAACCAGGTTCATAGGTCCCTTAACACGTCCCGAGTATAAGAGTCTCTACCAGAATTCTGGTTGAAAAAAAAAATCAAAAACTGAAGCCGGACAAATTTAAATGGGAAATTACACGCATTAAAAACCCCAAAATGCGGGAAGGCAGGCCTCGGAGCTCTAATTACCAAACGAACTCTAAGTTGTAATTTTTTACGTTGCTAAAAGAACATATAAAATGGTTAAAATATTTTGCGAAAATGCGAAATAACTTTTTATAAAAGAAATTTTCTTGACTTTCTATTGAAAACTGACGAGAAATGGCACAGGAACTTGATTGTGAGGGGTTGTAGAACTAGCTCTGAGGTAGCCTTCGGGCTGTTGCAGTCTTAGGACAGCAAGGGCATCCGCCGTGAGTAATAGATCTCCTCCCATCATTCAAGGTTCCATTTCGCACTCTCTTCGGTTTCCAGAGAAGTTTTTTCATCATAATGACACAAACGACCGCTTCTGCGTCGAGCTTATTATTAGCCTCGGTCGGCGGTTAGGGGCGGGCGGGTGGGTCAAACGTCGTAATGAGCGTCATTTTTCTGTCCGCGGTACTTTAAACTTTCCTTCTCTTATTCCGACTCTTTTGCGGTAACCAGGTTCATAGGTCCCTTAACACGTCCCGAGTATAAGAGTCTCTACCAGAAGCCTGGTTGAAAAAAAAAATCAAAAACTGAAACCGGACAAATTTAAATGGGAAATTACACATAACAAAAACACCAAAAAGCGGGAAGGCAGGCCTCGGAGCTATAAATACCAAACGAACTCGAAGTTGTAATTTTTTTCGTTGCTAAAAGAACATATAAAATGGTTAAAATATTTCGCGAAAATGCGAAATAAATTTTTATAAAAGAAATTTCCTTGACTTTCTATTGAAAACTGACGAGATATGGCACAGGAACTTGAATGTGAGGTGTTGTAGAACTAGCTCTGTGGTAGCCTTCGGGCTGTTGCAGTATTAGGACAGCAAGGGAATCCGCCGTGAGTAATAGATCTCCTCCCATCATTCAAGATTCCATTTCGCACTCTCTTCGGTTTTCACAGAATTATATCCTTCATAATGTCTGAAACGCGTTTAGGAACACTTTGAATACCAAACGAACTCTATGTTGAATTTTTTTTCACTTCTAAAAGAACATAAAAAACGGTATAAATATTTCGGGAAATGCGAAATTTATTTTTATAAAAGCAATTTTGTTGACTTTCTATTGAAAACTGACGAGACATGGCACAGGAACTTGAATGTGAGGGTTTGTAGAACTAGCTCTGACGTAGCCTTCGGGCTGTTGCAGTCTTAGGACAGCAAGGGAATCCGCCGTGAGTAATAGATCTCCTCCCATCATTCAAGGTTCCATTTCGCACTCTCTTCGGTTTTCACAGAATTATTTCCTTCATAATATCTGAAACGCGTTTAACAAAACTTTGAATACCAAACGAACTGTATGTTGCATTTTTTTTCACATCTAAAAGAATATAAAAAACGGTATAAATATTTCGGGAAATGCGAAATTTATTTTCATAAAAAGCAATTTTGTTGACTTTCTATTGAAAACTGACGAGACATGGCACAGGAACTTGAATGTGAGGGGTTGTAGAACTAGCTCTGAGGTAGCCTTCGGGCTGTTGCGGTCTTAGGACAGCAAGGGCATCCGCCTTGAGTAATAGATCTCCTCCCATCATTCAAGGTTCCATTTCGCACCCTCTTCGGTTTTCAGAGAAGTATTTCCATCATAATGACAAAAACGACCGCTGCTGCGTCGAGCTTATTATTAGCCTCGTTCGGCGGTTAGGGGCGGGCGGTTGGGTCAAACGTCGTAATGAGCGTCCTCTTTCTGTCCGCGGTACTTTAACCTTTCCTTCTCTTATTCCGAATCTTTTGCGGTAACCATGTTCATAGGTCCCTTAACACGTCCTGAGTACAAGAGTCTTTATCAAAAGCCTGGTTGAAAATAAAATTAAAAACTGAAACCGGACAAATTTAAAAGGTAAATTACACACATTAAAACCCCCAAAAAGCGGTAAGGCAGGCCTCGGAGCTCTAATTACCAAACGAACTCTAAGTTGTAATTTTTTACGTTGCTAAAAGAACATATAAAATGGTTAAAATATTTCGCGAAAATGCGAAATAAATTTTTATAAAAGAAATTTTCTTGACTTTCTATTGAAAACTGACGAGACATGGCACAGGAACTTGAATGTGAGGGGTTGTAGAACTAGCTCTGAGGTAGCCTTCGGGCTGTTGCAGTCTTAGGACAGCAAGGGCATCCGCCGTGAGTAACAGATCTCCTCCCATCATTCAAGGTTCCATTTCGCACTCTCTTCGGTTTTCACAGAATTATTTCCTTCATAATGTCTGAAACGCGTTTAAGAACACTTTGAATACCAAACGAACTCTATGCTGAATTTATTTTTCACTTCTAAAAGAACATAAAAAACGGTTCAAATATTTCGGGAAATGCGAAATTTATTTTTATAAAAGCAATTTTGTTGACTTTCTATTGAAAACTGACGAGACATGGCAAAGGAACTTGAATGTGAGGGGTTGTAGAACTAGCTCTGAGGTAGCCTTCGGGCTGTTGAAGTCTTAGGACAGCAAGGGCATCCGCCGTGAGTAATAGATCTCCTCCCATCATTCAAGGTTCCATTTCGCACTCTCTTCGGTTTTCACAGAATTATTTCCTTCATAATGTCTGAAACGCGTTTAAGAAGACGTTGAATACCAAACGAACTCTATGTTGAATTTTTTTTCACTTCTAAAAGAACATAAAAACGGTATAAATATTTCGGGAAATGCGAAATTTATTTTCATAAAAAGCAATTTTGTTGACTTTCTATTGAAAACTGACGAGACATGGCACAGGAACTTGAATGTGAGGGGTTGTAGAACTAGCTCTGAGGTAGCCTTCGGGCTGTTGCGGTCTTAGGACAGCAAGGGCATCCGCCTTGAGTAATAGATCTCCTCCCATCATTCAAGGTTCCATTTCGCACCCTCTTCGGTTTTCAGAGAAGTACTTCCATCATAATGACAAAAACGACCGCTGCTGCGTCGAGCTTATTATTAGTCTCAGTCGGCGGTTAGGGGCGGGCGGGTGGGTCAACCGTCGTAATGAGCGTCCTCTTTCTGTCCGCGGTACTTTAAACTTTCCTTTTCTTATTCCGACTCTTTTGCGGTAACCAGGTTCATAGGTCCCTTAACACGTCCCGAGTATAAGAGTCTCTACCAGAATTCTGGTTGAAAAAAAAAATCAAAAACTGAAGCCGGACAAATTTAAATGGGAAATTACACGCATTAAAAACCCCAAAATGCGGGAAGGCAGGCCTCGGAGCTCTAATTACCAAACGAACTCTAAGTTGTAATTTTTTACGTTGCTAAAAGAACATATAAAATGGTTAAAATATTTTGCGAAAATGCGAAATAACTTTTTATAAAAGAAATTTTCTTGACTTTCTATTGAAAACTGACGAGAAATGGCACAGGAACTTGATTGTGAGGGGTTGTAGAACTAGCTCTGAGGTAGCCTTCGGGCTGTTGCAGTCTTAGGACAGCAAGGGCATCCGCCGTGAGTAATAGATCTCCTCCCATCATTCAAGGTTCCATTTCGCACTCTCTTCGGTTTCCAGAGAAGTTTTTTCATCATAATGACACAAACGACCGCTTCTGCGTCGAGCTTATTATTAGCCTCGGTCGGCGGTTAGGGGCGGGCGGGTGGGTCAAACGTCGTAATGAGCGTCATTTTTCTGTCCGCGGTACTTTAAACTTTCCTTCTCTTATTCCGACTCTTTTGCGGTAACCAGGTTCATAGGTCCCTTAACACGTCCCGAGTATAAGAGTCTCTACCAGAAGCCTGGTTGAAAAAAAAATCAAAAACTGAAACCGGACAAATTTAAATGGGAAATTACACATAACAAAAACACCAAAAAGCGGGAAGGCAGGCCTCGGAGCTATAAATACCAAACGAACTCGAAGTTGTAATTTTTTTCGTTGCTAAAAGAACATATAAAATGGTTAAAATATTTCGCGAAAATGCGAAATAAATTTTTATAAAAGAAATTTCCTTGACTTTCTATTGAAAACTGACGAGATATGGCACAGGAACTTGAATGTGAGGTGTTGTAGAACTAGCTCTGAGGTAGCCTTCGGGCTGTTGCAGTATTAGGACAGCAAGGGAATCCGCCGTGAGTAATAGATCTCCTCCCATCATTCAAGATTCCATTTCGCACTCTCTTCGGTTTTCACAGAATTATATCCTTCATAATGTCTGAAACGCGTTTAGGAACACTTTGAATACCAAACGAACTCTATGTTGAATTTTTTTTCACTTCTAAAAGAACATAAAAAACGGTATAAATATTTCGGGAAATGCGAAATTTATTTTTATAAAAGCAATTTTGTTGACTTTCTATTGAAAACTGACGAGACATGGCACAGGAACTTGAATGTGAGGGTTTGTAGAACTAGCTCTGACGTAGCCTTCGGGCTGTTGCAGTCTTAGGACAGCAAGGGAATCCGCCGTGAGTAATAGATCTCCTCCCATCATTCAAGGTTCCATTTCGCACTCTCTTCGGTTTTCACAGAATTATTTCCTTCATATCGTCTGAAACGCGTTTAAGAAGACGTTGAATACCAAACGAACTCTATGTTGAATTTTTTTTCACTTCTAAAAGAACATAAAAACGGTATAAATATTTCGGGAAATGCGAAATTTATTTTCATAAAAAGCAATTTTGTTGACTTTCTATTGAAAACTGACGAGACATGGCACAGGAACTTGAATGTGAGGGGTTGTAGAACTAGCTCTGAGGTAGCCTTCGGGCTGTTGCGGTCTTAGGACAGCAAGGGCATCCGCCTTGAGTAATAGATCTCCTCCCATCATTCAAGGTTCCATTTCGCACCCTCTTCGGTTTTCAGAGAAGTACTTCCATCATAATGACAAAAACGACCGCTGCTGCGTCGAGCTTATTATTAGTCTCAGTCGGCGGTTAGGGGCGGGCGGGTGGGTCAACCGTCGTAATGAGCGTCCTCTTTCTGTCCGCGGTACTTTAAACTTTCCTTTTCTTATTCCGACTCTTTTGCGGTAACCAGGTTCATAGGTCCCTTAACACGTCCCGAGTATAAGAGTCTCTACCAGAATTCTGGTTGAAAAAAAAAATCAAAAACTGAAGCCGGACAAATTTAAATGGGAAATTACACGCATTAAAAACCCCAAAATGCGGGAAGGCAGGCCTCGGAGCTCTAATTACCAAACGAACTCTAAGTTGTAATTTTTTACGTTGCTAAAAGAACATATAAAATGGTTAAAATATTTTGCGAAAATGCGAAATAACTTTTTATAAAAGAAATTTTCTTGACTTTCTATTGAAAACTGACGAGAAATGGCACAGGAACTTGATTGTGAGGGGTTGTAGAACTAGCTCTGAGGTAGCCTTCGGGCTGTTGCAGTCTTAGGACAGCAAGGGCATCCGCCGTGAGTAATAGATCTCCTCCCATCATTCAAGGTTCCATTTCGCACTCTCTTCGGTTTCCAGAGAAGTTTTTTCATCATAATGACACAAACGACCGCTTCTGCGTCGAGCTTATTATTAGCCTCGGTCGGCGGTTAGGGGCGGGCGGGTGGGTCAAACGTCGTAATGAGCGTCATTTTTCTGTCCGCGGTACTTTAAACTTTCCTTCTCTTATTCCGACTCTTTTGCGGTAACCAGGTTCATAGGTCCCTTAACACGTCCCGAGTATAAGAGTCTCTACCAGAAGCCTGGTTGAAAAAAAAAATCAAAAACTGAAACCGGACAAATTTAAATGGGAAATTACACATAACAAAAACACCAAAAAGCGGGAAGGCAGGCCTCGGAGCTATAAATACCAAACGAACTCGAAGTTGTAATTTTTTTCGTTGCTAAAAGAACATATAAAATGGTTAAAATATTTCGCGAAAATGCGAAATAAATTTTTATAAAAGAAATTTCCTTGACTTTCTATTGAAAACTGACGAGATATGGCACAGGAACTTGAATGTGAGGTGTTGTAGAACTAGCTCTGAGGTAGCCTTCGGGCTGTTGCAGTATTAGGACAGCAAGGGAATCCGCCGTGAGTAATAGATCTCCTCCCATCATTCAAGATTCCATTTCGCACTCTCTTCGGTTTTCACAGAATTATATCCTTCATAATGTCTGAAACGCGTTTAGGAACACTTTGAATACCAAACGAACTCTATGTTGAATTTTTTTTCACTTCTAAAAGAACATAAAAAACGGTATAAATATTTCGGGAAATGCGAAATTTATTTTTATAAAAGCAATTTTGTTGACTTTCTATTGAAAACTGACGAGACATGGCACAGGAACTTGAATGTGAGGGTTTGTAGAACTAGCTCTGACGTAGCCTTCGGGCTGTTGCAGTCTTAGGACAGCAAGGGCATCCGCCGTGAGTAATAGATCTCCTCCCATCATTCAAGGTTCCATTTCGCACTCTCTTCGGTTTTCACAGAATTATTTCCTTCATAATATCTGAAACGCGTTTAACAAAACTTTGAATACCAAACGAACTGTATGTTGCATTTTTTTTCACATCTAAAAGAATATAAAAAACGGTTTAAATATTTCGGGAAATGCGAAATTTATTTTCATAAAAAGCAATTTTGTTGACTTTCTATTGAAAACTGACGAGACATGGCACAGGAACTTGAATGTGAGGGGTTGTAGAACTAGCTCTGAGGTAGCCTTCGGGCTGTTGCAGTATTAGGACAGCAAGGGCATCCGCCGTGAGTAATAGATCTCCTCCCATCATTCAAGGTTCCATTTCGCACTCTCTTCGGTTTCCAGAGAAGTTTTTTCATCATAATGACACAAACGACCGCTTCTGCGTCGAGCTTATTATTAGCCTCGGTCGGCGGTTAGGGGCGGGCGGGTGGGTCAAACGTCGTAATGAGCGTCCTTTTTCTGTCCGCGGTACTTTAAACTTTCCTTCTCTTATTCCGAATCTTTTGCGGTAACCATGTTCATAGGTCCCTTAACACGTCCTGAGTACAAGAGTCTTTATCAAAAGCCTGGTTGAAAAAAAAATTAAAAACTGAAACCGGACAAATTTAAAAGGGAAATTACACACATTAAAACCCCCCAAAAGCGGGAAGACAGGCCTCGGAGCTCTAATTACCAAACGAACTCTAAGTTGTAATTTTTTACGTTGCTAAAAGAACATATAAAATGGTTAAAATATTTCGCGAAAAAGCGAAATAAATTTTTATAAAAGAAATTTTCTTGACTTTCTATTGAAAACTGACGAGACATGGCACAGGAACTTGAATGTGAGGGGTTGTAGAACTAGCTCTGAGGTAGCCTTCGGGCTGTTGCAGTCGTAGGACAGCAAGGGCATCCGCCGTGAGTAACAGATCTCCTCCCATCATTCAAGGTTCCATTTCGCACTCTCTTCGGTTTTCACAGAATTATTTCCTTCATAATGTCTGAAACGCGTTTAAGAACACTTTGAATACCAAACGAACTCTATGTTGAATTTAATTTTCACTTCTAAAAGAACATAAAAAACGGTTTAAATATTTCGGGAAATGCGAAATTTATTTTCATAAAAAGCAATTTTGTTGACTTTCTATTGAAAACTGACGAGACATGGCACAGGAACTTGAATGTGAGGGGTTGTAGAACTAGCTCTGAGGTAGCCTTCGGGCTGTTGCAGTCTTAGGACAGCAAGGGCATCCGCCGTGAGTAACAGATCTCCTCCCATCATTCAAGGTTCCATTTCGCACTCTCTTCGGTTTTCACAGAATTATTTCCTTCATAATGTCTGAAACGCGTTTAAGAACACTTTGAATACCAAACGAACTCTATGTTGAATTTTTTTTCACTTCTAAAAGAACATAAAAACGGTATAAATATTTCGGGAAATGCGAAATTTATTTTCATAAAAAGCAATTTTGTTGATTTTCTATTGAAAACTGACGAGACATGGCACAGGAACTTGAATGTGAGGGGTTGTAGAACTAGCTCTGAGGTAGCCTTCGGGCTGTTGCAGTCTTAGGACAGCAAGGGCATCCGCCTTGAGTAATAGATCTCCTCCCATCATTCAAGGTTCCATTTCGCACTCTCTTCGGTTTTCAGAGAAGTTTTTCCATCATAATGACACAAACGACCGCTGCTGCGTCGAGCTTATTATTAGCCTCGGTCGGCGGTTAGGGGCGGGCGGGTGGGTCAAACGTCGTAATGAGCGTCATTTTTCTGTCCGCGGTACTTTAAACTTTCCTTCTCTTATTCCGAATCTTTTGCGGTAACCATGTTCATAGGTCCCTTAACACGTCCTGAGTACAAGAGTCTTTATCAAAAGCCTGGTTGAAAAAAAAATTAAAAACTGAACCCGGACAAATTTAAAAGGTAAATTACACACATTAAAACCCCCAAAAAGCGGGAAGGCAGGCCTCGGAGCTCTAATTACCAAACGAACTCTAAGTTGTAATTTTTTACGTTGCTAAAAGAACATATAAAATGGTTAAAATATTTCGCGAAAATGCGAAATAAATTTTTATAAAAGAAATTTTCTTCACTTTCTATTGAAAACTGACGAGACATGGCACAGGAACTTGAATGTGAGGGGTTGTAGAACTAGCTCTGAGGTAGCCTTCGGGCTGTTGCAGTCTTAGGACAGCAAGGGCATCCGCCGTGAGTAACAGATCTCCTCCTATCATTCAAGGTTCCATTTCGCACTCTCTTCGGTTTTCACAGAATTCTTTCCTTCATAATGTCTGAAACGCGTTTAAGAACACTTTGAATACCAAACGAACTCTATGTTGAATTTATTTTTCACTTCTAAAAGAACATAAAAAACGGTTTAAATATTTCGGGAAATGCGAAATTTATTTTTATAAAAGCAATTTTGTTGACTTTCTATTGAAAACTGACGAGACATGGCAAAGGAACTTGAATGTGAGGGGTTGTAGAACTAGCTCTGAGGTAGCCTTCGGGCTGTTGAAGTCTTAGGACAGCAAGGGCATCCGCCGTGAGTAATAGATCTCCTCCCATCATTCAAGGTTCCATTTCGCACTCTCTTCGGTTTTCACAGAATTATTTCCTTCATAATGTCTGAAACGCGTTTAAGAACACTTTTAATACCAAACGAACTCTATGTTGAATTTATTTTTCACTTCTAAAAGAACATAAAAAAACGGTTTAAATATTTCGGGAAATGCGAAATTTATTTTTACAAAAGCAATTTTGTTGACTTTCTATTGAAAACTGACGAGACATGGCACAGGACCTTGAATGTGAGGGGTTGTAGAACTAGCTCTGAGGTAGCCTTCGGGCTGTTGCAGTCTTAGGACAGCAAGGGCATCCACCGTGAGTAATAGATCTCCTCCCATCATTCAAGGTTCCATTTCGCACCCTCTTCGGTTTTCAGAGAAGTATTTCCATCATAATGACAAAAACGACCGCTGCTGCGTCGAGCTTATTATTAGCCTCGTTCGGCGGTTAGGGGCGGGCGGTTGGGTCAAACGTCGTAATGAGCGTCCTCTTTCTGTCCGCGGTACTTTAACCTTTCCTTCTCTTATTCCGAATCTTTTGCGGTAACCAGGTTCATAGGTCCGTTAACACGTCCTGAGTATAAGAATCTCTACCAGAAGCCTGGTTGAAAAAAAAATTAAAAACTGAAACCGGACAAATTTAAAAGGGAAATTACACACATTAAAAACCCCAAAAAGCGGGAAGGCAGGCCTCGGAGCTCTAATTACCAAACGAACTCTAAGTTGTAATTTTTTACGTTGCTAAAAGAACATATAAAATGGTTAAAATATTTTGCGAAAATGCGAAATAACTTTTTATAAAAGAAATTTTCTTGACTTTCTATTGAAAACTGACGAGAAATGGCACAGGAACTTGAATGTGAGGGGTTGTAGAACTAGCTCTGAGGTAGCCTTCGGGCTGTTGCAGTCTTAGGACAGCAAGGGCATCCGCCGTGAGTAATAGATCTCCTCCCATCATTCAAGGTTCCATTTCGCACTCTCTTCGGTTTTCACAGAATTATTTCCTTAATAATGTCTGAAACACGTTTAAGAACACTTTGAATACCAAACGAACTCTATGTTGAATTTTTTTTTCACTTCTAAAAGAACATAAAAAACGGTATAAATATTTCGGGAAATGCGAAATTTATTTTCATAAAAAGCAATTTTGTTGACTTTCTATTGAAAACTGACGAGACATGGCACAGGAACTTGAATGTGAGGAGTTGTGGAACTAGCTCTGAGGTAGCCTTCGGGCTGTTGCAGTCTTAGGACAGCAAGGGCATCCGCAGTGAGTAATAGATCTCCTCCCATCATTCAAGGTTCCATTTCGCACTCTCTTCGGTTTTCACAGAATTATTTCCTTAATAATGTCTGAAACACGTTTAAGAAGACGTTGAATACCAAACAAACTCTATGTTGAATTTTTTTTCACTTCTAAAAGAACATAAAAACGGTATAAATATTTAGGGAAATGCGAAATTTATTTTCATAAAAAGCAATTTTGTTGACTTTCTATTGAAAACTGACGAGACATGGCACAGGAACTTGAATGTGAGGGGTTGTAGAACGAGCTCTGAGGTAGCCTTCGGGCTGTTGCGGTCTTAGGACAGCAAGGGCATCCGCCTTGAGTAATAGATCTCCTCCCATCATTCAAGGTTCCATTTCGCACTCTCTTCGGTTTTCAGAGAAGTTTTTCCATCATAATGACACAAACGACCGCTGCTGCGTCGAGCTTATTATTAGCCTCGGTCGGCGGTTAGGGGCGGGCGGGTGTGTCAAACGTCGTAATGAGCGTCATTTTTCTGTCCGCTTTACTTTAAACTTTCCTTCTCTTATTCCGAATCTTTTGCGGTAACCATGTTCATAGGTCCCTTAACACGTCCTGAGTACAAGAGTCTTTATCAAAAGCCTGGTTGAAAAAAAAATTAAAAACTGAAACCGGACAAATTTAAAAGGTAAATTACACACATTAAAACCCCCAAAAAGCGGTAAGGCAGGCCTCGGAGCTCTAATTACCAAACGAACTCTAAGTTGTAATTTTTTACGTTGCTAAAAGAACATATAAAATGGTTAAAATATTTCGCGAAAATGCGAAATAAATTTTTATAAAAGAAATTTTCTTGACTTTCTATTGAAAACTGACGAGACATGGCACAGGAACTTGAATGTGAGGGGTTGTAGAACTAGCTCTGAGGTAGCCTTCGGGCTGTTGCAGTCTTAGGACAGCAAGGGCATCCGCCGTGAGTAACAGATCTCCTCCCATCATTCAAGGTTCCATTTCGCACTCTCTTCGGTTTTCACAGAATTATTTCCTTCATAATGTCTGAAACGCGTTTAAGAACACTTTGAATACCAAACGAACTCTATGTTGAATTTATTTTTCACTTCTAAAAGAACATAAAAAACGGTTTAAATATTTCGGGAAATGCGAAATTTATTTTTATAAAAGCAATTTTGTTGACTTTCTATTGAAAACTGACGAGACATGGCAAAGGAACTTGAATGTGAGGGGTTGTAGAACTAGCTCTGAGGTAGCCTTCGGGCTGTTGAAGTCTTAGGACAGCAAGGGCATCCGCCGTGAGTAATAGATCTCCTCCCATCATTCAAGGTTCCATTTCGCACTCTCTTCGGTTTTCACAGAATTATTTCCTTCATAATGTCTGAAACGCGTTTAAGAACACTTTTAATACCAAACGAACTCTATGTTGAATTTATTTTTCACTTCTAAAAGAACATAAAAAAACGGTTTAAATATTTCGGGAAATGCGAAATTTATTTTTACAAAAGCAATTTTGTTGACTTTCTATTGAAAACTGACGAGACATGGCACAGGACCTTGAATGTGAGGGGTTGTAGAATTAGCTCTGAGGTAGCCTTCGGGCTGTTGCAGTCTTAGGACAGCAAGGGCATCCACCGTGAGTAATAGATCTCCTCCCATCATTCAAGGTTCCATTTCGCACCCTCTTCGGTTTTCAGAGAAGTATTTCCATCATAATGACAAAAACGACCGCTGCTGCGTCGAGCTTATTATTAGCCTCGTTCGGCGGTTAGGGGCGGGCGGTTGGGTCAAACGTCGTAATGAGCGTCCTCTTTCTGTCCGCGGTACTTTAACCTTTCCTTCTCTTATTCCGAATCTTTTGCGGTAACCAGGTTCATAGGTCCCTTAACACGTCCTGAGTATAAGAATCTCTACCAGAAGCCTGGTTGAAAAAAAAATTAAAAACTGAAACCGGACAAATTTAAAAGGGAAATTACACACATTAAAAACCCCAAAAAGCGGGAAGGCAGGCCTCGGAGCTCTAATTACCAAACGAACTCTAAGTTGTAATTTTTTACGTTGCTAAAAGAACATATAAAATGGTTAAAATATTTTGCGAAAATGCGAAATAACTTTTTATAAAAGAAATTTTCTTGACTTTCTATTGAAAACTGACGAGAAATGGCACAGGAACTTGAATGTGAGGGGTTGTAGAACTAGCTCTGAGGTAGCCTTCGGGCTGTTGCAGTCTTAGGACAGCAAGGGCATCCGCCGTGAGTAATAGATCTCCTCCCATCATTCAAGGTTCCATTTCGCACTCTCTTCGGTTTTCACAGAATTATTTCCTTAATAATGTCTGAAACACGTTTAAGAACACTTTGAATACCAAACGAACTCTATGTTGAATTTTTTTTTCACTTCTAAAAGAACATAAAAAACGGTATAAATATTTCGGGAAATGCGAAATTTATTTTCATAAAAAGCAATTTTGTTGACTTTCTATTGAAACCTGACGAGACATGGCACAGGAACTTGAATGTGAGGAGTTGTGGAACTAGCTCTGAGGTAGCCTTCGGGCTGTTGCAGTCTTAGGACAGCAAGGGCATCCGCAGTGAGTAATAGATCTCCTCCCATCATTCAAGGTTCCATTTTGCACTCTCTTCGGTTTTCAGAGAAGTTTTTCCATCATAATGACACAAACGACCGCTGCTGCGTCGAGCTTATTATTAGCCTCGGTCGGCGGTTAGGGGCGGGCGGGTGTGTCAAACGTCGTAATGAGCGTCATTTTTCTGTCCGCTTTACTTTAAACTTTCCTTCTCTTATTCCGAATCTTTTGCGGTAACCATGTTCATAGGTCCCTTAACACGTCCTGAGTACAAGAGTCTTTATCAAAAGCCTGGTTGAAAAAAAATTAAAAACTGAACCCGGACAAATTTAAAAGGTAAATTACACACATTAAAACCCCCAAAAAGCGGGAAGGCAGGCCTCGGAGCTCTAATTACCAAACGAACTCTAAGTTGTAATTTTTTACGTTGCTAAAAGAACATATAAAATGGTTAAAATATTTCGCGAAAATGCGAAATAAATTTTTATAAAAGAAATTTCCTTGACTTTCTATTGAAAACTGACGAGACATGGCACAGGAACTTGAATGTGAGGTGTTGTAGAACTAGCTCTGGGGTAGCCTTCGGGCTGTTGCAGTATTAGGACAGCAAGGGAATCCGCCGTGAGTAATAGATCTCATCCCATCATTCAAGATTCCATTTCGCACTCTCTTCGGTTTTCACAGAATTATATCCTTCATAATGTCTGAAACGCGTTTAGGAACACTTTGAATACCAAACGAACTCTATGTTGAATTTTTTTTCACTTCTAAAAGAACATAAAAAACGGTATAAATATTTCGGGAAATGCGAAATTTATTTTTATAAAAGCAATTTTGTTGACTTTCTATTGAAAACTGACGAGACATGGTACAGGAACTTGAATGTGAGGGGTTGTAGAACTAGCTCTGAGGTAGCCTTCGGGCTGTTGCAGTCTTAGGACAGCAAGGGCATCCGCCGTGAGTAATAGATCTCCTCCCATCATTGAAGGTTCCATTTCGCACTCTCTTCGGTTTTCAGAGAAGTTTTTCCATCATAATGACACAAACGACCGCTGCTGCGTCGAGCTTATTATTAGCCTCGTTCGGCGGTTAGGGGCGGGCGGTTGGGTCAAACGTCGTAATGAGCGTCCTCTTTCTGTCCGCGGTACTTTAACCTTTCCTTCTCTTATTCCGAATCTTTTGCGGTAACCAGGTTCATAGGTCCCTTAACACGTCCTGAGTATAAGAATCTCTACCAGAAGCCTGGTTGAAAAAAAAATTAAAAACTGAAACCGGACAAATTTAAAAGGGAAATTACACACATTAAAAACCCCAAAAAGCGGGAAGGCAGGCCTCGGAGCTCTAATTACCAAACGAACTCTAAGTTGTAATTTTTTACGTTGCTAAAAGAACATATAAAATGGTTAAAATATTTCGCGAAAATGCGAAATAAATTTTTATAAAAGAAATTTTCTTGACTTTCTATTGAAAACTGACGAGACATGGCACAGGAACTTGAATGTGAGGGGTTGTAGAACTAGCTCTGAGGTAGCCTTCGGGCTGTTGCAGTCTTAGGACAGCAAGGGCATCCGCCGTGAGTAACAGATCTCCTCCCATCATTCAAGGTTCCATTTCGCACTCTCTTCGGTTTTCACAGAATTATTTCCTTCATAATGTCTGAAACGCGTTTAAGAACACTTTGAATACCAAACGAACTCTATGCTGAATTTATTTTTCACTTCTAAAAGAACATAAAAAACGGTTCAAATATTTCGGGAAATGCGAAATTTATTTTTATAAAAGCAATTTTGTTGACTTTCTATTGAAAACTGACGAGACATGGCAAAGGAACTTGAATGTGAGGGGTTGTAGAACTAGCTCTGAGGTAGCCTTCGGGCTGTTGCAGTCTTAGGACAGCAAGGGCATCCGCCGTGAGTAATAGATCTCCCATCATTCAAGGTTCCATTTCGCACTCTCTTCGGTTTTCACAGAATTATTTCCTTCATAATGTCTGAAACGCGTTTAAGAAGACGTTGAATACCAAACGAACTCTATGTTGAATTTTTTTTCACTTCTAAAAGAACATAAAAAACGGTTTAAATATTTCGGGAAATGCGAAATTTATTTTTACAAAAGCAATTTTGTTGACTTTCTATTGAAAACTGACGAGACATGGCACAGGACCTTGAATGTGAGGGGTTGTAGAACTAGCTCTGAGGTAGCCTTCGGGCTGTTGCAGTCTTAGGACAGCAAGGGCATCCACCGTGAGTAATGGATCTCCTCCCATCATTCAAGGTTCCATTTCGCACCCTCTTCGGTTTTCAGAGAAGTATTTCCATCATAATGACACAAACGACCGCTGCTGCGTCGAGCTTATTATTAGCCTCGTTCGGCGGTTAGGGGCGGGCGGTTGGGTCAAACGTCGTAATGAGCGTCCTCTTTCTGTCCGCGGTACTTTAACCTTTCCTTCTCTTATTCCGAATCTTTTGCGGTAACCAGGTTCATAGGTCCCTTAACACGTCCTGAGTATAAGAATCTCTACCAGAAGCCTGGTTGAAAAAAAAATTAAAAACTGAAACCGGACAAATTTAAAAGGGAAATTACACACATTAAAAACCCCAAAAAGCGGGAAGGCAGGCCTCGGAGCTCTAATTACCAAACGAACTCTAAGTTGTAATTTTTTACGTTGCTAAAAGAACATATAAAATGGTTAAAATATTTCGCGAAAATGCGAAATAAATTTTTATAAAAGAAATTTTCTTGACTTTCTATTGAAAACTGACGAGACATGGCACAGGAACTTGAATGTGAGGGGTTGTAGAACTAGCTCTGAGGTAGCCTTCGGGCTGTTGCAGTCTTAGGACAGCAAGGGCATCCGCCGTGAGTAACAGATCTCCTCCCATCATTCAAGGTTCCATTTCGCACTCTCTTCGGTTTTCACAGAATTATTTCCTTCATAATGTCTGAAACGCGTTTAAGAACACTTTGAATACCAAACGAACTCTATGCTGAATTTATTTTTCACTTCTAAAAGAACATAAAAAACGGTTCAAATATTTCGGGAAATGCGAAATTTATTTTTATAAAAGCAATTTTGTTGACTTTCTATTGAAAACTGACGAGACATGGCAAAGGAACTTGAATGTGAGGGGTTGTAGAACTAGCTCTGAGGTAGCCTTCGGGCTGTTGCAGTCTTAGGACAGCAAGGGCATCCGCCGTGAGTAATAGATCTCCCATCATTCAAGGTTCCATTTCGCACTCTCTTCGGTTTTCACAGAATTATTTCCTTCATAATGTCTGAAACGCGTTTAAGAAGACGTTGAATACCAAACGAACTCTATGTTGAATTTTTTTTCACTTCTAAAAGAACATAAAAAACGGTTTAAATATTTCGGGAAATGCGAAATTTATTTTTACAAAAGCAATTTTGTTGACTTTCTATTGAAAACTGACGAGACATGGCACAGGACCTTGAATGTGAGGGGTTGTAGAACTAGCTCTGAGGTAGCCTTCGGGCTGTTGCAGTCTTAGGACAGCAAGGGCATCCACCGTGAGTAATGGATCTCCTCCCATCATTCAAGGTTCCATTTCGCACCCTCTTCGGTTTTCAGAGAAGTATTTCCATCATAATGACAAAAACGACCGCTGCTGCGTCGAGCTTATTATTAGTCTCGGTCGGCGGTTAGGGGCGGGCGGGTGGGTCAACCGTCGTAATGAGCGTCCTCTTTCTGTCCGCGGTACTTTAAACTTTCCTTCTCTTATTCCGACTCTTTTGCGGTAACCAGGTTCATAGGTCCCTTAACACGTCCCCAGTATAAGAGTCTCTACCAGAAGCCTGGTTGAAAAAAAAATCAAAAACTGAAGCCGGACAAATTTAAATGGGAAATTACACACATTAAAAACCCCAAAATGCGGGAAGGCAGGCCTCGGAGCTCTAATTACCAAACGAACTCTAAGTTGTAATTTTTTACGTTGCTAAAAAAACATATAAAATGGTTAAAATATTTTGCGAAAATGCGAAATAACTTTTTATAAAAGAAATTTTCTTGACTTTCTATTGAAAACTGACGAGAAATGGCACAGGAACTTGATTGTGAGGGGTTGTAGAACTAGCTCTGAGGTAGCCTTCGGGCTGTTGCAGTCTTAGGACAGCAAGGGCATCCGCCGTGAGTAATAGATCTCCTCCCATCATTCAAGGTTCCATTTCGCACTCTCTTCGGTTTTCACAGAATTATATCCTTCATAATATCTGAAACGCATTTAAGAACACTTTGAATACCAAACGTACTCCATGTTGAATTTATTTTTCACTTCTAAAAGAACATAAAAAACGGTTTAAATATTTCGGGAAATGCGAAATTTATTTTTACAAAAGCAATTTTGTTGACTTTCTATTGAAAACTGACGAGACATGGCACAGAACCTTGAATGTGAGGGGTTGTAGAACTAGCTCTGAGGTAGCCTTCGGGCTGTTGCAGTCTTAGGACAGCAAGGGCATCCGCCGTGAGTAATAGATCTCCTCCCATCATTCAAGGTTCCATTTCGCACCCTCTTCGGTTTTCAGAGAAGTATTTCCATCATAATGACAAAAACGACCGCTGCTGCGTCGAGCTTATTATTAGTCTCGGTCGGCGGTTAGGGGCGGGCGGGTGGGTCAACCGTCGTAATGAGCGTCATCTTTCTGTCCGCGGTACTTTAAACTTTCCTGCTCTTATTCCGACTCTTTTGCGGTAACCAGGTTCATAGGTCCCTTAACACGTCCCGAGTATAAGAGTCTCTACCAGAAGCCTGGTTGAAAAAAAAAATTAAAAACTGAAACCGGACAAATTTAAATGGGAAATTACACATACTAAAAACCCCAAAAAGCGGGAAGGCAGGCCTCGGAGCTCTAATTACCAAACGAACTCTAAGTTGTAATTTTTTACGTTTCTAAAAGAACATATAAAATGGTTAAAATATTTTGCGAAAATGCGAAATAAATTTTTATAAAAGAAATTTTCTTGAATTTCTATTGAAAACTGACGAGACATGGCACAGGAACTTGAATGTGAGGGGTTGTAGAACTAGCTCTGAGGTAGCCTTCGGGCTGTTGCAGTCTTAGGACAGCAAGGGCATCCGCCGTGAAAAATAGATCTCCTCCCATCATTCAAGGTTCCATTTCGCACTCTCTTCGGTTTTCACAGAATTATTTCCTTAATAATGTCTGAAACACGTTTAAGAAGACTTTGAATACCAAACGAACTCTATGTTGAATTTTTTTTCACTTCTAAAAGAACATAAAAAACGGTATAAATATTTCGGGAAATGCGAAATTTATTTTTATAAAAGCAATTTTGTTGACTTTCTATTGAAAACTGACGAGACATGGTACAGGAACTTGAATGTGAGGGGTTGTAGAACTAGCTCTGAGGTAGCCTTCGGGCTGTTGCAGTCTTAGGACAGCAAGGGCATCCGCCGTGAGTAATAGATCTCCTCCCATCATTGAAGGTTCCATTTCGCACTCTCTTCGGTTTTCAGAGAAGTTTTTCCATCATAATGACACAAACGACCGCTGCTGCGTCGAGCTTATTATTAGCCTCGTTCGGCGGTTAGGGGCGGGCGGTTGGGTCAAACGTCGTAATGAGCGTCCTCTTTCTGTCCGCGGTACTTTAACCTTTCCTTCTCTTATTCCGAATCTTTTGCGGTAACCAGGTTCATAGGTCCCTTAACACGTCCTGAGTATAAGAATCTCTACCAGAAGCCTGGTTGAAAAAAAAATTAAAAACTGAAACCGGACAAATTTAAAAGGGAAATTACACACATTAAAAACCCCAAAAAGCGGGAAGGCAGGCCTCGGAGCTCTAATTACCAAACGAACTCTAAGTTGTAATTTTTTACGTTGCTAAAAGAACATATAAAATGGTTAAAATATTTCGCGAAAATGCGAAATAAATTTTTATAAAAGAAATTTTCTTGACTTTCTATTGAAAACTGACGAGACATGGCACAGGAACTTGAATGTGAGGGGTTGTAGAACTAGCTCTGAGGTAGCCTTCGGGCTGTTGCAGTCTTAGGACAGCAAGGGCATCCGCCGTGAGTAACAGATCTCCTCCCATCATTCAAGGTTCCATTTCGCACTCTCTTCGGTTTTCACAGAATTATTTCCTTCATAATGTCTGAAACGCGTTTAAGAACACTTTGAATACCAAACGAACTCTATGCTGAATTTATTTTTCACTTCTAAAAGAACATAAAAAACGGTTCAAATATTTCGGGAAATGCGAAATTTATTTTTATAAAAGCAATTTTGTTGACTTTCTATTGAAAACTGACGAGACATGGCAAAGGAACTTGAATGTGAGGGGTTGTAGAACTAGCTCTGAGGTAGCCTTCGGGCTGTTGAAGTCTTAGGACAGCAAGGGCATCCGCCGTGAGTAATAGATCTCCCATCATTCAAGGTTCCATTTCGCACTCTCTTCGGTTTTCACAGAATTATTTCCTTCATAATGTCTGAAACGCGTTTAAGAAGACGTTGAATACCAAACGAACTCTATGTTGAATTATTTTCACTTCTAAAAGAACATAAAAACGGTATAAATATTTCGGGAAATGCGAAATTTATTTTCATAAAAAGCAATTTTGTTGACTTTCTATTGAAAACTGACGAGACATGGCACAGGAACTTGAATGTGAGGGGTTGTAGAACTAGCTCTGAGGTAGCCTTCGGGCTGTTGCAGTCTTAGGACAGCAAGGGCATCCGCCTTGAGTAATAGATCTCCTCCCATCATTCAAGGTTCCATTTCGCACTCTCTTCGGTTTTCAGAGAAGTTTTTCCATCATAATGACACAAATGACCGCTGCTGCGTCGAGCTTATTATTAGCCTCGGTCGGCGGTTAGGGGCGGGCGGGTGGGTCAAACGTCGTAATGAGCGTCATTTTTCTGTCCGCGGTACTTTAAACTTTCCTTCTCTTATTCCGAATCTTTTGCGGTAACCATGTTCATAGGTCCCTTAACACGTCCTGAGTACAAGAGTCTTTATCAAAAGCCTGGTTGAAAAAAAAATTAAAAACTGAACCCGGACAAATTTAAAAGGTAAATTACACACATTAAAACCCCCAAAAAGCGGGAAGGCAGGCCTCGGAGCTCTAATTACCAAACGAACTCTAAGTTGTAATTTTTTACGTTGCTAAAAGAACATATAAAATGGTTAATATATTTCGCGAAAATGCGAAATAAATTTTTATAAAAGAAATTTTCTTGACTTTCTATTGAAAACTGACGAGACATGGCACAGGAACTTGAATGTGAGGGGTTGTAGAACTAGCTCTGAGGTAGCCTTCGGGCTGTTGCAGTATTAGGACAGCAAGGGAATCCGCCGTGAGTAATAGATCTCCTCCCATCATTCAAGATTCCATTTCGCACTCTCTTCGGTTTTCACAGAATTATATCCTTCATAATGTCTGAAACGCGTTTAGGAACACTTTGAATACCAAACGAACTCTATGTTGAATTTTTTTTCACTTCTAAAAGAACATAAAAAACGGTATAAATATTTCGGGAAATGCGAAATTTATTTTTATAAAAGCAATTTTGTTGACTTTCTATTGAAAACTGACGAGACATGGCACAGGAACTTGAATGTGAGGGGTTGTAGAACTAGCTCTGACGTAGCCTTCGGGCTGTTGCAGTCTTAGGACAGCAAGGGCATCCGCCGTGAGTAATAGATCTTTTCCCATCATTCAAGGTTCCATTTCGCACTCTCTTCGGTTTTCACAGAATTATTTCCTTCATAATATCTGAAACGCGTTTAACAAAACTTTGAATACCAAACGAACTGTATGTTGCATTTTTTTTCACATCTAAAAGAATATAAAAAACGGTTTAAATATTTCGGGAAATGCGAAATTTATTTTCATAAAAAGCAATTTTGTTGACTTTCTATTGAAAACTGACGAGACATGGCACAGGAACTTGAATGTGAGGGGTTGTAGAACTAGCTCTGAGGTAGCCTTCGGGCTGTTGCAGTCTTAGGACAGCAAGGGCATCCGCCGTGAGTAATAGATCTCCTCCCATCATTGAAGGTTCCATTTCGCACTCTCTTCGGTTTCCAGAGAAGTTTTTTCATCATAATGACACAAACGACCGCTGCTGCGTCGAGCTTATTATTAGCCTCGGTCGACGGTTAGGGGCGGGCGGGTGGGTCAAACGTCGTAATGAGCGTCCTTTTTCTGTCCGCGGTACTTTAAACTTTCCTTCTCTTATTCCGAATCTTTTGCGGTAACCATGTTCATAGGTCCCTTAACACGTCCTGAGTACAAGAGTCTTTATCAAAAGCCTGGTTGAAAAAAAAATTAAAAACTGAAACCGGACAAATTTAAAAGGGAAATTACACACATTAAAACCCCCAAAAAGCGGGAAGACAGGCCTCGGAGCTCTAATTACCAAACGAACTCTAAGTTGTAATTTTTTACGTTGCTAAAAGAACATATAAAATGGTTAAAATATTTCGCGAAAAAGCGAAATAAATTTTTATAAAAGAAATTTTCTTGACTTTCTATTGAAAACTGACGAGACATGGCACAGGAACTTGAATGTGAGGGGTTGTAGAACTAGCTCTGAGGTAGCCTTCGGGCTGTTGCAGTCTTAGGACAGCAAGGGCATCCGCCGTGAGTAACAGATCTCCTCCCATCATTCAAGGTTCCATTTCGCACTCTCTTCGGTTTTCACAGAATTATTTCCTTCATAATGTCTGAAACGCGTTTAAGAACACTTTGAATACCAAACGAACTCTATGTTGAATTTAATTTTCACTTCTAAAAGAACATAAAAAACGGTTTAAATATTTCGGGAAATGCGAAATTTATTTTCATAAAAAGCAATTTTGTTGACTTTCTATTGAAAACTGACGAGACATGGCACAGGAACTTGAATGTGAGGGGTTGTAGAACTAGCTCTGAGGTAGCCTTCGGGCTGTTGCAGTCTTAGGACAGCAAGGGCATCCGCCGTGAGTAACAGATCTCCTCCCATCATTCAAGGTTCCATTTCGCACTCTCTTCGGTTTTCACAGAATTATTTCCTTCATAATGTCTGAAACGCGTTTAAGAACACTTTGAATACCAAACGAACTCTATGTTGAATTTTTTTTCACTTCTAAAAGAACATAAAAACGGTATAAATATTTCGGGAAATGCGAAATTTATTTTCATAAAAAGCAATTTTGTTGACTTTCTATTGAAAACTGACGAGACATGGCACAGGAACTTGAATGTGAGGGGTTGTAGAACTAGCTCTGAGGTAGCCTTCGGGCTGTTGCAGTCTTAGGACAGCAAGGGCATCCGCCTTGAGTAATAGATCTCCTCCCATCATTCAAGGTTCCATTTCGCACTCTCTTCGGTTTTCAGAGAAGTTTTTCCATCATAATGACACAAACGACCGCTGCTGCGTCGAGCTTATTATTAGCCTCGGTCGGCGGTTAGGGGCGGGCGGGTGGGTCAAACGTCGTAATGAGCGTCATTTTTCTGTCCGCGGTACTTTAAACTTTCCTTCTCTTATTCCGAATCTTTTGCGGTAACCATGTTCATAGGTCCCTTAACACGTCCTGAGTACAAGAGTCTTTATCAAAAGCCTGGTTGAAAAAAAAATTAAAAACTGAACCCGGACAAATTTAAAAGGTAAATTACACACATTAAAACCCCCAAAAAGCGGGAAGGCAGGCCTAGGAGCTCTAATTACCAAACGAACTCTAAGTTGTAATTTTTTACGTTGCTAAAAGAACATATAAAATGGTTAAAATATTTCGCGAAAATGCGAAATAAATTTTTATAAAAGAAATTTTCTTGACTTTCTATTGAAAACTGACGAGACATGGCACAGGAACTTGAATGTGAGGGGTTGTAGAACTAGCTCTGAGGTAGCCTTCGGGCTGTTGCAGTCTTAGGACAGCAAGGGCATCCGCCGTGAGTAACAGATCTCCTCCCATCATTCAAGGTTCCATTTCGCACTCTCTTCGGTTTTCACAGAATTATTTCCTTCATAATGTCTGAAACGCGTTTAAGAACACTTTGAATACCAAACGAACTCTATGTTGAATTTATTTTTCACTTCTAAAAGAACATAAAAAACGGTTTAAATATTTCGGGAAATGCGAAATTTATTTTTATAAAAGCAATTTTGTTGACTTTCTTTTGAAAACTGACGAGACATGGCAAAGGAACTTGAATGTGAGGGGTTGTAGAACTAGCTCTGAGGTAGCCTTCGGGCTGTTGAAGTCTTAGGACAGCAAGGGCATCCGCCGTGAGTAATAGATCTCCTCCCATCATTCAAGGTTCCATTTCGCAACCTCTTCGGTTTTCAGAGAAGTATTTCAATCATAATGACAAAAACGACCGCTGCTGCGTCGAGCTTATTATTAGTCCCGGTCGGCGGTTAGGGGCGGGCGGGTGGGTCAACCGTCGTAATGAGCGTCATCTTTCTGTCCGCGGTACTTTAAACTTTCCTTCTCTTATTCCGACTCTTTTGCGGTAACCAGGTTCATAGGTCCCTTAACACGTCCCGAGTATAAGAGTCTCTACCAGAAGCCTGGTTGAAAAAAAAAATTAAAAACTGAAACCGGACAAATTTAAATGGGAAATTACACATACTAAAAACACCAAAAAGCGGGAAGGCAGGCCTCGGAGCTCTAAATACCAAACGAACTCGAAGTTGTAATTTTTTTCGTTGCTAAAAGAACATATAAAATGGTTAAAATATTTCGCGAAAATGCGAAATAAATTTTTATAAAAGAAATTTCCTTGACTTTCTATTGAAAACTGACGAGACATGGGACAGGAACTTGAATGTGAGGTGTTGTAGAACTAGCTCTGGGGTAGCCTTCGGGCTGTTGCAGTATTAGGACAGCAAGGGAATCCGCCGTGAGTAATAGATCTCATCCCATCATTCAAGATTCCATTTCGCACTCTCTTCGGTTTTCACAGAATTATATCCTTCATAATGTCTGAAACGCGTTTAGGAACACTTTGAATACCAAACGAACTCTATGTTGAATTTTTTTTCACTTCTAAAAGAACATAAAAAACGGTATAAATATTTCGGGAAATGCGAAATTTATTTTTATAAAAGCAATTCTGTTGACTTTCTATTGAAAACTGACGAGACATGGTACAGGAACTTGAATGTGAGGGGTTGTAGAACTAGCTCTGAGGTAGCCTTCGGGCTGTTGCAGTCTTAGGACAGCAAGGGCATCCGCCGTGAGTAATAGATCTCCTCCCATCATCCAAGGTTCCATTTCGCACTCTCTTCGGTTTTCACAGAATTATTTCCTTCATAATATCTGAAACGCGTTTAACAAAACTTTGAATACCAAACGAACTCTATGTTGCATTTTTTTTCACATCTAAAAGAACATAAAAAACGGTTTAAATATTTCGGGAAATGCGAAATTTATTTTCATAAAAAGCAATTTTGTTGACTTTCTATTGAAAACTGACGAGACATGGCACAGGAACTTGAATGTGAGGGGTTGTAGAACTAGCTCTGAGGTAGCCTTCGGGCTGTTGCGGTCTTAGGACAGCAAGGGCATCCGCCTTGAGTAATAGATCTCCTCCCATCATTCAAGGTTCCATTTCGCACCCTCTTCGGTTTTCAGAGAAGTATTTCCATCATAATGACAAAAACGACCGCTGCTGCGTCGAGCTTATTATTAGTCTCGGTCGGCGGTTAGGGGCGGGCGGGTGGGTCAACCGTCGTAATGAGCGTCCTCTTTCTGTCCGCGGTACTTTAAACTTTCCTTCTCTTATTCCGACTCTTTTGCGGTAACCAGGTTCATAGGTCCCTTAACACGTCCCGAGTATAAGAGTCTCTACCAGAAGCCTGGTTGAAAAAAAAAATCAAAAACTGAAGCCGGACAAATTTAAATGGGAAATTACACACATTAAAAACCCCAAAATGCGGGAAGGCAGGCCTCGGAGCTCTAATTACCAAACGAACTCTAAGTTGTAATTTTTTACGTTGCTAAAAGAACATATAAAATGGTTAAAATATTTTGCGAAAATGCGAAATAACTTTTTATAAAAGAAATTTTCTTGACTTTCTATTGAAAACTGACGTGAAATGGCACAGGAACTTGATTGTGAGGGGTTGTAGAACTAGCTCTGAGGTAGCCTTCGGGCTGTTGCAGTCTTAGGACAGCAAGGGCATCCGCCGTGAGTAATAGATCTCCTCCCATCATTCAAAGTTCCATTTCGCACTCTCTTCTGTTTTCACAGAATTATTTCCTTCATAATGTCTGAAACGCGTTTAAGAACACTTTGAATACCAAACGAACTCTATGTTGAATTTATTTTTCACTTCTAAAAGAACATAAATAACGGTTTAAATATTTCGGGAAATGCGAAATTTATTTTTACAAAAGCAATTTTGTTGACTTTCTATTGAAAACTGACGAGACATGGCACAGGAACTTGAATGTGAGGGGTTGTAGAACTAGCTCTGAGGTAGCCTTCGGGCTGTTGCAGTCTTAGGACAGCAAGGGCATCCGCCGTGAGTAATAGATCTCCTCCCATCATTCAAGGTTCCATTTCGCACTCTCTTCGGTTTTCAGAGAAGTTTTTCCATCAAAATGACACAAACGACCGCTGCTGCGTCGAGCTTATTATTAGCCTCGGTGGGCGGTTAGGGGCGGGCGGGTGGGTCAAACGTCGTAATGAGCGTCCTTTTTCTGTCCGCGGTACTTTAAACTTTCCTTCTCTTATTCCGAATCTTTTGCGGTAACCATTTTCATAGGTCCCTTAACACGTCCTGAGTACAAGAGTCTCTATCAGAAGCCTGGTTGAAAAAAAAATTAAAAACTGAAACCGGACAAATTTAAAAGGGAAATTACACACATTAAAAACCCCAAAAAGCGGGAAGGCAGGCCTCGGAGCTCTAATTACCAAACGAACTCTAAGTTGTAATTTTTTACGTTTCTAAAAGAACATATAAAATGGTTAAAATATTTTGCGAAAATGCGAAATAAATTTTTATAAAAGAAATTTTCTTGAATTTCTATTGAAAACTGACGAGACATGGCACAGGAACTTGAATGTGAGGGGTTGTAGAACTAGCTCTGAGGTAGCCTTCGGGCTGTTGCAGTCTTAGGACAGCAAGGGCATCCGCCGTGAAAAATAGATCTCCTCCCATCATTCAAGGTTCCATTTCGCACTCTCATCGGTTTTCACAGAATTATTTCCTTATTAATGTCTGAAACACGTTTAAGAAGACTTTGAATACCAAACGAACTCTATGTTGAATTTTTTTTCACTTCTAAAAGAACATAAAAACGGTATAAATATTTCGGGAAATGCGAAATTTATTTTCATAAAAAGCAATTTTGTTGACTTTCTATTGAAAACTGACGAGACATGGCACAGGAACTTGAATGTGAGGGGTTGTAGAATTAGCTCTGAGGTAGCCTTCGGGCTGTTGCAGTCTTAGGACAGCAAGGGCATCCGCCGTGAGTAATAGATCTCCTCCCATCATTCAAGGTTCCATTTCGCACTCTCTTCGGTTTTCACAGAATTATTTCCTTAATAATGTCTGAAACGCGTTTAAGAACACTTTGAATACCAAACGAACTCTATGTTGAATTATTTTCACTTCTAAAAGAACATAAAAAACGGTATAAATATTTCGGGAAATGCGAAATTTATTTTCATAAAAAGCAATTTTGTTGATTTTCTATTGAAAACTGGCGAGACATGGCACAGGAACTTGAATGTGAGGGGTTGTAGAACTAGCTCTGAGGTAGCCTTCGGGCTGTTGCATTCTTAGGACAGCAAGGGCATCCGCCGTGAGTAATAGATCTCCTCCCATCATTCAAGGTTCCATTTCGCACTCTCTTCGGTTTTCAGAGAAGTTTTTCCATCAGAATGACACAAACGACCGCTGCTGCGTCGAGCTTATTATTAGCCTCGGTGGGCGGTTAGGGGCGGGCGGGTGGGTAAAACGTCCTAATGAGCGCTTTTTTTCTGTCCGCGGTACTTTAAACTTTCCTTCTCTTAATCCGATTCTTTTGCGGTAACCATGTTCATAGGTCCCTTAACACGTCCTGAGTACAAGTCTCTATCAGAAGCCTGGTTGAAAAAAAAATTAAAAACTGAAACCGGACAAATTTAAAAGGGAAATTACACACATTAAAAACCCCAAAAAGCGGGAAGGCAGGCCTCGGAGCTCTAATTACCAAACGAACTCTAAGTTGTAATTTTTTACGTTGCTAAAAGAACATATAAAATGGTTAAAATATTTTGCGAAAATGCGAAATAAATTTTTATAAAAGAAATTTTCTTGAATTTCTATTGAAAACTGACGAGACATGCACAGAAACTTGAATGTGAGGGGTTGTAGAACTAGCTCTGAGGTAGCCTTCGGGCTGTTGCAGTCTTAGGACAGCAAGGACATCCGCCTTGCGTAATAGATCTACTCCCATCATTCAAGATTCCATTTCGCACTCTCTTCGGTTTTCACAGAATTATATCCTTCATAATGTCTGAAACGCGTTTAGGAACACTTTGAATACCAAACGAACTCTATGTTGAATTTTTTTCACTTCTAAAAGAACATAAAAACGGTATAAATATTTCGGGAAATGCGAAATTTATTTTCATAAAAAGCAATTTTGTTGACTTTCTATTGAAAACTGACGAGACATGGCACAGGAACTTGAATGTTAGGGGTTGTAGAACTAGCTCTGAGGTAGCCTTCGGGCTGTTGCAGTCTTAGGACAGCAAGGGCATCCGCCGTGAGTAATAGATCTCCTCCCATCATTCAAAGTTCCATTTCGCACTCTCTTCTGTTTTCACAGAATTATTTCCTTCATAATGTCTGAAACGCGTTTAAGAACACTTTGAATACCAAACGAACTCTATGTTGAATTTATTTTTCACTTCTAAAAGAACATAAATAACGGTTTAAATATTTCGGGAAATGCGAAATTTATTTTTACAAAAGCAATTTTGTTGACTTTCTATTGAAAACTGACGAGACATGGCACAGGAACTTGAATGTGAGGGGTTGTAGAACTAGCTCTGAGGTAGCCTTCGGGCTGTTGCAGTCTTAGGACAGCAAGGGCATCCGCCGTGAGTAATAGATCTCCTCCCATCATTCAAGGTTCCATTTCGCACTCTCTTCGGTTTTCAGAGAAGTTTTTCCATCAAAATGACACAAACGACCGCTGCTGCGTCGAGCTTATTATTAGCCTCGGTGGGCGGTTAGGGGCGGGCGGGTGGGTCAAACGTCGTAATGAGCGTCCTTTTTCTGTCCGCGGTACTTTAAACTTTCCTTCTCTTATTCCGAATCTTTTGCGGTAACCATTTTCATAGGTCCCTTAACACGTCCTGAGTACAAGAGTCTCTATCAGAAGCCTGGTTGAAAAAAAAATTAAAAACTGAAACCGGACAAATTTAAAAGGGAAATTACACACATTAAAAACCCCAAAAAGCGGGAAGGCAGGCCTCGGAGCTCTAATTACCAAACGAACTCTAAGTTGTAATTTTTTACGTTTCTAAAAGAACATATAAAATGGTTAAAATATTTTGCGAAAATGCGAAATAAATTTTTATAAAAGAAATTTTCTTGAATTTCTATTGAAAACTGACGAGACATGGCACAGGAACTTGAATGTGAGGGGTTGTAGAACTAGCTCTGAGGTAGCCTTCGGGCTGTTGCAGTCTTAGGACAGCAAGGGCATCCGCCGTGAAAAATAGATCTCCTCCCATCATTCAAGGTTCCATTTCGCACTCTCTTCGGTTTTCACAGAATTATTTCCTTAATAATGTCTGAAACACGTTTAAGAAGACTTTGAATACCAAACGAACTCTATGTTGAATTTTTTTTCACTTCTAAAAGAACATAAAAACGGTATAAATATTTCGGGAAATGCGAAATTTATTTTCATAAAAAGCAATTTTGTTGACTTTCTATTGAAAACTGACGAGACATGGCACAGGAACTTGAATGTGAGGGGTTGTAGAATTAGCTCTGAGGTAGCCTTCGGGCTGTTGCAGTCTTAGGACAGCAAGGGCATCCGCCGTGAGTAATAGATCTCCTCCCATCATTCAAGGTTCCATTTCGCACTCTCTTCGGTTTTCACAGAATTATTTCCTTAATAATGTCTGAAACGCGTTTAAGAACACTTTGAATACCAAACGAACTCTATGTTGAATTATTTTCACTTCTAAAAGAACATAAAAAACGGTATAAATATTTCGGGAAATGCGAAATTTATTTTCATAAAAAGCAATTTTGTTGATTTTCTATTGAAAACTGGCGAGACATGGCACAGGAACTTGAATGTGAGGGGTTGTAGAACTAGCTCTGAGGTAGCCTTCGGGCTGTTGCATTCTTAGGACAGCAAGGGCATCCGCCGTGAGTAATAGATCTCCTCCCATCATTCAAGGTTCCATTTCGCACTCTCTTCGGTTTTCAGAGAAGTTTTTCCATCAGAATGACACAAACGACCGCTGCTGCGTCGAGCTTATTATTAGCCTCGGTGGGCGGTTAGGGGCGGGCGGGTGGGTAAAACGTCCTAATGAGCGCTTTTTTTCTGTCCGCGGTACTTTAAACTTTCCTTCTCTTAATCCGATTCTTTTGCGGTAACCATGTTCATAGGTCCCTTAACACGTCCTGAGTACAAGAGTCTCTATCAGAAGCCTGGTTGAAAAAAAAAATTAAAAACTGAAACCGGACAAATTTAAAAGGGAAATTACACACATTAAAAACCCCAAAAAGCGGGAAGGCAGGCCTCGGAGCTCTAATTACCAAACGAACTCTAAGTTGTAATTTTTTACGTTGCTAAAAGAACATATAAAATGGTTAAAATATTTTGCGAAAATGCGAAATAAATTTTTATAAAAGAAATTTTCTTGAATTTCTATTGAAAACTGACGAGACATGCACAGAAACTTGAATGTGAGGGGTTGTAGAACTAGCTCTGAGGTAGCCTTCGGGCTGTTGCAGTCTTAGGACAGCAAGGACATCCGCCTTGCGTAATAGATCTACTCCCATCATTCAAGATTCCATTTCGCACTCTCTTCGGTTTTCACAGAATTATATCCTTCATAATGTCTGAAACGCGTTTAGGAACACTTTGAATACCAAACGAACTCTATGTTGAATTTTTTTCACTTCTAAAAGAACATAAAAACGGTATAAATATTTCGGGAAATGCGAAATTTATTTTCATAAAAAGCAATTTTGTTGACTTTCTATTGAAAACTGACGAGACATGGCACAGGAACTTGAATGTTAGGGGTTGTAGAACTAGCTCTGAGGTAGCCTTCGGGCTGTTGCAGTCTTAGGACAGCAAGGGCATCCGCCGTGAGTAATAGATCTCCTCCCATCATTCAAAGTTCCATTTCGCACTCTCTTCTGTTTTCACAGAATTATTTCCTTCATAATGTCTGAAACGCGTTTAAGAACACTTTGAATACCAAACGAACTCTATGTTGAATTTATTTTTCACTTCTAAAAGAACATAAATAACGGTTTAAATATTTCGGGAAATGCGAAATTTATTTTTACAAAAGCAATTTTGTTGACTTTCTATTGAAAACTGACGAGACATGGCACAGGAACTTGAATGTGAGGGGTTGTAGAACTAGCTCTGAGGTAGCCTTCGGGCTGTTGCAGTCTTAGGACAGCAAGGGCATCCGCCGTGAGTAATAGATCTCCTCCCATCATTCAAGGTTCCATTTCGCACTCTCTTCGGTTTTCAGAGAAGTTTTTCCATCAAAATGACACAAACGACCGCTGCTGCGTCGAGCTTATTATTAGCCTCGGTTGGCGGTTAGGTGCGGGTGGGTGGGTCAAACGTCGTAATGAGCGTCCTTTTTCTGTCCGCGGTACTTTAAACTTTCCTTCTCTTATTTCGAATATTTTGCGGTAACCATTTTCATAGGTCCCTTAACACGTCCTGAGTACAAGAGTCTCTATCAGAAGCCTGGTTGAAAAAAAAATTAAAAACTGAAACCGGGCAAATTTAAAAGGGAAATTACACACATTAAAAACCCCAAAAAGCGGGAAGGCAGGCCTCGGAGCTCTAATTACCAAACGAACTCTAAGTTGTAATTTTTTACGTTTCTAAAAGAACATATAAAATGGTTAAAATATTTTGCGAAAATGCGAAATAAATTTTTATAAAAGAAATTTTCTTGAATTTCTATTGAAAACTGACGAGACATGGCACAGGAACTTGAATGTGAGGGGTTGTAGAACTAGCTCTGAGGTAGCCTTCGGGCTGTTGCAGTCTTAGGACAGCAAGGGCATCCGCCGTGAAAAATAGATCTCCTCCCATCATTCAAGGTTCCATTTCGCACTCTCTTCGGTTTTCACAGAATTATTTCCTTAATAATGTCTGAAACACGTTTAAGAAGACTTTGAATACCAAACGAACTCTATGTTGAATTTTTTTTTCACTTCTAAAAGAACATAAAAACGGTATAAATATTTCGGGAAATGCGAAATTTATTTTCATAAAAAGCAATTTTGTTGACTTTCTATTGAAAACTGACGAGACATGGCACAGGAACTTGAATGTGAGGGGTTGTAGAACTAGCTCTGAGGTAGCCTTCGGGCTGTTGCAGTCTTAGGACAGCAAGGGCATCCGCCGTGAGTAATAGATCTCCTCCCATCATTCAAGGTTCCATTTCGCACTCTCTTCGGTTTTCACAGAATTATTTCCTTAATAATGTCTGAAACGCGTTTAAGAACACTTTGAATACCAAACGAACTCTATGTTGAATTATTTTCACTTCTAAAAGAACATAAAAAACGGTATAAATATTTCGGGAAATGCGAAATTTATTTTCATAAAAAGCAATTTTGTTGATTTTCTATTGAAAACTGGCGAGACATGGCACAGGAACTTGAATGTGAGGGGTTGTAGAACTAGCTCTGAGGTAGCCTTCGGGCTGTTGCATTCTTAGGACAGCAAGGGCATCCGCCGTGAGTAATAGATCTCCTCCCATCATTCAAGGTTCCATTTCGCACTCTCTTCGGTTTTCACAGAATTATTTCCTTAATAATGTCTGAAACGCGTTTAAGAACACTTTGAATACCAAACGAACTCTATGTTGAATTATTTTCACTTCTAAAAGAACATAAAAAACGGTATAAATATTTCGGGAAATGCGAAATTTATTTTCATAAAAAGCAATTTTGTTGACTTTCTATTGAAAACTGACGAGACATGGCACAGGAACTTGAATGTGAGGGGATGTAGAAATAGCTCTGAGGTAGCCTTCGGGCTGTTGCAGTCTTAGGACAGCAAGGGCATCCGCCGTGAGTAATAGATCTCCTCCCATCATTCAAGGTTCCATTTCGCACTCTCTTCGGTTTTCAGAGAAGTTTTTCCATCATAATGACACAAACGACCGCTGCTGCGTCGAGCTTATTATTAGCCTCGGTGGGCGGTTAGGGGCGGGCGGGTGGGTCAAACGTCCTAATGAGCGCATTTTTTCTGTCCGCGGTACTTTAAACTTTCCTTCTCTTAATTCGAATCTTTTTCGGTAACCATGTTCATAGGTCCCTTAACACGTCCTGAGTACAAGAGTCTCTATCAGAAGCCTGGTTGAAAAAAAAATTAAAAACTGAAACCGGACAAATTTAAAAGGGAAATTACACACATTAAAAACCCCAAAAAGCGGGAAGGCAGGCCTCGGAGTTCTAATTACCAAAGGAACTCTAAGTTGTAATTTTTTACGTTGCTAAAAGAACATATGAAATGGTTAAAATATTTCGCGAAAATGCGAAATAAATTTTTATAAAAGAAATTTTCTTGATTTTCTATTGAAAACTGACGAGACATGGCACAGGAACTTGAATGTTAGGGGTTGTAGAACTAGCTCTGAGATAGCCTTCGGGCTGTTGCAGTCTTAGGACAGCAAGGGCATCCGCCGTGAGTAATAGATCTCCTCCCATCTTTCAAGGTTCCATTTCGCACTCTCTTCGGTTTTCACAGAATTATTTCCTTCATAATGTCTGAAACGCGTTTAAGAACACTTTGAATACCAAACGAACTCTATGTTGAATTTATTTTTCACTTCTAAAAGAACATAAATAACGGTTTAAATATTTCGGGAAATGCGAAATTTATTTTCATAAAAAGCAATTTTGTTGACTTTCTATTGAAAACTGACGAGACATGGCACAGGAACTTGAACGTGAGGGGTTGTAGAACTAGCTCTGAGGTAGCCTTCGGGCTGTTGCAGTCTTAGGACAGCAAGGGCATCCGCCGTGACTAATAGATCTCCTCCCATCATTCAAGGTTCCATTTCGCACTCTCTTCGGTTTTCAGAGAAGTTTTTCCATCATAATGACACAAACGACAGCTGCTGCGTCGAGCTTATTATTAGCCTCGGTCGGCGGTTAGGGGTGGGCGGATGGGTCAAACGTCGTAATGAGCGTCCTTTTTCTGTCCGCGGTACTTTAAACTTTCCTTCTCTTATTCCGAATCTTTTGCGGTAACCATGTTCATAGGTCCCTTGACACGTCCTGAGTACAAGAGTCTCTATCAGAAGCCTGGTTGAATAAAAAATTAAAAACTGAAACCGGACAAATTTAAAAGGGAAATTACACACATTAAAAACCCCAAAAAGCGGGAAGGCAGGCCTCGGAGCTCTAATTACCAAACGAGCTCTAAGTTGTAATTTTTTACGTTGCTAAAAGATTATATAAAATGGTTAAAATATTTTGCGAAAATGCGAAATAAATTTTTATAAAAGAAATTTTCTTGAATTTCTATTGAAAACTGACGAGACATGGCACAGGAACTTGAATGTGAGGGGTTGTAGAACTAGCTCTGAGGTAGCCTTCGGGCTGTTGCAGTCTTAGGACAGCAACGGCATCCGCCGTGAGTAATAGATCTCCTCCCATCATTCAAGGTTCCATTTCGCACTCTCTTCGGTTTTCACAGAATTATTTCCTTAATAATGTCTGAAACACGTTTAAGAAGACTTTGAATACCAAACGAACTCTATGTTGAATTTTTTTTCACTTCTAAAAGAACATAAAAACGGTATAAATATTTCGGGAAATGCGAAATTTATTTTCATGAAAAGAATTTTGTTGACTTTCTATTGAAAACTGACGAGACATGGCACAGGAACTTGAATGTTAGGGGTTGTAGAACTAGCTCTGAGGTAGCCTTCGGGCTGTTGCAGTCTTAGGACAGCAAGGGCATCCGCCGTGAGTAATAGATCTCCTCCCATCATTCAAGGTTCCATTTCGCACTCTCTTAAGTTTTCACAGAATTATTTCCTTCATAATATCTGAAACGCGTTTAACAAAACTTTGAATACCAAACGAACTCTATGTTGCATTTTTTTTCACATCTAAAAGGACATAAAAAACGGTTTAAATATTTCGGGAAATGCGAAATTTATTTTCATAAAAAGCAATTTTGTTGACTTTCTATTGAAAACTGACGAGACATGGCACAGGAACTTGAATGTGGGGGGTTGTAGAACTAGCTCTGAGGTAGCCTTCGGGCTGTTGCAGTCTTAGGACAGCAAGGGCATCCGCCGTGAGTAATAGATCTCCTCCCATCATTCAAGTTTCCATTTCGCACTCTCTTCGGTTTTCAGAGAATTTTCTCCATCATAATGACACAAACGACCGCTGCTGCGTCGAGCTTATTATTAGCCTCGGTCGGCGGTTAGGGGTGGGCGGTTGGGTCAAACGTCGTAATGAGCGTCCTCTTTCTGTCCGCGGTACTTTAAACTTTCCTTCTCTTATTCCGAATCTTTTGCGGTAACCAGGTTCATAGGTCCCTTAACACGTCCTGAGTATAAGAGTCTCTACCAGAAGCCTGGTTGAAAAAAAAAATTAAAAACTGAAACCGGACAAAATTAAAAGGGAAATTACACACATTAAAAACACCAAAAAGCGGGAAGGCAGGCCTCGGAGCTCTAAATACCCAACGAACTCTAAGTTGTAATTTTTTTCGTTGCTAAAAGAACATATTAAATGGTTAAAATATTTTGCGAAAATGCGAAATAAATTTTTATAAAAAAAAATTTCTTGACTTTCTATTGAAAACTGACGAGACATGGCACAGGAACTTGAATGTGAGGGGTTGTAGAACTAGCTCTGAGGTAGCCTTCGGGCTGTTGCAGTCTTAGGACAGCAAGGGCATCCGCCGTGAGTAATAGATCTCCTCCCATCATTCAAGGTTCCATTTCGCACTCTCTTCGGTTTTCACAGAATTATTTCCTTAATAATGTCTGAAACGCGTTTAAGAACACTTTGAATACCAAACGAACTCTATGTTGAATTTTTTTTTCACTTCTAAAAGAACATAAAAAACGGTATAAATATTTCGGGAAATGCGAAATTTATTTTCATAAAAAGCAATTTTGTTGACTTTCTATTGAAAACTGACGAGACATGGCACAGGAACTTGAACGTGAGGGGTTGTAGAACTAGCTCTGAGGTAGCCTTCGGGCTGTTGCAGTCTTAGGACAGCAAGGGCATCCGCCGTGACTAATAGATCTCCTCCCATCATTCAAGGTTCCATTTCGCACTCTCTTCGGTTTTCAGAGAAGTTTTTCCATCATAATGACACAAACGACCGCTGCTGCGTCGAGCTTATTATTAGCGTCGGTCGGCGGTTAGGGGTGGGCGGGTGGGTCAAACGTCGTAATGAGCGTCCTTTTTCTGTCCGCGGTACTTTAAACTTTCCTTCTCTTATTCCGAATCTTTTGCGGTAACCATGTTCATAGGTCCCTTAACACGTCCTGAGTACAAGAGTATCTATCAGAAGCCTGGTTGAAAAAAAAATTAAAAACTGAAACCGGACAAATTTAAAAGGGAAATTACACATATTAAAAACCCCAAAAAGCGGGAAGGCAGGCCTCGGAGTTCTAATTACCAAAGGAACTCTAAGTTGTAATTTTTTACGTTGCTAAAAGAACATATGAAATGGTTAAAATATTTCGCGAAAATGCGAAATAAATTTTTATAAAAGAAATTTTCTTGATTTTCTATTGAAAACTGACGAGACATGGCACAGGAACTTGAATGTTAGGGGTTGTAGAACTAGCTCTGAGATAGCCTTCGGGCTGTTGCAGTCTTAGGACAGCAAGGGCATCCGCCGTGAGTAATAGATCTCCTCCCATCATTCAAGGTTCCATTTCGCACTCTCTTCGGTTTTCACAGAATTATTTCCTTCATAATGTCTGAAACGCGTTTAAGAACACTTTGAATACCAAACGAACTCTATGTTGAATTTATTTTTCACTTCTAAAAGAACATAAATAACGGTTTAAATATTTCGGGAAATGCGAAATTTATTTTCATAAAAAGCAATTTTGTTGACTTTCTATTGAAAACTGACGAGACATGGCACAGGAACTTGAACGTGAGGGGTTGTAGAACTAGCTCTGAGGTAGCCTTCGGGCTGTTGCAGTCTTAGGACAGCAAGGGCATCCGCCGTGACTAATAGATCTCCTCCCATCATTCAAGGTTCCATTTCGCACTCTCTTCGGTTTTCAGAGAAGTTTTTCCATCATAATGACACAAACGACAGCTGCTGCGTCGAGCTTATTATTAGCCTCGGTCGGCGGTTAGGGGTGGGCGGATGGGTCAAACGTCGTAATGAGCGTCCTTTTTCTGTCCGCGGTACTTTAAACTTTCCTTCTCTTATTCCGAATCTTTTGCGGTAACCATGTTCATAGGTCCCTTGACACGTCCTGAGTACAAGAGTCTCTATCAGAAGCCTGGTTGAATAAAAAATTAAAAACTGAAACCGGACAAATTTAAAAGGGAAATTACACACATTAAAAACCCCAAAAAGCGGGAAGGCAGGCCTCGGAGCTCTAATTACCAAACGAGCTCTAAGTTGTAATTTTTTACGTTGCTAAAAGATTATATAAAATGGTTAAAATATTTTGCGAAAATGCGAAATAAATTTTTATAAAAGAAATTTTCTTGAATTTCTATTGAAAACTGACGAGACATGGCACAGGAACTTGAATGTGAGGGGTTGTAGAACTAGCTCTGAGGTAGCCTTCGGGCTGTTGCAGTCTTAGGACAGCAACGGCATCCGCCGTGAGTAATAGATCTCCTCCCATCATTCAAGGTTCCATTTCGCACTCTCTTCGGTTTTCACAGAATTATTTCCTTAATAATGTCTGAAACACGTTTAAGAAGACTTTGAATACCAAACGAACTCTATGTTGAATTTTTTTTCACTTCTAAAAGAACATAAAAACGGTATAAATATTTCGGGAAATGCGAAATTTATTTTCATGAAAAGAATTTTGTTGACTTTCTATTGAAAACTGACGAGACATGGCACAGGAACTTGAATGTTAGGGGTTGTAGAACTAGCTCTGAGGTAGCCTTCGGGCTGTTGCAGTCTTAGGACAGCAAGGGCATCCGCCGTGAGTAATAGATCTCCTCCCATCATTCAAGGTTCCATTTCGCACTCTCTTCGGTTTTCAGAGAAGTTTTTCCATCATAATTACACAAACGACCGCTGCTGCGTCGAGCTTATTATTAGCCTCGGTCGGCGGTTAGGGGCGGGCGGGTGGGTCAAACGTCGTAATGAGCGTCCTTTTTCTGTCCGCGGTACTTTAAACTTTCCTTCTCATATTCCGAATCTTTTGCGGTAACCATGTTTATAGGTCCCTTAACACGTCCTGAGTACAAGAGTCTCTATCAGAAGCCTGGTTGAAAAAAAAATTAAAAACTGAAACCGGACAAATTTAAAAGGGAAATTACACACATTAAAAACCCCAAAAAGCGGGAAGGCAGGCCTCGGAGTTCTAATTACCAAAGGAACTCTAAGTTGTAATTTTTTACGTTGCTAAAAGAACATATGAAATGGTTAAAATATTTCGCGAAAATGCGAAATAAATTTTTATAAAAGAAATTTTCTTGATTTTCTATTGAAAACTGACGAGACATGGCACAGGAACATGAATGTTAGGGGTTGTAGAACTAGCTCTGAGATAGCCTTCGGGCTGTTGCAGTCTTAGGACAGCAAGGGCATCCGACGTGAGTAATAGATCTCCTCCCATCATTCAAGGTTCCATTTCGCACTCTCTTCGGTTTTCACAGAATTATTTCCTTCATAATGTCTGAAACGCGTTTAAGAACACTTTGAATACCAAACGAACTCTATGTTGAATTTATTTTTCACTTCTAAAAGAACATAAATAACGGTTTAAATATTTCGGGAAATGCGAAATTTATTTTTACAAAAGCAATTTTGTTGACTTTCTATTGAAAACTGACGAGACATGGCACAGGAACTTGAATGTGAGGGGTTGTAGAACTAGCTCTGAGGTAGCCTTCGGGCTGTTGCAGTATTAGGACAGCAAGGGCATCCGCCGTGAGTAATAGATCTCCTCCCATCATTCAAGGTTCCATTTCGCACTCTCTTCGGTTTTCAGAGAAGTTTTTCCATCAAAATGACACAAACGACCGCTGCTGCGTCGAGCTTATTATTAGCCTCGGTGGGCGGTTAGGTGCGGGCGGGTGGGTCAAACATCGTAATGAGCGTCCTTTTTCTGTCCGCGGTACTTTAAACTTTCCTTCTCTTATTCCGAATCTTTTGCGGTAACCAGGTTCATAGGTCCCTTAACACGTCCTGAGTATAAGAGTCTCTACCAGAAGCCTGGTTGAAAAAAAAAATTAAAAACTGAAACCGGACAAAATTAAAAGGGAAATTACACACATTAAAAACACCAAAAAGCGGGAAGGCAGGCCTCGGAGCTCTAAATACCAAACGAACTCTAAGTTGTAATTTTTTTCGTTGCTAAAAGAACATATTAAATGGTTAAAATATTTTGCGAAAATGCGAAATAAATTTTTATAAAAAAAAATTTCTTGACTTTCTATTGAAAACTGACGAGACATGGCACAGGAACTTGAATGTGAGGGGTTGTAGAACTAGCTCTGAGGTAGCCTTCGGGCTGTTGCAGTCTTAGGACAGCAAGGGCATCCGCGGTGAGTAATAGATCTCCTCCCATCATTCAAGGTTCCATTTCGCACTCTCTTCGGTTTTCACAGAATTATTTCCTTAATAATGTCTGAAACGCGTTTAAGAACACTTTGAATACCAAACGAACTCTATGTTGAATTTTTTTTTCACTTCTAAAAGAACATAAAAAACGGTATAAATATTTCGGGAAATGCGAAATTTATTTTCATAAAAAGCAATTTTGTTGACTTTGTATTGAAAACTGACGAGACATGGCACAGGAACTTGAACGTGAGGGGTTGTAGAACTAGCTCTGAGGTAGCCTTCGGGCTGTTGCAGTCTTAGGACAGCAAGGGCATCCGCCGTGACTAATAGATCTCCTCCCATCATTCAAGGTTCCATTTCGCACTCTCTTCGGTTTTCAGAGAAGTTTTTCCATCATAATGACACAAACGACCGCTGCTGCGTCGAGCTTATTATTAGCGTCGGTCGGCGGTTAGGGGTGGGCGGGTGGGTCAAACGTCGTAATGAGCGTCCTTTTTCTGTCCGCGGTACTTTAAACTTTCCTTCTCTTATTCCGAATCTTTTGCGGTAACCATGTTCATAGGTCCCTTAACACGTCCTGAGTACAAGAGTCTCTATCAGAAGCCTGGTTGAAAAAAAAATTAAAAACTGAAACCGGACAAATTTAAAAGGGAAATTACACACATTAAAAACCCCAAAAAGCGGGAAGGCAGGCCTCGGAGTTCTAATTACCAAAGGAACTCTAAGTTGTAATTTTTTACGTTGCTAAAAGAACATATGAAATGGTTAAAATATTTCGCGAAAATGCGAAATAAATTTTTATAAAAGAAATTTTCTTGATTTTCTATTGAAAACTGACGAGACATGGCACAGGAACTTGAATGTTAGGGGTTGTAGAACTAGCTCTGAGATAGCCTTCGGGCTGTTGCAGTCTTAGGACAGCAAGGGCATCCGCCGTGAGTAATAGATCTCCTCCCATCATTCAAGGTTCCATTTCGCACTCTCTTCGGTTTTCACAGAATTATTTCCTTCATAATGTCTGAAACGCGTTTAAGAACACTTTGAATACCAAACGAACTCTATGTTGAATTTATTTTTCACTTCTAAAAGAACATAAATAACGGTTTAAATATTTCGGGAAATGCGAAATTTATTTTCATAAAAAGCAATTTTGTTGACTTTCTATTGAAAACTGACGAGACATGGCACAGGAACTTGAACGTGAGGGGTTGTAGAACTAGCTCTGAGGTAGCCTTCGGGCTGTTGCAGTCTTAGGACAGCAAGGGCATCCGCCGTGACTAATAGATCTCCTCCCATCATTCAAGGTTCCATTTCGCACTCTCTTCGGTTTTCAGAGAAGTTTTTCCATCATAATGACACAAACGACAGCTGCTGCGTCGAGCTTATTATTAGCCTCGGTCGGCGGTTAGGGTTGGGCGGATGGGTCAAACGTCGTAATGAGCGTCCTTTTTCTGTCCGCGGTACTTTAAACTTTCCTTCTCTTATTCCGAATCTTTTGCGGTAACCATGTTCATAGGTCCCTTGACACGTCCTGAGTACAAGAGTCTCTATCAGAAGCCTGGTTGAAAAAAAAATTAAAAACTGAAACCGGACAAATTTAAAAGGGAAATTACACACATTAAAAACCCCAAAAAGCGGGAAGGCAGGCCTCGGAGTTCTAATTACCAAAGGAACTCTAAGTTGTAATTTTTTACGTTGCTAAAAGAACATATGAAATGGTTAAAATATTTCGCGAAAATGCGAAATAAATTTTTATAAAAGAAATTTTCTTGATTTTCTATTGAAAACTGACGAGACATGGCACAGGAACTTGAATGTTAGGGGTTGTAGAACTAGCTCTGAGATAGCCTTCGGGCTGTTGCAGTCTTAGGACAGCAAGGGCATCCGCCGTGAGTAATAGATCTCCTCCCATCATTCAAGGTTCCATTTCGCACTCTCTTCGGTTTTCACAGAATTATTTCCTTCATAATGTCTGAAACGCGTTTAAGAACACTTTGAATACCAAACGAACTCTATGTTGAATTTATTTTTCACTTCTAAAAGAACATAAATAACGGTTTAAATATTTCGGGAAATGCGAAATTTATTTTCATAAAAAGCAATTTTGTTGACTTTCTATTGAAAACTGACGAGACATGGCACAGGAACTTGAACGTGAGGGGTTGTAGAACTAGCTCTGAGGTAGCCTTCGGGCTGTTGCAGTCTTAGGACAGCAAGGGCATCCGCCGTGACTAATAGATCTCCTCCCATCATTCAAGGTTCCATTTCGCACTCTCTTCGGTTTTCAGAGAAGTTTTTCCATCATAATGACACAAACGACAGCTGCTGCGTCGAGCTTATTATTAGCCTCGGTCGGCGGTTAGGGGTGGGCGGATGGGTCAAACGTCGTAATGAGCGTCCTTTTTCTGTCCGCGGTACTTTAAACTTTCCTTCTCTTATTCCGAATCTTTTGCGGTAACCATGTTCATAGGTCCCTTGACACGTCCTGAGTACAAGAGTCTCTATCAGAAGCCTGGTTGAATAAAAAATTAAAAACTGAAACCGGACAAATTTAAAAGGGAAATTACACACATTAAAAACCCCAAAAAGCGGGAAGGCAGGCCTCGGAGCTCTAATTACCAAACGAGCTCTAAGTTGTAATTTTTTACGTTGCTAAAAGATTATATAAAATGGTTAAAATATTTTGCGAAAATGCGAAATAAATTTTTATAAAAGAAATTTTCTTGAATTTCTATTGAAAACTGACGAGACATGGCACAGGAACTTGAATGTGAGGGGTTGTAGAACTAGCTCTGAGGTAGCCTTCGGGCTGTTGCAGTCTTAGGACAGCAACGGCATCCGCCGTGAGTAATAGATCTCCTCCCATCATTCAAGGTTCCATTTCGCACTCTCTTCGGTTTTCACAGAATTATTTCCTTAATAATGTCTGAAACACGTTTAAGAAGACTTTGAATACCAAACGAACTCTATGTTGAATTTTTTTTCACTTCTAAAAGAACATAAAAACGGTATAAATATTTCGGGAAATGCGAAATTTATTTTCATGAAAAGAATTTTGTTGACTTTCTATTGAAAACTGACGAGACATGGCACAGGAACTTGAATGTTAGGGGTTGTAGAACTAGCTCTGAGGTAGCCTTCGGGCTGTTGCAGTCTTAGGACAGCAAGGGCATCCGCCGTGAGTAATAGATCTCCTCCCATCATTCAAGGTTCCATTTCGCACTCTCTTCGGTTTTGAGAGAAGTTTTTCCATCATAATTACACAAACGACCGCTGCTGCGTCGAGCTTATTATTAGCCTCGGTCGGCGGTTAGGGGCGGGCGGGTGGGTCAAACGTCCTAATGAGCGTCCTTTTTCTGTCCGCGGTACTTTAAACTTTCCTTCTCATATTCCGAATCTTTTGCGGTAACCATGTTCATAGGTCCCTTAACACGTCCTGAGTACAAGAGTCTCTATCAGAAGCCTGGTTGAAAAAAAAATTAAAAACTGAAACCGGACAAATTTAAAAGGGAAATTACACACATTAAAAACCCCAAAAAGCGGGAAGGCAGGCCTCGGAGTTCTAATTACCAAAGGAACTCTAAGTTGTAATTTTTTACGTTGCTAAAAGAACATATGAAATGGTTAAAATATTTCGCGAAAATGCGAAATAAATTTTTATAAAAGAAATTTTCTTGATTTTCTATTGAAAACTGACGAGACATGGCACAGGAACATGAATGTTAGGGGTTGTAGAACTAGCTCTGAGATAGCCTTCGGGCTGTTGCAGTCTTAGGACAGCAAGGGCATCCGACGTGAGTAATAGATCTCCTCCCATCATTCAAGGTTCCATTTCGCACTCTCTTCGGTTTTCACAGAATTATTTCCTTCATAATGTCTGAAACGCGTTTAAGAACACTTTGAATACCAAACGAACTCTATGTTGAATTTATTTTTCACTTCTAAAAGAACATAAATAACGGTTTAAATATTTCGGGAAATGCGAAATTTATTTTTACAAAAGCAATTTTGTTGACTTTCTATTGAAAACTGACGAGACATGGCACAGGAACTTGAATGTGAGGGGTTGTAGAACTAGCTCTGAGGTAGCCTTCGGGCTGTTGCAGTATTAGGACAGCAAGGGCATCCGCCGTGAGTAATAGATCTCCTCCCATCATTCAAGGTTCCATTTCGCACTCTCTTCGGCTTTCAGAGAAGTTTTTCCATCAAAATGACACAAACGACCGCTGCTGCGTCGAGCTTATTATTAGCCTCGGTGGGCGGTTAGGTGCGGGCGGGTGGGTCAAACATCGTAATGAGCGTCCTTTTTCTGTCCGCGGTACTTTAAACTTTCCTTCTCTTATTCCGAATCTTTTGCGGTAACCAGGTTCATAGGTCCCTTAACACGTCCTGAGTATAAGAGTCTCTACCAGAAGCCTGGTTGAAAAAAAAAATTAAAAACTGAAACCGGACAAAATTAAAAGGGAAATTACACACATTAAAAACACCAAAAAGCGGGAAGGCAGGCCTCGGAGCTCTAAATACCAAACGAACTCTAAGTTGTAATTTTTTTCGTTGCTAAAAGAACATATTAAATGGTTAAAATATTTTGCGAAAATGCGAAATAAATTTTTATAAAAAAAAATTTCTTGACTTTCTATTGAAAACTGACGAGACATGGCACAGGAACTTGAATGTGAGGGGTTGTAGAACTAGCTCTGAGGTAGCCTTCGGGCTGTTGCAGTCTTAGGACAGCAAGGGCATCCGCGGTGAGTAATAGATCTCCTCCCATCATTCAAGGTTCCATTTCGCACTCTCTTCGGTTTTCACAGAATTATTTCCTTAATAATGTCTGAAACGCGTTTAAGAACACTTTGAATACCAAACGAACTCTATGTTGAATTTTTTTTTCACTTCTAAAAGAACATAAAAAACGGTATAAATATTTCGGGAAATGCGAAATTTATTTTCATAAAAAGCAATTTTGTTGACTTTCTATTGAAAACTGACGAGACATGGCACAGGAACTTGAACGTGAGGGGTTGTAGAACTAGCTCTGAGGTAGCCTTCGGGCTGTTGCAGTCTTAGGACAGCAAGGGCATCCGCCGTGACTAATAGATCTCCTCCCATCATTCAAGGTTCCATTTCGCACTCTCTTCGGTTTTCAGAGAAGTTTTTCCATCATAATGACACAAACGACAGCTGCTGCGTCGAGCTTATTATTAGCCTCGGTCGGCGGTTAGGGTTGGGCGGATGGGTCAAACGTCGTAATGAGCGTCCTTTTTCTGTCCGCGGTACTTTAAACTTTCCTTCTCTTATTCCGAATCTTTTGCGGTAACCATGTTCATAGGTCCCTTGACACGTCCTGAGTACAAGAGTCTCTATCAGAAGCCTGGTTGAAAAAAAAATTAAAAACTGAAACCGGACAAATTTAAAAGGGAAATTACACACATTAAAAACCCCAAAAAGCGGGAAGGCAGGCCTCGGAGTTCTAATTACCAAAGGAACTCTAAGTTGTAATTTTTTACGTTGCTAAAAGAACATATGAAATGGTTAAAATATTTCGCGAAAATGCGAAATAAATTTTTATAAAAGAAATTTTCTTGATTTTCTATTGAAAACTGACGAGACATGGCACAGGAACTTGAATGTTAGGGGTTGTAGAACTAGCTCTGAGATAGCCTTCGGGCTGTTGCAGTCTTAGGACAGCAAGGGCATCCGCCGTGAGTAATAGATCTCCTCCCATCATTCAAGGTTCCATTTCGCACTCTCTTCGGTTTTCACAGAATTATTTCCTTCATAATGTCTGAAACGCGTTTAAGAACACTTTGAATACCAAACGAACTCTATGTTGAATTTATTTTTCACTTCTAAAAGAACATAAATAACGGTTTAAATATTTCGGGAAATGCGAAATTTATTTTCATAAAAAGCAATTTTGTTGACTTTCTATTGAAAACTGACGAGACATGGCACAGGAACTTGAACGTGAGGGGTTGTAGAACTAGCTCTGAGGTAGCCTTCGGGCTGTTGCAGTCTTAGGACAGCAAGGGCATCCGCCGTGACTAATAGATCTCCTCCCATCATTCAAGGTTCCATTTCGCACTCTCTTCGGTTTAGAGAAGTTTTTCCATCATAATGACACAAACGACAGCTGCTGCGTCGAGCTTATTATTAGCCTCGGTCGGCGGTTAGGGGTGGGCGGATGGGTCAAACGTCGTAATGAGCGTCCTTTTTCTGTCCGCGGTACTTTAAACTTTCCTTCTCTTATTCCGAATCTTTTGCGGTAACCATGTTCATAGGTCCCTTGACACGTCCTGAGTACAAGAGTCTCTATCAGAAGCCTGGTTGAATAAAAAATTAAAAACTGAAACCGGACAAATTTAAAAGGGAAATTACACACATTAAAAACCCCAAAAAGCGGGAAGGCAGGCCTCGGAGCTCTAATTACCAAACGAGCTCTAAGTTGTAATTTTTTACGTTGCTAAAAGATTATATAAAATGGTTAAAATATTTTGCGAAAATGCGAAATAAATTTTTATAAAAGAAATTTTCTTGAATTTCTATTGAAAACTGACGAGACATGGCACAGGAACTTGAATGTGAGGGGTTGTAGAACTAGCTCTGAGGTAGCCTTCGGGCTGTTGCAGTCTTAGGACAGCAACGGCGTCCGCCGTGAGTAATAGATCTCCTCCCATCATTCAAGGTTCCATTTCGCACTCTCTTCGGTTTTCACAGAATTATTTCCTTAATAATGTCTGAAACACGTTTAAGAAGACTTTGAATACCAAACGAACTCTATGTTGAATTTTTTTTCACTTCTAAAAGAACATAAAAACGGTATAAATATTTCGGGAAATGCGAAATTTATTTTCATGAAAAGAATTTTGTTGACTTTCTATTGAAAACTGACGAGACATGGCACAGGAACTTGAATGTTAGGGGTTGTAGAACTAGCTCTGAGGTAGCCTTCGGGCTGTTGCAGTCTTAGGACAGCAAGGGCATCCGCCGTGAGTAATAGATCTCCTCCCATCATTCAAGGTTCCATTTCGCACTCTCTTCGGTTTTCAGAGAAGTTTTTCCATCATAATTACACAAACGACCGCTGCTGCGTCGAGCTTATTATTAGCCTCGGTCGGCGGTTAGGGGCGGGCGGGTGGGTCAAACGTCCTAATGAGCGTCCTTTTTCTGTCCGCGGTACTTTAAACTTTCCTTCTCATATTCCGAATCTTTTGCGGTAACCATGTTCATAGGTCCCTTAACACGTCCTGAGTACAAGAGTCTCTATCAGAAGCCTGGTTGAAAAAAAAATTAAAAACTGAAACCGGACAAATTTAAAAGGGAAATTACACACATTAAAAACCCCAAAAAGCGGGAAGGCAGGCCTCGGAGTTCTAATTACCAAAGGAACTCTAAGTTGTAATTTTTTACGTTGCTAAAAGAACATATGAAATGGTTAAAATATTTCGCGAAAATGCGAAATAAATTTTTATAAAAGAAATTTTCTTGATTTTCTATTGAAAACTGACGAGACATGGCACAGGAACATGAATGTTAGGGGTTGTAGAACTAGCTCTGAGATAGCCTTCGGGCTGTTGCAGTCTTAGGACAGCAAGGGCATCCGACGTGAGTAATAGATCTCCTCCCATCATTCAAGGTTCCATTTCGCACTCTCTTCGGTTTTCACAGAATTATTTCCTTCATAATGTCTGAAACGCGTTTAAGAACACTTTGAATACCAAACGAACTCTATGTTGAATTTATTTTTCACTTCTAAAAGAACATAAATAACGGTTTAAATATTTCGGGAAATGCGAAATTTATTTTTACAAAAGCAATTTTGTTGACTTTCTATTGAAAACTGACGAGACATGGCACAGGAACTTGAATGTGAGGGGTTGTAGAACTAGCTCTGAGGTAGCCTTCGGGCTGTTGCAGTATTAGGACAGCAAGGGCATCCGCCGTGAGTAATAGATCTCCTCCCATCATTCAAGGTTCCATTTCGCACTCTCTTCGGTTTTCAGAGAAGTTTTTCCATCAAAATGACACAAACGACCGCTGCTGCGTCGAGCTTATTATTAGCCTCGGTGGGCGGTTAGGTGCGGGCGGGTGGGTCAAACATCGTAATGAGCGTCCTTTTTCTGTCCGCGGTACTTTAAACTTTCCTTCTCTTATTCCGAATCTTTTGCGGTAACCAGGTTCATAGGTCCCTTAACACGTCCTGAGTATAAGAGTCTCTACCAGAAGCCTGGTTGAAAAAAAAAATTAAAAACTGAAACCGGACAAAATTAAAAGGGAAATTACACACATTAAAAACACCAAAAAGCGGGAAGGCAGGCCTCGGAGCTCTAAATACCAAACGAACTCTAAGTTGTAATTTTTTTCGTTGCTAAAAGAACATATTAAATGGTTAAAATATTTTGCGAAAATGCGAAATAAATTTTTATAAAAAAAAATTTCTTGACTTTCTATTGAAAACTGACGAGACATGGCACAGGAACTTGAATGTGAGGGGTTGTAGAACTAGCTCTGAGGTAGCCTTCGGGCTGTTGCAGTCTTAGGACAGCAAGGGCATCCGCCGTGAGTAATAGATCTCCTCCCATCATTCAAGGTTCCATTTCGCACTCTCTTCGGTTTTCACAGAATTATTTCCTTAATAATGTCTGAAACGCGTTTAAGAACACTTTGAATACCAAACGAACTCTATGTTGAATTTATTTTTCACTTCTAAAAGAACATAAAAAACGGTATAAATATTTCGGGAAATGCGAAATTTATTTTCATAAAAAGCAATTTTGTTGACTTTCTATTGAAAACTGACGAGACATGGCACAGGAACTTGAACGTGAGGGGTTGTAGAACTAGCTCTGAGGTAGCCTTCGGGCTGTTGCAGTCTTAGGACAGCAAGGGCATCCGCCGTGACTAATAGATCTCCTCCCATCATTCAAGGTTCCATTTCGCACTCTCTTCGGTTTTCAGAGAAGTTTTTCCATCATAATGACACAAACGACCGCTGCTGCGTCGAGCTTATTATTAGCGTCGGTCGGCGGTTAGGGGTGGGCGGGTGGGTCAAACGTCGTAATGAGCGTCCTTTTTCTGTCCGCGGTACTTTAAACTTTCCTTCTCTTATTCCGAATCTTTTGCGGTAACCATGTTCATAGGTCCCTTAACACGTCCTGAGTACAAGAGTCTCTATCAGAAGCCTGGTTGAAAAAAAAATTAAAAACTGAAACCGGACAAATTTAAAAGGGAAATTACACACATTAAAAACCCCAAAAAGCGGGAAGGCAGGCCTCGGAGTTCTAATTACCAAAGGAACTCTAAGTTGTAATTTTTTACGTTGCTAAAAGAACATATGAAATGGTTAAAATATTTCGCGAAAATGCGAAATAAATTTTTATAAAAGAAATTTTCTTGATTTTCTATTGAAAACTGACGAGACATGGCACAGGAACTTGAATGTTAGGGGTTGTAGAACTAGCTCTGAGATAGCCTTCGGGCTGTTGCAGTCTTAGGACAGCAAGGGCATCCGCCGTGAGTAATAGATCTCCTCCCATCATTCAAGGTTCCATTTCGCACTCTCTTCGGTTTTCACAGAATTATTTCCTTCATAATGTCTGAAACGCGTTTAAGAACACTTTGAATACCAAACGAACTCTATGTTGAATTTATTTTTCACTTCTAAAAGAACATAAATAACGGTTTAAATATTTCGGGAAATGCGAAATTTATTTTCATAAAAAGCAATTTTGTTGACTTTCTATTGAAAACTGACGAGACATGGCACAGGAACTTGAACGTGAGGGGTTGTAGAACTAGCTCTGAGGTAGCCTTCGGGCTGTTGCAGTCTTAGGACAGCAAGGGCATCCGCCGTGACTAATAGATCTCCTCCCATCATTCAAGGTTCCATTTCGCACTCTCTTCGGTTTTCAGAGAAGTTTTTCCATCATAATGACACAAACGACAGCTGCTGCGTCGAGCTTATTATTAGCCTCGGTCGGCGGTTAGGGGTGGGCGGATGGGTCAAACGTCGTAATGAGCGTCCTTTTTCTGTCCGCGGTACTTTAAACTTTCCTTCTCTTATTCCGAATCTTTTGCGGTAACCATGTTCATAGGTCCCTTGACACGTCCTGAGTACAAGAGTCTCTATCAGAAGCCTGGTTGAAAAAAAAATTAAAAACTGAAACCGGACAAATTTAAAAGGGAAATTACACACATTAAAAACCCCAAAAAGCGGGAAGGCAGGCCTCGGAGTTCTAATTACCAAAGGAACTCTAAGTTGTAATTTTTTACGTTGCTAAAAGAACATATGAAATGGTTAAAATATTTCGCGAAAATGCGAAATAAATTTTTATAAAAGAAATTTTCTTGATTTTCTATTGAAAACTGACGAGACATGGCACAGGAACTTGAATGTTAGGGGTTGTAGAACTAGCTCTGAGATAGCCTTCGGGCTGTTGCAGTCTTAGGACAGCAAGGGCATCCGCCGTGAGTAATAGATCTCCTCCCATCATTCAAGGTTCCATTTCGCACTCTCTTCGGTTTTCACAGAATTATTTCCTTCATAATGTCTGAAACGCGTTTAAGAACACTTTGAATACCAAACGAACTCTATGTTGAATTTATTTTTCACTTCTAAAAGAACATAAATAACGGTTTAAATATTTCGGGAAATGCGAAATTTATTTTCATAAAAAGCAATTTTGTAGACTTTCTATTGAAAACTGACGAGACATGGCACAGGAACTTGAACGTGAGGGGTTGTAGAACTAGCTCTGAGGTAGCCTTCGGGCTGTTGCAGTCTTAGGACAGCAAGGGCATCCGCCGTGACTAATAGATCTCCTCCCATCATTCAAGGTTCCATTTCGCACTCTCTTCGGTTTTCAGAGAAGTTTTTCCATCATAATGACACAAACGACAGCTGCTGCGTCGAGCTTATTATTAGCCTCGGTCGGCGGTTAGGGTTGGGCGGATGGGTCAAACGTCGTAATGAGCGTCCTTTTTCTGTCCGCGGTACTTTAAACTTTCCTTCTCTTATTCCGAATCTTTTGCGGTAACCATGTTCATAGGTCCCTTGACACGTCCTGAGTACAAGAGTCTCTATCAGAAGCCTGGTTGAATAAAAAATTAAAAACTGAAACCGGACAAATTTAAAAGGGAAATTACACACATTAAAAACCCCAAAAAGCGGGAAGGCAGGCCTCGGAGCTCTAATTACCAAACGAGCTCTAAGTTGTAATTTTTTACGTTGCTAAATGATTATATAAAATGGTTAAAATATTTTGCGAAAATGCGAAATAAATTTTTATAAAAGAAATTTTCTTGAATTTCTATTGAAAACTGACGAGACATGGCACAGGAACTTGAATGTGAGGGGTTGTAGAACTAGCTCTGAGGTAGCCTTCGGGCTGTTTCAGTCTTAGGACAGCAACGGCATCCGCCGTGAGTAATAGATCTCCTCCCATCATTCAAGGTTCCATTTCGCACTCTCTTCGGTTTTCACAGAATTATTTCCTTAATAATGTCTGAAACACGTTTAAGAAGACTTTGAATACCAAACGAACTCTATGTTGAATTTTTTTTCACTTCTAAAAGAACATAAAAACGGTATAAATATTTCGGGAAATGCGAAATTTATTTTCATGAAAAGAATTTTGTTGACTTTCTATTGAAAACTGACGAGACATGGCACAGGAACTTGAATGTTAGGGGTTGTAGAACTAGCTCTGAGGTAGCCTTCGGGCTGTTGCAGTCTTAGGACAGCAAGGGCATCCGCCGTGAGTAATAGATCTCCTCCCATCATTCAAGGTTCCATTTCGCACTCTCTTCGGTTTTCAGAGAAGTTTTTCCATCATAATTACACAAACGACCGCTGCTGCGTCGAGCTTATTATTAGCCTCGGTCGGCGGTTAGGGGCGGGCGGGTGGGTCAAACGTCGTAATGAGCGTCCTTTTTCTGTCCGCGGTACTTTAAACTTTCCTTCTCATATTCCGAATCTTTTGCGGTAACCATGTTCATAGGTCCCTTAACACGTCCTGAGTACAAGAGTCTCTATCAGAAGCCTGGTTGAAAAAAAAATTAAAAACTGAAACCGGACAAATGTAAAAGGGAAATTACACACATTAAAAACCCCAAAAAGCGGGAAGGCAGGCCTCGGAGTTCTAATTACCAAAGGAACTCTAAGTTGTAATTTTTTACGTTGCTAAAAGAACATATGAAATGGTTAAAATATTTCGCGAAAATGCGAAATAAATTTTTATAAAAGAAATTTTCTTGATTTTCTATTGAAAACTGACGAGACATGGCACAGGAACATGAATGTTAGGGGTTGTAGAACTAGCTCTGAGATAGCCTTCGGGCTGTTGCAGTCTTAGGACAGCAAGGGCATCCGACGTGAGTAATAGATCTCCTCCCATCATTCAAGGTTCCATTTCGCACTCTCTTCGGTTTTCACAGAATTATTTCCTTCATAATGTCTGAAACGCGTTTAAGAACACTTTGAATACCAAACGAACTCTATGTTGAATTTATTTTTCACTTCTAAAAGAACATAAATAACGGTTTAAATATTTCGGGAAATGCGAAATTTATTTTTACAAAAGCAATTTTGTTGACTTTCTATTGAAAACTGACGAGACATGGCACAGGAACTTGAATGTGAGGGGTTGTAGAACTAGCTCTGAGGTAGCCTTCGGGCTGTTGCAGTATTAGGACAGCAAGGGCATCCGCCGTGAGTAATAGATCTCCTCCCATCATTCAAGGTTCCATTTCGCACTCTCTTCGGTTTTCAGAGAAGTTTTTCCATCAAAATGACACAAACGACCGCTGCTGCGTCGAGCTTATTATTAGCCTCGGTGGGCGGTTAGGTGCGGGCGGGTGGGTCAAACATCGTAATGAGCGTCCTTTTTCTGTCCGCGGTACTTTAAACTTTCCTTCTCTTATTCCGAATCTTTTGCGGTAACCAGGTTCATAGGTCCCTTAACACGTCCTGAGTATAAGAGTCTCTACCAGAAGCCTGGTTGAAAAAAAAAATTAAAAACTGAAACCGGACAAAATTAAAAGGGAAATTACACACATTAAAAACACCAAAAAGCGGGAAGGCAGGCCTCGGAGCTCTAAATACCAAACGAACTCTAAGTTGTAATTTTTTTCGTTGCTAAAAGAACATATTAAATGGTTAAAATATTTTGCGAAAATGCGAAATAAATTTTTATAAAAAAAAATTTCTTGACTTTCTATTGAAAACTGACGAGACATGGCACAGGAACTTGAATGTGAGGGGTTGTAGAACTAGCTCTGAGGTAGCCTTCGGGCTGTTGCAGTCTTAGGACAGCAAGGGCATCCGCCGTGAGTAATAGATCTCCTCCCATCATTCAAGGTTCCATTTCGCACTCTCTTCGGTTTTCAGAGAAGTTTTTCCATCATAATGACACAAACGACCGCTGCTGCGTCGAGCTTATTATTAGCGTCGGTCGGCGGTTAGGGGTGGGCGGGTGGGTCAAACGTCGTAATGAGCGTCCTTTTTCTGTCCGCGGTACTTTAAACTTTCCTTCTCTTATTCCGAATCTTTTGCGGTAACCATGTTCATAGGTCCCTTAACACGTCCTGAGTACAAGAGTCTCTATCAGAAGCCTGGTTGAAAAAAAAATTAAAAACTGAAACCGGACAAATTTAAAAGGGAAATTACACACATTAAAAACTCCAAAAAGCGGGAAGGCAGGCCTCGGAGTTCTAATTACCAAAGGAACTCAAAGTTGTAATTTTTTACGTTGCTAAAAGAACATATGAAATGGTTAAAATATTTCGCGAAAATGCGAAATAAATTTTTATAAAAGAAATTTTCTTGATTTTCTATTGAAAACTGACGAGACATGGCACAGGAACTTGAATGTTAGGGGTTGTAGAACTAGCTCTGAGATAGCCTTCGGGCTGTTGCAGTCTTAGGACAGCAAGGGCATCCGCCGTGAGTAATAGATCTCCTCCCATCATTCAAGGTTCCATTTCGCACTCTCTTCGGTTTTCACAGAATTATTTCCTTCATAATGTCTGAAACGCGTTTAAGAACACTTTGAATACCAAACGAACTCTATGTTGAATTTATTTTTCACTTCTAAAAGAACATAAATAACGGTTTAAATATTTCGGGAAATGCGAAATTTATTTTCATAAAAAGCAATTTTGTTGACTTTCTATTGAAAACTGACGAGACATGGCACGGGAACTTGAACGTGAGGGGTTGTAGAACTAGCTCAGAGGTAGCCTTCGGGCTGTTGCAGTCTTAGGACAGCAAGGGCATCCGCCGTGACTAATAGATCTCCTCCCATCATTCAAGGTTCCATTTCGCACTCTCTTCGGTTTTCAGAGAAGTTTTTCCATCATAATGACACAAACGACAGCTGCTGCGTCGAGCTTATTATTAGCCTCGGTCGGCGGTTAGGGGTGGGCGGATGGGTCAAACGTCGTAATGAGCGTCCTTTTTCTGTCCGCGGTACTTTAAACTTTCCTTCTCTTATTCCGAATCTTTTGCGGTAACCATGTTCATAGGTCCCTTGACACGTCCTGAGTACAAGAGTCTCTATCAGAAGCCTGGTTGAATAAAAAATTAAAAACTGAAACCGGACAAATTTAAAAGGGAAATTACACACATTAAAAACCCCAAAAAGCGGGAAGGCAGGCCTCGGAGCTCTAATTACCAAACGAGCTCTAAGTTGTAATTTTTTACGTTGCTAAAAGATTATATAAAATGGTTAAAATATTTTGCGAAAATGCGAAATAAATTTTTATAAAAGAAATTTTCTTGAATTTCTATTGAAAACTGACGAGACATGGCACAGGAACTTGAATGTGAGGGGTTGTAGAACTAGCTCTGAGGTAGCCTTCGGGCTGTTGCAGTCTTAGGACAGCAACGGCATCCGGCGTGAGTAATAGATCTCCTTTCATCATTCAAGGTTCCATTTCGCACTCTCTTCGGTTTTCACAGAATTATTTCCTTAATAATGTCTGAAACACGTTTAAGAAGACTTTGAATACCAAACGAACTCTATGTTGAATTTTTTTTCACTTCTAAAAGAACATAAAAACGGTATAAATATTTCGGGAAATGCGAAATTTATTTTCATGAAAAGAATTTTGTTGACTTTCTATTGAAAACTGACGAGACATGGCACAGGAACTTGAATGTTAGGGGTTGTAGAACTAGCTCTGAGGTAGCCTTCGGGCTGTTGCAGTCTTAGGACAGCAAGGGCATCCGCCGTGAGTAATAGATCTCCTCCCATCATTCAAGGTTCCATTTCGCACTCTCTTCGGTTTTCAGAGAAGTTTTTCCATCATAATTACACAAACGACCGCTGCTGCGTCGAGCTTATTATTAGCCTCGGTCGGCGGTTAGGGGCGGGCGGGTGGGTCAAACGTCGTAATGAGCGTCCTTTTTCTGTCCGCGGTACTTTAAACTTTCCTTCTCATATTCCGAATCTTTTGCGGTAACCATGTTCATAGGTCCCTTAACACGTCCTGAGTACAAGAGTCTCTATCAGAAGCCTGGTTGAAAAAAAAATTAAAAACTGAAACCGGACAAATTTAAAAGGGAAATTACACACATTAAAAACCCCAAAAAGCGGGAAGGCAGGCCTCGGAGTTCAAATTACCAAAGGAACTCTAAGTTGTAATTTTTTACGTTGCTAAAAGAACATATGAAATGGTTAAAATATTTCGCGAAAATGCGAAATAAATTTTTATAAAAGAAATTTTCTTGATTTTCTATTGAAAACTGACGAGACATGGCACAGGAACATGAATGTTAGGGGTTGTAGAACTAGCTCTGAGATAGCCTTCGGGCTGTTGCAGTCTTAGGACAGCAAGGGCATCCGACGTGAGTAATAGATCTCCTCCCATCATTCAAGGTTCCATTTCGCACTCTCTTCGGTTTTCACAGAATTATTTCCTTCATAATGTCTGAAACGCGTTTAAGAACACTTTGAATACCAAACGAACTCTATGTTGAATTTATTTTTCACTTCTAAAAGAACATAAATAACGGTTTAAATATTTCGGGAAATGCGAAATTTATTTTTACAAAAGCAATTTTGTTGACTTTCTATTGAAAACTGACGAGACATGGCACAGGAACTTGAATGTGAGGGGTTGTAGAACTAGCTCTGAGGTAGCCTTCGGGCTGTTGCAGTATTAGGACAGCAAGGGCATCCGCCGTGAGTAATAGATCTCCTCCCATCATTCAAGGTTCCATTTCGCACTCTCTTCGGTTTTCAGAGAATTTTTTCCATCAAAATGACACAAACGACCGCTGCTGCGTCGAGCTTATTATTAGCCTCGGTGGGCGGTTAGGTGCGGGCGGGTGGGTCAAACATCGTAATGAGCGTCCTTTTTCTGTCCGCGGTACTTTAAACTTTCCTTCTCTTATTCCGAATCTTTTGCGGTAACCATGTTCATAGGTCCCTTGACACGTCCTGAGTACAAGAGTCTCTATCAGAAGCCTGGTTGAATAAAAAATTAAAAACTGAAACCGGACAAATTTAAAAGGGAAATTACACACATTAAAAACCCCAAAAAGCGGGAAGGCAGGCCTCGGAGCTCTAATTACCAAACGAGCTCTAAGTTGTAATTTTTTACGTTGCTAAAAGATTATATAAAATGGTTAAAATATTTTGCGAAAATGCGAAATAAATTTTTATAAAAGAAATTTTCTTGAATTTCTATTGAAAACTGACGAGACATGGCACAGGAACTTGAATGTGAGGGGTTGTAGAACTAGCTCTGAGGTAGCCTTCGGGCTGTTGCAGTCTTAGGACAGCAACGGCATCCGCCGTGAGTAATAGATCTCCTCCCATCATTCAAGGTTCCATTTCGCACTCTCTTCGGTTTTCACAGAATTATTTCCTTAATAATGTCTGAAACACGTTTAAGAAGACTTTGAATACCAAACGAATTCTATGTTGAATTTTTTTTCACTTCTAAAAGAACATAAAAACGGTATAAATATTTCGGGAAATGCGAAATTTATTTTCATAAAAAGAATTTTGTTGACTTTCTATTGAAAACTGACGAGACATGGCACAGGAACTTGAATGTTAGGGGTTGTAGAACTAGCTCTGAGGTAGCCTTCGGGCTGTTGCAGTCTTAGGACAGCAAGGGCATCCGCCGTGAGTAATAGATCTCCTCCCATCATTCAAGGTTCCATTTCGCACTCTCTTCGGTTTTCAGAGAAGTTTTTCCATCATAATTACACAAACGACCGCTGCTGCGTCGAGCTTATTATTAGCCTCGGTCGGCGGTTAGGGGCGGGCGGGTGGGTCAAACGTCGTAATGAGCGTCCTTTTTCTGTCCGCGGTACTTTAAACTTTCCTTCTCATATTCCGAATCTTTTGCGGTAACCATGTTCATAGGTCCCTTAACACGTCCTGAGTACAAGAGTCTCTATCAGAAGCCTGGTTGAAAAAAAATTAAAAACTGAAACCGGACTAATTTAAAAGGGAAATTACACACATTAAAAACCCCAAAAAGCGGGAAGGCAGGCCTCGGAGTTCTAATTACCAAAGGAACTCTAAGTTGTAATTTTTTACGTTGCTAAAAGAACATATGAAATGGTTAAAATATTTTGCGAAAATGCGAAATAAATTTTTATAAAAGAAATTTTCTTGATTTTCTATTGAAAACTGACGAGACATGGCACAGGAACATGAATGTTAGGGGTTGTAGAACTAGCTCTGAGATAGCCTTCGGGCTGTTGCAGTCTTAGGACAGCAAGGGCATCCGCCGTGAGTAATAGATCTCCTCCCATCATTCAAGGTTCCATTTCGCACTCTCTTCGGTTTTCACAGAATTATTTCCTTCATAATGTCTGAAACGCGTTTAAGAACACTTTGAATACCAAACGAAATCTATGCTGAATTTATTTTTCACTTCTAAAAGAACATAAATAACGGTTTAAATATTTCGGGAAATGCGAAATTTATTTTTACAAAAGCAATTTTGTTGACTTTCTATTGAAAACTGACGAGACATGGCACAGGAACTTGAATGTGAGGGGTTGTAGAACTAGCTCTGAGGTAGCCTTCGGGCTGTTGCAGTATTAGGACAGCAATGGCATCCGCCGTGAGAAATAGATCTCCTCCCATCATTCAAGGTTCCATTTCGCCCTCTCTTCGGTTTTCAGAGAAGTTTTTCCATCAAAATGACACAAACGACCGCTGCTGCGTCGAGCTTATTATTAGCCTCGGTGGGCGGTTAGGTGCGGGCGGGTGGGTCAAACATCGTAATGAGCGTCCTTTTTCTGTCCGCGGTACTTTAAACTTTCCTTCTCTTATTCCGAATCTTTTGCGGTATCCATGTTCATAGGTCCCTTAACACGTCCTGAGTACAAGAGTCTCTATCAGAAGCCTGGTTGAAAAAAAAATTAAAAACTGAAACCGGACAAAGTTAAAAGGGAAATTACACACATTAAAAACCCCAAAAAGCGGGAAGGCAGGCCTCGGAGCTCTAATTACCAAACGAACTCTAAGTTGTAATTTTTTACGTTGCTAAAAGATTATATAAAATAGTTAAAATATTTTGCGAAAATGCGAAATAAATTTTTATAAAAGAAATTTTCTTGAAATTCTATTGAAAACTGACGAGACATGGCACAGGAACTTGAATGTGAGGGGTTGTAGAACTAGCTCTGAGGTAGCCTTCGGGCTGTTGCAGTCTTAGGACAGCAACGGCATCCGCCGTGAGTAATAGATCTCCTCCCATCATTCAAGGTTCCATTTCGCACTCTCTTCGGTTTTCACAGAATTATTTCCTTAATAATGTCTGAAACACGTTTAAGAAGACTTTGAATACCAAACGAACTCTATGTTGAATTTTTTTTCACTTCTAAAAGAACATAAAAACGGTATAAATATTTCGGAAAATGCGAAATTTATTTTCATAAAAAGAATTTTGTTGACTTTCTATTGAAAACTGACGAGACATGGCACAGGAACTTGAATGTTAGGGGTTGTAGAACTAGCTCTGAGGTAGCCTTCGGGCTGTTGCAGTCTTAGGACAGCAAGGGCATCCGCCGTGAGTAATAGATCTCCTCCCATCATTCAAGGTTCCATTTCGCACTCTCTTCGGTTTTCAGAGAAGTTTTTCCATCATAATTACACAAACGACCGCTGCTGCGTCGAGCTTATTATTAGCCTCGGTCTGCGGTTAGGGGCGGGCGGGTGGGTCAAACGTCGTAATGAGCGTCCTTTTTCTGTCCGCGGTACTTTAAACTTTCCTTCTCATATTCCGAATCTTTTGCGGTAACCAGGTTCATAGGTCCCTTAACACGTCCTGAGTATAAGAGTCTCTACCAGAAGCCTGGTTGAAAAAAAAAATTAAAAACTGAAACCGGACAAATTTAAAAGGGAAATTACACACATTAAAAACCCCAAAAAGCGGGAAGGCAGGCCTCGGAGCTCTAATTACCAAACGAACTCTAAGTTGTAATTTTTTACGTTGCTAAAAGAACATATGAAATGGTTAAAATATTTCGCGAAAATGCGAAATAAATTTTTATAAAAGAAATTTTCTTGATTTTTTATTGAAAACTGACGAGACATGGCACAGGAACATGAATGTTAGGGGTGGTAGAACTAGCTCTGAGATAGCCTTCGGGCTGTTGCAGTCTTAGGACAGCAAGGGCATCCGCCGTGAGTAATAGATCTCCTCCCATCATTCAAGGTTCCATTTCGCACTCTCTTCGGTTTTCAGAGAAGTTTTTCCATCATAATTACACAAACGACCGCTGCTGCGTCGAGCTTATTATTAGCCTCGGTCGGCGGTTAGGGGCGGGCGGGTGGGTCAAACGTCGTAATGAGCGTCCTTTTTCTGTCCGCGGTACTTTAAACTTTCCTTCTCTTATTCCAAATCTTTTGCGGTAACCATGTTCATAGGTCCCTTAACACGTTCTTAGTACAAGAGTCTCTATCAGAAGCCTGGTTGAAAAAAAAAAATTAAAAACTGAAACCGGACAAATTTAAAAGGGAAATTACACACATTAAAAACCCCAAAAAGCGGGAAGGCAGGCCTCGGAGCTCTAATTACCAAACGAACTCTAAGTTGTAATTTTTTACGTTGCTAAATAACATATAAAATGGTTAAAATATTTCGCGAAAATGCGAAATAAATTTTTATAAAAGAAATTTTCTTTATTTTCTATTGAAAACTGACGAGACATGGCACAGGAACTTGAATGTGAGGGGTTGTAGAACTTGCTCTGAGGTAGCCTTCGGGCTGTTGCAGTCTTAGGAGAGCAAGAGCATCCGCCGTGATTAATAGATCTCCTCCCATCATTCACGGTTCCATTTCGCACTCTCTTAAGTTTTCACAGAATTATTTCCTTCATAATATCTGAAACGCGTTTAACAAAACTTTGCATACCAAACGAACTCTATGTTGCATTTTTTTTCACATCTAAAAGAACATAAAAAACGGTTTAAATATTTCGGGAAATGCGAAATTTATTTTCATAAAAAGCAATTTTGTTGACTTTCTATTGAAAACTGACGAGACATGGCACAGGAACTTGAATGTGAGGGGTTGTAGAACTAGCTCTGAGGTAGCCTTCGGGCTGTTGCAGTCTTAGGACAGCAAGGGCATCCGCCGTGAGTAATAGATCTCCTCCCATCATTCAAGTTTCCATTTCGCACTCTCTTCGGTTTTCAGAGAAGTTTCTCCATCATAATGACACAAACGACCGCTGCTGCGTCGAGCTTATTATTAGCCTCGGTCGGCGGTTAGGGGTGGGCGGTTGGGTCAAACGTCGTAATGAGCGTCCTCTTTCTGTCCGCGGTACTTTAAACTTTCCTTCTCTTATTCCGAATCTTTTGCGGTAACCAGGTTCATAGGTCCCTTAACACGTCCTGAGTATAAGAATCTCTACCAGAAGCCTGGTTGAAAAAAAAAATTAAAAACTGAAACCGGACAAAATTAAAAGGAAAATTACACACATTAAAAACACCAAAAAGCGGGAAGGCAGGCCTCGGAGCTCTAAATACCAAACGAACTCTAAGTTGTAATTTTTTTCGTTGCTAAAAGAACATATTAAATGGTTAAAATATTTTGCGAAAATGCGAAATAAATTTTTATAAAAGAAATTTTCTTGACTTTCTATTGAAAACTGACGAGACATGGCACAGGAACTTGAATGTGAGGGGTTGTAGAACTAGCTCTGAGGTAGCCTTCGGGCTGTTGCAGTCTTAGGACAGCAAGGGCATCCGCCGTGAGTAATAGATCTCCTCCCATCATTCAAGGTTCCATTTCGCACTCTCTTCGGTTTTCACAGAATTATTTCCTTAATAATGTCTGAAACGCGTTTAAGAACACTTTGAATACCAAACGAACTCTATGTTGAATTTTTTTTCACTTCTAAAAGAACATAAAAAACGGTATAAATATTTCGGGAAATGCGAAATTTATTTTCATAAAAAGCAATTTTGTTGACTTTCTATTGAAAACTGACGAGACATGGCACAGGAACGTGAACGTGAGGGGTTGTAGAACTAGCTCTGAGGTAGCCTTCGGGCTGTTGCAGTCTTAGGACAGCAAGGGCATCCGCCGTGACTAATAGATCTCCTCCCATCATTCAAGGTTCCATTTCGCACTCTCTTCGGTTTTCAGAGAAGTTTTTCCATCATAATGACACAAACGACCGCTGCTGCGTCGAGCTTATTATTAGCGTCGGTCGGCGGTTAGGGAATGGGCGGGTGGGTCAAACGTCGTAATGAGCGTCCTTTTTCTGTCCGCGGTACTTTAAACTTTCCTTCTCTTATTCCGAATCTTTTGCGGTAACCATGTTCATAGGTCCCTTAACACGTCCTGAATACAAGAGTCTCTATCAGAAGCCTGGTTGAATAAAAAATTAAAAACTGAAACCGGACAAATTTAAAAGGGAAATTACACACATTAAAAACCCCAAAAAGCGGGAAGGCAGGCCTCGGAGCTCTAATTACCAAACGAGCTCTAAGTTGTAATTTTTTACGTTGCTAAAAGATTATATAAAATGGTTAAAATATTTTGCGAAAATGCGAAATAAATTTTTATAAAAGAAATTTTCTTGACTTTCTATTGAAAACTGACGAGACATGGCACAGGAACTTGAATGTGAGGGGTTGTAGAACTAGCTCTGAGGTAGCCTTCGGGCTGTTGCAGTCTTAGGACAGCAACGGCATCCGCCGTGAGTAATAGATCTCCTCCCATCATTCAAGGTTCCATTTCGCACTCTCTTCGGTTTTCACAGAATTATTTCCTTAATAATGTCTGAAACACGTTTAAGAAGACTTTGAATACCAAACGAACTCTATGTTGAATTTTTTTTCACTTCTAAAAGAACATAAAAACGGTATAAATATTTCGGAAAATGCGAAATTTATTTTCATAAAAAGAATTTTGTTGACTTTCTATTGAAAACTGACGAGACATGGCACAGGAACTTGAATGTTAGGGGTTGTAGAACTAGCTCTGAGGTAGCCTTCGGGCTGTTGCAGTCTTAGGACAGCAAGGGAATCCGCCGTGAGTAATAGATCTCCTCCCATCATTCAAGGTTCCATTTCGCACTCTCTTCGGTTTTCAGAGAATTTTTTCCATCATAATTACACAAACGACCGCTGCTGCGTCGAGCTTATTATTAGCCTCGGTCGGCGGTTAGGGGCGGGCGGGTGGGTCAAACGTCGTAATGAGCGTCCTTTTTCTGTCCGCGGTACTTTAAACTTTCCTTCTCATATTCCGAATCTTTTGCGGTAACCATGTTCATAGGTCCCTTAACACGTCCTGAGTACAAGAGTCTCTATCAGAAGCCTGGTTGAAAAAAAAATTAAAAACTGAAACAGGACAAATTTAAAAGGGAAATTACACACATTAAAAACCCCAAAAAGCGGGAAGGCAGGCCTCGGAGTTCTAATTACCAAAGGAACTCTAAGTTGTAATTTTTTACGTTGCTAAAAGAACATATGAAATGGTTAAAATATTTCGCGAAAATGCGAAATAAATTTTTATAAAAGAAATTTTCTTGATTTTCTATTGAAAACTGACGAGACATGGCACAGGAACTTGAATGTTAGGGGTTGTAGAACTAGCTCTGAGATAGCCTTCGGGCTGTTGCAGTCTTAGGACAGCAAGGGCATCCGCCGTGAGTAATAGATCTCCTCCCATCATTCAAGGTTCCATTTCGCACTCTCTTCGGTTTTCACAGAATTATTTCCTTCATAATGTCTGAAACGCGTTTAAGAACACTTTGAATACCAAACGAACTCTATGTTGAATTTATTTTTCACTTCTAAAAGAACATAAATAACGGTTTAAATATTTCGGGAAATGCGAAATTTATTTTTACAAAAGCAATTTTGTTGACTTTCTATTGAAAACTGACGAGACATGGCACAGGAACTTAAATGTGAGGGGTTGTAGAACTAGCTCTGAGGTAGCCTTCGGGCTGTTGCAGTATTAGGACAGCAAGGGCATCCGCCGTGAGTAATAGATCTCCTCCCATCATTCAAGGTTCCATTTCGCACTCTCTTCGGTTTTCAGAGAAGTTTTTCCATCAAAATGACACAAAAGACCGCTGATGCGTCGAGCTTATTATTAGCCTCGGTGGGCGGTTAGGTGCGGGCGGGTGGGTCAAACATCGTAATGAGCGTCATTTTTCTGTCCGCGGTACTTTAAACTTTCCTTCTCTTATTCAGAATCTTTTGCGGTAACCATGTTCATAGGTCCCTTAACACGTCCTGAGTACAAGAGTCTCTATCAGAAGCCTGGTTGAAAAAAAAATTAAAAACTGAAACCGGACAAATTTAAAAGGGAAATTACACACATTAAAAACCCCAAAAAGCGGGAAGGCAGGCCTCGGAGCTCTAGTTACCAAACGAACTCTAAATTGTAATTTTTTACGTTGCTAAAAGATTATATAAAATGGTTAAAATATTTTGCGAAAATGCGAAATAAATTTTTATAAAAGAAATTTTCTTGACTTTCTATTGAAAACTGACGAGACATGGCACAGGAACTTGAATGTGAGGGGTTGTAGAACTAGCTCTGAGGTAGCCTTCGGGCTGTTGCAGTCTTAGGACAGCAAGGGCATCCGCCGTGAGTAATAGATCTCCTCCCATCATTCAAGGTTCCATTTCGCACTCTCTTCGGTTTTCACAGAATTATTTCCTTAATAATGTCTGAAACGCGTTTAAGAACACTTTGAATACCAAACGAACTCTATGTTGAATTTTTTTTCACTTCTAAAAGAACATAAAAAACGGTATAAATATTTCGGGAAATGCGAAATTTATTTTCATAAAAAGCAATTTTGTTGACTTTCTATTGAAAACTGACGAGACATGGCACAGGAACTTGAACGTGAGGGGTTGTAGAACTAGCTCTGAGGTAGCCTTCGGGCTGTTCCAGTCTTAGGACAGCAAGGGCATCCGCCGTGACTAATAGATCTCCTCCCATCATTCAAGGTTCCATTTCGCACTCTCTTCGGTTTTCAGAGAAGTTTTTCCATCATAATGACACAAACGACAGCTGCTGCGTCGAGCTTATTATTAGCCTCGGTCGGCGGTTAGGGGTGGGCGGATGGGTCAAACGTCGTAATGAGCGTCCTTTTTCTGTCCGCGGTACTTTAAACTTTCCTTCTCTTATTCCGAATCTTTTGCGGTAACCATGTTCATAGGTCCCTTGACACGTCCTGAGTACAAGAGTCTCTATCAGAAGCCTGGTTGAATAAAAAATTAAAAACTGAAACCGGACAAATTTAAAAGGGAAATTACACACATTAAAAACCCCAAAAAGCGGGAAGGCAGGCCTCGGAGCTCTAATTACCAAACGAGCTCTAAGTTGTAATTTTTTACGTTGCTAAAAGATTATATAAAATGGTTAAAATATTTTGCGAAAATGCGAAATAAATTTTTATAAAAGAAATTTTCTTGAATTTCTATTGAAAACTGACGAGACATGGCACAGGAACTTGAATGTGAGGGGTTGTAGAACTAGCTCTGAGGTAGCCTTCGGGCTGTTGCAGTCTTAGGACAGCAACGGCATCCGCCGTGAGTAATAGATCTCCTTTCATCATTCAAGGTTCCATTTCGCACTCTCTTCGGTTTTCACAGAATTATTTCCTTAATAATGTCTGAAACACGTTTAAGAAGACTTTGAATACCAAACGAACTCTATGTTGAATTTTTTTTCACTTCTAAAAGAACATAAAAACGGTATAAATATTTCGGGAAATGCGAAATTTATTTTCATGAAAAGAATTTTGTTGACTTTCTATTGAAAACTGACGAGACATGGCACAGGAACTTGAATGTTAGGGGTTGTAGAACTAGCTCTGAGGTAGCCTTCGGGCTGTTGCAGTCTTAGGACAGCAAGGGCATCCGCCGTGAGTAATAGATCTCCTCCCATCATTCAAGGTTCCATTTCGCACTCTCTTCGGTTTTCAGAGAAGTTTTTCCATCATAATTACACAAACGACCGCTGCTGCGTCGAGCTTATTATTAGCCTCGGTCGGCGGTTAGGGGCGGGCGGGTGGGTCAAACGTCGTAATGAGCGTCCTTTTTCTGTCCGCGGTACTTTAAACTTTCCTTCTCATATTCCGAATCTTTTGCGGTAACCATGTTCATAGGTCCCTTAACACGTCCTGAGTACAAGAGTCTCTATCAGAAGCCTGGTTGAAAAAAAAATTAAAAACTGAAACCGGACAAATTTAAAAGGGAAATTACACACATTAAAAACCCCAAAAAGCGGGAAGGCAGGCCTCGGAGTTCTAATTACCAAAGGAACTCTAAGTTGTAATTTTTTACGTTGCTAAAAGAACATATGAAATGGTTAAAATATTTCGCGAAAATGCGAAATAAATTTTTATAAAAGAAATTTTCTTGATTTTCTATTGAAAACTGACGAGACATGGCACAGGAACATGAATGTTAGGGGTTGTAGAACTAGCTCTGAGATAGCCTTCGGGCTGTTGCAGTCTTAGGACAGCAAGGGCATCCGACGTGAGTAATAGATCTCCTCCCATCATTCAAGGTTCCATTTCGCACTCTCTTCGGTTTTCACAGAATTATTTCCTTCATAATGTCTGAAACGCGTTTAAGAACACTTTGAATACCAAACGAACTCTATGTTGAATTTATTTTTCACTTCTAAAAGAACATAAATAACGGTTTAAATATTTCGGGAAATGCGAAATTTATTTTTACAAAAGCAATTTTGTTGACTTTCTATTGAAAACTGACGAGACATGGCACAGGAACTTGAATGTGAGGGGTTGTAGAACTAGCTCTGAGGTAGCCTTCGGGCTGTTGCAGTATTAGGACAGCAAGGGCATCCGCCGTGAGTAATAGATCTCCTCCCATCATTCAAGGTTCCATTTCGCACTCTCTTCGGTTTTCAGAGAATTTTTTCCATCAAAATGACACAAACGACCGCTGCTGCGTCGAGCTTATTATTAGCCTCGGTGGGCGGTTAGGTGCGGGCGGGTGGGTCAAACATCGTAATGAGCGTCCTTTTTCTGTCCGCGGTACTTTAAACTTTCCTTCTCTTATTCCGAATCTTTTGCGGTAACCATGTTCATAGGTCCCTTGACACGTCCTGAGTACAAGAGTCTCTATCAGAAGCCTGGTTGAATAAAAAATTAAAAACTGAAACCGGACAAATTTAAAAGGGAAATTACACACATTAAAAACCCCAAAAAGCGGGAAGGCAGGCCTCGGAGCTCTAATTACCAAACGAACTCTAAGTTGTAATTTTTTACGTTGCTAAAAGAACATATGAAATGGTTAAAATATTTCGCGAAAATGCGAAATAAATTTTTATAAAAGAAATTTTCTTGATTTTTTATTGAAAACTGACGAGACATGGCAGAGGAACATGAATGTTAGGGGTGGTAGAACTAGCTCTGAGATAGCCTTCGGGCTGTTGCAGTCTTAGGACAGCAAGGGCATCCGCCGTGAGTAATAGATCTCCTCCCATCATTCAAGGTTCCATTTCGCACTCTCTTCGGTTTTCAGAGAAGTTTTTCCATCATAATTACACAAACGACCGCTGCTGCGTCGAGCTTATTATTAGCCTCGGTCGGCGGTTAGGGGCGGGCGGGTGGGTCAAACGTCGTAATGAGCGTCCTTTTTCTGTCCGCGGTACTTTAAACTTTCCTTCTCTTATTCCAAATCTTTTGCGGTAACCATGTTCATAGGTCCCTTAACACGTTCTTAGTACAAGAGTCTCTATCAGAAGCCTGGTTGAAAAAAAAAAATTAAAAACTGAAACCGGACAAATTTAAAAGGGAAATTACACACATTAAAAACCCCAAAAAGCGGGAAGGCAGGCCTCGGAGCTCTAATTACCAAACGAACTCTAAGTTGTAATTTTTTACGTTGCTAAATAACATATAAAATGGTTAAAATATTTCGCGAAAATGCGAAATAAATTTTTATAAAAGAAATTTTCTTTATTTTCTATTGAAAACTGACGAGACATGGCACAGGAACTTGAATGTGAGGGGTTGTAGAACTTGCTCTGAGGTAGCCTTCGGGCTGTTGCAGTCTTAGGAGAGCAAGGGCATCCGCCGTGATTAATAGATCTCCTCCCATCATTCAAGGTTCCATTTCGCACTCTCTTAAGTTTTCACAGAATTATTTCCTTCATAATATCTGAAACGCGTTTAACAAAACTTTGAATACCAAACGAACTCTATGTTGCATTTTTTTTCACATCTAAAAGAACATAAAAAACGGTTTAAATATTTCGGGAAATGCGAAATTTATTTTCATAAAAAGCAATTTTGTTGACTTTCTATTGAAAACTGACGAGACATGGCACAGGAACTTGAATGTGAGTTGTAGAACTAGCTCTGAGGGTAGCCTTCGGGGCTGTTGCAGTCTTAGGACAGCAAGGGCATCCGCCGTGAGTAATAGATCTCCTCCCATCATTCAAGTTTCCATTTCGCACTCTCTTCGGTTTTCAGAGAAGTTTCTCCATCATAATGACACAAACGACCGCTGCTGCGTCGAGCTTATTATTAGCCTCGGTCGGCGGTTAGGGGTGGGCGGTTGGGTCAAACGTCGTAATGAGCGTCCTCTTTCTGTCCGCGGTACTTTAAACTTTCCTTCTCTTATTCCGAATCTTTTGCGGTAACCAGGTTCATAGGTCCCTTAACACGTCCTGAGTATAAGAATCTCTACCAGAAGCCTGGTTGAAAAAAAAAATTAAAAACTGAAACCGGACAAAATTAAAAGGAAAATTACACACATTAAAAACACCAAAAAGCGGGAAGGCAGGCCTCGGAGCTCTAAATACCAAACGAACTCTAAGTTGTAATTTTTTTCGTTGCTAAAAGAACATATTAAATGGTTAAAATATTTTGCGAAAATGCGAAATAAATTTTTATAAAAGAAATTTTCTTGACTTTCTATTGAAAACTGACGAGACATGGCACAGGAACTTGAATGTGAGGGGTTGTAGAACTAGCTCTGAGGTAGCCTTCGGGCTGTTGCAGTCTTAGGACAGCAAGGGCATCCGCCGTGAGTAATAGATCTCCTCCCATCATTCAAGGTTCCATTTCGCACTCTCTTCGGTTTTCACAGAATTATTTCCTTAATAATGTCTGAAACGCGTTTAAGAACACTTTGAATACCAAACGAACTCTATGTTGAATTTTTTTTTCACTTCTAAAAGAACATAAAAAACGGTATAAATATTTCGGGAAATGCGAAATTTATTTTCATAAAAAGCAATTTTGTTGACTTTCTATTGAAAACTGACGAGACATGGCACAGGAACGTGAACGTGAGGGGTTGTAGAACTAGCTCTGAGGTAGCCTTCGGGCTGTTGCAGTCTTAGGACAGCAAGGGCATCCGCCGTGACTAATAGATCTCCTCCCATCATTCAAGGTTCCATTTCGCACTCTCTTCGGTTTTCAGAGAAGTTTTTCCATCATAATGACACAAACGACCGCTGCTGCGTCGAGCTTATTATTAGCGTCGGTCGGCGGTTAGGGAATGGGCGGGTGGGTCAAACGTCGTAATGAGCGTCCTTTTTCTGTCCGCGGTACTTTAAACTTTCCTTCTCTTATTCCGAATCTTTTGCGGTAACCATGTTCATAGGTCCCTTAACACGTCCTGAATACAAGAGTCTCTATCAGAAGCCTGGTTGAATAAAAAATTAAAAACTGAAACCGGACAAATTTAAAAGGGAAATTACACACATTAAAAACCCCAAAAAGCGGGAAGGCAGGCCTCGGAGCTCTAATTACCAAACGAGCTCTAAGTTGTAATTTTTTACGTTGCTAAAAGATTATATAAAATGGTTAAAATATTTTGCGAAAATGCGAAATAAATTTTTATAAAAGAAATTTTCTTGACTTTCTATTGAAAACTGACGAGACATGGCACAGGAACTTGAATGTGAGGGGTTGTAGAACTAGCTCTGAGGTAGCCTTCGGGCTGTTGCAGTCTTAGGACAGCAACGGCATCCGCCGTGAGTAATAGATCTCCTCCCATCATTCAAGGTTCCATTTCGCACTCTCTTCGGTTTTCACAGAATTATTTCCTTAATAATGTCTGAAACACGTTTAAGAAGACTTTGAATACCAAACGAACTCTATGTTGAATTTTTTTTCACTTCTAAAAGAACATAAAAACGGTATAAATATTTCGGAAAATGCGAAATTTATTTTCATAAAAAGAATTTTGTTGACTTTCTATTGAAAACTGACGAGACATGGCACAGGAACTTGAATGTTAGGGGTTGTAGAACTAGCTCTGAGGTAGCCTTCGGGCTGTTGCAGTCTTAGGACAGCAAGGGAATCCGCCGTGAGTAATAGATCTCCTCCCATCATTCAAGGTTCCATTTCGCACTCTCTTCGGTTTTCAGAGAATTTTTTCCATCATAATTACACAAACGACCGCTGCTGCGTCGAGCTTATTATTAGCCTCGGTCGGCGGTTAGGGGCGGGCGGGTGGGTCAAACGTCGTAATGAGCGTCCTTTTTCTGTCCGCGGTACTTTAAACTTTCCTTCTCATATTCCGAATCTTTTGCGGTAACCATGTTCATAGGTCCCTTAACACGTCCTGAGTACAAGAGTCTCTATCAGAAGCCTGGTTGAAAAAAAAATTAAAAACTGAAACAGGACAAATTTAAAAGGGAAATTACACACATTAAAAACCCCAAAAAGCGGGAAGGCAGGCCTCGGAGTTCTAATTACCAAAGGAACTCTAAGTTGTAATTTTTTACGTTGCTAAAAGAACATATGAAATGGTTAAAATATTTCGCGAAAATGCGAAATAAATTTTTATAAAAGAAATTTTCTTGATTTTCTATTGAAAACTGACGAGACATGGCACAGGAACTTGAATGTTAGGGGTTGTAGAACTAGCTCTGAGATAGCCTTCGGGCTGTTGCAGTCTTAGGACAGCAAGGGCATCCGCCGTGAGTAATAGATCTCCTCCCATCATTCAAGGTTCCATTTCGCACTCTCTTCGGTTTTCACAGAATTATTTCCTTCATAATGTCTGAAACGCGTTTAAGAACACTTTGAATACCAAACGAACTCTATGTTGAATTTATTTTTCACTTCTAAAAGAACATAAATAACGGTTTAAATATTTCGGGAAATGCGAAATTTATTTTTACAAAAGCAATTTTGTTGACTTTCTATTGAAAACTGACGAGACATGGCACAGGAACTTAAATGTGAGGGGTTGTAGAACTAGCTCTGAGGTAGCCTTCGGGCTGTTGCAGTATTAGGACAGCAAGGGCATCCGCCGTGAGTAATAGATCTCCTCCCATCATTCAAGGTTCCATTTCGCACTCTCTTCGGTTTTCAGAGAAGTTTTTCCATCAAAATGACACAAAAGACCGCTGCTGCGTCGAGCTTATTATTAGCCTCGGTGGGCGGTTAGGTGCGGGCGGGTGGGTCAAACATCGTAATGAGCGTCATTTTTCTGTCCGCGGTACTTTAAACTTTCCTTCTCTTATTCAGAATCTTTTGCGGTAACCATGTTCATAGGTCCCTTAACACGTCCTGAGTACAAGAGTCTCTATCAGAAGCCTGGTTGAAAAAAAAATTAAAAACTGAAACCGGACAAATTTAAAAGGGAAATTACACACATTAAAAACCCCAAAAAGCGGGAAGGCAGGCCTCGGAGCTCTAGTTACCAAACGAACTCTAAATTGTAATTTTTTACGTTGCTAAAAGATTATATAAAATGGTTAAAATATTTTGCGAAAATGCGAAATAAATTTTTATAAAAGAAATTTTCTTGACTTTCTATTGAAAACTGACGAGACATGGCACAGGAACTTGAATGTGAGGGGTTGTAGAACTAGCTCTGAGGTAGCCTTCGGGCTGTTGCAGTCTTAGGACAGCAAGGGCATCCGCCGTGAGTAATAGATCTCCTCCCATCATTCAAGGTTCCATTTCGCACTCTCTTCGGTTTTCACAGAATTATTTCCTTAATAATGTCTGAAACGCGTTTAAGAACACTTTGAATACCAAACGAACTCTATGTTGAATTTTTTTTCACTTCTAAAAGAACATAAAAAACGGTATAAATATTTCGGGAAATGCGAAATTTATTTTCATAAAAAGCAATTTTGTTGACTTTCTATTGAAAACTGACGAGACATGGCACAGGAACTTGAACGTGAGGGGTTGTAGAACTAGCTCTGAGGTAGCCTTCGGGCTGTTCCAGTCTTAGGACAGCAAGGGCATCCGCCGTGACTAATAGATCTCCTCCCATCATTCAAGGTTCCATTTCGCACTCTCTTCGGTTTTCAGAGAAGTTTTTCCATCATAATGACACAAACGACAGCTGCTGCGTCGAGCTTATTATTAGCCTCGGTCGGCGGTTAGGGGTGGGCGGATGGGTCAAACGTCGTAATGAGCGTCCTTTTTCTGTCCGCGGTACTTTAAACTTTCCTTCTCTTATTCCGAATCTTTTGCGGTAACCATGTTCATAGGTCCCTTGACACGTCCTGAGTACAAGAGTCTCTATCAGAAGCCTGGTTGAATAAAAAATTAAAAACTGAAACCGGACAAATTTAAAAGGGAAATTACACACATTAAAAACCCCAAAAAGCGGGAAGGCAGGCCTCGGAGCTCTAATTACCAAACGAGCTCTAAGTTGTAATTTTTTACGTTGCTAAAAGATTATATAAAATGGTTAAAATATTTTGCGAAAATGCGAAATAAATTTTTATAAAAGAAATTTTCTTGAATTTCTATTGAAAACTGACGAGACATGGCACAGGAACTTGAATGTGAGGGGTTGTAGAACTAGCTCTGAGGTAGCCTTCGGGCTGTTGCAGTCTTAGGACAGCAACGGCATCCGCCGTGAGTAATAGATCTCCTTTCATCATTCAAGGTTCCATTTCGCACTCTCTTCGGTTTTCACAGAATTATTTCCTTAATAATGTCTGAAACACGTTTAAGAAGACTTTGAATACCAAACGAACTCTATGTTGAATTTTTTTTCACTTCTAAAAGAACATAAAAACGGTATAAATATTTCGGGAAATGCGAAATTTATTTTCATGAAAAGAATTTTGTTGACTTTCTATTGAAAACTGACGAGACATGGCACAGGAACTTGAATGTTAGGGGTTGTAGAACTAGCTCTGAGGTAGCCTTCGGGCTGTTGCAGTCTTAGGACAGCAAGGGCATCCGCCGTGAGTAATAGATCTCCTCCCATCATTCAAGGTTCCATTTCGCACTCTCTTCGGTTTTCAGAGAAGTTTTTCCATCATAATTACACAAACGACCGCTGCTGCGTCGAGCTTATTATTAGCCTCGGTCGGCGGTTAGGGGCGGGCGGGTGGGTCAAACGTCGTAATGAGCGTCCTTTTTCTGTCCGCGGTACTTTAAACTTTCCTTCTCATATTCCGAATCTTTTGCGGTAACCATGTTCATAGGTCCCTTAACACGTCCTGAGTACAAGAGTCTCTATCAGAAGCCTGGTTGAAAAAAAAATTAAAAACTGAAACCGGACAAATTTAAAAGGGAAATTACACACATTAAAAACCCCAAAAAGCGGGAAGGCAGGCCTCGGAGTTCTAATTACCAAAGGAACTCTAAGTTGTAATTTTTTACGTTGCTAAAAGAACATATGAAATGGTTAAAATATTTCGCGAAAATGCGAAATAAATTTTTATAAAAGAAATTTTCTTGATTTTCTATTGAAAACTGACGAGACATGGCACAGGAACATGAATGTTAGGGGTTGTAGAACTAGCTCTGAGATAGCCTTCGGGCTGTTGCAGTCTTAGGACAGCAAGGGCATCCGACGTGAGTAATAGATCTCCTCCCATCATTCAAGGTTCCATTTCGCACTCTCTTCGGTTTTCACAGAATTATTTCCTTCATAATGTCTGAAACGCGTTTAAGAACACTTTGAATACCAAACGAACTCTATGTTGAATTTATTTTTCACTTCTAAAAGAACATAAATAACGGTTTAAATATTTCGGGAAATGCGAAATTTATTTTTACAAAAGCAATTTTGTTGACTTTCTATTGAAAACTGACGAGACATGGCACAGGAACTTGAATGTGAGGGGTTGTAGAACTAGCTCTGAGGTAGCCTTCGGGCTGTTGCAGTATTAGGACAGCAAGGGCATCCGCCGTGAGTAATAGATCTCCTCCCATCATTCAAGGTTCCATTTCGCACTCTCTTCGGTTTTCAGAGAATTTTTTCCATCAAAATGACACAAACGACCGCTGCTGCGTCGAGCTTATTATTAGCCTCGGTGGGCGGTTAGGTGCGGGCGGGTGGGTCAAACATCGTAATGAGCGTCCTTTTTCTGTCCGCGGTACTTTAAACTTTCCTTCTCTTATTCCGAATCTTTTGCGGTAACCATGTTCATAGGTCCCTTGACACGTCCTGAGTACAAGAGTCTCTATCAGAAGCCTGGTTGAATAAAAAATTAAAAACTGAAACCGGACAAATTTAAAAGGGAAATTACACACATTAAAAACCCCAAAAAGCGGGAAGGCAGGCCTCGGAGCTCTAATTACCAAACGAGCTCTAAGTTGTAATTTTTTACGTTGCTAAAAGATTATATAAAATGGTTAAAATATTTTGCGAAAATGCGAAATAAATTTTTATAAAAGAAATTTTCTTGAATTTCTATTGAAAACTGACGAGACATGGCACAGGAACTTGAATGTGAGGGGTTGTAGAACTAGCTCTGAGGTAGCCTTCGGGCTGTTGCAGTCTTAGGACAGCAACGGCATCCGCCGTGAGTAATAGATCTCCTCCCATCATTCAAGGTTCCATTTCGCACTCTCTTCGGTTTTCACAGAATTATTTCCTTAATAATGTCTGAAACACGTTTAAGAAGACTTTGAATACCAAACGAATTCTATGTTGAATTTTTTTTCACTTCTAAAAGAACATAAAAACGGTATAAATATTTCGGGAAATGCGAAATTTATTTTCATAAAAAGAATTTTGTTGACTTTCTATTGAAAACTGACGAGACATGGCACAGGAACTTGAATGTTAGGGGTTGTAGAACTAGCTCTGAGGTAGCCTTCGGGCTGTTGCAGTCTTAGGACAGCAAGGGCATCCGCCGTGAGTAATAGATCTCCTCCCATCATTCAAGGTTCCATTTCGCACTCTCTTCGGTTTTCAGAGAAGTTTTTCCATCATAATTACACAAACGACCGCTGCTGCGTCGAGCTTATTATTAGCCTCGGTCGGCGGTTAGGGGCGGGCGGGTGGGTCAAACGTCGTAATGAGCGTCCTTTTTCTGTCCGCGGTACTTTAAACTTTCCTTCTCATATTCCGAATCTTTTGCGGTAACCATGTTCATAGGTCCCTTAACACGTCCTGAGTACAAGAGTCTCTATCAGAAGCCTGGTTGAAAAAAAATTAAAAACTGAAACCGGACTAATTTAAAAGGGAAATTACACACATTAAAAACCCCAAAAAGCGGGAAGGCAGGCCTCGGAGTTCTAATTACCAAAGGAACTCTAAGTTGTAATTTTTTACGTTGCTAAAAGAACATATGAAATGGTTAAAATATTTTGCGAAAATGCGAAATAAATTTTTATAAAAGAAATTTTCTTGATTTTCTATTGAAAACTGACGAGACATGGCACAGGAACATGAATGTTAGGGGTTGTAGAACTAGCTCTGAGATAGCCTTCGGGCTGTTGCAGTCTTAGGACAGCAAGGGCATCCGCCGTGAGTAATAGATCTCCTCCCATCATTCAAGGTTCCATTTCGCACTCTCTTCGGTTTTCACAGAATTATTTCCTTCATAATGTCTGAAACGCGTTTAAGAACACTTTGAATACCAAACGAAATCTATGTTGAATTTATTTTTCACTTCTAAAAGAACATAAATAACGGTTTAAATATTTCGGGAAATGCGAAATTTATTTTTACAAAAGCAATTTTGTTGACTTTCTATTGAAAACTGACGAGACATGGCACAGGAACTTGAATGTGAGGGGTTGTAGAACTAGCTCTGAGGTAGCCTTCGGGCTGTTGCAGTATTAGGACAGCAATGGCATCCGCCGTGAGAAATAGATCTCCTCCCATCATTCAAGGTTCCATTTCGCCCTCTCTTCGGTTTTCAGAGAAGTTTTTCCATCAAAATGACACAAACGACCGCTGCTGCGTCGAGCTTATTATTAGCCTCGGTGGGCGGTTAGGTGCGGGCGGGTGGGTCAAACATCGTAATGAGCGTCCTTTTTCTGTCCGCGGTACTTTAAACTTTCCTTCTCTTATTCCGAATCTTTTGCGGTATCCATGTTCATAGGTCCCTTAACACGTCCTGAGTACAAGAGTCTCTATCAGAAGCCTGGTTGAAAAAAAAATTAAAAACTGAAACCGGACAAAGTTAAAAGGGAAATTACACACATTAAAAACCCCAAAAAGCGGGAAGGCAGGCCTCGGAGCTCTAATTACCAAACGAACTCTAAGTTGTAATTTTTTACGTTGCTAAAAGATTATATAAAATAGTTAAAATATTTTGCGAAAATGCGAAATAAATTTTTATAAAAGAAATTTTCTTGAAATTCTATTGAAAACTGACGAGACATGGCACAGGAACTTGAATGTGAGGGGTTGTAGAACTAGCTCTGAGGTAGCCTTCGGGCTGTTGCAGTCTTAGGACAGCAACGGCATCCGCCGTGAGTAATAGATCTCCTCCCATCATTCAAGGTTCCATTTCGCACTCTCTTCGGTTTTCACAGAATTATTTCCTTAATAATGTCTGAAACACGTTTAAGAAGACTTTGAATACCAAACGAACTCTATGTTGAATTTTTTTTCACTTCTAAAAGAACATAAAAACGGTATAAATATTTCGGAAAATGCGAAATTTATTTTCATAAAAAGAATTTTGTTGACTTTCTATTGAAAACTGACGAGACATGGCACAGGAACTTGAATGTTAGGGGTTGTAGAACTAGCTCTGAGGTAGCCTTCGGGCTGTTGCAGTCTTAGGACAGCAAGGGCATCCGCCGTGAGTAATAGATCTCCTCCCATCATTCAAGGTTCCATTTCGCACTCTCTTCGGTTTTCAGAGAAGTTTTTCCATCATAATTACACAAACGACCGCTGCTGCGTCGAGCTTATTATTAGCCTCGGTCTGCGGTTAGGGGCGGGCGGGTGGGTCAAACGTCGTAATGAGCGTCCTTTTTCTGTCCGCGGTACTTTAAACTTTCCTTCTCATATTCCGAATCTTTTGCGGTAACCAGGTTCATAGGTCCCTTAACACGTCCTGAGTATAAGAGTCTCTACCAGAAGCCTGGTTGAAAAAAAAAATTAAAAACTGAAACCGGACAAATTTAAAAGGGAAATTACACACATTAAAAACCCCAAAAAGCGGGAAGGCAGGCCTCGGAGCTCTAATTACCAAACGAACTCTAAGTTGTAATTTTTTACGTTGCTAAAAGAACATATGAAATGGTTAAAATATTTCGCGAAAATGCGAAATAAATTTTTATAAAAGAAATTTTCTTGATTTTTTATTGAAAACTGACGAGACATGGCACAGGAACATGAATGTTAGGGGTGGTAGAACTAGCTCTGAGATAGCCTTCGGGCTGTTGCAGTCTTAGGACAGCAAGGGCATCCGCCGTGAGTAATAGATCTCCTCCCATCATTCAAGGTTCCATTTCGCACTCTCTTCGGTTTTCAGAGAAGTTTTTCCATCATAATTACACAAACGACCGCTGCTGCGTCGAGCTTATTATTAGCCTCGGTCGGCGGTTAGGGGCGGGCGGGTGGGTCAAACGTCGTAATGAGCGTCCTTTTTCTGTCCGCGGTACTTTAAACTTTCCTTCTCTTATTCCAAATCTTTTGCGGTAACCATGTTCATAGGTCCCTTAACACGTTCTTAGTACAAGAGTCTCTATCAGAAGCCTGGTTGAAAAAAAAAATTAAAAACTGAAACCGGACAAATTTAAAAGGGAAATTACACACATTAAAAACCCCAAAAAGCGGGAAGGCAGGCCTCGGAGCTCTAATTACCAAACGAACTCTAAGTTGTAATTTTTTACGTTGCTAAATAACATATAAAATGGTTAAAATATTTCGCGAAAATGCGAAATAAATTTTTATAAAAGAAATTTTCTTTATTTTCTATTGAAAACTGACGAGACATGGCACAGGAACTTGAATGTGAGGGGTTGTAGAACTTGCTCTGAGGTAGCCTTCGGGCTGTTGCAGTCTTAGGAGAGCAAGGGCATCCGCCGTGAGTAATAGATCTCCTCCCATCATTCAAGGTTCCATTTCGCACTCTCTTAAGTTTTCACAGAATTATTTCCTTCATAATATCTGAAACGCGTTTAACAAAACTTTGAATACCAAACGAACTCTATGTTGCATTTTTTTTCACATCTAAAAGAACATAAAAAACGGTTTAAATATTTCGGGAAATGCGAAATTTATTTTCATAAAAAGCAATTTTGTTGACTTTCTATTGAAAACTGACGAGACATGGCACAGGAACTTGAATGTGAGGGGTTGTAGAACTAGCTCTGAGGTAGCCTTCGGGCTGTTGCAGTCTTAGGACAGCAAGGGCATCCGCCGTGAGTAATAGATCTCCTCCCATCATTCAAGTTTCCATTTCGCACTCTCTTCGGTTTTCAGAGAAGTTTCTCCATCATAATGACACAAACGACCGCTGCTGCGTCGAGCTTATTATTAGCCTCGGTCGGCGGTTAGGGGTGGGCGGTTGGGTCAAACGTCGTAATGAGCGTCCTCTTTCTGTCCGCGGTACTTTAAACTTTCCTTCTCTTATTCCGAATCTTTTGCGGTAACCAGGTTCATAGGTCCCTTAACACGTCCTGAGTATAAGAATCTCTACCAGAAGCCTGGTTGAAAAAAAAAATTAAAAACTGAAACCGGACAAAATTAAAAGGAAAATTACACACATTAAAAACACCAAAAAGCGGGAAGGCAGGCCTCGGAGCTCTAAATACCAAACGAACTCTAAGTTGTAATTTTTTTCGTTGCTAAAAGAACATATTAAATGGTTAAAATATTTTGCGAAAATGCGAAATAAATTTTTATAAAAGAAATTTTCTTGACTTTCTATTGAAAACTGACGAGACATGGCACAGGAACTTGAATGTGAGGGGTTGTAGAACTAGCTCTGAGGTAGCCTTCGGGCTGTTGCAGTCTTAGGACAGCAAGGGCATCCGCCGTGAGTAATAGATCTCCTCCCATCATTCAAGGTTCCATTTCGCACTCTCTTCGGTTTTCACAGAATTATTTCCTTAATAATGTCTGAAACGCGTTTAAGAACACTTTGAATACCAAACGAACTCTATGTTGAATTTTTTTTCACTTCTAAAAGAACATAAAAAACGGTATAAATATTTCGGGAAATGCGAAATTTATTTTCATAAAAAGCAATTTTGTTGACTTTCTATTGAAAACTGACGAGACATGGCACAGGAACGTGAACGTGAGGGGTTGTAGAACTAGCTCTGAGGTAGCCTTCGGGCTGTTGCAGTCTTAGGACAGCAAGGGCATCCGCCGTGACTAATAGATCTCCTCCCATCATTCAAGGTTCCATTTCGCACTCTCTTCGGTTTTCAGAGAAGTTTTTCCATCATAATGACACAAACGACCGCTGCTGCGTCGAGCTTATTATTAGCGTCGGTCGGCGGTTAGGGAATGGGCGGGTGGGTCAAACGTCGTAATGAGCGTCCTTTTTCTGTCCGCGGTACTTTAAACTTTCCTTCTCTTATTCCGAATCTTTTGCGGTAACCATGTTCATAGGTCCCTTAACACGTCCTGAATACAAGAGTCTCTATCAGAAGCCTGGTTGAATAAAAAATTAAAAACTGAAACCGGACAAATTTAAAAGGGAAATTACACACATTAAAAACCCCAAAAAGCGGGAAGGCAGGCCTCGGAGCTCTAATTACCAAACGAGCTCTAAGTTGTAATTTTTTACGTTGCTAAAAGATTATATAAAATGGTTAAAATATTTTGCGAAAATGCGAAATAAATTTTTATAAAAGAAATTTTCTTGACTTTCTATTGAAAACTGACGAGACATGGCACAGGAACTTGAATGTGAGGGGTTGTAGAACTAGCTCTGAGGTAGCCTTCGGGCTGTTGCAGTCTTAGGACAGCAACGGCATCCGCCGTGAGTAATAGATCTCCTCCCATCATTCAAGGTTCCATTTCGCACTCTCTTCGGTTTTCACAGAATTATTTCCTTAATAATGTCTGAAACACGTTTAAGAAGACTTTGAATACCAAACGAACTCTATGTTGAATTTTTTTTCACTTCTAAAAGAACATAAAAACGGTATAAATATTTCGGAAAATGCGAAATTTATTTTCATAAAAAGAATTTTGTTGACTTTCTATTGAAAACTGACGAGACATGGCACAGGAACTTGAATGTTAGGGGTTGTAGAACTAGCTCTGAGGTAGCCTTCGGGCTGTTGCAGTCTTAGGACAGCAAGGGAATCCGCCGTGAGTAATAGATCTCCTCCCATCATTCAAGGTTCCATTTCGCACTCTCTTCGGTTTTCAGAGAATTTTTTCCATCATAATTACACAAACGACCGCTGCTGCGTCGAGCTTATTATTAGCCTCGGTCGGCGGTTAGGGGCGGGCGGGTGGGTCAAACGTCGTAATGAGCGTCCTTTTTCTGTCCGCGGTACTTTAACCTTTCCTTCTCATATTCCGAATCTTTTGCGGTAACCATGTTCATAGGTCCCTTAACACGTCCTGAGTACAAGAGTCTCTATCAGAAGCCTGGTTGAAAAAAAAATTAAAAACTGAAACAGGACAAATTTAAAAGGGAAATTACACACATTAAAAACCCCAAAAAGCGGGAAGGCAGGCCTCGGAGTTCTAATTACCAAAGGAACTCTAAGTTGTAATTTTTTACGTTGCTAAAAGAACATATGAAATGGTTAAAATATTTCGCGAAAATGCGAAATAAATTTTTATAAAAGAAATTTTCTTGATTTTCTATTGAAAACTGACGAGACATGGCACAGGAACTTGAATGTTAGGGGTTGTAGAACTAGCTCTGAGATAGCCTTCGGGCTGTTGCAGTCTTAGGACAGCAAGGGCATCCGCCGTGAGTAATAGATCTCCTCCCATCATTCAAGGTTCCATTTCGCACTCTCTTCGGTTTTCACAGAATTATTTCCTTCATAATGTCTGAAACGCGTTTAAGAACACTTTGAATACCAAACGAACTCTATGTTGAATTTATTTTTCACTTCTAAAAGAACATAAATAACGGTTTAAATATTTCGGGAAATGCGAAATTTATTTTTACAAAAGCAATTTTGTTGACTTTCTATTGAAAACTGACGAGACATGGCACAGGAACTTAAATGTGAGGGGTTGTAGAACTAGCTCTGAGGTAGCCTTCGGGCTGTTGCAGTATTAGGACAGCAAGGGCATCCGCCGTGAGTAATAGATCTCCTCCCATCATTCAAGGTTCCATTTCGCACTCTCTTCGGTTTTCAGAGAAGTTTTTCCATCAAAATGACACAAAAGACCGCTGCTGCGTCGAGCTTATTATTAGCCTCGGTGGGCGGTTAGGTGCGGGCGGGTGGGTCAAACATCGTAATGAGCGTCATTTTTCTGTCCGCGGTACTTTAAACTTTCCTTCTCTTATTCAGAATCTTTTGCGGTAACCATGTTCATAGGTCCCTTAACACGTCCTGAGTACAAGAGTCTCTATCAGAAGCCTGGTTGAAAAAAAAATTAAAAACTGAAACCGGACAAATTTAAAAGGGAAATTACACACATTAAAAACCCCAAAAAGCGGGAAGGCAGGCCTCGGAGCTCTAGTTACCAAACGAACTCTAAATTGTAATTTTTTACGTTGCTAAAAGATTATATAAAATGGTTAAAATATTTTGCGAAAATGCGAAATAAATTTTTATAAAAGAAATTTTCTTGACTTTCTATTGAAAACTGACGAGACATGGCACAGGAACTTGAATGTGAGGGGTTGTAGAACTAGCTCTGAGGTAGCCTTCGGGCTGTTGCAGTCTTAGGACAGCAAGGGCATCCGCCGTGAGTAATAGATCTCCTCCCATCATTCAAGGTTCCATTTCGCACTCTCTTCGGTTTTCACAGAATTATTTCCTTAATAATGTCTGAAACGCGTTTAAGAACACTTTGAATACCAAACGAACTCTATGTTGAATTTTTTTTCACTTCTAAAAGAACATAAAAAACGGTATAAATATTTCGGGAAATGCGAAATTTATTTTCATAAAAAGCAATTTTGTTGACTTTCTATTGAAAACTGACGAGACATGGCACAGGAACTTGAACGTGAGGGGTTGTAGAACTAGCTCTGAGGTAGCCTTCGGGCTGTTCCAGTCTTAGGACAGCAAGGGCATCCGCCGTGACTAATAGATCTCCTCCCATCATTCAAGGTTCCATTTCGCACTCTCTTCGGTTTTCAGAGAAGTTTTTCCATCATAATGACACAAACGACCGCTGCTGCGTCGAGCTTATTATTAGCCTCGGTCGGCGGTTAGGGGTGGGCGGATGGGTCAAACGTCGTAATGAGCGTCCTTTTTCTGTCCGCGGTACTTTAAACTTTCCTTCTCTTATTCCGAATCTTTTGCGGTAACCATGTTCATAGGTCCCTTGACACGTCCTGAGTACAAGAGTCTCTATCAGAAGCCTGGTTGAATAAAAAATTAAAAACTGAAACCGGACAAATTTAAAAGGGAAATTACACACATTAAAAACCCCAAAAAGCGGGAAGGCAGGCCTCGGAGCTCTAATTACCAAACGAGCTCTAAGTTGTAATTTTTTACGTTGCTAAAAGATTATATAAAATGGTTAAAATATTTTGCGAAAATGCGAAATAAATTTTTATAAAAGAAATTTTCTTGAATTTCTATTGAAAACTGACGAGACATGGCACAGGAACTTGAATGTGAGGGGTTGTAGAACTAGCTCTGACGTAGCCTTCGGGCTGTTGCAGTCTTAGGACAGCAACGGCATCCGCCGTGAGTAATAGATCTCCTCCCATCATTCAAGGTTCCATTTCGCACTCTCTTCGGTTTTCACAGAATTATTTCCTTAATAATGTCTGAAACACGTTTAAGAAGACTTTGAATACCAAACGAACTCTATGTTGAATTTTTTTTCACTTCTAAAAGAACATAAAAACGGTATAAATATTTCGGAAAATGCGAAATTTATTTTCATAAAAAGAATTTTGTTGACTTTCTATTGAAAACTGACGAGACATGGCACAGGAACTTGAATGTTAGGGGTTGTAGAACTAGCTCTGAGGTAGCCTTCGGGCTGTTGCAGTCTTAGGACAGCAAGGGAATCCGCCGTGAGTAATAGATCTCCTCCCATCATTCAAGGTTCCATTTCGCACTCTCTTCGGTTTTCAGAGAATTTTTTCCATCATAATTACACAAACGACCGCTGCTGCGTCGAGCTTATTATTAGCCTCGGTCGGCGGTTAGGGGCGGGCGGGTGGGTCAAACGTCGTAATGAGCGTCCTTTTTCTGTCCGCGGTACTTTAAACTTTCCTTCTCATATTCCGAATCTTTTGCGGTAACCATGTTCATAGGTCCCTTAACACGTCCTGAGTACAAGAGTCTCTATCAGAAGCCTGGTTGAAAAAAAAATTAAAAACTGAAACCGGACAAATTTAAAAGGGAAATTACACACATTAAAAACCCCAAAAAGCGGGAAGGCAGGCCTCGGAGTTCTAATTACCAAAGGAACTCTAAGTTGTAATTTTTTACGTTGCTAAAAGAACATATGAAATGGTTAAAATATTTCGCGAAAATGCGAAATAAATTTTTATAAAAGAAATTTTCTTGATTTTCTATTGAAAACTGACGAGACATGGCACAGGAACTTGAATGTTAGGGGTTGTAGAACTAGCTCTGAGATAGCCTTCGGGCTGTTGCAGTCTTAGGACAGCAAGGCATCCGCCGTGAGTAATAGATCTCCTCCCATCATTCAAGGTTCCATTTCGCACTCTCTTCGGTTTTCACAGAATTATTTCCCTCATAATGTCTGAAACGCGTTTAAGAACACTTTGAATACCAAACGAACTCTATGTTGAATTTATTTTTCACTTCTAAAAGAACATAAATAACGGTTTAAATATTTCGGGAAATGCGAAATTTATTTTTACAAAAGCAATTTTGTTGACTTTCTATTGAAAACTGACGAGACATGGCACAGGAACTTGAATGTGAGGGGTTCTAGAACTAGCTCTGAGGTAGCCTTCGGGCTGTTGCAGTATTAGGACAGCAAGGGCATCCGCCGTGAGTAATAGATCTCCTCCCATCATTCAAGGTTCCATTTCGCACTCTCTTCGGTTTTCACAGAATTATTTCCTTAATAATGTCTGAAACGCGTTTAAGAAGACTTTGAATACCAAACGAACTCTATGTTGAATTTTTTTTCACTTCTAAAAGAACATAAAAAACGGTATAAATATTTCGGGAAATGCGAAATTTATTTTCATAAAAAGCAATTTTGTTGACTTTCTATTGAAAACTGACGAGACATGGCACAGGAACTTGAACGTGAGGGGTTGTAGAACTACCTCTGAGGTAGCCTTCGGGCTGGTTTAGTCTTAGGACAGCAAGGGCATCCGCCGTGACTAATAGATCTCCTCCCATCATTCAAGGTTCCATTTCGCACTCTCTTCGGTTTTCACAGAATTATTTCCTTAATAATGTCTGAAACACGTTTAAGAAGACTTTGAATACCAAACGAACTCTATGTTGAATTTTTTTTCACTTCTAAAAGAACATAAAAACGGTATAAATATTTCGGAAAATGCAAAATTTATTTTCATAAAAAGAATTTTGTTGACTTTCTATTGAAAACTGACGAGACATGGCACAGGAACTTGAATGTTAGGGGTTGTAGAACTAGCTCTGAGGTAGCCTTCGGGCTGTTGCAGTCTTAGGACAGCAAGGGAATCCGCCGTGAGTAATAGATCTCCTCCCATCATTCAAGGTTCCATTTCGCACTCTCTTCGGTTTTCAGAGAATTTTTTCCATCATAATTACACAAACGACCGCTGCTGCGTCGAGCTTATTATTAGCCTCGGTCGGCGGTTAGGGGCGGGCGGATGGGTCAAACGTCGTAATGAGCGTCCTTTTTCTGTCCGCGGTACTTTAAACTTTCCTTCTCATATTCCGAATCTTTTGCGGTAACCATGTTCATAGGTCCCTTAACACGTCCTGAGTACAAGAGTCTCTATCAGAAGCCTGGTTGAAAAAAAAAATTAAAAACTGAAACCGGACAAATTTTAAAGGGAAATTACACACATTAAAAACCCCAAAAAGCGGGAAGGCAGGCCTCGGAGTTCTAATTACCAAAGGAACTCTAAGTTGTAAATTTTTACGTTGCTAAAAGAACATATGAAATGGTTAAAATATTTCGCGAAAATGCGAAATAAATTTTTATAAAAGAAATTTTCTTGATTTTCTATTGAAAACTGACGAGACATGGCACAGGAACTTGAATGTTAGGGGTTGTAGAACTAGCTCTGAGATAGCCTTCGGGCTGTTGCAGTCTTAGGACAGCAAGGGCATCCGCCGTGAGTAATAGATCTCCTCCCATCATTCAAGGTTCCATTTCGCACTCTCTTCGGTTTTCACAGAATTATTTCCTTCATAATGTCTGAAACGCGTTTAAGAACACTTTGAATACCAAACGAACTCTATGTTGAATTTATTTTTCACTTCTAAAAGAACATAAATAACGGTTTAAATATTTCGGGAAATGCGAAAATTATTTTTACAAAAGCAATTTTGTTGACTTTCTATTGAAAACTGACGAGACATGGCACAGGAACTTGAATGTGAGGGGTTGTAGAACTAGCTCTGAGGTAGCCTTCGGGCTGTTGCAGTATTAGGACAGCAAGGGCATCCGCCGTGAGTAATAGATCTCCTCCCATCATTCAAGGTTCCATTTCGCACTCTCTTCGGTTTTCAGAGAAGTTTTTCCATCAAAATGACACAAACGACCGCTGCTGCGTCGAGCTTATTATTAGCCTCGGTGGGCGGTTAGGTGCGGGCGGGTGGGTCAAACATCGTAATGAGCGTCCTTTTTCTGTCCGCGGTACTTTAAACTTTCCTTCTCTTATTCCGAATCTTTTGCGGTAACCATGTTCATAGGTCCCTTAACACGTCCTGAGTACAAGAGTCTCTATCAGAAGCCTGGTTGAAAAAAAAATTAAAAACTGAAACCGGACAAATTTAAAAGGGAAATTACACACATTAAAAACCCCAAAAAGCGGGAAGGCAGGCCTCGGAGCTCTAATTACCAAACGAACTCTAAATTGTAATTTTTTACGTTGCTAAAAGATTATATAAAATGGTTAAAATATTTTGCGAAAATGCGAAATAAATTTTTATAAAAGAAATTTTCTTGAATTTCTATTGAAAACTGACGAGACATGGCACAGGAACTTGAATGTGAGGGGTTGTAGAACTAGCTCTGAGGTAGCCTTCGGGCTGTTGCAGTCTTCGGACAGCAAGGGCATCCGCCGTGAGTAATAGATCTACTCCCATCATTCAAGGTTCCATTTCGCACTCTCTTCGGTTTTCACAGAATTATTTCCTTAATAATGTCTGAAACACGTTTAAGAAGACTTTGAATACCAAACGAACTCTATGTTGAATTTTTTTCACTTCTAAAAGAACATAAAAACGGTATAAATATTTCGGGAAATGCGAAATTTATTTTCATAAAAAGCAATTTTGTTGACTTTCTATTGAAAACTGAGGAGACATGGCACAGGAACTTGAATGTTAGGGGTTGTAGAACATGCTCTGAGGTAGCCTTCGGGCTGTTGCAGTCTTAGGACAGTAAGGGCATCCGCCGTGAGTAATAGATCTCCTCCCATCATTCAAGGTTCCATTTCGCACTCTCTTCGGTTTTCACAGAATTATTTCCTTAATAATGTCTGAAACACGTTTAAGAAGACTTTGAATACCAAACGAACTCTATGTTGAATTTTTTTTTCACTTCTAAAAGAACATAAAAACGGTATAAATATTTCGGGAAATGCGAAATTTATTTTCATAAAAAGCAATTTTGTTGACTTTCTATTGAAAACTGACGAGACATGGCACAGGAACTTGAATGTGAGGGGTTGTAGAACTAGCTCTGAGGTAGCCTTCGGGCTGTTGCAGTCTTAGGACAGCAAGGGCATCCGCCGTGAGTAATAGATCTCCTCCCATCATTCAAGTTTCCATTTCGCACTCTCTTCGGTTTTCAGAGAAGTTTCTCCATCATAATGACACAAACGACCGCTGCTGCGTCGAGCTTATTATTATCCTCGGTCGGCGGTTAGGGGTGGGCGGTTGGGTCAAACGTCGTAATGAGCGTCCTCTTTCTGTCTGCGGTACTTTAAACTTTCCTTCTCTTATTCCGAATCTTTTGCGGTAACCAGGTTCATAGGTCCCTTAACACGTCCTGAGTATAAGAGTCTCTACCAGAAGCCTGGTTGAAAAAAAAAATTAAAAACTGAAACCGGACAAAATTAAAAGGGAAATTACACACATTAAAAACACCAAAAAGCGGGAAGGCAGGCCCCGGAGCTCTAAATACCAAACGAACTCTAAGTTGTAATTTTTTTCGTTGCTAAAAGAACATATTAAATGGTTAAAATATTTTGCGAAAATGCGAAATAAATTTTTATAAAAGAAATTTTCTTGACTTTCTATTGAAAACTGACAAGACATGGCACAGGAACTTGAATGTGAGGGGTTGTAGAACTAGCTCTGAGGTAGCCTTCGGGCTGTTGCAGTCTTAGGACAGCAAGGGCATCCGCCGTGAGTAATAGATCTCCTCCCATCATTCAAGGTTCCATTTCGCACTCTCTTCGGTTTTCACAGAATTATTTCCTTAATAATGTCTGAAGCGCGTTTAAGAACACTTTGAATACCAAACGAACTCTATGTTGAATTTTTTTTCACTTCTAAATGAACATAAAAAACGGTATAAATATTTCGGGAAATGCGAAATTTATTTTCATAAAAAGCAATTTTGTTGACTTTCTATTGAAAACTGACGAGACATGGCACAGGAACTTGAACGTGAGGGGTTGTAGAACTAGCTCTGAGGTAGCCTTCGGGCTGTTCCAGTCTTAGGACAGCAAGGGCATCCGCCGTGACTAATAGATCTCCTCCCATCATTCAAGGTTCCATTTCGCACTCTCTTCGGTTTTCAGAGAAGTTTTACCATCATAATGACACAAACGACCGCTGCTGCGTCGAGCTTATTATTAGCCTCGGTCGGCGGTTAGGGGTGGGCGGATGGGTCAAACGTCGTAATGAGCGTCCTTTTTCTGTCCGCGGTACTTTAAACTTTCCTTCTCTTATTCCGAATCTTTTGCGGTAACCATGTTCATAGGTCCCTTGACACGTCCTGAGTACAAGAGTCTCTATCAGAAGCCTGGTTGAATAAAAAATTAAAAACTGAAACCGGACAAATTTAAAAGGGAAATTACACACATTAAAAACCCCAAAAAGCGCGAAGGCAGGCCTCGGAGCTCTAATTACCAAACGAGCTCTAAGTTGTAATTTTTTACGTTGCTAAAAGATTATATAAAATGGTTAAAATATTTTGCGAAAATGCGAAATAAATTTTTATAAAAGAAATTTTCTTGAATTTCTATTGAAAACTGACGAGACATGGCACAGGAACTTGAATGTGAGGGGTTGTAGAACTAGCTCTGAGGTAGCCTTCGGGTTGTTGCAGTCTTAGGACAGCAACGGCATCCGCCGTGAGTAATAGATCTCCTCCCATCATTCAAGGTTCCATTTCGCACTCTCTTCGGTTTTCACAGAATTATTTCCTTAATAATGTCTGAAACACGTTTAAGAAGACTTTGAATACCAAACGAACTCTATGTTGAATTTTTTTTCACTTCTAAAAGAACATAAAAACGGTATAAATATTTCGGAAAATGCGAAATTTATTTTCATAAAAAGAATTTTGTTGACTTTCTTTTGAAAACTGACGAGACATGGCACAGGAACTTGAATGTTAGGGGTTGTAGAACTAGCTCTGAGGTAGCCTTCGGGCTGTTGCAGTCTTAGGACAGCAAGGGAATCCGCCGTGAGTAATAGATCTCCTCCCATCATTCAAGGTTCCATTTCGCACTCTCTTCGGTTTTCAGAGAATTTTTTCCATCATAATTTCACAAACGACCGCTGCTGCGTCGAGCTTATTATTAGCCTCGGTCGGCGGTTAGGGGCGGGCGGGTGGGTCAAACGTCGTAATGAGCGTCCTTTTTCTGTCCGCGGTACTTTAAACTTTCCTTCTCATATTCCGAATCTTTTGCGGTAAACATGTTCATAGGTCCCTTAACACGTCCTGAGTACAAGAGTCTCTATCAGAAGCCTGGTTGAAAAAAAAATTAAAAACTGAAACCGGACAAATTTAAAAGGGAAATTACACACATTAAAAACCCCAAAAAGCGGGAAGGCAGGCCTCGGAGTTCTAATTACCAAAGGAACTCTAAGTTGTAATTTTTTACGTTGCTAAAAGAACATATGAAATGGTTAAAATATTTCGCGAAAATGCGAAATAAATTTTTATAAAAGAAATTTTCTTGATTTTCTATTGAAAACTGACGAGACATGGCACAGGAACTTGAATGTTAGGGGTTGTAGAACTAGCTCTGAGATAGCCTTCGGGCTGTTGCAGTCTTAGGACAGCAAGGGCATCCGCCGTGAGTAATAGATCTCCTCCCATCATTCAAGGTTCCATTTCGCACTCTCTTCGGTTTTCACAGAATTATTTCCTTCATAATGTCTGAAACGCGTTTAAGAACACTTTGAATACCAAACGAACTCTATGTTGAATTTATTTTTCACTTCTAAAAGAACATAAATAACGGTTTAAATATTTCGGGAAATGCGAAATTTATTTTTACAAAAGCAATTTTGTTGACTTTCTATTGAAAACTGACGAGACATGGCACAGGAACTTGAATGTGAGGGGTTGTAGAACTAGCTCTGAGGTAGCCTTCGGGCTGTTGCAGTATTAGGACAGCAAGGGCATCCGCCGTGAGTAATAGATCTCCTCCCATCATTCAAGGTTCCATTTCGCACTCTCTTCGGTTTTCAGAGAAGTTTTTCCATCAAAATGACACAAACGACCGCTGCTGCGTCGAGCTTATTATTAGCCTCGGTGGGCGGTTAGGTGCGGGCGGGTGGGTCAAACATCGTAATGAGCGTCCTTTTTCTGTCCGCGGTACTTTAAACTTTCCTTCTCTTATTCCGAATCTTTTGCGGTAACCATGTTCATAGGTCCCTTAACACGTCCTGAGTACAAGAGTCTCTATCAGAAGCCTGGTTGAAAAAAAAATTAAAAACTGAAACCGGACAAATTTAAAAGGGAAATTACACACATTAAAAACCCCAAAAAGCGGGAAGGCAGGCCTCGGAGCTCTAATTACCAAACGAACTCTAAATTGTAATTTTTTACGTTGCTAAAAGATTATATAAAATGGTTAAAATATTTTGCGAAAATGCGAAATAAATTTTTATAAAAGAAATTTTCTTGAATTTCTATTGAAAACTGACGAGACATGGCACAGGAACTTGAATGTGAGGGGTTGTAGAACTAGCTCTGAGGTAGCCTTCGGGCTGTTGCAGTCTTCGGACAGCAAGGGCATCCGCCGTGAGTAATAGATCTACTCCCATCATTCAAGGTTCCATTTCGCACTCTCTTCGGTTTTCACAGAATTATTTCCTTAATAATGTCTGAAACACGTTTAAGAAGACTTTGAATACCAAACGAACTCTATGTTGAATTTTTTTCACTTCTAAAAGAACATAAAAACGGTATAAATATTTCGGGAAATGCGAAATTTATTTTCATAAAAAGCAATTTTGTTGACTTTCTATTGAAAACTGAGGAGACATGGCACAGGAACTTGAATGTTAGGGGTTGTAGAACATGCTCTGAGGTAGCCTTCGGGCTGTTGCAGTCTTAGGACAGCAAGGGCATCCGCCGTGAGTAATAGATCTCCTCCCATCATTCAAAGTTCCATTTCGCACTCTCTTCGGTTTTCACAGAATTATTTCCTTAATAATGTCTGAAACGCGTTTAAGAACACTTTGAATACCAAACGAACTCTATGTTGAATTTTTTTTCACTTCTAAATGAACATAAAAAACGGTATAAATATTTCGGGAAATGCGAAATTTATTTTCATAAAAAGCAATTTTGTTGACTTTCTATTGAAAACTGACGAGACATTGCACAGGAACTTGAACGTGAGGGGTTGTAGAACTAGCTCTGAGGTAGCCTTCGGGCTGTTCCAGTCTTAGGACAGCAAGGGCATCCGCCGTGACTAATAGATCTCCTCCCATCATTCAAGGTTCCATTTCGCACTCTCTTCGGTTTTCAGAGAAGTTTTTCCATCATAATGACACAAACGACCGCTGCTGCGTCGAGCTTATTATTAGCCTCGGTCGGCGGTTAGGGGTGGGCGGATGGGTCAAACGTCGTAATGAGCGTCCTTTTTCTGTCCGCGGTACTTTAAACTTTCCTTCTCTTATTCCGAATCTTTTGCGGTAACCATGTTCATAGGTCCCTTGAAACGTCCTGAGTACAAGAGTCTCTATCAGAAGCCTGGTTGAATAGAAAATTAAAAACTGAAACCGGACAAATTTAAAAGGGAAATTACACACATTAAAAACCCCAAAAAGCGCGAAGGCAGGCCTCGGAGCTCTAATTACCAAACGAGCTCTAAGTTGTAATTTTTTACGTTGCTAAAAGATTATATAAAATGGTTAAAATATTTCGCGAAAATGCGAAATAAATTTTTATAAAAGATATTTTCTTGATTTTCTATTGAAAACTGACGAGACATGGCACAGGAACTTGAATGTTAGGGGTTGTAGAACTAGCTCTGAGATAGCCTTCGGGCTGTTGCAGTCTTAGGACAGCAAGGGCATCCGCCGTGAGTAATAGATCTCCTCCCATCATTCAAGGTTCCATTTCGCACTCTCTTCGGTTTTCACAGAATTATTTCCTTCATAATGTCTGAAACGCGTTTAAGAACACTTTGAATACCAAACGAACTCTATGTTGAATTTATTTTTCACTTCTAAAAGAACATAAATAACGGTTTAAATATTTCGGGAAATGCGAAATTTATTTTTACAAAAGCAATTTTGTTGACTTTCTATTGAAAACTGACGAGACATGGCACAGGAACTTGAATGTGAGGGGTTGTAGAACTAGCTCTGAGGTAGCCTTCGGGCTGTTGCAGTATTAGGACAGCAAGGGCATCCGCCGTGAGTAATAGATCTCCTCCCATCATTCAAGGTTCCATTTCGCACTCTCTTCGGTTTTCAGAGAAGTTTTTCCATCAAAATGACACAAACGACCGCTGCTGCGTCGAGCTTATTATTAGCCTCGGTGGGCGGTTAGGTGCGGGCGGGTGGGTCAAACATCGTAATGAGCGTCCTTTTTCTGTCCGCGGTACTTTAAACTTTCCTTCTCTTATTCCGAATCTTTTGCGGTAACCATGTTCATAGGTCCCTTAACACGTCCTGAGTACAAGAGTCTCTATCAGAAGCCTGGTTGAAAAAAAAATTAAAAACTGAAACCGGACAAATTTAAAAGGGAAATTACACACATTAAAAACCCCAAAAAGCGGGAAGGCAGGCCTCGGAGCTCTAATTACCAAACGAACTCTAAATTGTAATTTTTTACGTTGCTAAAAGATTATATAAAATGGTTAAAATATTTTGCGAAAATGCGAAATAAATTTTTATAAAAGAAATTTTCTTGAATTTCTATTGAAAACTGACGAGACATGGCACAGGAACTTGAATGTGAGGGGTTGTAGAACTAGCTCTGAGGTAGCCTTCGGGCTGTTGCAGTCTTCGGACAGCAAGGGCATCCGCCGTGAGTAATAGATCTACTCCCATCATTCAAGGTTCCATTTCGCACTCTCTTCGGTTTTCACAGAATTATTTCCTTAATAATGTCTGAAACACGTTTAAGAAGACTTTGAATACCAAACGAACTCTATGTTGAATTTTTTTCACTTCTAAAAGAACATAAAAACGGTATAAATATTTCGGGAAATGCGAAATTTATTTTCATAAAAAGCAATTTTGTTGACTTTCTATTGAAAACTGAGGAGACATGGCACAGGAACTTGAATGTTAGGGGTTGTAGAACATGCTCTGAGGTAGCCTTCGGGCTGTTGCAGTCTTAGGACAGCAAGGGCATCCGCCGTGAGTAATAGATCTCCTCCCATCATTCAAAGTTCCATTTCGCACTCTCTTCGGTTTTCACAGAATTATTTCCTTAATAATGTCTGAAACACGTTTAAGAAGACTTTGAATACCAAACGAACTCTATGTTGAATTTTTTTTTCACTTCTAAAAGAACATAAAAACGGTATAAATATTTCGGGAAATGCGAAATTTATTTTCATAAAAAGCAATTTTGTTGACTTTCTATTGAAAACTGACGAGACATGGCACAGGAACTTGAATGTGAGGGGTTGTAGAACTAGCTCTGAGGTAGCCTTCGGGCTGTTGCAGTCTTAGGACAGCAAGGGCATCCGCCGTGAGTAATAGATCTCCTCCCATCATTCAAGGTTCCATTTCGCACTCTCTTCGGTTTTCACAGAATTATTTCCTTAATAATGTCTGAAACGCGTTTAAGAACACTTTGAATACCAAACGAACTCTATGTTGAATTTTTTTTCACTTCTAAATGAACATAAAAAACGGTATAAATATTTCGGGAAATGCGAAATTTATTTTCATAAAAAGCAATTTTGTTGACTTTCTATTGAAAACTGACGAGACATGGCACAGGAACTTGAACGTGAGGGGTTGTAGAACTAGCTCTGAGGTAGCCTTCGGGCTGTTCCAGTCTTAGGACAGCAAGGGCATCCGCCGTGACTAATAGATCTCCTCCCATCATTCAAGGTTCCATTTCGCACTCTCTTCGGTTTTCAGAGAAGTTTTTCCATCATAATGACACAAACGACCGCTGCTGCGTCGAGCTTATTATTAGCCTCGGTCGGCGGTTAGGGGTGGGCGGATGGGTCAAACGTCGTAATGAGCGTCCTTTTTCTGTCCGCGGTACTTTAAACTTTCCTTCTCTTATTCCGAATCTTTTGCGGTAACCATGTTCATAGGTCCCTTGAAACGTCCTGAGTACAAGAGTCTCTATCAGAAGCCTGGTTGAATAAAAAATTAAAAACTGAAACCGGACAAATTTAAAAGGGAAATTACACACATTAAAAACCCCAAAAAGCGCGAAGGCAGGCCTCGGAGCTCTAATTACCAAACGAGCTCTAAGTTGTAATTTTTTACGTTGCTAAAAGATTATATAAAATGGTTAAAATATTTTGCGAAAATGCGAAATAAATTTTTATAAAAGAAATTTTCTTGAATTTCTATTGAAAACTGACGAGACATGGCACAGGAACTTGAATGTGAGGGGTTGTAGAACTAGCTCTGAGGTAGCCTTCGGGTTGTTGCAGTCTTAGGACAGCAACGGCATCCGCCGTGAGTAATAGATCTCCTCCCATCATTCAAGGTTCCATTTCGCACTCTCTTCGGTTTTCACAGAATTATTTCCTTAATAATGTCTGAAACACGTTTAAGAAGACTTTGAATACCAAACGAACTCTATGTTGAATTTTTTTTCACTTCTAAAAGAACATAAAAACGGTATAAATATTTCGGAAAATGCGAAATTTATTTTCATAAAAAGAATTTTGTTGACTTTCTATTGAAAACTGACGAGACATGGCACAGGAACTTGAATGTTAGGGGTTGTAGAACTAGCTCTGAGGTAGCCTTCGGGCTGTTGCAGTCTTAGGACAGCAAGGGAATCCGCCGTGAGTAATAGATCTCCTCCCATCATTCAAGGTTCCATTTCGCACTCTCTTCGGTTTTCAGAGAATTTTTTCCATCATAATTTCACAAACGACCGCTGCTGCGTCGAGCTTATTATTAGCCTCGGTCGGCGGTTAGGGGCGGGCGGGTGGGTCAAACGTCGTAATGAGCGTCCTTTTTCTGTCCGCGGTACTTTAAACTTTCCTTCTCATATTCCGAATCTTTTGCGGTAACCATGTTCATAGGTCCCTTAACACGTCCTGAGTACAAGAGTCTCTATCAGAAGCCTGGTTGAAAAAAAAATTAAAAACTGAAACCGGACAAATTTAAAAGGGAAATTACACACATTAAAAACCCCAAAAAGCGGGAAGGCAGGCCTCGGAGTTCTAATTACCAAAGGAACTCTAAGTTGTAATTTTTTACGTTGCTAAAAGAACATATGAAATGGTTAAAATATTTCGCGAAAATGCGAAATAAATTTTTATAAAAGAAATTTTCTTGATTTTCTATTGAAAACTGACGAGACATGGCACAGGAACTTGAATGTTAGGGGATGTAGAACTAGCTCTGAGATAGCCTTCGGGCTGTTGCAGTCTTAGGACAGCAAGGGCATCCGCCGTGAGTAATAGATCTCCTCCCATCATTCAAGGTTCCATTTCGCACTCTCTTCGGTTTTCACAGAATTATTTCCTTCATAATGTCTGAAACGCGTTTAAGAACACTTTGAATACCAAACGAACTCTATGTTGAATTTATTTTTCACTTCTAAAAGAACATAAATAACGGTTTAAATATTTCGGGAAATGCGAAATTTATTTTTACAAAAGCAATTTTGTTGACTTTCTATTGAAAACTGACGAGACATGGCACAGGAACTTGAATGTGAGGGGTTGTAGAACTAGCTCTGAGGTAGCCTTCGGGCTGTTGCAGTATTAGGACAGCAAGGGCATCCGCCGTGAGTAATAGATCTCCTCCCATCATTCAAGGTTCCATTTCGCACTCTCTTCGGTTTTCAGAGAAGTTTTTCCATCAAAATGACACAAACGACCGCTGCTGCGTCGAGCTTATTATTAGCCTCGGTGGGCGGTTAGGTGCGGGCGGGTGGGTCAAACATCGTAATGAGCGTCCTTTTTCTGTCCGCGGTACTTTAAACTTTCCTTCTCTTATTCCGAATCTTTTGCGGTAACCATGTTCATAGGTCCCTTAACACGTCCTGAGTACAAGAGTCTCTATCAGAAGCCTGGTTGAAAAAAAAATTAAAAACTGAAACCGGACAAATTTAAAAGGGAAATTACACACATTAAAAACCCCAAAAAGCGGGAAGGCAGGCCTCGGAGCTCTAATTACCAAACGAACTCTAAATTGTAATTTTTTACGTTGCTAAAAGATTATATAAAATGGTTAAAATATTTTGCGAAAATGCGAAATAAATTTTTATAAAAGAAATTTTCTTGAATTTCTATTGAAAACTGACGAGACATGGCACAGGAACTTGAATGTGAGGGGTTGTAGAACTAGCTCTGAGGTAGCCTTCGGGCTGTTGCAGTCTTCGGACAGCAAGGGCATCCGCCGTGAGTAATAGATCTACTCCCATCATTCAAGGTTCCATTTCGCACTCTCTTCGGTTTTCACAGAATTATTTCCTTAATAATGTCTGAAACACGTTTAAGAAGACTTTGAATACCAAACGAACTCTATGTTGAATTTTTTTCACTTCTAAAAGAACATAAAAACGGTATAAATATTTCGGGAAATGCGAAATTTATTTTCATAAAAAGCAATTTTGTTGACTTTCTATTGAAAACTGAGGAGACATGGCACAGGAACTTGAATGTTAGGGGTTGTAGAACATGCTCTGAGGTAGCCTTCGGGCTGTTGCAGTCTTAGGACAGCAAGGGCATCCGCCGTGAGTAATAGATCTCCTCCCATCATTCAAAGTTCCATTTCGCACTCTCTTCGGTTTTCACAGAATTATTTCCTTAATAATGTCTGAAACACGTTTAAGAAGACTTTGAATACCAAACGAACTCTATGTTGAATTTTTTTTCACTTCTAAAAGAACATAAAAACGGTATAAATATTTCGGAAAATGCGAAATTTATTTTCATAAAAAGAATTTTGTTGACTTTCTATTGAAAACTGACGAGACATGGCACAGGAACTTGAATGTTAGGGGTTGTAGAACTAGCTCTGAGGTAGCCTTCGGGCTGTTGCAGTCTTAGGACAGCAAGGGAATCCGCCGTGAGTAATAGATCTCCTCCCATCATTCAAGGTTCCATTTCGCACTCTCTTCGGTTTTCAGAGAATTTTTTCCATCATAATTTCACAAACGACCGCTGCTGCGTCGAGCTTATTATTAGCCTCGGTCGGCGGTTAGGGGCGGGCGGGTGGGTCAAACGTCGTAATGAGCGTCCTTTTTCTGTCCGCGGTACTTTAAACTTTCCTTCTCATATTCCGAATCTTTTGCGGTAACCATGTTCATAGGTCCCTTAACACGTCCTGAGTACAAGAGTCTCTATCAGAAGCCTGGTTGAAAAAAAAATTAAAAACTGAAACCGGACAAATTTAAAAGGGAAATTACACACATTAAAAACCCCAAAAAGCGGGAAGGCAGGCCTCGGAGTTCTAATTACCAAAGGAACTCTAAGTTGTAATTTTTTACGTTGCTAAAAGAACATATGAAATGGTTAAAATATTTCGCGAAAATGCGAAATAAATTTTTATAAAAGAAATTTTCTTGATTTTCTATTGAAAACTGACGAGACATGGCACAGGAACTTGAATGTTAGGGGATGTAGAACTAGCTCTGAGATAGCCTTCGGGCTGTTGCAGTCTTAGGACAGCAAGGGCATCCGCCGTGAGTAATAGATCTCCTCCCATCATTCAAGGTTCCATTTCGCACTCTCTTCGGTTTTCACAGAATTATTTCCTTCATAATGTCTGAAACGCGTTTAAGAACACTTTGAATACCAAACGAACTCTATGTTGAATTTATTTTTCACTTCTAAAAGAACATAAATAACGGTTTAAATATTTCGGGAAATGCGAAATTTATTTTTACAAAAGCAATTTTGTTGACTTTCTATTGAAAACTGACGAGACATGGCACAGGAACTTGAATGTGAGGGGTTGTAGAACTAGCTCTGAGGTAGCCTTCGGGCTGTTGCAGTATTAGGACAGCAAGGGCATCCGCCGTGAGTAATAGATCTCCTCCCATCATTCAAGGTTCCATTTCGCACTCTCTTCGGTTTTCAGAGAAGTTTTTCCATCAAAATGACACAAACGACCGCTGCTGCGTCGAGCTTATTATTAGCCTCGGTGGGCGGTTAGGTGCGGGCGGGTGGGTCAAACATCGTAATGAGCGTCCTTTTTCTGTCCGCGGTACTTTAAACTTTCCTTCTCTTATTCCGAATCTTTTGCGGTAACCATGTTCATAGGTCCCTTAACACGTCCTGAGTACAAGAGTCTCTATCAGAAGCCTGGTTGAAAAAAAAATTAAAAACTGAAACCGGACAAATTTAAAAGGGAAATTACACACATTAAAAACCCCAAAAAGCGGGAAGGCAGGCCTCGGAGCTCTAATTACCAAACGAACTCTAAATTGTAATTTTTTACGTTGCTAAAAGATTATATAAAATGGTTAAAATATTTTGCGAAAATGCGAAATAAATTTTTATAAAAGAAATTTTCTTGAATTTCTATTGAAAACTGACGAGACATGGCACAGGAACTTGAATGTGAGGGGTTGTAGAACTAGCTCTGAGGTAGCCTTCGGGCTGTTGCAGTCTTCGGACAGCAAGGGCATCCGCCGTGAGTAATAGATCTACTCCCATCATTCAAGGTTCCATTTCGCACTCTCTTCGGTTTTCACAGAATTATTTCCTTAATAATGTCTGAAACACGTTTAAGAAGACTTTGAATACCAAACGAACTCTATGTTGAATTTTTTTCACTTCTAAAAGAACATAAAAACGGTATAAATATTTCGGGAAATGCGAAATTTATTTTCATAAAAAGCAATTTTGTTGACTTTCTATTGAAAACTGAGGAGACATGGCACAGGAACTTGAATGTTAGGGGTTGTAGAACATGCTCTGAGGTAGCCTTCGGGCTGTTGCAGTCTTAGGACAGCAAGGGCATCCGCCGTGAGTAATAGATCTCCTCCCATCATTCAAAGTTCCATTTCGCACTCTCTTCGGTTTTCACAGAATTATTTCCTTAATAATGTCTGAAACACGTTTAAGAAGACTTTGAATACCAAACGAACTCTATGTTGAATTTTTTTTTCACTTCTAAAAGAACATAAAAACGGTATAAATATTTCGGGAAATGCGAAATTTATTTTCATAAAAAGCAATTTTGTTGACTTTCTATTGAAAACTGACGAGACATGGCACAGGAACTTGAATGTGAGGGGTTGTAGAACTAGCTCTGAGGTAGCCTTCGGGCTGTTGCAGTCTTAGGACAGCAAGGGCATCCGCCGTGAGTAATAGATCTCCTCCCATCATTCAAGTTTCCATTTCGCACTCTCTTCGGTTTTCAGAGAAGTTTCTCCATCATAATGACACAAACGACCGCTGCTGCGTCGAGCTTATTATTATCCTCGGTCGGCGGTTAGGGGTGGGCGGTTGGGTCAAACGTCGTAATGAGGGTCCTCTTTCTGTCTGCGGTACTTTAAACTTTCCTTCTCTTATTCCGAATCTTTTGCGGTAACCATGTTCATAGGTCCCTTGACACGTCCTGAGTACAAGAGTCTCTATCAGAAGCCTGGTTGAATAAAAAATTAAAAACTGAAACCGGACAAATTTAAAAGGGAAATTACACACATTAAAAACCCCAAAAAGCGGGAAGGCAGGCCTCGGAGCTCTAATTACCAAACGAGCTCTAAGTTGTAATTTTTTACGTTGCTAAAAGATTATATAAAATGGTTAAAATATTTTGCGAAAATGCGAAATAAATTTTTATAAAAGAAATTTTATTGAATTTCTATTGAAAACTGACGAGACATGGCACAGGAACTTGAATGTGAGGGGTTGTAGAACTAGCTCTGAGGTAGCCTTCGGGCTGTTGCAGTCTTAGGACAGCAACGGCATCCGCCGTGAGTAATAGATCTCCTCCAATCATTCAAGGTTCCATTTCGCACTCTCTTCGGTTTTCACAGAATTATTTCCTTAATAATGTCTGAAACACGTTTAAGAAGACTTTGAATACCAAACGAACTCTATGTTGAATTTTTTTTCACTTCTAAAAGAACATAAAAACGGTATAAATATTTCGGGAAATGCGAAATTTATTTTCATAAAAAGAATTTTGTTGACTTTCTATTGAAAACTGACGAGACATGGCACAGGAACTTGAATGTTAGGGGTTGTAGAACTAGCTCTGAGGTAGCCTTCGGGCTGTTGCAGTCTTAGGACAGCAAGGGCATCCGCCGTGAGTAATAGATCTCCTCCCATCATTCAAGGTTCCATTTCGCACTCTCTTCGGTTTTCAGAGAAGTTTTTCCATCATAATTACACAAACGACCGCTGCTGCGTCGAGCTTATTATTAGCCTCGGTCGGCGGTTAGGGGCGGAAGGGTAGGTCAAACGTCGTAATGAGCGTCCTTTTTCTGTCCGCGGTACTTTAAACTTTCCTTCTTATATTCCGAATCTTTTGCGGTAACCATGTTCATAGGTCCCTTAACACGTCCTGAGTACAAGAGTCTCTATCAGAAGCCTGGTTGAAAAAAAAATTAAAAACTGAAACCGGACAAATTTAAAAGGGAAATTACACACATTAAAAACCCCAAAAAGCGGGAAGGCAGGCCTCGGAGTTCTAATTACCAAAGGAACTCTAAGTTGTAATTTTTACGTTGCTAAAAGAACATATGAAATGGTTAAAATATTTCGCGAAAATGCGAAATAAATTTTTATAAAAGAAATTTTCTTGATTTTCTATTGAAAACTGACGAGACATGGCACAGGAACTTGAATGTTAGGGGTTGTAGAACTAGCTCTGAGATAGCCTTCGGGCTGTTGCAGTCTTAGGACAGCAAGGGCATCCGCCGTGAGTAATAGATCTCCTCCTATCATTCAAGGTTCCATTTCGCACTCTCTTCGGTTTTCACAGAATTATTTCCTTCATAATATCTGAAACGCGTTTAAGAACACTTTGAATACCAAACGAACTCTATGTTGAATTTTTTTTTCACTTCTAAAAGAACATAAAAACGGTATAAATATTTCGGGAAATGCGAAATTTATTTTCATAAAAAGCAATTTTGTTGACTTTCTATTGAAAACTGACGAGACATGGCACAGGAACTTGAATGTGAGGGGTTGTAGAACTAGCTCTGAGGTAGCCTTCGGGCTGTTGCAGTCTTAGGACAGCAAGGGCATCCGCCGTGAGTAATAGATCTCCTCCCATCATTCAAGTTTCCATTTCGCACTCTCTTCGGTTTTCAGAGAAGTTTCTCCATCATAATGACACAAACGACCGCTGCTGCGTCGAGCTTATTATTATCCTCGGTCGGCGGTTAGGGGTGGGCGGTTGGGTCAAACGTCGTAATGAGGGTCCTCTTTCTGTCTGCGGTACTTTAAACTTTCCTTCTCTTATTCCGAATCTTTTGCGGTAACCATGTTCATAGGTCCCTTGACACGTCCTGAGTACAAGAGTCTCTATCAGAAGCCTGGTTGAATAAAAAATTAAAAACTGAAACCGGACAAATTTAAAAGGGAAATTACACACATTAAAAACCCCAAAAAGCGGGAAGGCAGGCCTCGGAGCTCTAATTACCAAACGAGCTCTAAGTTGTAATTTTTTACGTTGCTAAAAGATTATATAAAATGGTTAAAATATTTTGCGAAAATGCGAAATAAATTTTTATAAAAGAAATTTTATTGAATTTCTATTGAAAACTGACGAGACATGGCACAGGAACTTGAATGTGAGGGGTTGTAGAACTAGCTCTGAGGTAGCCTTCGGGCTGTTGCAGTCTTAGGACAGCAACGGCATCCGCCGTGAGTAATAGATCTCCTCCCATCATTCAAGGTTCCATTTCGCACTCTCTTCGGTTTTCACAGAATTATTTCCTTAATAATGTCTGAAACACGTTTAAGAAGACTTTGAATACCAAACGAACTCTATGTTGAATTTTTTTTCACTTCTAAAAGAACATAAAAACGGTATAAATATTTCGGGAAATGCGAAATTTATTTTCATAAAAAGAATTTTGTTGACTTTCTATTGAAAACTGACGAGACATGGCACAGGAACTTGAATGTTAGGGGTTGTAGAACTAGCTCTGAGGTAGCCTTCGGGCTGTTGCAGTCTTAGGACAGCAAGGGCATCCGCCGTGAGTAATAGATCTCCTCCCATCATTCAAGGTTCCATTTCGCACTCTCTTCGGTTTTCAGAGAAGTTTTTCCATCATAATTACACAAACGACCGCTGCTGCGTCGAGCTTATTATTAGCCTCGGTCGGCGGTTAGGGGCGGAAGGGTAGGTCAAACGTCGTAATGAGCGTCCTTTTTCTGTCCGCGGTACTTTAAACTTTCCTTCTTATATTCCGAATCTTTTGCGGTAACCATGTTCATAGGTCCCTTAACACGTCCTGAGTACAAGAGTCTCTATCAGAAGCCTGGTTGAAAAAAAAATTAAAAACTGAAACCGGACAAATTTAAAAGGGAAATTACACACATTAAAAACCCCAAAAAGCGGGAAGGCAGGCCTCGGAGTTCTAATTACCAAAGGAACTCTAAGTTGTAATTTTTACGTTGCTAAAAGAACATATGAAATGGTTAAAATATTTCGCGAAAATGCGAAATAAATTTTTATAAAAGAAATTTTCTTGATTTTCTATTGAAAACTGACGAGACATGGCACAGGAACTTGAATGTTAGGGGTTGTAGAACTAGCTCTGAGATAGCCTTCGGGCTGTTGCAGTCTTAGGACAGCAAGGGCATCCGCCGTGAGTAATAGATCTCCTCCTATCATTCAAGGTTCCATTTCGCACTCTCTTCGGTTTTCACAGAATTATTTCCTTCATAATATCTGAAACGCGTTTAAGAACACTTTGAATACCAAACGAACTCTATGTTGAATTTATTTTTCACTTCTAAAAGAACATAAATAACGGTTTAAATATTTCGGGAAATGCGAAATTTATTTTTACAAAAGCAATTTTGTTGACTTTCTATTGAAAACTGACGAGACATGGCACAGGAACTTGAATGTGAGGGGTTGTAGAACTAGCTCTGAGGTAGCCTTCGGGCTGTTGCAGTATTAGGACAGCAAGGGCATCCGCCGTGAGTAATAGATCTCCTCCCATCATTCAAGGTTCCATTTCGCACTCTCTTCGGTTTTCAGAGAAGTTTTTCCATCTAAATGACACAAACGACCGCTGCTGCGTCGAGCTTATTATTAGCCTCGGTGGGCGGTTAGGTGCGGGCGGGTGGGTCAAACATCGTAATGAGCGTCCTTTTTCTGTCCGCGGTACTTTAAACTTTCCTTCTCTTATTCCGAATCTTTTGCGGTAACCATGTTCATAGGTCCCTTAACACGTCCTGAGTACAAGAGTCTCTATCAGAAGCCTGGTTGAAAAAAAAATTAAAAACTGAAACCGGACAAATTTAAAAGGGAAATTACACACAATAAAAACCCCAAAAAGCGGGAAGGCAGGCCTCGGAGCTCTAATTACCAAACGAACTCTAAGTTGTAATTTTTTACGTTGCTAAAAGATTATATAAAATGGTTAAAATATTTTGCGAAAATGCGAAATAAATTTTTATAAAAGAAATTTTCTTGAATTTCTATTGAAAACTGACGAGACATGGCACAGGAACTTGAATGTGAGGGGTTGTAGAACTAGCTCTGAGGTAGCCTTCGGGCTGTTGCAGTCTTCGGACAGCAAGGGCATCCGCCGTGAGTAATAGATCTACTCCCATCATTCAAGGTTCCATTTCGCACTCTCTTCGGTTTTCACAGAATTATTTCCTTAATAATGTCTGAAACACGTTTAAGAAGACTTTGAATACCAAACGAACTCTATGTTGAATTTTTTTCACTTCTAAAAGAACATAAAAACGGTATAAATATTTCGGGAAATGCGAAATTTATTTTCATAAAAAGCAATTTTGTTGACTTTCTATTGAAAACTGACGAGACATAGCACAGGATCTTGAATGTGAGGGGTTGTAGAACTAGCTCTGAGGTAGCCTTCGGGCTGTTGCAGTCTTAGGACAGCAAGGGCATCCGCCATGAGTAATAGATCTCCTCCCATCATTCAAGGTTCCATTTCGCACTCTCTTCGGTTTTCAGAGAAGTTTCTCTATCATAATGACACAAACGACCGCTGCTGCGTCGAGCTTATTATTAGCCTCGGTCGGCGGTTAGGGGTGGGCGGTTGGGTCAAACGTCGTAATGAGCGTCCTCTTTCTGTCCGCGGTACTTTAAACTTTCCTTCTCTTATTCCGAATCTTTTGCGGTAACCAGGTTCATAGGTCCCTTAACACGTCCTGAGTATAAGAGTCTCTACCAGAAGCCTGGTTGAAAAAAAAAATTAAAAACTGAAACCGGACAAAATTAAAAGGGAAATTACACACATTAAAAACACCAAAAAGCGGGAAGGCAGGCCTCGGAGCTCTAAATACCAAACGAACTCTAAGTTGTAATTTTTTTCGTTGCTAAAAGAACATATTAAATGGTTAAAATATTTTGCGAAAATGCGAAATAAATTTTTATAAAAGAAATTTTCTTGAATTTCTATTGAAAACTGACGAGACATGGCACAGGAACTTGAATGTGAGGGGTTGTAGAACTAGCTCTGAGGTAGCCTTCGGGCTGTTGCAGTCTTAGGACAGCAACGGCATCCGCCGTGAGTAATAGATCTCCTCCCATCATTCAAGGTTCCATTTCGCACTCTCTTCGGTTTTCACAGAATTATTTCCTTAATAATGTCTGAAACACGTTTAAGAAGACTTTGAATACCAAACGAACTCTATGTTGAATTTTTTTTCACTTCTAAAAGAACATAAAAACGGTATAAATATTTCGGAAAATGCGAAATTTATTTTCATAAAAAGAATTTTGTTGACTTTCTATTGAAAAATGACGAGACATGGCACAGGAACTTGAATGTTAGGGGTTGTAGAACTAGCTCTGAGGTAGCCTTCGGGCTGTTGCAGTCTTAGGACAGCAAGGGCATCCGCCGTGAGTAATAGATCTCCTCCCATCATTCAAGGTTCCATTTCGCACTCTCTTCGGTTTTCAGAGAAGTTTTTCCATCATAATGACACAAACGACCGCTTCTGCGTCGAGCTTATTATTAGCCTCGGTCGGCGGTTAGGGGCGGGCGGGTGGGTCAAACGTCGTAATGAGCGTCCTTTTTCTGTCCGCGGTACTTTAAACTTTCCTTCTCATATTCCGAATCTTTTGCGGTAACCATGTTCATAGGTCCCTTAACACGTCCTGAGTACAAGAGTCTCTATCAGAAGCCTGGTTGAAAAAAAAATTAAAAACTGAAACCGGACAAATTTAAAAGGGAAATTACACACATTAAAAACCCCAAAAAGCGGGAAGGCAGGCCTCGGAGTTCTAATTACCAAAGGAACTCTAAGTTGTAATTTTTTACGTTGCTAAAAGAATATATGAAATGGTTAAAATATTTCGCGAAAATGCGAAATAAATTTTTATAAAAGAAATTTTCTTGATTTTCTATTGAAAACTGACGAGACATGGCACAGGAACTTGAATGTTAGGGGTTGTAGAACTAGCTCTGAGATAGCCTTCGGGCTGTTGCAGTCTTAGGACAGCAAGGGCATCCGCCGTGAGTAATAGATCTCCTCCCATCATTCAAGGTTCCATTTCGCACTCTCTTCGGTTTTCAGAGAAGTTTTTCCATCAAAATGACACAAACGACCGCTGCTGCGTCGAGCTTATTATTAGCCTCGGTGGGCGGTTAGGTGCGGGCGGGTGGGTCAAACATCGTAATGAGCGTCCTTTTTCTGTCCGCGGTACTTTAAACTTTCCTTCTCTTATTCCGAATCTTTTGCGGTAACCAGGTTCATAGGTCCCTTAACACGTCCTGAGTACAAGAGTCTCTACCAGAAGCCTGGTTGAAAAAAAAAATTAAAAACTGAAACCGGACAAAATTAAAAGGGAAATTACACACATTAAAAACACCAAAAAGCGGGAAGGCAGGCCTCGGAGCTCTAAATACCAAACGAACTCTAAGTTGTAATTTTTTTCGTTGCTAAAAGAACATATTAAATGGTTAAAATATTTTGCGAAAATGCGAAATAAATTTTTATAAAAGAAATTTTCTTGACTTTCTATTGAAAACTGACGAGACATGGCACAGGAACTTGAATGTGAGGGGTTGTAGAACTAGCTCTGAGGTAGCCTTCGGGCTGTTGCAGTCTTAGGACAGCAAGGGCATCCGCCGAGACTAATAGATCTCCTCCCATCATTCAAGGTTCCATTTCGCACTCTCTTCGGTTTTCAGAGAAGTTTTTCCATCATAATGACACAAACGACCGCTTCTGCGTCGAGCTTATTATTAGCCTCGGTCGGCGGTTAGGGGTGGGCGGGTGGGTCAAACGTCGTAATGAGCGTCCTTTTTCTGTCCGCGGTACTTTAAACTTTCCTTCTCTTATTCCGAATCTTTTGCGGTAACCATGTTCATAGGTCCCTTAACACGTCCTGAGTACAAGAGTCTCTATCAGAAGCCTGGTTGAATAAAAAATTAAAAACTGAAACCGGACAAATTTAAAAGGGAAATTACACACATTAAAAACCCCAAAAAGCGGGAAGGCAGGCCTCGGAGCTCTAATTACCAAACGAGCTCTAAGTTGTAATTTTTTACGTTGCTAAAAGATTATATAAAATGGTTAAAATATTTTGCGAAAATGCGAAATAAATTTTTATAAAAGAAATTTTCTTGAATTTCTATTGAAAACTGACGAGACATGGCACAGGAACTTGAATGTGAGGGGTTGTAGAACTAGCTCTGAGGTAGCCTTCGGGCTGTTGCATTCTTAGGACAGCAACGGCATCCGCCGTGAGTAATAGATCTCCTCCCATCATTCAAGGTTCCATTTCGCACTCTCTTCGGTTTTCACAGAATTATTTCCTTAATAATGTCTGAAACACGTTTAAGAAGACTTTGAATACCAAACGAACTCTATGTTGAATTTTTTTTCACTTCTAAAAGAACATAAAAACGGTATAAATATTTCGGAAAATGCGAAATTTATTTTCATAAAAAGAATTTTGTTGACTTTCTATTGAAAAATGACGAGACATGGCACAGGAACTTGAATGTTAGGGGTTGTAGAACTAGCTCTGAGGTAGCCTTCGGGCTGTTGCAGTCTTAGGACAGCAAGGGCATCCGCCGTGAGTAATAGATCTCCTCCCATCATTCAAGGTTCCATTTCGCACTCTCTTCGGTTTTCAGAGAAGTTTTTCCATCATAATGACACAAACGACCGCTTCTGCGTCGAGCTTATTATTAGCCTCGGTCGGCGGTTAGGGGCGGGCGGGTGGGTCAAACGTCGTAATGAGCGTCCTTTTTCTGTCCGCGGTACTTTAAACTTTCCTTCTCATATTCCGAATCTTTTGCGGTAACCATGTTCATAGGTCCCTTAACACGTCCTGAGTACAAGAGTCTCTATCAGAAGCCTGGTTGAAAAAAAAATTAAAAACTGAAACCGGACAAATTTAAAAGGGAAATTACACACATTAAAAACCCCAAAAAGCGGGAAGGCAGGCCTCGGAGTTCTAATTACCAAAGGAACTCTAAGTTGTAATTTTTTACGTTGCTAAAAGAATATATGAAATGGTTAAAATATTTCGCGAAAATGCGAAATAAATTTTTATAAAAGATATTTTCTTGATTTTCTATTGAAAACTGACGAGACATGGCACAGGAACTTGAATGTTAGGGGTTGTAGAACTAGCTCTGAGATAGCCTTCGGGCTGTTGCAGTCTTAGGACAGCAAGGGCATCCGCCGTGAGTAATAGATCTCCTCCCATCATTCAAGGTTCCATTTCGCACTCTCTTCGGTTTTCAGAGAAGTTTTTCCATCAAAATGACACAAACGACCGCTGCTGCGTCGAGCTTATTATTAGCCTCGGTGGGCGGTTAGGTGCGGGCGGGTGGGTCAAACATCGTAATGAGCGTCCTTTTTCTGTCCGCGGTACTTTAAACTTTCCTTCTCTTATTCCGAATCTTTTGCGGTAACCATGTTCATAGGTCCCTTAACACGTCCTGAGTACAAGAGTCTCTATCAGAAGCCTGGTTGAAAAAAAAATTAAAAACTGAAACCGGACAAATTTAAAAGGGAAATTACACACATTAAAAACCCCAAAAAGCGGGAAGGCAGGCCTCGGAGTTCTAATTACCAAACGAACTCTAAGTTGTAATTTTTTACGTTGCTAAAAGATTATATAAAATGGTTAAAATATTTTGCGAAAATGCGAAATAAATTTTTATAAAAGAAATTTTCTTGAATTTCTATTGAAAACTGACGAGACATGGCACAGGAACTTGAATGTGAGGGGTTGTAGAACTAGCTCTGAGGTAGCCTTCGGGCTGTTGCAGTCTTAGGACAGCAAGGGCATCCGCCGTGAGTAATAGATCTCTTCCCATCATTCAAGGTTCCATTTCGCACTCTCTTCGGTTTTCACAGAATTATTTCCTTAATAATGTCTGAAACGCGTTTAAGAACACTTTGAATAACAAACGAACTCTATGTTGAATTTTTTTTCACTTCTAAAAGAACATAAAAAACGGTATAAATATTTCAGGAAATGCGAAATTTATTTTCATAAAAAGCAATTTTGTTGACTTTCTATTGAAAACTGACGAGACATGGCACAGTTACTTGAACGTGAGGGGTTGTAGAACTAGCTCTGAGGTAGCCTTCGGGCTGTTGCAGTCTTAGGACAGCAAGGGCATCCGCCGTGAGTAATAGATCTCCTCCCGTCATTCAAGTTTCCATTTCGCACTCTCTTCGGTTTTCAGAGAAGTTTCTCCATCATAATGACACAAACGACCGCTGCTGCGTCGAGCTTATTATTAGCCTCGGTCGGCGGTTAGGGGTGGGCGGTTGGGTCAAACGTCGTAATGAGCGTCCTCTTTCTGTCCGCGGTACTTTAAACTTTCCTTCTCTTATTCCGAATCTTTTGCGGTAACCAGGTTCATAGGTCCCTTAACACGTCCTGAGTATAAGAGTCTCTACCAGAAGCCTGGTTGAAAAAAAAAATTAAAAACTGAAACCGGACAAAATTAAAAGGGAAATTACACACATTAAAAACACCAAAAAGCGGGAAGGCAGGCCTCGGAGCTCTAAATACCAAACGAACTCTAAGTTGTAATTTTTTTCGTTGCTAAAAGAACATATTAAATGGTTAAAATATTTTGCGAAAATGCGAAATAAATTTTTATAAAAGAAATTTTCTTGACTTTCTATTGAAAACTGACGAGACATGGCACAGGAACTTGAATGTGAGGGGTTGTAGAACTAGCTCTGAGGTAGCCTTCGGGCTGTTCCAGTCTTAGGACAGCAAGGGCATCCGCCGAGACTAATAGATCTCCTCCCATCATTCAAGGTTCCATTTCGCACTCTCTTCGGTTTTCAGAGAAGTTTTTCCATCATAATGACACAAACGACCGCTTCTGCGTCGAGCTTATTATTAGCCTCGGTCGGCGGTTAGGGGTGGGCGGGTGGGTCAAACGTCGTAATGAGCGTCCTTTTTCTGTCCGCGGTACTTTAAACTTTCCTTCTCTTATTCCGAATCTTTTGCGGTAACCATGTTCATAGGTCCCTTAACACGTCCTGAGTACAAGAGTCTCTATCAGAAGCCTGGTTGAATAAAAAATTAAAAACTGAAACCGGACAAATTTAAAAGGGAAATTACACACATTAAAAACCCCAAAAAGCGGGAAGGCAGGCCTCGGAGCTCTAATTACCAAACGAGCTCTAAGTTGTAATTTTTTACGTTGCTAAAAGATTATATAAAATGGTTAAAATATTTTGCGAAAATGCGAAATAAATTTTTATAAAAGAAATTTTCTTGAATTTCTATTGAAAACTGACGAGACATGGCACAGGAACTTGAATGTGAGGGGTTGTAGAACTAGCTCTGAGGTAGCCTTCGGGCTGTTGCAGTCTTAGGACAGCAAGGGCATCCGCCGTGAGTAATAGATCTCCTCCCATCATTCAAGGTTCCATTTCGCACTCTCTTCGGTTTTCAGAGAAGTTTTTCCATCATAATGACACAAACGACCGCTTCTGCGTCGAGCTTATTATTAGCCTCGGTCGGCGGTTAGGGGCGGGCGGGTGGGTCAAACGTCGTAATGAGCGTCCTTTTTCTGTCCGCGGTACTTTAAACTTTCCTTCTCATATTCCGAATCTTTTGCGGTAACCATGTTCATAGGTCCCTTAACACGTCCTGAGTACAAGAGTCTCTATCAGAAGCCTGGTTGAAAAAAAAATTAAAAACTGAAACCGGACAAATTTAAAAGGGAAATTACACACATTAAAAACCCCAAAAAGCGGGAAGGCAGGCCTCGGAGTTCTAATTACCAAAGGAACTCTAAGTTGTAATTTTTTACGTTGCTAAAAGAATATATGAAACGGTTAAAATATTTCGCGAAAATGCGAAATAAATTTTTATAAAAGAAATTTTCTTGATTTTCTATTGAAAACTGACGAGACATGGCACAGGAACTTGAATGTTAGGGGTTGTAGAACTAGCTCTGAGATAGCCTTCGGGCTGTTGCAGTCTTAGGACAGCAAGGGCATCCGCCGTGAGTAATAGATCTCCTCCCATCATTCAAGGTTCCATTTCGCACTCTCTTTGGTTTTCAGAGAAGTTTTTCCATCAAAATGACACAAACGACCGCTGCTGCGTCGAGCTTATTATTAGCCTCGGTGGGCGGTTAGGTGCGGGCGGGTGGGTCAAACATCGTAATGAGCGTCCTTTTTCTGTCCGCGGTACTTTAAACTTTCCTTCTCTTATTCCGAATCTTTTGCGGTAACCATGTTCATAGGTCCCTTAACACGTCCTGAGTACAAGAGTCTCTATCAGAAGCCTGGTTGAAAAAAAAATTAAAAACTGAAACCGGACAAATTTAAAAGGGAAATTACACACATTAAAAACCCCAAAAAGCGGGAAAGCAGGCCTCGGAGCTCTAATTACCAAACGAACTCTAAGTTGTAATTTTTTACGTTGCTAAAAGATTATATAAAATGGTTAAAATATTTTGCGAAAATGCGAAATAAATTTTTATAAAAGAAATTTTCTTGAATTTCTATTGAAAACTGACGAGACATGGCACAGGAACTTGAATGTGAGGGGTTGTAGAACTAGCTCTGAGGTAGCCTTCGGGCTGTTGCAGTCTTAGGACAGCAAGGGCATCCGCCGTGAGTAATAGATCTCTTCCCATCATTCAAGGTTCCATTTCGCACTCTCTTCGGTTTTCACAGAATTATTTCCTTAATAATGTCTGAAACGCGTTTAAGAACACTTTGAATAACAAACGAACTCTATGTTGAATTTTTTTTCACTTCTAAAAGAACATAAAAAACGGTATAAATATTTCAGGAAATGCGAAATTTATTTTCATAAAAAGCAATTTTGTTGACTTTCTATTGAAAACTGACGAGACATGGCACAGTTACTTGAATGTGAGGGGTTGTAGAACTAGCTCTGAGGTAGCCTTCGGGCTGTTGCAGTCTTAGGACAGCAAGGGCATCCGCCGTGACTAATAGATCTCCTCCCATCATTCAAGGTTCCATTTCGCACTCTCTTCGGTTTTCAGAGAAGTTTTTCCATCAAAATGACACAAACGACCGCTGCTGCGTCGAGCTTATTATTAGCCTCGGTGGGCGGTTAGGTGCGGGCGGGTGGGTCAAACATCGTAATGAGCGTCCTTTTTCTGTCCGCGGTACTTTAAACTTTCCTTCTCTTATTCCGAATCTTTTGCGGTAACCATGTTCATAGGTCCCTTAACACGTCCTGAGTACAAGAGTCTCTATCAGAAGCCTGGTTGAAAAAAAAATTAAAAACTGAAACCGGACAAATTTAAAAGGGAAATTACACACATTAAAAACCCCAAAAAGCGGGAAAGCAGGCCTCGGAGCTCTAATTACCAAACGAACTCTAAGTTGTAATTTTTTACGTTGCTAAAAGATTATATAAAATGGTTAAAATATTTTGCGAAAATGCGAAATAAATTTTTATAAAAGAAATTTTCTTGAATTTCTATTGAAAACTGACGAGACATGGCACAGGAACTTGAATGTGAGGGGTTGTAGAACTAGCTCTGAGGTAGCCTTCGGGCTGTTGCAGTCTTAGGACAGCAAGGGCATCCGCCGTGAGTAATAGATCTCTTCCCATCATTCAAGGTTCCATTTCGCACTCTCTTCGGTTTTCACAGAATTATTTCCTTAATAATGTCTGAAACGCGTTTAAGAACACTTTGAATAACAAACGAACTCTATGTTGAATTTTTTTTCACTTCTAAAAGAACATAAAAAACGGTATAAATATTTCAGGAAATGCGAAATTTATTTTCATAAAAAGCAATTTTGTTGACTTTCTATTGAAAACTGACGAGACATGGCACAGTTACTTGAACGTGAGGGGTTGTAGAACTAGCTCTGAGGTAGCCTTCGGGCTGTTGCAGTCTTAGGACAGCAAGGGCATCCGCCGTGACTAATAGATCTCCTCCCATCATTCAAGGTTCCATTTCGCACTCTCTTCGGTTTTCAGAGAAGTTTTTCCATCATAATGACACAAACGACCGCTGCTGCGTCGAGCTTATCATTAGCCTCGGTCGGCGGTTAGGGGTGGGCGGGTGGGTCAAACGTCGTAATGAGCGTCCTTTTTCTGTCCGCGGTACTTTAAACTTTCCTTCTCTTATTCCGAATCTTTTGCGGTAACCATGTTCATAGGTCCCTTGGCACGTCCTGAGTACAAGAGTCTCTATCAGAAGCCTGGTTGAATAAAAAATTAAAAACTGAAACCGGACAAATTTAAAAGGGAAATTACACACATTAAAAACCCCAAAAAGCGGGAAGGCAGGCCTCGGAGCTCTAATTACCAAACGAGCTCTAAGTTGTAATTTTTTACGTTGCTAAAAGATTATATAAAACGGTTAAAATATTTTGCGAAAATGCGAAATAAATTTTTATAAAAGAAATTTTCTTGAATTTCTATTGAAAACTGACGAGACATGGCACAGGAACTTGAACGTGAGGGGTTGTAGAACTAGCTCTGAGGTAGCCTTCGGGCTGTTGCAGTCTTAGGACAGCAACGGCATCCGCCGTGAGTAATAGATCTCCTCCCATCATTCAAGGTTCCATTTCGCACTCTCTTCGGTTTTCACAGAATTATTTCCTTAATAATGTCTGAAACACGTTTAAGAAGACTTTGAATACCAAACGAACTCTATGTTGAATTTTTTTTCACTTCTAAAAGAACATAAAAACGGTATAAATATTTCGGGAAATGCGAAATTTATTTTCATAAAAAGAATTTTGTTGACTTTCTATTGAAAACTGACGAGACATGGCACAGGAACTTGAATGTTAGGGGTTGTAGAACTAGCTCTGAGGTAGCCTTCGGGCTGTTGCAGTCTTAGGACAGCAAGGGCATCCGCCGTGAGTAATAGATCTCCTCCCGTCATTCAAGTTTCCATTTCGCACTCTCTTCGGTTTTCAGAGAAGTTTCTCCATCATAATGACACAAACGACCGCTGCTGCGTCGAGCTTATTATTAGCCTCGGTCGGCGGTTAGGGGTGGGCGGTTGGGTCAAACGTCGTAATGAGCGTCCTCTTTCTGTCCGCGGTACTTTAAACTTTCCTTCTCTTATTCCGAATCTTTTGCGGTAACCAGGTTCATAGGTCCCTTAACACGTCCTGAGTATAAGAGTCTCTACCAGAAGCCTGGTTGAAAAAAAAAATTAAAAACTGAAACCGGACAAAATTAAAAGGGAAATTACACACATTAAAAACACCAAAAAGCGGGAAGGCAGGGCTCGGAGCTCTAAATACCAAACGAACTCTAAGTTGTAATTTTTTTCGTTGCTAAAAGAACATATTAAATGGTTAAAATATTTTGCGAAAATGCGAAATAAATTTTTATAAAAGAAATTTTCTTGACTTTCTATTGAAAACTGACGAGACATGGCACAGGAACTTGAATGTGAGGGGTTGTAGAACTAGCTCTGAGGTAGCCTTCGGGCTGTTGCAGTCTTAGGACAGCAAGGGCATCCGCCGAGACTAATAGATCTCATCCCATCATTCAAGGTTCCATTTCGCACTCTCTTCGGTTTTCAGAGAAGTTTTTCCATCATAATGACACAAACGACCGCTTCTGCGTCGAGCTTATTATTAGCCTCGGTCGGCGGTTAGGGGTGGGCGGGTGGGTCAAACGTCGTAATGAGCGTCCTTTTTCTGTCCGCGGTACTTTAAACTTTCCTTCTCTTATTCCGAATCTTTTGCGGTAACCATGTTCATAGGTCCCTTAACACGTCCTGAGTACAAGAGTCTCTATCAGAAGCCTGGTTGAATAAAAAATTAAAAACTGAAACCGGACAAATTTAAAAGGGAAATTACACACATTAAAAACCCCAAAAAGCGGGAAGGCAGGCCTCGGAGCTCTAATTACCAAACGAGCTCTAAGTTGTAATTTTTTACGTTGCTAAAAGATTATATAAAATGGTTAAAATATTTTGCGAAAATGCGAAATAAATTTTTATAAAAGAAATTTTCTTGAATTTCTATTGAAAACTGACGAGACATGGCACAGGAACTTGAATGCTAGGGGTTGTAGAACTAGCTCTGAGGTAGCCTTCGGGCTGTTGCAGTCTTAGGACAGCAAGGGCATCCGCCGTGAGTAATAGATCTCCTCCCATCATTCAAGGTTCCATTTCGCACTCTCTTCGGTTTTCACAGAATTATTTCCTTAATAATGTCTGAAACACGTTTAAGAAGACTTTGAATACCAAACGAACTCTATGTTGAATTTTTTTTCACTTCTAAAAGAACATAAAAACGGTATAAATATTTCGGAAAATGCGAAATTTATTTTCATAAAAAGAATTTTGTTGACTTTCTATTGAAAAATGACGAGACATGGCACAGGAACTTGAATGTTAGGGGTTGTAGAACTAGCTCTGAGGTAGCCTTCGGGCTGTTGCAGTCTTAGGACAGCAAGGGCATCCGCCGTGAGTAATAGATCTCCTCCCATCATTCAAGGTTCCATTTCGCACTCTCTTCGGTTTTCAGAGAAGTTTTTCCATCATAATGACACAAACGACCGCTTCTGCGTCGAGCTTATTATTAGCCTCGGTCGGCGGTTAGGGGTGGGCGGGTGGGTCAAACGTCGTAATGAGCGTCCTTTTTCTGTCCGCGGTACTTTAAACTTTCCTTCTCATATTCCGAATGTTTTGCGGTAACCATGTTCATAGGTCCCTTAACACGTCCTGAGTACAAGAGTCTCTATCAGAAGCCTGGTTGAAAAAAAAATTAAAAACTGAAACCGGACAAATTTAAAAGGGAAATTACACACATTAAAAACCCCAAAAAGCGGGAAGGCAGGCCTCGGAGTTCTAATTACCAAAGGAACTCTAAGTTGTAATTTTTTACGTTGCTAAAAGAACATATGAAATGGTTAAACTATTTCGCGAAAATGCGAAATAAATTTTTATAAAAGAAATTTTCTTGATTTTCTATTGAAAACTGACGAGACATGGCACAGGAACTTGAATGTTAGGGGTTGTAGAACTAGCTCTGAGATAGCCTTCGGGCTGTTGCAGTCTTAGGACAGCAAGGGCATCCGCCGTGAGTAATAGATCTCCTCCCATCATTCAAGGTTCCATTTCGCACTCTCTTCGGTTTTCACAGAATTATTTCCTTCATAATGTCTGAAACGCGTTTAAGAACACTTTGAATACCAAACGAACTCTATGTTGAATTTATTTTTCACTTCTAAAAGAACATAAATAACGGTTTAAATATTTCGGGAAATGCGAAATTTATTTTTACAAAAGCAATTTTGTTGACTTTCTATTGAAAACTGACGAGACATGGCACAGGAACTTGAATGTGAGGGGTTGTAGAACTAGCTCTGAGGTAGCCTTCGGGCTGTTGCAGTATTAGGACAGCAAGGGCATCCGCCGTGAGTAATAGATCTCCTCCCATCATTCAAGGTTCCATTTCGCACTCTCTTCGGTTTTCAGAGAAGTTTTTCCATCAAAATGACACAAACGACCGCTGCTGCGTCGAGCTTATTATTAGCCTCGGTGGGCGGTTAGGTGCGGGCGGGTGGGTCAAACATCGTAATGAGCGTCCTTTTTCTGTCCGCGGTACTTTAAACTTTCCTTCTCTTATTCCGAATCTTTTGCGGTAACCATGTTCATAGGTCCCTTAACACGTCCTGAGTACAAGAGTCTCTATCAGAAGCCTGGTTGAAAAAAAAATTAAAAACTGAAACCGGACAAATTTAAAAGGGAAATTACACACATTAAAAACCCCAAAAAGCGGGAAGGCAGGCCTCGGAGCTCTAATTACCAAACGAACTCTAAGTTGTAATATTTTACGTTGCTAAAAGATTATATAAAATGGTTAAAATATTTTGCGAAAATGCGAAATAAATTTTTATAAAAGAAATTTTCTTGAATTTCTATTGAAAACTGACGAGACATGGCAGAGGAACTTGAATGTGAGGGGTTGTAGAACTAGCTCTGAGGTAGCCTTCGGGCTGTTGCAGTCTTCGGACAGCAAGGGCATCCGCCGTGAGTAATAGATCTACTTCCCATCATTCAATGTTCCATTTCGCACTCTCTTCGGTTTTCACAGAATTATTTCCTTAATAATGTCTGAAACACGTTTAAGAAGACTTTGAATACCAAACGAACTCTATGTTGAATTTTTTTCACTTCTAAAAGAACATAAAAACGGTATAAATATTTCGGGAAATGCGAAATTTATTTTCATAAAAAGCAATTTTGTTGACTTTCTATTGAAAACTGACGAGACATGGCACAGTTACTTGAACGTGAGGGGTTGTAGAACTAGCTCTGAGGTAGCCTTCGGGCTGTTGCAGTCTTAGGACAGCAAGGGCATCCGCCGTGACTAATAGATCTCCTCCCATCATTCAAGGTTCCATTTCGCACTCTCTTCGGTTTTCAGAGAAGTTTTTCCATCAAAATGACACAAACGACCGCTGCTGCGTCGAGCTTATTATTAGCCTCGGTGGGCGGTTAGGTGCGGGCGGGTGGGTCAAACATCGTAATGAGCGTCCTTTTTCTGTCCGCGGTACTTTAAACTTTCCTTCTCTTATTCCGAATCTTTTGCGGTAACCATGTTCATAGGTCCCTTAACACGTCCTGAGTACAAGAGTCTCTATCAGAAGCCTGGTTGAAAAAAAAATTAAAAACTGAAACCGGACAAATTTAAAAGGGAAATTACACACATTAAAAACCCCAAAAAGCGGGAAAGCAGGCCTCGGAGCTCTAATTACCAAACGAACTCTAAGTTGTAATTTTTTACGTTGCTAAAAGATTATATAAAATGGTTAAAATATTTTGCGAAAATGCGAAATAAATTTTTATAAAAGAAATTTTCTTGAATTTCTATTGAAAACTGACGAGACATGGCACAGGAACTTGAATGTGAGGGGTTGTAGAACTAGCTCTGAGGTAGCCTTCGGGCTGTTGCAGTCTTAGGACAGCAAGGGCATCCGCCGTGAGTAATAGATCTCTTCCCATCATTCAAGGTTCCATTTCGCACTCTCTTCGGTTTTCACAGAATTATTTCCTTAATAATGTCTGAAACGCGTTTAAGAACACTTTGAATAACAAACGAACTCTATGTTGAATTTTTTTTCACTTCTAAAAGAACATAAAAAACGGTATAAATATTTCAGGAAATGCGAAATTTATTTTCATAAAAAGCAATTTTGTTGACTTTCTATTGAAAACTGACGAGACATGGCACAGTTACTTGAACGTGAGGGGTTGTAGAACTAGCTCTGAGGTAGCCTTCGGGCTGTTGCAGTCTTAGGACAGCAAGGGCATCCGCCGTGACTAATAGATCTCCTCCCATCATTCAAGGTTCCATTTCGCACTCTCTTCGGTTTTCAGAGAAGTTTTTCCATCATAATGACACAAACGACCGCTGCTGCGTCGAGCTTATCATTAGCCTCGGTCGGCGGTTAGGGGTGGGCGGGTGGGTCAAACGTCGTAATGAGCGTCCTTTTTCTGTCCGCGGTACTTTAAACTTTCCTTCTCTTATTCCGAATCTTTTGCGGTAACCATGTTCATAGGTCCCTTGGCACGTCCTGAGTACAAGAGTCTCTATCAGAAGCCTGGTTGAATAAAAAATTAAAAACTGAAACCGGACAAATTTAAAAGGGAAATTACACACATTAAAAACCCCAAAAAGCGGGAAGGCAGGCCTCGGAGCTCTAATTACCAAACGAGCTCTAAGTTGTAATTTTTTACGTTGCTAAAAGATTATATAAAACGGTTAAAATATTTTGCGAAAATGCGAAATAAATTTTTATAAAAGAAATTTTCTTGAATTTCTATTGAAAACTGACGAGACATGGCACAGGAACTTGAACGTGAGGGGTTGTAGAACTAGCTCTGAGGTAGCCTTCGGGCTGTTGCAGTCTTAGGACAGCAACGGCATCCGCCGTGAGTAATAGATCTCCTCCCATCATTCAAGGTTCCATTTCGCACTCTCTTCGGTTTTCACAGAATTATTTCCTTAATAATGTCTGAAACACGTTTAAGAAGACTTTGAATACCAAACGAACTCTATGTTGAATTTTTTTTCACTTCTAAAAGAACATAAAAACGGTATAAATATTTCGGGAAATGCGAAATTTATTTTCATAAAAAGAATTTTGTTGACTTTCTATTGAAAACTGACGAGACATGGCACAGGAACTTGAATGTTAGGGGTTGTAGAACTAGCTCTGAGGTAGCCTTCGGGCTGTTGCAGTCTTAGGACAGCAAGGGCATCCGCCGTGAGTAATAGATCTCCTCCCGTCATTCAAGTTTCCATTTCGCACTCTCTTCGGTTTTCAGAGAAGTTTCTCCATCATAATGACACAAACGACCGCTGCTGCGTCGAGCTTATTATTAGCCTCGGTCGGCGGTTAGGGGTGGGCGGTTGGGTCAAACGTCGTAATGAGCGTCCTCTTTCTGTCCGCGGTACTTTAAACTTTCCTTCTCTTATTCCGAATCTTTTGCGGTAACCAGGTTCATAGGTCCCTTAACACGTCCTGAGTATAAGAGTCTCTACCAGAAGCCTGGTTGAAAAAAAAAATTAAAAACTGAAACCGGACAAAATTAAAAGGGAAATTACACACATTAAAAACACCAAAAAGCGGGAAGGCAGGGCTCGGAGCTCTAAATACCAAACGAACTCTAAGTTGTAATTTTTTTCGTTGCTAAAAGAACATATTAAATGGTTAAAATATTTTGCGAAAATGCGAAATAAATTTTTATAAAAGAAATTTTCTTGACTTTCTATTGAAAACTGACGAGACATGGCACAGGAACTTGAATGTGAGGGGTTGTAGAACTAGCTCTGAGGTAGCCTTCGGGCTGTTGCAGTCTTAGGACAGCAAGGGCATCCGCCGAGACTAATAGATCTCATCCCATCATTCAAGGTTCCATTTCGCACTCTCTTCGGTTTTCAGAGAAGTTTTTCCATCATAATGACACAAACGACCGCTTCTGCGTCGAGCTTATTATTAGCCTCGGTCGGCGGTTAGGGGTGGGCGGGTGGGTCAAACGTCGTAATGAGCGTCCTTTTTCTGTCCGCGGTACTTTAAACTTTCCTTCTCTTATTCCGAATCTTTTGCGGTAACCATGTTCATAGGTCCCTTAACACGTCCTGAGTACAAGAGTCTCTATCAGAAGCCTGGTTGAATAAAAAATTAAAAACTGAAACCGGACAAATTTAAAAGGGAAATTACACACATTAAAAACCACAAAAAGCGGGAAGGCAGGCCTCGGAGCTCTAATTACCAAACGAGCTCTAAGTTGTAATTTTTTACGTTGCTAAAAGATTATATAAAATGGTTAAAATATTTTGCGAAAATGCGAAATAAATTTTTATAAAAGAAATTTTCTTGAATTTCTATTGAAAACTGACGAGACATGGCACAGGAACTTGAATGCTAGGGGTTGTAGAACTAGCTCTGAGGTAGCCTTCGGGCTGTTGCAGTCTTAGGACAGCAAGGGCATCCGCCGTGAGTAATAGATCTCCTCCCATCATTCAAGGTTCCATTTCGCACTCTCTTCGGTTTTCACAGAATTATTTCCTTAATAATGTCTGAAACACGTTTAAGAAGACTTTGAATACCAAACGAACTCTATGTTGAATTTTTTTTCACTTCTAAAAGAACATAAAAACGGTATAAATATTTCGGAAAATGCGAAATTTATTTTCATAAAAAGAATTTTGTTGACTTTCTATTGAAAAATGACGAGACATGGCACAGGAACTTGAATGTTAGGGGTTGTAGAACTAGCTCTGAGGTAGCCTTCGGGCTGTTGCAGTCTTAGGACAGCAAGGGCATCCGCCGTGAGTAATAGATCTCCTCCCATCATTCAAGGTTCCATTTCGCACTCTCTTCGGTTTTCAGAGAAGTTTTTCCATCATAATGACACAAACGACCGCTTCTGCGTCGAGCTTATTATTAGCCTCGGTCGGCGGTTAGGGGTGGGCGGGTGGGTCAAACGTCGTAATGAGCGTCCTTTTTCTGTCCGCGGTACTTTAAACTTTCCTTCTCATATTCCGAATGTTTTGCGGTAACCATGTTCATAGGTCCCTTAACACGTCCTGAGTACAAGAGTCTCTATCAGAAGCCTGGTTGAAAAAAAAATTAAAAACTGAAACCGGACAAATTTAAAAGGGAAATTACACACATTAAAAACCCCAAAAAGCGGGAAGGCAGGCCTCGGAGTTCTAATTACCAAAGGAACTCTAAGTTGTAATTTTTTACGTTGCTAAAAGAACATATGAAATGGTTAAACTATTTCGCGAAAATGCGAAATAAATTTTTATAAAAGAAATTTTCTTGATTTTCTATTGAAAACTGACGAGACATGGCACAGGAACTTGAATGTTAGGGGTTGTAGAACTAGCTCTGAGATAGCCTTCGGGCTGTTGCAGTCTTAGGACAGCAAGGGCATCCGCCGTGAGTAATAGATCTCCTCCCATCATTCAAGGTTCCATTTCGCACTCTCTTCGGTTTTCACAGAATTATTTCCTTCATAATGTCTGAAACGCGTTTAAGAACACTTTGAATACCAAACGAACTCTATGTTGAATTTATTTTTCACTTCTAAAAGAACATAAATAACGGTTTAAATATTTCGGGAAATGCGAAATTTATTTTTACAAAAGCAATTTTGTTGACTTTCTATTGAAAACTGACGAGACATGGCACAGGAACTTGAATGTGAGGGGTTGTAGAACTAGCTCTGAGGTAGCCTTCGGGCTGTTGCAGTATTAGGACAGCAAGGGCATCCGCCGTGAGTAATAGATCTCCTCCCATCATTCAAGGTTCCATTTCGCACTCTCTTCGGTTTTCAGAGAAGTTTTTCCATCAAAATGACACAAACGACCGCTGCTGCGTCGAGCTTATTATTAGCCTCGGTGGGCGGTTAGGTGCGGGCGGGTGGGTCAAACATCGTAATGAGCGTCCTTTTTCTGTCCGCGGTACTTTAAACTTTCCTTCTCTTATTCCGAATCTTTTGCGGTAACCATGTTCATAGGTCCCTTAACACGTCCTGAGTACAAGAGTCTCTATCAGAAGCCTGGTTGAAAAAAAAATTAAAAACTGAAACCGGACAAATTTAAAAGGGAAATTACACACATTAAAAACCCCAAAAAGCGGGAAGGCAGGCCTCGGAGCTCTAATTACCAAACGAACTCTAAGTTGTAATATTTTACGTTGCTAAAAGATTATATAAAATGGTTAAAATATTTTGCGAAAATGCGAAATAAATTTTTATAAAAGAAATTTTCTTGAATTTCTATTGAAAACTGACGAGACATGGCAGAGGAACTTGAATGTGAGGGGTTGTAGAACTAGCTCTGAGGTAGCCTTCGGGCTGTTGCAGTCTTCGGACAGCAAGGGCATCCGCCGTGAGTAATAGATCTACTTCCCATCATTCAATGTTCCATTTCGCACTCTCTTCGGTTTTCACAGAATTATTTCCTTAATAATGTCTGAAACACGTTTAAGAAGACTTTGAATACCAAACGAACTCTATGTTGAATTTTTTTCACTTCTAAAAGAACATAAAAACGGTATAAATATTTCGGGAAATGCGAAATTTATTTTCATAAAAAGCAATTTTGTTGACTTTCTATTGAAAACTGACGAGACATGGCACAGGAACTTGAATGTTAGGGGTTGTAGAACATGCTCTGAGGTAGCCTTCGGGCTGTTGCAGTCTTAGGACAGCAAGGGCATCCGCCGTGAGTAATAGATCTCCTCCCATCATTCAAGGTTCCATTTCGCACTCTCTTCGGTTTTCACAGAATTATTTCCTTAATAATGTCTGAAACACGTTTAAGAAGACTTTGAATACCAAACGAACTCTATGTTGAATTTTTTTTTCACTTCTAAAAGAACATAAAAACGGTATAAATATTTCGGGAAATGCGAAATTTATTTTCATAAAAAGCAATTTTGTTGACTTTCTATTGAAAACTGACGAGACATGGCACAGGAACTTGAATGTGAGGGGTTGTAGAACTAGCTGTGAGGTAGCCTTCGGGCTGTTGCAGTCTTAGGACAGCAAGGGCATCCGCCGTGAGTAATAGATCTCCTCCCATCATTCAAGTTTCCATTTCGCACTCTCTTCGGTTTTCAGAGAAGTTTCTCCATCATAATGACACAAACGACCGCTGCTGCGTCGAGCTTATTATTAGCCTCGGTCGGCGGTTAGGGGTGGGCGGTTGGGTCAAACGTCGTAATGAGCGTCCTCTTTCTGTCCGCGGTACTTTAAACTTTCCTTCTCTTATTCCGACTCTTTTGCGGTAACCAGGTTCATAGATCCCCAAACACGTCCCGAGTATAAGAGTCTCTACCAGAAGACTGGTTGAAAGAAAATTAAAAATTAAAACCGGACAAATTTTAGAGGGAAATTACACACATTAAAAACACCAAAAAGCGGGAAGGCAGGCGCGGAGCTCTAAATACCAGAAGAACTCTAAATTGTAATTTTTTCGTTGCTAAAAGAACATATAAAATGGTTAAAATATTTCGGGAAAATGCGAAATAAATTTTTATAAAAGCAATTTTGTTGACTTTCTATTGAAAACTGACGAGACATGGCACAGGAACATGAATGTGAGGGGTTGTAGAACTAGCTCTGAGGTAGCCTTCGGGCTGTTGCAGTCTTAGGACAGCAAGGGCATCCGCCGTGAGTAATAGATATCCCCCCGTCAATCAAGGTTCCGTTTCGCACTCTGCGGTTTTCACAGAATTATTTCCTTAATAATGTCTGAAACGCGTTTAAGAAAACTTTGAATACCAAACGAACTCTATGTTGAATTTTTTTTCACTTCTAAAAGAACATAAAAAACAGTTTAAATACTTCGGGAAATGCGAAATTTATTTTCATAAAAAGCAATTTTGTTGACTTTCTATTGAAAACTGACGAGACATGGCACAGGAACTTGAATGTGAGGGTTTGTAGAACTAGCTCTGGGGTAGCCTTCGGGCTGTTGCAGTCTTAGGACAGCAAGGGCATCCGCCGTGAGTAATAGATCTCCTCCCATCATTCAAGGTTCCATTTCGCACTCTCTTCGGTTTTCACAGAATTATTTCCTTCATAATGTTTGAAACGCGTTTAAGAACACTTTGAATACCAAACGAACTCTATGTTGAATTTTTTTTCACTTCTAAAAGAACATAAAAACGGATTAAATAATTCGGGAAAATGCGAAATTTATTTTTATAAAAGCAATTTTGTTGACTTTCTATTGAAAACTGACGAGAAATGGCATAGGAACTTGAATGTGAGGGGTTGTAGAACTAGCACTGAGGAAGCCTTCGGGCTATTGCAGTCTTACGACAACAAAGGCATTCGCCATGAGTAATAGATCTCCTCCCATCATTCAAGGTTCCATTTCGCACTCTCTTCGGTTTTCATAGAATTATTTCCTTCATAATGTCTGAAACGAATTTAAGAACACTTTGAATACCAAACGTACTCCATGTTGAATTATTTTTCACTTCTAAAAGAACATAAAAACGGATTAAATATTTCGGGAAAATGCGAAATTTATTTTTATAAAAGCAATTTTCTTGACTTTCTATTGAAAACTGACGAGACATGGAACAGGAACTTGATTGTGAGGGATTGTAGAACTAGCTCTGAGGTAGCCTTCGGGCTGTTGCAGTCTTAGGAGAGCAAGGGCATCCGCCGTGATTAATAGATCTCCTCCCATCATTCAAGTTTCCATTTCGCTCTCTCTTCGGTTTTCAGAGAAATATTTCCATCATAATGAACAAAACGACCGCTGATGCGTCGAGCTTAATATTAGCCTCGGTCGGCGGTTAGGGGTGGGCGCGTGGGTCAACTGTAGTAATGAGCGTCCTCTTTCTGTCCGCGGTACTTTAAACTTTCCTTCTCTTATTCCGACTCTTTTGCGGTAACCAGGTTCATAGGTCCCCAAAAACGTCCCGAGTATAAGAGACTCTACAAGAAGCCTGGTTGAAAGAAAATTAAAAATTGAAACCGGACAAATTTAAAAGGGAAATTACACACAATAAAAACACCAAAAAGCGGGAAGGCAGGCCTCGGAGCTCTAAATACCAAACGAATTGTAATTTTTTCGTTGCTAAAAGAACATATAAAATGGTTAAAATATTTCCCGAAAATGCGAAATAAATTTTTATAAAAGAAACTTTCTTGACTTTCTATTGAAAACTGACAAGACATGGCGCAGGAACTTGAATTTGAGGGGTTGTAGAACTAGCTCTGAGGTATCCTTCGTGCTGTTGCAGTCTTAGGACAGCAAGGGCATTCGCCGTGAGTAATAGATCTCCTCCCATCATTCAAGGTTCCATTTCGCACTCTCTTCGGTTTTCACAGAATTATTTCCTTCATAATGTCTGAAACGCGTTTAAGAACACTTTGAATACCAAACGAACTCTACGTTGAATTTATTTTTCACTTCTAAAAGAACATAAAAAACGGTTTAAATATTTCGGGAAATGCGAAATTTATTTTTATAAAAGCAATTTTATTGACTTTCTATTGAAAACTGACGAGACATGGCACAGGAACTTGAATGTGAGGGGTTGTAGAACTAGCTCTGAGGTAGCCTTCGGGCTGTTGCAGTCTTAGGACAGCAAGGGCATCCGCCGTGAGTAAACGATCTCCTCCCATCATTCAAGGTTCCATTTTGCACTCTCTTCGGTATTCAGAGAAGTTTTTCCATCATAATGACACAAACGACCGCTGCTGCGTCGAGCTTATTATTAGCCTCGGTCGGCGGTTAGGGGCGGGCGGGTGGTTCAAACGTCGTAATGAGCGTCTTTTTTCTGTCCGCGGTACTTTAAACTTTCCTTCTCCTATTCCGAATCTTTTGCGGTAACCATGTTCATAGGTCCCTTAACACGTCCTGAGTACAAGAGTCTCTATCAGAAGCCTGGTTGAAAAAAAAATTAAAAACTGATACCGGACAAATTTAAAATGGAAATTACACACATTAAAAACACCAAAAAGCGGGAAGGCAGGCCTCGGAGCTCTAAATACCAAACGAATTGTAATTTTTTCGTTGCTAAAAGAACATATAAAATGGTTAAAATATTTCCCGAAAATGCGAAATAAATTTTTATAAAAGAAACTTTCTTGACTTTCTATTGAAAACTGACAAGACATGGCGCAGGAACTTGAATTTGAGGGGTTGTAGAACTAGCTCTGAGGTATCCTTCGTGCTGTTGCAGTCTTAGGACAGCAAGGGCATTCGCCGTGAGTAATAGATCTCCTCCCATCATTCAAGGTTCCATTTCGCACTCTCTTCGGTTTTCACAGAATTATTTCCTTCATAATGTCTGAAACGCGTTTAAGAACACTTTGAATACCAAACGAACTCTACGTTGAATTTATTTTTCACTTCTAAAAGAACATAAAAAACGGTTTAAATATTTCGGGAAATGCGAAATTTATTTTTATAAAAGCAATTTTATTGACTTTCTATTGAAAACTGACGAGACATGGCACAGGAACTTGAATGTGAGGGGTTGTAGAACTAGCTCTGAGGTAGCCTTCGGGCTGTTGCAGTCTTAGGACAGCAAGGGCATCCGCCGTGAGTAAACGATCTCCTCCCATCATTCAAGGTTCCATTTTGCACTCTCTTCGGTATTCAGAGAAGTTTTTCCATCATAATGACACAAACGACCGCTGCTGCGTCGAGCTTATTATTAGCCTCGGTCGGCGGTTAGGGGCGGGCGGGTGGTTCAAACGTCGTAATGAGCGTCTTTTTTCTGTCCGCGGTACTTTAAACTTTCCTTCTCCTATTCCGAATCTTTTGCGGTAACCATGTTCATAGGTCCCTTAACACGTCCTGAGTACAAGAGTCTCTATCAGAAGCCTGGTTGAAAAAAAAATTAAAAACTGATACCGGACAAATTTAAAATGGAAATTACACACATTAAAAACCCCAAAAAGCGGGAAGGCAGGCCTCGGAGCATTACCAAACGAACTCTAAGTTGTAATTTTTTACGTTGCTAAAAGAACATATAAAATGGTTAACTTTTTTTGCGAAAATGCAAAATTTGTTTTTATAAAAGCAATTTTGTTGACTTTCTATTGAAAACTAACGAGAAATGGCATAGGAACTTGAATGTGAGGGGTTGTAGAAGTAGCTCTGAGGAAGCCTTCGGGCTATTGCAGTCTTACGACAGCAAGGGCATCCACCGTGAGTAATAGATCTCCTCCCATCATTCAAGGTTCCATTTCGCACTCTCTTCGGTTTTCACAGAATTATTTCCTTCATAATGTTTGAGACGCGTTTAAGAACACTTTGAATACCAAACGAACTCTATGTTGAATTTTTTTTCACTTCTAAAAGAACATAAAAACGGATTAAATAATTCGGGAAAATGCGAAATTTATTTTTATAAAAGCAATTTTGTTGACTTTCTATTGAAAACTGACGAGAAATGGCATAGGAACTTGAATGTGAGGGGTTGTAGAACTAGCACTGAGGAAGCCTTCTGGCTGTTGCAGTCTCAGGACAGCAAGGGCATCCGCCGTGAGTAATAGATCTCCTCCCATCATTCAAGGTTCCATTTCGCACTCTCTTCGGTTTTCAGAGAAGTTTTTCCATCATAATGAAACAAACGACCGCTGCTGCGTCGAGCTTATTATTATCCTCGGTCGGCGGTTAGGGGCGGGCGCGTGGGTCAACTGTCGTAATGAGCGTCCTATTTCTGTCCGCGGTACATTAAACTTTCCTTCTCTTATTCCGACTCTTTTGCGGTAACCATGTTCATAGGTCCCTTAACACGTCCTGAGTACAAGAGTCTCTATCAGAAGCCTGGTTGAAAAAAAAATTAAAAACTGAAACCGGACAAATTTAAAAGGGAAATTACACACATTAAAAACCCCAAAAAGTGGGAAGGCAGGCCTCGGAGCTCTAATTACCAAACGAACTCTAAGTTGTAATTTTTTACGTTGCTAAAAGAACATATAAAATGGTTAAAATATTTCGCGAAAATGCGAAATAAATTTTTATAAAAGAAATTTTCTTGACTTTCTATTGAAAACTGACGAGACATGGCGCAGGAACTTGAATTTGAGGGGTTGTAGAACTAGCTCTGAGGTAGCCTTCGTGCTGTTGCAGTCTTAGGACAGCAAGGGCATTCGCCGTGAGTAATAGATCTCCTCCCATCATTCAAGGTTCCATTTCGCACTCTCTTCGGTTTTCACAAAATTATTTCCTTCATAATGTTTGAAACGCGTTTAAGAACACTTTGAATACCAAACGAACTCTACGTTGAATTTATTTTTCACTTCTAAAAGAACATAAAAAATGGTTTAAATATTTCGGGAAATGCGAAATTTTTTTTTATAAAAGCAATTTTATTGACTTTCTATTGAAAACTGACGAGACATGGCACAGGAACTTGAATGTGAGGGGTTGTAGAACTAGCTTTGAGGTAGCCTTCGGGCTGTTGCAGTCTTACGACAGCAAGGGCATACGCCGTGAGTAATAGATCTCCTCCCATCATACAAGGTTCCATTTCGCACTCTCTTCGGTTTTCAGAGAAGTTTTTCCATCATAATGACACAAACGACCGCTGCTGCGTCGAGCTTATTATAAGCCTCTGTCGGCGGTTAGGGGCGGGCGGGTGGGTCAAACGTCGTAATGAGCGTCCTCTTTCTGCCCGCGGTACTTTAAACTTTCCTTCTCTTATTCCGAATCTTTTGCGGTAACCATGTTCATAGGTCCCTTAACACGTCCTGAGTATAAGAGTCTCTATCAGAAGCCTGGTTGAAAAAAAAATTAAAAACTGAAACCGGACAAATTTAAAAGGGAAATTATACACATTAAAAACCCCAAAAAGTGGGAAGGCAGGCCTCGGAGCTCCAATTACCAAACGAACTCTAAGTTGTAATTTTTTACGTTGCTAAAAGAACATATAAAATGGTTAAAATATTTCGCGAAAATGCGAAATAAATTTTTATAAAAGAAATTTTCTTGACTTTCTATTGAAACCTGACGAGACATGGCGCAGGAACTTGAATTTGAGGGGTTGTAGAACTAGCTCTGAGGTAGCCTTCGTGCTGTTGCAGTCTTAGGACAGCAAGGGCATTCGCCGTGAGTAATAGATCTCCTCCCATCATTCAAGGTTCCATTTCGCACTCTCTTCGGTTTTCACAAAATTATTTCCTTCATAATGTCTGAAACGCGTTTAAGAACACTTTGAATACCAAACGAACTCTACGTTGAATTTATTTTTCACTTCTAAAAGAACATAAAAAACTGTTTAAATATTTCGGGAAATGCGAAATTTATTTTTATAAAAGCAATTTTATTGACTTTCTATTGAAAACTGACGAGACATGGCACAGGAACTTGAATGTGAGGGGTTGTAGAACTAGCTCTCAGGTAGCCTTCGGGCTGTTGCAGTCTTAGGACAGCAAGGGCATCCGCCGTGAGTAATAGATCTCCTCCCATCATTCAAGGTTCCATTTCGCACTCTCTTCGGTTTTCACAGAATTATTTCCCTCATAATATCTGAAACGCGTTTAAGAAAACTTTGAATACCAAACGAACTCTATGTTGAATTTTTTTTCACTTCTAAAAGAACATAAAATACGGTTTAAATATTTCGGGAAATGCGAAATTTATTTTCATAGAAAGCAATTTTGTTGACTTTCTATTGAAAACTGACGAGACATGGCACAGGAACTTGAATGTGAGGGGTTGTAGAACTAGCTCTGAGGTAGCCTTCGGGCTGTTGCAGTCTTAGGACAGCAAGAACATCCGCCGTGAGTAATAGATCTCCTCCCATCATTCAAGGTTCCATTTCGCACTCTCTTCGGTTTTCAGAGAAGTTTTTCCATCATAATGACACAAACGACCGCTGCTGCGTCGAGCTTATTATTAGCCTCGGTCGGCGGTTAGGGGCGGGCGCGTGGGTCAACTGTCGTAATGAGCGTCCTATTTCTGTCCGCGGTACATTAAACTTTCCTTCTCTTATTCCGACTCTTTTGCGGTAACCAGGTTCATATGTCCCCAAACACGTCCCGAGTATAAGAGTCACTACCAGAAGCATGGTTGAAAGAAAATTAAAAATTAAAACCGGACAAATTTTAAAGGGAAATTACACACATTAAAAACATCAAAAAGCGGGAAGGCAGGCGCGGAGCTCTAAATACCAGAAGAACTCTAAATTGTAATTTTTTCGTTGCTAAAAGAACATATAAAATGGTTAAAATATTTCGGGAAAATGCGAAATAAATTTTTATAAAAGCAATTTTGTTGACTTTCTATTGAAAACTGACGAGACATGGCACAGGAACTTGAATGTGAGGGGTTGTAGAACTAGCTCTGAGGTAGCCTTCGGGCTGTTGCAGTCTTAGGACAGCAAGGGCATCCGCCGTGAGTAATAGATCTCCTCCCATCATTCAAGGTTCCATTTCGCACTCTCTTCGGTTTTCACAGAATTATTTCCCTCATAATATCTGAAACGCGTTTAAGAAAACTTTGAATACCAAAAGAAATCTATGTTGAATTTTTTTTCACTTCTAAAAGAACATAAAAAACGGTTTAAATATTTCGGGAAATGCGAAATTTATTTTCATAGAAAGCAATATTTTTGACTTTCTATTGAAAACTGACGAGACATGGCACAGGAACTTGAATGTGAGGGGTTGTAGAACTAGCTCTGAGGTAGCCTTCGGGTTGTTGCAGTCTTAGGACAGCAAGGGCATCCGCCGTGAGTAATAGATCTCCTCCCATCATTCAAGGTTCCATTTCGCACTCTCTTTGGTTTTCAGAGAAGTTTTTCCATCATAATGACACAAACGACCGCTGCTGCGTCGAGCTTATTATTAGCCTCGGTCGGCGGTTAGGGGCGGGCGCGTGGGTCAACTGTCGTAATGAGCGTCCAATTTCTGTCCGCGGTACATTAAACTTTCCTTCTCTTATTCCGACTCTTTTGCGGTAACCAGGTTCATAGATCCCCAAACACGTCCCGAGTATAAGAGTCTCTACCAGAAGCCTGGTTGAAAGAAAATTAAAAATTAAAACCGGACAAATTTTAGAGGGAAATTACACACATTAAAAACACCAAAAAGCGGGAAGGCAGGCGCGGAGCTCTAAATACCAGAAGAACTCTAAATTGTAATTTTTTCGTTGCTAAAAGAACATATAAAATGGTTAAAATATTTCGGGAAAATGCGAAATAATTTTTTATAAAAGCAATTTTGTTGACTTTCTATTGAAACTGACGAGACATGGCACAGGAACATGAATGTGAGGGGTTGTAGAACTAGCTCTGAAGTAGCCTTCGGGCTGTTGCAGTCTTAGGACAGCAAGGGCATCCGCCGTGAGTAATAGATCTCCCCCCGTCATTCAAGGTTCCGTTTCGCACTCTGCGGTTTTCACAGAATTATTTCCTTAATAATGTCTGAAACGCGTTTAAGAAAACTTTGAATACCAAACGAACTCTATGTTGAATTTTTTTTCACTTCTAAAAGAACATAAAAAACAGTTTAAATACTTCGGGAAATGCGAAATTTATTTTCATAAAAAGCAATTTTGTTGACTTTCTATTGAAAACTGACGAGACATGGCACAGGAACTTGAATGTGAGGGTTTGTAGAACTAGCTCTGGGGTAGCCTTCGGGCTGTTGCAGTCTTAGGACAGCAAGGGCATCCGCCGTGAGTAATAGATCTCCTCCCATCATTCAAGGTTCCATTTCGCACTCTCTTCGGTTTTCACAGAATTATTTCCTTCATAATATTTGAAACGCGTTTAAGAACACTTTGAATACCAAACGATGTCTAAGTTGAATTTTTTTTTCACTTCAAAAAGAACATAAAAAACGGTTTAAATATTTCGGGAAAATGCGAAAATTTTTTTTATAAAAGCAATTTTGTTGACTTTCTATTGAAAACTAACGAGAAATGGCATAGGAACTTGAATGTGAGGGGTTGTAGAACTAGCTCTGAGGAAGCCTTCGGGCTATTGCAGTCTTACGACAGCAAGGGCATCCACCGTGAGTAATAGATCTCCTCCCATCATTGAAGGTTCCATTTCGCACTCTCTTCGGTTTTCACAGAATTATTTCCTTCATAATGTTTGAAACGCGTTTAAGAACACTTTGAATACCAAACGAACTCTATGTTGAATTTTTTTTCACTTCTAAAAGAACATAAAAACGGATTAAATAATTCGGGAAAATGCGAAATTTATTTTTATAAAAGCAATTTTGTTGACTTTCTATTGAAAACTGACGAGAAATGGCATAGGAACTTGAATGTGAGGGGTTGTAGAACTAGCACTGAGGAAGCCTTCGGGCTATTGCAGTCTTACGACAACAAAGGCATTCGCCGTGAGTAATAGATCTCCTCCCATCATTCAAGGTTCCATTTCGCACTCTCTTCGGTTTTCATAGAATTATTTCCTTCATAATGTCTGAAACGAATTTAAGAACACTTTGAATACCAAACGTACTCCATGTTGAATTATTTTTCACTTCTAAAAGAACATAAAAACGGATTAAATATTTCGGGAAAATGCGAAATTTATTTTTATAAAAGCAATTTTCTTGACTTTCTATTGAAAACTGACGAGACATGGAACAGGAACTTGATTGTGAGGGATTGTAGAACTAGCTCTGAGGTAGCCTTCGGGCTGTTGCAGTCTTAGGAGAGCAAGGGCATCCGCCGTGATTAATAGATCTCCTCCCATCATTCAAGTTTCCATTTCGCTCTCTCTTCGGTTTTCAGAGAAATATTTCCATCATAATAAACAAAACGACCGCTGCTGCGTCGAGCTTAATATTAGCCTCGGTCGGCGGTTAGGGGTGGGCGCGTGGGTCAACTGTAGTAATGAGCGTCCTCTTTCTGTCCGCGGTACTTTAAACTTTCCTTCTCTTATTCCGACTCTTTTGCGGTAACCAGGTTCATAGGTCCCCAAAAACGTCCCGAGTATAAGAGACTCTACAAGAAGCCTGGTTGAAAGAAAATTAAAAATTGAAACCGGACAAATTTAAAAGGGAAATTACACACAATAAAAACACCAAAAAGCGGGAAGGCAGGCCTCGGAGCTCTAAATACCAAACGAATTATAATTTTTTCGTTGCTAAAAGACCATATAAAATGGTTAAAATATTTCCCGAAAATGCGAAATAAATTTTTATAAAAGAAACTTTCTTGACTTTCTATTGAAAACTGACGAGACATGGCACAGGAACTTCAATTTGAGGGGTTGTAGAACTAGCTCTGTGGTAGCTCTCGGGCTGTTGCAGTCTTAGGACAGCAAGGGCATCCGCCGTGAGTAATAGATCTCCTCCCATCATTCAAGTTTCCTTTTCGCACTCTCTTCGGTTTTCACAGAAGTATTTCCTTCATAATGTTTGAAACGCGTTTAAGAACACTTTGAATACCAAACGATCTCTAAGTTGAATATTTTTTCACTTCAAAAAGAACATAAAAAACGGTTTAAATATTTCGGTAAAATGCGAAATTTATTTTTATAAAAGCAATTTTGTTGAATTTCTATTGAAAACTGACGAGAAATGGCACAGGAGCATGAATGTGAGGGGTTGTAGAACCAGCTCTGAGGTAGCCTTCGGGCTGTTGCAGTCTTACGACAGCAAGGGCATCAGCCGTGAGTAATAGATCTCCTCCCATCATTCAAGGTTCCATTTCACACTCTCTTCGCTTTTCACAGAATTATTTCCTTCATAATGTCTGAAACGCGTTTAAGAACACTTTGAATACCAAACTAACTCTATGTTGAATTTTTTTTCACTTCAAAAAGAACATAAAAAACGGTTTAAATATTTCGGGAAAATTCGAAATTTATTTTTATAAAAGCAATTTTGTTGACTCTCTATTGAAAACTGACGAGAAATGGAATAGGAACTTGAATGTGAGGGGTTGTAGAACTGGCTCTGAGGTAGCCTTCGGGCTATTGCAGTCTTACGACAGCAAGGGCATCAGCCGTGAGTAATAGATCTCCTCCCATCATTCAAGGTTCCATTTCGCACTCTCTTCGCTTTTCACAGAATTATTTCCTTCATAATGTCTGAAATGCGTTTAAGAACACTTTGAATACCAAACGAACTCTATGTTGAATTTCTTTTTCACTTCTAAAGGAACATAAAAACGGATTAAATATTTGGGAAAATGCGAAATTTATTTTTATAAAAGCAATTTTCTTGACTTTCTATTGCAAACTGACGAGAAATGGCATAGGAACTTGAATGTGAAGGATTGTAGAACTAGCTCTGAGGTAGCCTTCGGGTTGCTGCAGTCTTAGGACAGCAAGGGCATCCGCCGTGATTAATAGATCTCCTCCCATCATTCAAGGTTCCATTTCGCACTCTCTTCGGTTTTCAGAGAAGTTTTTCCATCATAATGAAACAAACGACCGCTGCTGCGTCGAGCTTATTATTATCCTCGGTCGGCGGTTAGGGGCGGGCGCGTGGGTCAACTGTCGTAATGAGCGTCCTATTTCTGTCCGCGGTACATTAAACTTTCCTTCTCTTATTCCGACTCTTTTGCGGTAACCAGGTTCATAGGTCCCCAAACACGTCCCGAGTATAAGAGTCTCTACCAGAAGCCTGGTTAAAAGAAAATTAAAATTTAAAACCGGACAAATTTTAAAGGGAAATTACACACATTAAAAACACCAAAAAGCGGGAAGGCAGGCGCGGAGCTCTAAATACCAGAAGAACTCTAAATTGTAATTTTTTCGTTGCTAAAAGAACATATAAAATGGTTAAAATATTTCGGGAAAATGCGAAATAAATTTTTATAAAAGCAATTTTGTTGACTTTCTATTGAAAACTGACGAGACATGGCACAGGAACTTGAATGTGAGGGGTTGTAGAACTAGCTCTGAGGTAGCCTTCGGGCTGTTGCAGTCTTAGGACAGCAAGGGCATCCGCCGTGAGTAATAGATCTCCTCCCATCATTCAAGGTTCCATTTCGCACTCTCTTCGGTTTTCACAGAATTATTTCCTTCATAATATTTGAAACGCGTTTAAGAACACTTTGAATACCAAACGATGTCTAAGTTGAATTTATTTTTTTCACTTCAAAAAGAACATAAAAAACGGTTTAAATATTTCGGGAAAATGCGAAATTTATTTTTATAAAAGCAATTTTGTTGACTTTCTATTGAAAACTGACGAGAAATGGCATAGGAACTTGAATGTGAGGGGTTGTAGAACTAGCTCTGAGGAAGCCTTCGGGCTATTGCAGTCTTACGACAGCAAGGGCATCCGCCGTGAGTAATAGATCTCCTCCCATCATTCAAGGTTCCATTTCGCACTCTCTTCGGTTTTCATAGAATTATTTCCTTCATAATATCTGAAACGGATTTAAGGACACTTTGAATACCATACTCCATGTTGAATTATTTTTCACTTCTAAAAGAACATAAAAACGGATTAAATATTTCGGGAAAATGCGAAATTTATTTTTATAAAAGCAATTTTCTTGACTTTCTATTGAAAACTGACGAGACATGGAACAGGAACTTGATTGTGAGGGGTTGTAGAACTAGCTCTGTGGTAGCCTTCGGGCTGTTGCAATCTTAGGAGAGCAAGGGCATCCGCCGTGATTAATAGACCTCCTCCCATCATTCAAGTTTCCATTTCGCTCTCTCTTCGGTTTTCAGAAAAATATTTCCATCATAATGAACAAAACGACCGCTGCTGCGTCGAGCTTAATATTAGCCTCGGTCGGCGGTTAGGGGTGGGTGCGTGAGTCAACTGTAGTAATGAGCTTCCTCTTTCTGTCCGTGGTACTTTAAACTTTCCTTCTCTTATTCCGACTCTTTTGCGGTAACCAGCTTCATAGGTCCCCAAACACGTCCCGAGCATAAGAGTCTCTACCAGAAGCCTGGTTGAAAGAAAATTAAAAATTGAAACCGGACAAATTTAAAAGGGAAATTACACACAATAAAAACACCAAAAAGCGGGAAGGCAGGCCTCGGAGCTCTAAATACCAAACGAATTGTAATTTTTTCGTTGCTAAAAGAACATATAAAATGGTTAAAATATTTCGGGAAAATGCGAAATAAATTTTTATAAAAGCAATTTTGTTGACTTTCTATTGAAAACGCACGAAACATGGCACAGGAACTTGAATGTGAGGGGTTGTAGAACTAGCTCTGAGGTAGCCTTCGGGCTGTTGCAGTCTTAGGACAGCAAGGGCATCCGCCGTGAGTAATAGATCTCCTCCCATCATTCAAGGTTCCATTTCGCACACTCTTCGGTTTTCACTGAATTATTTCCTTCATAATGACACAAACGACCGCTGCTGCGTCGAGCTTATTATTAGCCTCGGTCGGCGGTTAGGGGCGGGCGCGTGGGTCAACTGTCGTAATGAGCGTCCTATTTCTGTCCGCGGTACATTAAACTTTCCTTCTCTTATTCCGACTCTTTTGCGGTAACCAGGTTCATAGGTCCCCAAACACGTCCCGAGTATAAGAGTCTCTACCAGAAGCATGGTTGAAAGAAAATTAAAAATTAAAACCGGACAAATTTAAAAGGGAAATTACACACAATAAAAACACCAAAAAGCGGGAAGGCAGGCCTCGGAGCTCTAAATACCAAACGAATTGTAATTTTTTCGTTGCTAAAAGAACATATAAAATGGTTAAAATATTTCGGGAAAATGCGAAATAAATTTTTATAAAAGCAATTTTGTTGAATTTCTATTGAAAACGCACGAAACATGGCACAGGAACTTGAATGTGAGGGGTTGTAGAACTAGCTCTGAGGTAGCCTTCGGGCTGTTGCAGTCTTAGGACAGCAAGGGCATCCGCCGTGAGTAATAGATCTCCTCCCATCATTCAAGGTTCCATTTCGCACTCTCTTCGGTTTTCACTGAATTATTTCCTTCATAATGTCTGAAACGCGTTTAAGAATACTTTGAATACCAAACGAACTGTATGTTGAATTTTTTTTTCACTTCTAAAAGAACATAAATAACGGTTTAAATATTTCGGGAAATGCGAAATTTTTTTTTATAAAAGCAATTTTATTGACGATCTATTGAACACTGACGAGACATGGCACAGGAACTTGAATGAGAGGGGTTGTAGAACTAGCTCTGAGGTAGCCATCTGGCTGTTGCAGTCTTAGGACAGCAAGGGCATCCGCCGTGAGTAATAGATCTCCTCCCATCATTCAAGGTTCCATTTCGCACTCTCTTCGGTTTTCACAGAATTATTTCCCTCATAATATCTGAAACGCGTTTAAGAAAACTTTGAATACCAAACGAACTCTATGTTGAATTTTTTTCACTTCTAAAAGAACATAAAAAACGGTTTAAATATTTCGGGAAATGCGAAATTTATTTTCATAGAAAGCAATTTTGTTGACTTTCTGTTGAAATCTGACGAGACATGGCACAGGAACTTCAATGTGAGGGGTTGTAGAACTAGCTCTGAGGTAGCCTTCTGGCTGTTGCAGTCTTAGGACAGCAAGGGCATACGCCGTGAGTAATAGATCTCCTCCCATCATTCAAGGTTCCATTTCGCACTCTCTTCGGTTTTCAGAGAAGTTTTTCCATCATAATGACACAAACGACCGCTGCTGCGTCGAGCTTATTATTAGCCTCGGTCGGCGGTTAGGGGCGGGCGCGTGGGTCAACTGTCGTAATGAGCGTCCTATTTCTGTCCGCGGTACATTAAACTTTCCTTCTCTTATTCCGACTCTTTTGCGGTAACCAGGTTCATAGGTCCCCAAACACGTCCCGAGTATAAGAGTCTCTACCAGAAGCATGGTTGAAAGAAAATTAAAAATTAAAACCGGACAAATTTAAAAGGGAAATTACACACAATAAAAACACCAAAAAGCGGGAAGGCAGGCCTCGGAGCTCTAAATACCAAACGAATTGTAATTTTTTCGTTGCTAAAAGAACATATAAAATGGTTAAAATATTTCGGGAAAATGCGAAATAAATTTTTATAAAAGCAATTTTGTTGACTTTCTATTGAAAACGCACGAAACATGGCACAGGAACTTGAATGTGAGGGGTTGTAGAACTAGCTCTGAGGTAGCCTTCGGGCTGTTGCAGTCTTAGGACAGCAAGGGCATCCGCCGTGAGTAATAGATCTCCTCCCATCATTCAAGGTTCCATTTCGCACTCTCTTCGGTTTTCACTGAATTATTTCCTTCATAATGTCTGAAACGCGTTTAAGAATACTTTGAATACCAAACGAACTGTATGTTGAATTTTTTTTTTCACTTCTAAAAGAACATAAATAACGGTTTAAATATTTCGGGAAATGCGAAATTTTTTTTTATAAAAGCAATTTTATTGACGATCTATTGAACACTGACGAGACATGGCACAGGAACTTGAATGAGAGGGGTTGTAGAACTAGCTCTGAGGTAGCCATCTGGCTGTTGCAGTCTTAGGACAGCAAGGGCATCCGCCGTGAGTAATAGATCTCCTCCCATCATTCAAGGTTCCATTTCGCACTCTCTTCGGTTTTCACAGAATTATTTCCCTCATAATATCTGAAACGCGTTTAAGAAAACTTTGAATACCAAACGAACTCTATGTTGAATTTTTTTCACTTCTAAAAGAACATAAAAAACGGTTTAAATATTTCGGGAAATGCGAAATTTATTTTCATAGAAAGCAATTTTGTTGACTTTCTGTTGAAATCTGACGAGACATGGCACAGGAACTTCAATGTGAGGGGTTGTAGAACTAGCTCTGAGGTAGCCTTCGGGCTGTTGCAGTCTTAGGACAGCAAGGGCATCCGCCGTGAGTAATAGATCTCCTCCCATCATTCAAGGTTCCATTTCGCACTCTCTTCGGTTTTCAGAGAAGTTTTTCCATCATAATGACACAAACGACCGCTGCTGCGTCGAGCTTATTATTAGCCTCGGTCGGCGGTTAGGGGCGGGCGCGTGGGTCAACTGTCGTAATGAGCGTCCTATTTCTGTCCGCGGTACATTAAACTTTCCTTCTCTTATTCCGACTCTTTTGCGGTAACCAGGTTCATAGGTCCCCAAACACGTCCCGAGTATAAGAGTCTCTACCAGAAGCATGGTTGAAAGAAAATTAAAAATTAAAACCGGACAAATTTTAAAGGGAAATTACACACATTAAAAACACCAAAAAGAGGGAAGGCAGGCGCGGAGCTCTAAATACCAGAAGAACTCTAAATTGTAATTTTTTCGTTGCTAAAAGAACATATAAAATGGTTAAAATATTTCGGGAAAATGCGAAATAAATTTTTATAAAAGCAATTTTGTTGACTTTCTATTGAAAACGCACGAAACATGGCACAGGAACTTGAATGTGAGGGGTTGTAGAACTAGCTCTGAGGTAGCCTTCGGGCTGTTGCAGTCTTAGGACAGCAAGGGCATCCGCCGTGAGTAATAGATCTCCTCCCATCATTCAAGGTTCCATTTCGCACTCTCTTCGGTTTTCACTGAATTATTTCCTTCATAATGTCTGAAACGCGTTTAAGAATACTTTGAATACCAAACGAACTGTATGTTGAATTTTTTTTTCACTTCTAAAAGAACATAAATAACGGTTTAAATATTTCGGGAAATGCGAAATTTTTTTTTATAAAAGCAATTTTATTGACGATCTATTGAACACTGACGAGACATGGCACAGGAACTTGAATGAGAGGGGTTGTAGAACTAGCTCTGAGGTAGCCATCTGGCTGTTGCAGTCTTAGGACAGCAAGGGCATCCGCCGTGAGTAATAGATCTCCTCCCATCATTCAAGGTTCCATTTCGCACTCTCTTCGGTTTTCACAGAATTATTTCCCTCATAATATCTGAAACGCGTTTAAGAAAACTTTGAATACCAAACGAACTCTATGTTGAATTTTTTTCACTTCTAAAAGAACATAAAAAACGGTTTAAATATTTCGGGAAATGCGAAATTTATTTTCATAGAAAGCAATTTTGTTGACTTTCTGTTGAAATCTGACGAGACATGGCACAGGAACTTCAATGTGAGGGGTTGTAGAACTAGCTCTGAGGTAGCCTTCGGGCTGTTGCAGTCTTAGGACAGCAAGGGCATCCGCCGTGAGTAATAGATCTCCTCCCATCATTCAAGGTTCCATTTCGCACTCTCTTCGGTTTTGAGAGAAGTTTTTCCATCATAATCACACAAACGACCGCTGCTGCGTCGAGCTTATTATTAGCCTCTGTCGGCGGTTAGGGGCGGGCGCGTGGGTCAACTGTCGTAATGAGCGTCCTATTTCTGTCCGCGGTACATTAAACTTCCCTTCTCTTATTCCGACTCTTTTGCGGTAACCAGGTTCATAGGTCCCCAAACACGTCCCGAGTATAAGAGTCTCTACCAGAAGCCTGGTTGAAAGAAAATTAAAAATTAAAACCGAACAAATTTTAAAGGGAAATTACACACATTAAAAACACCAAAAAGCGGGAAGGCAGGCGTGGAGCCCTAAATACCAGAAGAACTCTAAATTGTATTTTTTTCGTTGCTAAAAGTACATATAAAATGGTTAAAATATTTCGGGAAAATGCGAAATAAATTTTTATAAAAGCAATTTTGTTGACTTTCTATTGAAAACTGACGAGACATGGCACAGGAACTTGAATGTGAGGGGTTGTAGAACTAGCTCTGAGGTAGCCTTCGGGCTGTTGCAGTCTTAGGACAGCAAGGGCATCCGCCGTGAGTAATAGATCTCCTCCCATCATTCAAGGTTCCATTTCGCACACTCTTCGGTTTTCACAGAATTATTTCCTTCATAATGTCTGAAACGCGTTTAAGAATACTTTGAATACCAAACGAACTGTATGTTGAATATTTGTTCACTTCTAAAAGAACATAAAAACGGATTAAATATTTCGGGAAAATGCGAAATTTATTTTTATAAAAGCAATTTTGTTGACTTTCTTTTGAAAACTGACGAGACATGGCACAGGAACTTGAATGTGAGGGGTTGTAGAACTAGCTCCGAGGTAGCCTTCTGGCTGTTGCAGTCTCAGGACAGCAAGGCATCCGCCGTGAGTAATAGATCTCCTCCCATCATTCAAGGTTCCATTTCGCACTCTCTTCGGTTTTCAGAGAAGTTTTTCCATCATAATAAAACAAACGACCGCTGCTGCGTCGAGCTTATTATTATCCTCGGTCGGCGGTTAGGGGCGGGCGCGTGGGTCAACTGTCGTAATGAGCGTCCTATTTCTGTCCGCGGTACATTAAACTTTCCTTCTCTTATTCCGACTCTTTTGCGGTAACCAGGTTCATAGGTCCCCAAACACGTCCCGAGTATAAGAGTCTCTACCAGAAGCCTGGTTAAAAGAAAATTAAAATTTAAAACCGGACAAATTTTAAAGGGAAATTACACACATTAAAAACACCAAAAAGCGGGAAGGCAGGCGCGGAGCTCTAAATACCAGAAGAACTCTAAATTGTAATTTTTTCGTTGCTAAAAGAACATATAAAATGGTTAAAATATTTCGGGAAAATGCGAAATAAATTTTTATAAAAGCAATTTTGTTGACTTTCTATTGAAAACTGACGAGACATGGCACAGGAACTTGAATGTGAGGGGTTGTAGAACTAGCTCTGAGGTAGCCTTCGGGCTGTTGCAGTCTTAGGACAGCAAGGGCATCCGCCGTGAGTAATAGATCTCCTCCCATCATTCAAGGTTCCATTTCGCACTCTCTTCGGTTTTCACTGAATTATTTCCTTCATAATGTCTGAAACGCGTTTAAGAATACTTTGAATACCAAACGAACTGTATGTTGAATTTTTTATTCACTTCTAAAAGAACATAAATAACGGTTTAAATATTTCGGGAAATGCGAATTTTTTTTTTATAAAAGCAATTTTATTGACGATCTATTGAACACTGACGAGACATGGCACAGGAACTTGAATGAGAGGGGTTGTAGAACTAGCTGTGAGGTAGCCATCTGGCTGTTGCAGTCTTAGGACAGCAAGGGCATCCGCCGTGAGTAATAGATCTCCTCCCATCATTCAAGGTTCCATTTCGCACTCTCTTCGGTTTTCACAGAATTATTTCCCTCATAATATCTGAAACGCGTTTAAGAAAACTTTGAATACCAAACGAACTCTATGTTGAATTTTTTTCACTTCTAAAAGAACATAAAAAACGGTTTAAATATTTCGGGAAATGCGAAATTTATTTTCATAGAAAGCAATTTTGTTGACTTTCTGTTGAAATCTGACGAGACATGGCACAGGAACTTCAATGTGAGGGGTTGTAGAACTAGCTCTGAGGTAGCCTTCGGGCTGTTGCAGTCTTAGGACAGCAAGGGCATCCGCCGTGAGTAATAGATCTCCTCCCATCATTCAAGGTTCCATTTCGCACTCTCTTCGGTTTTGAGAGAAGTTTTTCCATCATAATCACACAAACGACCGCTGCTGCGTCGAGCTTATTATTAGCCTCGGTCGGCGGTTAGGGGCGGGCGCGTGGGTCAACTGTCGTAATGAGCGTCCTATTTCTGTCCGCGGTACATTAAACTTCCCTTCTCTTATTCCGACTCTTTTGCGGTAACCAGGTTCATAGGTCCCCAAACACGTCCCGAGTATAAGAGTCTCTACCAGAAGCCTGGTTGAAAGAAAATTAAAAATTAAAACCGAACAAATTTTAAAGGGAAATTACACACATTAAAAACACCAAAAAGCGGGAAGGCAGGCGTGGAGCCCTAAATACCAGAAGAACTCTAAATTGTATTTTCTTCGTTGCTAAAAGTACATATAAAATGGTTAAAATATTTCGGGAAAATGCGAAATAAATTTTTATAAAAGCAATTTTGTTGACTTTCTATTGAAAACTGACGAGACATGGCACAGGAACTTGAATGTGAGGGGTTGTAGAACTAGCTCTGAGGTAGCCTTCGGGCTGTTGCAGTCTTAGGACAGCAAGGGCATCCGCCGTGAGTAATAGATCTCCTCCCATCATTCAAGGTTCCATTTCGCACACTCTTCGGTTTTCACAGAATTATTTCCTTCATAATGTCTGAAACGCGTTTAAGAATACTTTGAATACCAAACGAACTGTATGTTGAATATTTGTTCACTTCTAAAAGAACATAAAAACGGATTAAATATTTCGGGAAAATGCGAAATTTATTTTTATAAAAGCAATTTTGTTGACTTTCTTTTGAAAACTGACGAGACATGGCACAGGAACTTGAATGTGAGGGGTTGTAGAACTAGCTCCGAGGTAGCCTTCTGGCTGTTGCAGTCTCAGGACAGCAAGGCATCCGTCGTGAGTAATAGATCTCCTCCCATCATTCAAGGTTCCATTTCGCACACTCTTCGGTTTTCACTGAATTATTTCCTTCATAATGACACAAACGACCGCTGCTGCGTCGAGCTTATTATTAGCCTCGGTCGGCGGTTAGGGGCGGGCGCGTGGGTCAACTGTCGTAATGAGCGTCCTATTTCTGTCCGCGGTACATTAAACTTTCCTTCTCTTATTCCGACTCTTTTGCGGTAACCAGGTTCATAGGTCCCCAAACACGTCCCGAGTATAAGAGTCTCTACCAGAAGCATGGTTGAAAGAAAATTAAAAATTAAAACCGGACAAATTTAAAAGGGAAATTACACACAATAAAAACACCAAAAAGCGGGAAGGCAGGCCTCGGAACTCTAAATACCAAACGAATTGTAATTTTTTCGTTGCTAAAAGAACATATAAAATGGTTAAAATATTTCGGGAAAATGCGAAATAAATTTTTATAAAAGCAATTTTGTTGACTTTCTATTGAAAACGCACGAAACATGGCACAGGAACTTGAATGTGAGGGGTTGTAGAACTAGCTCTGAGGTAGCCTTCGGGCTGTTGCAGTCTTAGGACAGCAAGGGCATCCGCCGTGAGTAATAGATCTCCTCCCATCATTCAAGGTACCATTTCGCACTCTCTTCGGTTTTCAGAGAAGTTTTTCCATCATAATGACACAAACGACCGCTGCTGCGTCGAGCTTATTATTAGCCTCGGTCGGCGGTTAGGGGCGGGCGCGTGGGTCAACTGTCGTAATGAGCGTCCTATTTCTGTCCGCGGTACATTAAACTTTCCTTCTCTTATTCCGACTCTTTTGCGGTAACCAGGTTCATAGGTCCCCAAACACGTCCCGAGTATAAGAGTCTCTACCAGAAGCATGGTTGAAAGAAAATTAAAAATTAAAACCGGACAAATTTTAAAGGGAAATTACACACATTAAAAACACCAAAAAGAGGGAAGGCAGGCGCGGAGCTCTAAATACCAGAAGAACTCTAAATTGTAATTTTTTCGTTGCTAAAAGAACATATAAAATGGTTAAAATATTTCGGGAAAATGCGAAATAAATTTTTATAAAAGCAATTTTGTTGACTTTCTATTGAACACTGACGAGACATGGCACAGGAACTTGAATGAGAGGGGTTGTAGAACTAGCTCTGAGGTAGCCATCTGGCTGTTGCAGTCTTAGGACAGCAAGGGCATCCGCCGTGAGTAATAGATCTCCTCCCATCATTCAAGGTTCCATTTCGCACTCTCTTCGGTTTTCACAGAATTATTTCCCTCATAATATCTGAAACGCGTTTAAGAAAACTTTGAATACCAAACGAACTCTATGTTGAATTTTTTTCACTTCTAAAAGAACATAAAAAACGGTTTAAATATTTCGGGAAATGCGAAATTTATTTTCATAGAAAGCAATTTTGTTGACTTTCTGTTGAAATCTGACGAGACATGGCACAGGAACTTCAATGTGAGGGGTTGTAGAACTAGCTCTGAGGTAGCCTTCGGGCTGTTGCAGTCTTAGGACAGCAAGGGCATCCGCCGTGAGTAATAGATCTCCTCCCATCATTCAAGGTTCCATTTCGCACTCTCTTCGGTTTTGAGAGAAGTTTTTCCATCATAATCACACAAACGACCGCTGCTGCGTCGAGCTTATTATTAGCCTCGGTCGGCGGTTAGGGGCGGGCGTGGGTCAACTGTCGTAATGAGCGTCCTATTTCTGTCCGCGGTACATTAAACTTCCCTTCTCTTATTACGACTCTTTTGCGGTAACCAGGTTCATAGGTCCCCAAACACGTCCCGAGTATAAGAGTCTCTACCAGAAGCCTGGTTGAAAGAAAATTAAAAATTAAAACCGAACAAATTTTAAAGGGAAATTACACACATTAAAAACACCAAAAAGCGGGAAGGCAGGCGTGGAGCCCTAAATACCAGAAGAACTCTAAATTGTATTTTTTTCGTTGCTAAAAGTACATATAAAATGGTTAAAATATTTCGGGAAAATGCGAAATAAATTTTTATAAAAGCAATTTTGTTGACTTTCTATTGAAAACTGACGAGACATGGCACAGGAACTTGAATGTGAGGGGTTGTAGAACTAGCTCTGAGGTAGCCTTCGGGCTGTTGCAGTCTTAGGACAGCAAGGGCATCCGCCGTGAGTAATAGATCTCCTCCCATCATTCAAGGTTCCATTTCGCACACTCTTCGGTTTTCACAGAATTATTTCCTTCATAATGTCTGAAACGCGTTTAAGAATACTTTGAATACCAAACGAACTGTATGTTGAATATTTGTTCACTTCTAAAAGAACATAAAAACGGATTAAATATTTCGGGAAAATGCGAAATTTATTTTTATAAAAGCAATTTTGTTGACTTTCTTTTGAAAACTGACGAGACATGGCACAGGAACTTGAATGTGAGGGGTTGTAGAACTAGCTCCGAGGTAGCCTTCTGGCTGTTGCAGTCTCAGGACAGCAAGGCATCCGCCGTGAGTAATAGATCTCCTCCCATCATTCAAGGTTCCATTTCGCACTCTCTTCGGTTTTCAGAGAAGTTTTTCCATCATAATGAAACAAACGACCGCTGCTGCGTCGAGCTTATTATTATCCTCGGTCGGCGGTTAGGGGCGGGCGCGTGGGTCAACTGTCGTAATGAGCGTCCTATTTCTGTCCGCGGTACATTAAACTTTCCTTCTCTTATTCCGACTCTTTTGCGGTAACCAGGTTCATAGGTCCCCAAACACGTCCCGAGTATAAGAGTCTCTACCAGAAGCCTGGTTAAAAGAAAATTAAAATTTAAAACCGGACAAATTTTAAAGGGAAATTACACACATTAAAAACACCAAAAAGCGGGAAGGCAGGCGCGGAGCTCTAAATACCAGAAGAACTCTAAATTGTAATTTTTTCGTTGCTAAAAGAACATATAAAATGGTTAAAATATTTCGGGAAAATGCGAAATAAACTTTTATAAAAGCAATTTTGTTGACTTTCTATTGAAAACTGACGAGACATGGCACAGGAACTTGAATGTGAGGGGTTGTAGAACTAGCTCTGAGGTAGCCTTCGGGCTGTTGCAGTCTTAGGACAGCAAGGGCATCCGCCGTGAGTAATAGATCTCCTCCCATCATTCAAGGTTCCATTTCGCACTCTCTTCGGTTTTCACTGAATTATTTCCTTCATAATGTCTGAAACGCGTTTAAGAATACTTTGAATACCAAACGAACTGTATGTTGAATTTTTTATTCACTTCTAAAAGAACATAAATAACGGTTTAAATATTTCGGGAAATGCGAAATTTTTTTTTATAAAAGCAATTTTATTGACGATCTATTGAACACTGACGAGACATGGCACAGGAACTTGAATGAGAGGGGTTGTAGAACTAGCTGTGAGGTAGCCATCTGGCTGTTGCAGTCTTAGGACAGCAAGGGCATCCGCCGTGAGTAATAGATCTCCTCCCATCATTCAAGGTTCCATTTCGCACTCTCTTCGGTTTTCACAGAATTATTTCCCTCATAATATCTGAAACGCGTTTAAGAAAACTTTGAATACCAAACGAACTCTATGTTGAATTTTTTTCACTTCTAAAAGAACATAAAAAACGGTTTAAATATTTCGGGAAATGCGAAATTTATTTTCATAGAAAGCAATTTTGTTGACTTTCTGTTGAAATCTGACGAGACATGGCACAGGAACTTCAATGTGAGGGGTTGTAGAACTAGCTCTGAGGTAGCCTTCGGGCTGTTGCAGTCTTAGGACAGCAAGGGCATCCGCCGTGAGTAATAGATCTCCTCCCATCATTCAAGGTTCCATTTCGCACTCTCTTCGGTTTTGAGAGAAGTTTTTCCATCATAATCACACAAACGACCGCTGCTGCGTCGAGCTTATTATTAGCCTCGGTCGGCGGTTAGGGGCGGGCGCGTGGGTCAACTGTCGTAATGAGCGTCCTATTTCTGTCCGCGGTACATTAAACTTCCCTTCTCTTATTCCGACTCTTTTGCGGTAACCAGGTTCATAGGTCCCCAAACACGTCCCGAGTATAAGAGTCTCTACCAGAAGCCTGGTTGAAAGAAAATTAAAAATTAAAACCGAACAAATTTTAAAGGGAAATTACACACATTAAAAACACCAAAAAGCGGGAAGGCAGGCGTGGAGCCCTAAATACCAGAAGAACTCTAAATTGTATTTTTTTCGTTGCTAAAAGTACATATAAAATGGTTAAAATATTTCGGGAAAATGCGAAATAAATTTTTATAAAAGCAATTTTGTTGACTTTCTATTGAAAACTGACGAGACATGGCACAGGAACTTGAATGTGAGGGGTTGTAGAACTAGCTCTGAGGTAGCCTTCGGGCTGTTGCAGTCTTAGGACAGCAAGGGCATCCGCCGTGAGTAATAGATCTCCTCCCATCATTCAAGGTTCCATTTCGCACACTCTTCGGTTTTCACAGAATTATTTCCTTCATAATGTCTGAAACGCGTTTAAGAATACTTTGAATACCAAACGAACTGTATGTTGAATATTTGTTCACTTCTAAAAGAACATAAAAACGGATTAAATATTTTGGGAAAATGCGAAATTTATTTTTATAAAAGCAATTTTGTTGACTTTCTTTTGAAAACTGACGAGACATGGCACAGGAACTTGAATGTGAGGGGTTGTAGAACTAGCTCCGAGGTAGCCTTCTGGCTGTTGCAGTCTCAGGACAGCAAGGCATCCGTCGTGAGTAATAGATCTCCTCCCATCATTCAAGGTTCCATTTCGCACACTCTTCGGTTTTCACTGAATTATTTCCTTCATAATGACACAAACGACCGCTGCTGCGTCGAGCTTATTATTAGCCTCGGTCGGCGGTTAGGGGCGGGCGCGTGGGTCAACTGTCGTAATGAGCGTCCTATTTCTGTCCGCGGTACATTAAACTTTCCTTCTCTTATTCCGACTCTTTTGCGGTAACCAGGTTCATAGGTCCCCAAACACGTCCCGAGTATAAGAGTCTCTACCAGAAGCATGGTTGAAAGAAAATTAAAAATTAAAACCGGACAAATTTAAAAGGGAAATTACACACAATAAAAACACCAAAAAGCGGGAAGGCAGGCCTCGGAGCTCTAAATACCAAACGAATTGTAATTTTTTCGTTGCTAAAAGAACATATAAAATGGTTAAAATATTTCGGGAAAATGCGAAATAAATTTTTATAAAAGCAATTTTGTTGACTTTCTATTGAAAACGCACGAAACATGGCACAGGAACTTGAATGTGAGGGGTTGTAGAACTAGCTCTGAGGTAGCCTTCGGGCTGTTGCAGTCTTAGGACAGCAAGGGCATCCGCCGTGAGTAATAGATCTCCTCCCATCATTCAAGGTACCATTTCGCACTCTCTTCGGTTTTCAGAGAAGTTTTTCCATCATAATGACACAAACGACCGCTGCTGCGTCGAGCTTATTATTAGCCTCGGTCGGCGGTTAGGGGCGGGCGCGTGGGTCAACTGTCGTAATGAGCGTCCTATTTCTGTCCGCGGTACATTAAACTTTCCTTCTCTTATTCCGACTCTTTTGCGGTAACCAGGTTCATAGGTCCCCAAACACGTCCCGAGTATAAGAGTCTCTACCAGAAGCATGGTTGAAAGAAAATTAAAAATTAAAACCGGACAAATTTTATAGGGAAATTACACACATTAAAAACACCAAAAAGAGGGAAGGCAGGCGCGGAGCTCTAAATACCAGAAGAACTCTAAATTGTAATTTTTTCGTTGCTAAAAGAACATATAAAATGGTTAAAATATTTCGGGAAAATGCGAAATAAATTTTTATAAAAGCAATTTTGTTGACTTTCTATTGAACACTGACGAGACATGGCACAGGAACTTGAATGAGAGGGGTTGTAGAACTAGCTCTGAGGTAGCCATCTGGCTGTTGCAGTCTTAGGACAGCAAGGGCATCCGCCGTGAGTAATAGATCTCCTCCCATCATTCAAGGTTCCATTTCGCACTCTCTTCGGTTTTCACAGAATTATTTCCCTCATAATATCTGAAACGCGTTTAAGAAAACTTTGAATACCAAACGAACTCTATGTTGAATTTTTTTCACTTCTAAAAGAACATAAAAAACGGTTTAAATATTTCGGGAAATGCGAAATTTATTTTCATAGAAAGCAATTTTGTTGACTTTCTGTTGAAATCTGACGAGACATGGCACAGGAACTTCAATGTGAGGGGTTGTAGAACTAGCTCTGAGGTAGCCTTCGGGCTGTTGCAGTCTTAGGACAGCAAGGGCATCCGCCGTGAGTAATAGATCTCCTCCCATCATTCAAGGTTCCATTTCGCACTCTCTTCGGTTTTGAGAGAAGTTTTTCCATCATAATCACACAAACGACCGCTGCTGCGTCGAGCTTATTATTAGCCTCGGTCGGCGGTTAGGGGCGGGCGTGGGTCAACTGTCGTAATGAGCGTCCTATTTCTGTCCGCGGTACATTAAACTTCCCTTCTCTTATTACGACTCTTTTGCGGTAACCAGGTTCATAGGTCCCCAAACACGTCCCGAGTATAAGAGTCTCTACCAGAAGCCTGGTTGAAAGAAAATTAAAAATTAAAACCGAACAAATTTTAAAGGGAAATTACACACATTAAAAACACCAAAAAGCGGGAAGGCAGGCGTGGAGCCCTAAATACCAGAAGAACTCTAAATTGTATTTTTTTCGTTGCTAAAAGTACATATAAAATGGTTAAAATATTTCGGGAAAATGCGAAATAAATTTTTATAAAAGCAATTTTGTTGACTTTCTATTGAAAACTGACGAGACATGGCACAGGAACTTGAATGTGAGGGGTTGTAGAACTAGCTCTGAGGTAGCCTTCGGGCTGTTGCAGTCTTAGGACAGCAAGGGCATCCGCCGTGAGTAATAGATCTCCTCCCATCATTCAAGGTTCCATTTCGCACACTCTTCGGTTTTCACAGAATTATTTCCTTCATAATGTCTGAAACGCGTTTAAGAATACTTTGAATACCAAACGAACTGTATGTTGAATATTTGTTCACTTCTAAAAGAACATAAAATACGGTTTAAATATTTCGGGAAATGCGAAATAAATTTTTATAAATGAAATTTTCTTGACTTTCTATTGAAAACTGACGAGACATGGCACAGGAACTTGAATGTGAGGGGTTGTAGAACTAGCTCTGATGTAGTCTTCTGGATGTTGAAGTCTTAGGACAGCAAGGGCATCCGCCGTGAGTAATAGATCTCCTCCCATCATTCAAGGTTCCATTTCGCACTCTCTTCGGTTTTCACAGAATTATTTCCCTCATAATATCTGAAACGCGTTTAAGAAAACTTTGAATACCAAACGAACTCTACGTTGAATTTATTTTTCACTTCTAAAAGAACATAAAAAACGGTTTAAATATTTCGGGAAATGCGAAATTTATTTTTATAAAAGCAATTTTATTGACTTTCTATTGAAAACTGACGAGACATGGCACAGGAACTTGAATGTGAGGGGTTGTAGAACTAGCTCTGAGGTAGCCTTCGGGCTGTTGCAGTCTTAGGACAGCAAGGGCATACGCCGTGAGTAATAGATCTCCTCCCATCATACAAGGTTCCATTTCGCACTCTCTTCGGTTTTCAGAGAAGTTTTTCCATCATAATGACACAAACGACCGCTGCTGCGTCGAGCTTATTATAAGCCTCTGTCGGCGGTTAGGGGCGGGCGGGTGGGTCAAACGTCGTAATGAGCGTCCTCTTTCTGCCCGCGGTACTTTAAACTTTCCTTCTCTTATTCCGAATCTTTTGCGGTAACCATGTTCATAGGTCCCTTAACACGTCCTGAGTATAAGAGTCTCTATCAGAAGCCTGGTTGAAAAAAAAATTAAAAACTGAAACCGGACAAATTTAAAAGGGAAATTACACACATTAAAAACCCCAAAAAGTGGGAAGGCAGGCCTCGGAGCTCCAATTACCAAACGAACTCTAAGTTGTAATTTTTTACGTTGCTAAAAGAACATATAAAATGGTTAAAATATTTCGCGAAAATGCGAAATAAATTTTTATAAAAGAAATTTTCTTGACTTTCTATTGAAAACTGACGAGACATGGCGCAGGAACTTGAATTTGAGGGGTTGTAGAACTAGCTCTGAGGTAGCCATCGTGCTGTTGCAGTCTTAGGACAGCAAGGGCATTCGCCGTGAGTAATAGATCTCCTCCCATCATTCAAGGTTCCATTTCGCACTCTCTTCGGTTTTCACAAAATTATTTCCTTCATAATGTCTGAAACGCGTTTAAGAACACTTTGAATACCAAACGAACTCTACGTTGAATTTATTTTTCACTTCTAAAAGAACATAAAAAACGGTTTAAATATTTCGGGAAATGCGAAATTTATTTTTATAAAAGCAATTTTATTGACTTTCTATTGAAAACTGACGAGACATGGCACAGGAACTTGAATGTGAGGGGTTGTAGAACTAGCTCTCAGGTAGCCTTCGGGCTGTTGCAGTCTTAGGACAGCAAGGGCATCCGCCGTGAGTAATAGATCTCCTCCCATCATTCAAGGTTCCATTTCGCACTCTCTTCGGTTTTCACAGAATTATTTCCCTCATAATATCTGAAACGCGTTTAAGAAAACTTTGAATACCAAACGAACTCTATGTTGAATTTTTTTTCACTTCTAAAAGAACATAAAATACGGTTTAAATATTTCGGGAAATGCGAAATTTATTTTCATAGAAAGCAATTTTGTTGACTTTCTATTGAAAACTGACGAGACATGGCACAGGAACTTGAATGTGAGGGGTTGTAGAACTAGCTCTGAGGTAGCCTTCGGGCTGTTGCAGTCTTAGGACAGCAAGAACATCCGCCGTGAGTAATAGATCTCCTCCCATCATTCAAGGTTCCATTTCGCACTCTCTTCGGTTTTCAGAGAAGTTTTTCCATCATAATGACACAAACGACCGCTGCTGCGTCGAGCTTATTATTAGCCTCGGTCGGCGGTTAGGGGCGGGCGCGTGGGTCAACTGTCGTAATGAGCGTCCTATTTCTGTCCGCGGTACATTAAACTTTCCTTCTCTTATTCCGACTCTTTTGCGGTAACCAGGTTCATATGTCCCCAAACACGTCCCGAGTATAAGAGTCACTACCAGAAGCATGGTTGAAAGAAAATTAAAAATTAAAACCGGACAAATTTTAAAGGGAAATTACACACATTAAAAACATCAAAAAGCGGGAAGGCAGGCGCGGAGCTCTAAATACCAGAAGAACTCTAAATTGTAATTTTTTCGTTGCTAAAAGAACATATAAAATGGTTAAAATATTTCGGGAAAATGCGAAATAAATTTTTATAAAAGCAATTTTGTTGACTTTCTATTGAAAACTGACGAGACATGGCACAGGAACTTGAATGTGAGGGGTTGTAGAACTAGCTCTGAGCTAGCCTTCGGGCTGTTGCAGTCTTAGGACAGCAAGGGCATCCGCCGTGAGTAATAGATCTCCTCCCATCATTCAAGGTTCCATTTCGCACACTCTTCGGTTTTCACAGAATTATTTCCTTCATAATGTCTGAGACGCGTTTAAGAATACTTTGAATACCAAACGAATTGTATGTTGAATATTTTTTCACTTCTAAAAGAACATAAAATACGGTTTAAATATTTCGGGAAATGCGAAATAAATTTTTATAAATGAAATTTTCTTGACTTTCTATTGAAAACTGACGAGACATGGCACAGGAACTTGAATGTGAGGGGTTGTAGAACTAGCTCTGAGGTAGTCTTCTGGCTGTTGCAGTCTTAGGACAGCAAGGGCATCCGCCGTGAGTAATAGATCTCCTCCCATCATTCAAGGTTCCATTTCGCACTCTCTTCGGTTTTCACAGAATTATTTCCCTCATAATATCTGAAACGCGTTTAAGAAAACTTTGAATACCAAAAGAAATCTATGTTGAATTTTTTTTCACTTCTAAAAGAACATAAAAAACGGTTTAAATATTTCGGGAAATGCGAAATTTATTTTCATAGAAAGCAATATTTTTGACTTTCTATTGAAAACTGACGAGACATGGCACATGAACTTGAATGTGAGGGGTTGTAGAACTAGCTCTGAGGTAGCCTTCGGGTTGTTGCAGTCTTAGGACAGCAAGGGCATCCGCCGTGAGTAATAGATCTCCTCCCATCATTCAAGGTTCCATTTCGCACTCTCTTCGGTTTTCAGAGAAGTTTTTCCATCATAATGACACAAACGACCGCTGCTGCGTCGAGCTTATTATTAGCCTCGGTCGGCGGTTAGGGGCGGGCGCGTGGGTCAACTGTCGTAATGAGCGTCCAATTTCTGTCCGCGGTACATTAAACTTTCCTTCTCTTATTCCGACTCTTTTGCGGTAACCAGGTTCATAGATCCCCAAACACGTCCCGAGTATAAGAGTCTCTACCAGAAGCCTGGTTGAAAGAAAATTAAAAATTAAAACCGGACAAATTTTAGAGGGAAATTACACACATTAAAAACACCAAAAAGCGGGAAGGCAGGCGCGGAGCTCTAAATACCAGAAGAACTCTAAATTGTAATTTTTTCGTTGCTAAAAGAACATATAAAATGGTTAAAATATTTCGGGAAAATGCGAAATAAATTTTTATAAAAGCAATTTTGCTGACTTTCTATTGAAAACTGACGAGACATGGCACAGGAACATGAATGTGAGGGGTTGTAGAACTAGCTCTGAAGTAGCCTTCGGGCTGTTGCAGTCTTAGGACAGCAAGGGCATCCGCCGTGAGTAATAGATCTCCCCCCGTCATTCAAGGTTCCGTTTCGCACTCTGCTGTTTTCACAGAATTATTTCCTTAATAATGTCTGAAACGCGTTTAAGAAAACTTTGAATACCAAACGAACTCTATGTTGAATTTTTTTTCACTTCTAAAAGAACATAAAAAACAGTTTAAATACTTCGGGAAATGCGAAATTTATTTTCATAAAAAGCAATTTTGTTGACTTTCTATTGAAAACTAACGAGAAATGGCATAGGAACTTGAATGTGAGGGGTTGTAGAACTAGCACTGAGGAAGCCTTCGAGCTATTGCAGTCTTACGACAACAAAGGCATTCGCCGTGAGTAATAGATCTCCTCCCATCATTCAAGGTTCCATTTCGCACTCTCTTCGGTTTTCATAGAATAATTTCCTTCATAATGTCTGAAACGAATTTAAGAACACTTTGAATACCAAACGTACTCCATGTTGAATTATTTTTCACTTCTAAAAGAACATAAAAACGGATTAAATATTTCGGGAAAATGCGAAATTTATTTTTATAAAAGCAATTTTCTTGACTTTCTATTGAAAACTGACGAGACATGGAACAGGAACTTGATTGTGAGGGATTGTAGAACTAGCTCTGAGGTAGCCTTCGGGCTGTTGCAGTCTTAGGAGAGCAAGGGCATCCGCCGTGATTAATAGATCTCCTCCCATCATTCAAGTTTCCATTTCGCTCTCTCTTCGGTTTTCAGAGAAATATTTCCATCATAATGAACAAAACGACCGCTGCTGCGTCGAGCTTAATATTAGCCTCGGTCGGCGGTTAGGGGTGGGCGCGTGGATCAACTGTAGTAATGAGCGTCCTCTTTCTGTCCGCGGTACTTTAAACTTTCCTTCTCTTATTCCGACTCTTTTGCGGTAACCAGGTTCATAGGTCCCCAAAAACGTCCCGAGTATAAGAGACTCTACAAGAAGCCTGGTTGAAAGAAAATTAAAAATTGAAACCGGACAAATTTAAAAGGGAAATTACACACAATAAAAACACCAAAAAGCGGGAAGGCAGGCCTCGGAGCTCTAAATACCAAACGAATTGTAATTTTTTCGTTGCTAAAAGAACATATAAAATGGTTAAAATATTTCCCGAAAATGCGAAATAAATTTTTATAAAAGAAACTTTCTTGACTTTCTATTGAAAACTGACGAGACATGGCACAGGAACTTCAATTTGAGGGGTTGTAGAACTAGCTCTGTGGTAGCTTTCGGGCTGTTGCAGTCTTAGGACAGCAAGGGCATCCGCCGTGAGTAATAGATCTCCTCCCATCATTCAAGGTTCCTTTTCGCACTCTCTTCGGTTTTCACAGAAGTATTTCCTTCATAATGTTTGAAACGCGTTTAAGAACACTTTGAATACCAAACGATGTCTAAGTTGAATATTTTTTCACTTCAAAAAGAACATAAAAAACGGTTTAAATATTTCGGGAAAATGCGAAATTTATTTTTATAAAAGCAAATTTGTTGAATTTCTATTGAAAACTGACGAGAAATGGCACAGGAGCATGAATGTGAGGGGTTGTAGAACCAGCTCTGAGGTAGCCTTCGGGCTATTGCAGTCTTACGACAGCAAGGGCATCAGCCGTGAGTAATAGATCTCCTCCCATCATTCAAGGTTCCATTTCGCACTCTCTTCGCTTTTCACAGAATTATTTCCTTCATAATGTCTGAAATGCGTTTAAGAACACTTTGAATACCAAACGAACTCTATGTTGAATTTCTTTTTCACTTCTAAAGGAACATAAAAACGGATTAAATATTTGGGAAAATGCGAAATTTATTTTTATAAAAGCAATTTTCTTGACTTTCTATTGCAAACTGACGAGAAATGGCATAGGAACTTGAATGTGAAGGATTGTAGAACTAGCTCTGAGGTAGCCTTCGGGTTGCTGCAGTCTTAGGACAGCAAGGGCATCCGCCGTGAGTAATAGATCTCCTCCCATCATTCAAGGTTCCATTTCGCACTCTCTTCGGTTTTCACAGAATTATTTCCTTCATAATGTCTGAAACGCTTTTAAAAACACTTTGAATACCAAACGAACTCTATGTTGAATTTTTTTTCACTTCTCAAAGAACATAAAAACGGATTAAATATTTCGGGAAAATGCGAAATTTATTTTTATAAAAGCAATTTTGTTGACTTTCTTTTGAAAACTGACGAGACATGGCACAGGAACTTGAATGTGAGGGGTTATAGAACTAGCTCCGAGGTAGCCTTCTGGCTGTTGCAGTCTCAGGACAGCAAGGCATCCGCCGTGAGTAATAGATCTCCTCCCATCATTCAAGGTTCCATTTCGCACTCTCTTCGGTTTTCAGAGAAGTTTTTCCATCATAATGAAACAAACGACCGCTGCTGCGTCGAGCTTATTATTATCCTCGGTCGGCGGTTAGGGGCGGGCGCGTGGGTCAACTGTCGTAATGAGCGTCCTATTTCTGTCCGCGGTACATTAAACTTTCCTTCTCTTATTCCGACTCTTTTGCGGTAACCAGGTTCATAGGTCCCCAAACACGTCCCGAGTATAAGAGTCTCTACCAGAAGCCTGGTTGAAAGAAAATTAAAATTTAAAACCGGACAAATTTTAAAGGGAAATTACACACATTAAAAACACCAAAAAGCGGGAAGGCAGGCGCGGAGCTCTAAATACCAGAAGAACTCTAAATTGTAATTTTTTCGTTGCTAAAAGAACATATAAAATGGTTAAATATTTCGGGAAAATGCGAAATAAATTTTTATAAAAGCAATTTTGTTGACTTTCTATTGAAAACTGACGAGACATGGCACAGGAACTTGAATGTGAGGGGTTGTAGAACTAGCTCTGAGGTAGCCTTCGGGCTGTTGCAGTCTTAGGACAGCAAGGGCATCCGCCGTGAGTAATAGATCTCCTCCCATCATTCAAGGTTCCATTTCGCACACTCTTCGGTTTTCACTGAATTATTTCCTTCATAATGTCTGAAACGCGTTTAAGAATACTTTGAATACCAAACGAACTGTATGTTGAATTTTTTTTCACTTCTAAAAGAACATAAAGAACGGTTTAAATATTTCGGGAAATGCGAAATTTATTTTTATAAAAGCAATTTTATTGACGTTCTATTGAAAACTGACGAGACATGGCACAGGAACTTGAATGAGAGGGGTTGTAGATCTAGCTCTGAGGTAGCCTTCTGGCTGTTGCAGTCTTAGGACAGCAAGGGCATCCGCTGTGAGTAATAGATCTCCTCCCATCATTCAAGGTTCCATTTCGCACACTCTTCGGTTTTCACAGAATTATTTCCTTCATAATGTCTGAAACGCGTTTAAGAATACTTTGAATACCAAACGAACTGTATGTTGAATATTTTTTCACTTCTAAAAGAACATAAAATACGGTTTAAATATTTCGGGAAATGCGAAATAAATTTTTATAAATGAAATTTTCTTGACTTCCTGTTGAAAACTGACGAGACATGGCACAGGAACTTGAATGTGAGGGGTTGTAGAACTAGCTCTGATGTAGTCTTCTGGATGTTGCAGTCTTAGGACAGCAAGGGCATCCGCCGTGAGTAATAGATCTCCTCCCATCATTCAAGGTTCCATTTCGCACTCTCTTCGGTTTTCACAGAATTATTTCCCTCATAATATCTGAAACGCGTTTAAGAAAACTTTGAATACCAAACGAACTCTATGTTGAATTTTTTTTCACTTCTAAAAGAACATAAAATACGGTTTAAATATTTCGGGAAATGCGAAATAAATTTTTATAAATGAAATTTTCTTGACTTTCTGTTGAAAACTGACGAGACATGGCACAGGAACTTGAATGTGAGGGGTTGTAGAACTAGCTCTGAGGTAGCCTTCGGCCTGTTGCAGTCTTAGGACAGCAAGGGCATCCGCCGTGAGTAATAGATCTCCTCCCATCATTCAAGGTTCCATTTCGCACTCTCTTCGGTTTTCAGAGAAGTTTTTCCATCATAATCACACAAACGACCGCTGCTGCGTCGAGCTTATTATTAGCTTCGGTCGGCGGTTAGGGGCGGGCGCGTGGGTCAACTGTCGTAATGAGCGTCCTATTTCTGTCCGCGGTACATTAAACTTCCCTTCTCTTATTCCGACTCTTTTGCGGTAACCAGGTTCATAGGTCCCCAAACACGTCCCGAGTATAAGAGTCTCTACCAGAAGCCTGGTTGAAAGAAAATTAAAAATTAAAACCGAACAAATTTTAAAGGGAAATTACACACTTTAAAAACACCAAAAAGCGGGAAGGCAGGCGTGGAGCCCTAAATACCAGAAGAACTCTAAATTGTATTTTTTTCGTTGCTAAAAGAACATATAAAATGGTTAAAATATTTCGGGAAAATGCGAAATAAATTTTTATAAAAGCAATTTTGCTGACTTTCTATTGAAACCTGACGAGACATGGCACAGGATCTTGAATGTGAGGGGTTGTAGAACTAGCTCTGAGGTAGCCTTCGGGCTGTTGCAGTCTTAGGACAGCAAGGGCATCCGCCGTGAGTAATAGATCTCCTCCCATCATTCAAGGTTCCATTTCGCACACTCTTCGGTTTTCACAGAATTATTTCCTTCATAATGTCTGAAATGCGTTTAAGAATACTTTGAATACCAAACGAACTGTATGTTGAATATTTTTTCACTTCTAAAAGAACATAAAATACGGTTTAAATATTTCGGGAAATGCGAAATAAATTTTTATAAATGAAATTTTCTTGACTTTCTATTGAAAACTGACGAGACATGGCACAGGAACTTGAATGTGAGGGGTTGTAGAACTAGCTCTAATGTAGTCTTCTGGATGTTGCAGTCTTAGGACAGCAAGGGCATCCGCCGTGAGTAATAGATCTCCTCCCATCATTCAAGGTTCCATTTCGCACTCTCTTCGGTTTTCACAGAATTATTTCCCTCATAATATCTGAAACGCGTTTAAGAAAACTTTGAATACCAAACGAACTCTATGTTGAATTTTTTTTCACTTCTAAAAGAACATAAAAAACGGTTTAAATATTTCGGGAAATGCGAAATTTATTTTTATAGAAAGCAATATTTTTGACTTTCTATTGAAAACTGACGAGACATGGCACAGGAACTTGAATGTGAGGGGTTGTAGAACTAGCTCTGAGGTAGCCTTCGGGCTGTTGCAGTCTTAGGACAGCAAGGGCATCCGCCGTGAGTAATAGATCTCCTCCCATCATTCAAGGTTCCATTTCGCACTCTCTTCGGTTTTCACAGAATTATTTCCTTCATAATGTTTGAAACGCGTTTAAGAACACTTTGAATACCAAACGAACTCTATGTTGAATTTTATTTCACTTCTAAAAGAACATAAAAACGGATTAAATAATTCGGGAAAATGCGAAATTTATTTTTATAAAAGCAATTTTCTTGATTTCTATTGAAAACTGACGAGACATGGCACAGGAACTTGAATGTGAGGGGTTGTAGAACTAGCTCTGAGGTAGCCTTCGGGCTGTTGCAGTCTTAGGACACCAAGGGCATCCGCCGTGAGTAATAGATCTCCTCCCATCATTCAAGGTTCCATTTCGCACTCTCTTCGGTTTTCACACAGTTATTTCCTTCATAATATTTGAAACGCGTTTAAGAACACTTTGAATACCAAACGATTTCTAAGTTGAATTTTTTTTCACTTCAAAAAGAACATAAAAATCGGTTTAAATATTTCGGGAAAATGCGAAATTTATTTTTATAAAAGCAATTTTGTTGACTTTCTATTGAAAACTGACGAGAAATGGCATAGGAACTTGAATGTGAGGGGTTGTAGAACTAGCTCTGAGGAAGCCTTCGGGCTATTGCAGTCTAACGACAACAAAGGCATTCGCCGTGAGTTATAGATCTCCTCCCATCATTCAAGGTTCCATTTCGCACTCTCTTCGGTTTTCACAGAATTATTTCCTTCATAATGTCTGAAACGCGTTTAAGAACGCTTTGAATACCAAACGATGTCTAAGTTGAATTTATTTTTTTCACTTCAAAAAGAACATAAAAAACGGTTTAAATATTTCGGGAAAATGCGAAATTTATTTTTATAAAAGCAATTTTGTTGACTTTCTATTGAAAACTGACGAGAAATGGCATAGGAACTTGAATGTGAAGGGTTGTAGAACTAGCTCTGAGGTAGCCTTCGGGTTGCTGCAGTCTTAGGACAGCAAGGGCAACCGCCGTGAGTAATAGATCTCCTCCCATCATTCAAGGTTCCATTTCGCACTCTCTTCGGTTTTCACAGAATTATTTCCTTCATAATGTCTGAAACGCTTTTAAAAACACTTTGAATACCAAACGAACTCTATGTTGAATTTTTTTGTCACTTCTAAAAGAACATAAATACGGATTAAATATTTCGGGAAAATGCGAAATTTATTTTTATAAAAGCAATTTTGTTGACTTTCTTTTGAAAACTGACGAGACATGGCACAGGAACTTGAATGTGAGGGGTTGTGGAACTAGCTCTGAGGTACCTTCGGGCTGTTGCAGTCTTAGAACAGCAAGGGCATCCGCCGTGAGTAATAGATCTCCTCCCATCATTCAAGGTTCCATTTCGCACTCTCTTCGGCTTTCAGAGAAATATTTCCATCATAATGAACAAAACGACCGCTGCTGCGTCGAGCTTATTATTAGCCTCGGTCGGCGGTTAGGGGCGGGCGCGTGGGTCAACTGTCGTAATGAGCGTCCTATTTTTGTCCGCGGTACATTAAACTTTCCTTCTCTTATTCCGACTCTTTTGCGGTAACCAGGTTCATAGGTCCCCAAACACGTCCCGAGTATAAGAGTCTCTACCAGAAGCCTGGTTGAAAGAAAATTAAAAATTAAAACCGGACAAATTTTAAAGGGAAATTACACACATTAAAAACACCAAAAAGTGGGAAGGCAGGCGCGGAGCTCTAAATACCAAACGAACTCTAAATTGTAATTTTTTCGTTGCTAAAAGAACATATAAAATGGTTAAAATATTTCGGGAAAATGCGAAATAAATTTTTATAAAAGCAATTTTGTTGACTTTCTATTGAAAACTGACGAGACATGGCTCAGGAACTTGAATGTGAGGGGTTGTAGAACTAGCTCTGCAGGGCCTCCGCCGTGAGTAATAGATCTCCTCCCATCATTCAAGGTTCCATTTCGCACTCTCTTTGGTTTTCACAGAATTATTTCCTTCATAATGTTTGAAACGCGTTTAAGAACACTTTGAATACCAAACGAACTCTATGTTGAATTTTTTTTCACTTCAAAAAGAACATAAAAAACGGTTTAAAAATTTCGGGAAAATGGTAAATTTATTTTTATAAAAGCAATTTTGTTGACTTTCTATTGAAAACTGACGAGAAATGGCATAGGAACTTGAATGTGAAGGGTTGTAGAACTAGCTCTGAGGTAGCCTTCGGGTTGCTGCAGTCTTAGGACAGCAAGGGCAACCGCCGTGAGTAATAGATCTCCTCCCATCATTCAAGGTTCCATTTCGCACTCTCTTCGGTTTTCACAGAATTATTTCCTTCATAATGTCTGAAACGCTTTTAAAAACACTTTGAATACCAAACGAACTCTATGTTGAATTTTTTTGTCACTTCTAAAAGAACATAAATACGGATTAAATATTTCGGGAAAATGCGAAATTTATTTTTATAAAAGCAATTTTGTTGACTTTCTTTTGAAAACTGACGAGACATGGCACAGGAACTTGAATGTGAGGGGTTGTGGAACTAGCTCTGAGGTACCTTCGGGCTGTTGCAGTCTTAGAACAGCAAGGGCATCCGCCGTGAGTAATAGATCTCCTCCCATCATTCAAGGTTCCATTTCGCACTCTCTTCGGCTTTCAGAGAAATATTTCCATCATAATGAACAAAACGACCGCTGCTGCGTCGAGCTTATTATTAGCCTCGGTCGGCGGTTAGGGGCGGGCGCGTGGGTCAACTGTCGTAATGAGCGTCCTATTTTTGTCCGCGGTACATTAAACTTTCCTTCTCTTATTCCGACTCTTTTGCGGTAACCAGGTTCATAGGTCCCCAAACACGTCCCGAGTATAAGAGTCTCTACCAGAAGCCTGGTTGAAAGAAAATTAAAAATTAAAACCGGACAAATTTTAAAGGGAAATTACACACATTAAAAACACCAAAAAGTGGGAAGGCAGGCGCGGAGCTCTAAATACCAAACGAACTCTAAATTGTAATTTTTTCGTTGCTAAAAGAACATATAAAATGGTTAAAATATTTCGGGAAAATGCGAAATAAATTTTTATAAAAGCAATTTTGTTGACTTTCTATTGAAAACTGACGAGACATGGCTCAGGAACTTGAATGTGAGGGGTTGTAGAACTAGCTCTGCAGGGCCTCCGCCGTGAGTAATAGATCTCCTCCCATCATTCAAGGTTCCATTTCGCACTCTCTTTGGTTTTCACAGAATTATTTCCTTCATAATGTTTGAAACGCGTTTAAGAACACTTTGAATACCAAACGAACTCTATGTTGAATTTTTTTTCACTTCAAAAAGAACATAAAAAACGGTTTAAAAATTTCGGGAAAATGGTAAATTTATTTTTATAAAAGCAATTTTGTTGACTTTCTATTCAAAACTGACAAGAAATGGCATAGGAACTTGAATGTGAGGGGTTGTAGAACTAGCTCTGAGGTAGCCTTCGGGCTATTGCAGTCTTACGACAACAAGGGCATCCGCCGTGAGTAATAGATCTCCTCCCATCATTCAAGGTTCCATTTCGCACTCTCTTCGCTTTTCACAGAATTATTTCCTTCATAATGTCTGAAACGCGTTTAAGAACGCTTTGAATACCAAACGAACTCTATGTTGAATTTCTTTTTCACTTCTAAAAGAACATAAAAACGGATTAAATATTTCGGGAAAATGCGAAATTTATTTTTATAAGAGCAATTTTCTTGACTTTCTATTGAAAACTGACGAGAAATGGCATAGGAACTTGAATGTGAAGGGTTGTAGAACTAGCTCTGAGGTAGCCTTCGGGCTGTTGCAGTCTTAGGACAGCAAGGGCATCCGCCGTGAGTAATAGATCTCCTCCCATCATTCAAGGTTCCATTTCGCACTCTCTTCTGTTTTCAGAGAAATATTTCCATCATAATGAACAAAACGACCGCTGCTTCGTCGAGCTTATTATTAGCGTCGGTCGGCGGCTAGGGGCGGGCGCGTGGGTCAACTGTCGTAATGAGCGTCCTCTTTCTGTCCGCGGTACTTTAAACTTTCCAACTCTGATTCCGACTCTTTTGCGGTAACCAGGTTCATAGGTCCCCAAACACGTCCCGAGTATAAGAGTCTCTACCAGAAGCCTGGTTGAAAGAAATTAAAAATAAAACCGGACAAATTTTAAAGGGAAATTACACACATTAAAAACACCAAAAAGCGGGAAGGCAGGCCTCGGAGCTCTAAATAACAAACGAACTCTAAGTTGTAATTTTTTTCGTTGCTAAAAGAACATATAAAATGGTTAAAATATTTCGGGAAAATGCGAAATTAATTTTTATAAAAGCGATTTTCTCTCTCTCTCTCTCTCTCTCTTTTTTTTTTTTTTTTTTTTTTTTTATATAGACACAGAAATGGAATCCCCAGCCCATATAATCCGAAACAAACGTGTAGTATTGCTAAAATCGAATAATTTCCATGACATGGACTTAAAATTGTATGCCTAAGAATAATGTATCATAAATGTACAAATACAAAAGAACAAATAAAGAAATCTGTAAATTGCGACTCAAATATCTAAAACCATCAAATGAATCTTGTTACTTATCTCCCAAAAATTTATTGAACAAAATAAGTATTAACATGAGTACAAAAAAAAACTATCTAGAAACAATATCGCACCATGTAAAAATTTCAAAATCCAATATGCCAGTAGTATAAATTTGAAAATGAAAAACTCAACAGTGTTTGTGTACAAAAGTTGTGCAAAATCCTCTGACTACAAGAGCGTCAGAATTACCATGAACTACGTGTGAAAGTGTAAATAAAATCCTCTGACTACAAGAAAGTCAGAATTACCATGAACTACGTAAGAAAGTATAAAAAAATACTGTTGAATCTTTCATTAAGAAATGCCAAATATGATATAGAATGAAAAAAAAAAATACTGTCAAATCTAAAGTGCAATTACTATTTAATAAAAAGAATGCTGCTATCTAAATGAAAAATCCACAAGCAGTACCTGTGAATAACCATTGTAAGAATAAACCTTTGTAATAAGTAACTGCTTGGAAAACTGCACAAAAAGAAAAAATGAAAAAATATTCACTAATGCTCAACTAGAAAAACTTTTAAGTTTAACACCATTGTAAATTAAGCACCAGAAAAATACCCAGCAGATGCAACAAACGGTACAAATGGACAAAAATAAAATTTAATTTTAAATGACAAGCCTAGAAAAATAAATTGTAAAATTTAGAAAGCATAAAACCGAGTAGTCCCAAAATATCAATCATCAAGACATATTCAAACATGGCGTGTGTAAATCGTGGAAAATCGTTTAAAGCCTCTCTTGTAATAATTGTGTTTGTGTAGCCGGTAAAGCCATGTTGAATGAATGACACCGATAAAATTGGAAAAACAGGAGTAAAATGCACATGCACAAGAAATAATACCCCATGTGAACTATATCGGCATACCCCACCGATATATGGACCAGCCATATACAATATGCAAATACCAATTCACATAACGTTAAAATTACCCGCAGTTCCATCCAATTATAACTGTAACCTAAAACAAATTTCAATTATTATCTTTAAACAAACTGACTTTCTACGAAAATGCAAATTGTCCCCAAAATTATGCAAATAATCAAACATATATGAAATGTAAAGAAGCTGAAAATCAACTAGAATAACATAAAAATAAAGAAATGAAACCCTAAAATAACATATTATAAAACAAACCAATGTGAATGAAGAAAATAAAAAATGTCCAATAAAAATCTAATCAAATTAAACTTCGCAAAAATCCCAACAATATGTGAGATGTATGTAGCTGAAATATCTAATTGAAAATTAAAATACATGTTATCTAATAAAATGTTGATACTGGAAATGATAAAGGCAACAAGATACCCTTGACGAACTAAAATAGGTACGGTACAAGTTGTGAAAATTATTCCTCGAAATTCTAAAATCATATGACAACAAAACGTTGAAATTTTTATAAAAAAAAAAAAAAAATGTTAGCTGACTGGAATCAAAACATCTGAAAAGTTAACATTTTACAAACAGTGGAAATCACTGGCAGTGTTACGTTCGTAGTGGTATATCAATGACAAGAAATAAACCTACCTTATGTTTAACTTTGAATGGAATTTCTCAGCTGTTATTTAATCAAGGATATGCAAATAAAACAACATTAAACTAATTATACTGAATATATATATCATACAATACAAATAAAATTATGGCATAAAAAATTGTTTTTTAAGTTGAAATCGCAAACTAACTCTTCTGCCCATACTTTCGTAGGCACAAAAGAAACTTGTATATCATAGAATAATTATAAGAAAATGCAAATATATAAAATATAGTTGAAAGTTTTGATAAACAGAAAATTGAAATCTTTGATATTGACATGACAAAATATGACCGGTACACTATTTGGTTTATTTTATTGCATCTAACCAGAAAACGTCCTTACTATCTTTCTGTATAAAATCGACACTAATATTAGCATCAAAAGAAATTAAAATACCTGAAATGAAATTTCTTGGAAAATGATAATCATAGGAAAATAATTCCACATAAAATAAATTTAATTTTATATTCTCAAAGCACCATATATTATATATATACCGGGTGTCCCAAAAAGGACTGACTGATTTTAAAATTCAATAACTTGCAAACGGTGACAGATATTAAAAAAATTCTTGCAGGAGGGTTATGCATAAGGTCAAAAGTTTTATTACAGTGATTTTCAATTTTAGTTCGATTTACAAACAATAGATGGCGCTGTAAGCAATAGTCGCTAAATTCAGGCTCGATTTTTGGTACTTCGTGGCCCGGATAATACATTTCCATCTCCTTTTTCTGCATGGAACAAGATAAAGGACCAAAAATCGACCCTGTATTTAGCGACTATTGCTTAAAGCGCCATCTATTGTTTGTAAATCGAACTAAAATTGAAAATCACTGTAATAAAACTTTTGACCTTATGCATAACCCTCCTGCAAGAATTTTTTTAATATCTGTCACCGTTTGCAAGTTATTGAATTTTAAAATCAGTCAGTCCTTTTTGGGACACCCGGTATATATATTAATATATCTAATACCAACCTTTAAGTGTATGATCAGGATTATAACATTACTACCAGGGTTGGCAGGTTTTTGACATGTGTCAGTTTATGTCGGGTTTAAACCACAGTTTAAACCGTCATGTCAAAAACCTCTTGTCAAAAACCATCTGTCAAAAACCTCAAATGCTAAATTGATCTGTAAAAATTCAAATTAAATGTCACACATGACAACATTACATGCAATATTTTAAATTCACTCTTACTGTATATCGGTAATTAGTACATAGTAAAGTATTATTGTTAAGTACAACTTTTTAACAGGGTAAAATTTTTATTTAAATTTTTTTTGTAAAATTGTGTTTTTCTAAAAAGTAGACATTAAGCTCACCTGAGCTGTACATTTTTTCTCTTACTTAAAATCGTTTTAATTTCTCTTACTTTTGAGAACTTAAAGCATTAGCTAACCTTTTTTTATGGGAAAAAAAACTTAGAAAAGTGCAGATTTTTTTGTATATATAACAAAATAATATGCATCGATGTTATTCTAGTCTAGGCAATAACCATTCCATTCAAAATTGAAATTGGATTATTAATTTTAAACATTTACAAAATAAGAGAAGTAATTTAAAAAAAAAAGCTTAAAGTCAAAATCTTAACATGTTTTCTTTCAATATATAAAAATGTTTTCAATTTTAAAACTGAACAAAATTGGCCGGTCATCTAAAAGAAAACTCCTTTAAGCACATATTGAAAAAGTGCATAATAGAAGGGATCAAATCATGAAACCATACCATTGTTTGGCTTATACTTTGCATCCCAACCATCAGGAGCAAGGGATGACTGCTGTATCAGTTGATTCAGTTCGCGCTTGAGCTATAGAGAGAATTTATGCATCCTTACCCATACTGATTGTGTATGAAGCTAAAAAAACCCCTTTCCCGTCTTCTTATTTCAGTGCTATAGGGAGCACTGCATTGCTTGGTGGAAAGGTATCATTAAATGTAACAGCTTTTTGAGTGTGCTTCAAAACTTGCTCATCTAATAATGCTCTTGCTATCAAGTCGTACTAGCTCAGCATCAATTAAGAGACAAACTATTTTCTAACACTTCATACACTCTAAACTCAAAAATCTTTTGGGTGTAAATAAATGTGCTAAACACGTGGTGTACTGCAGCATGCTGCAGGGTAAAATTGATCTGGATTATTTAATTTCACAAAACTATTTTCTTCTGTTTGAAAAATCCAAAAAAAATATTTTATTGCAAATAATATATTTTTTAAATTATTAAATTTCAATAAAGGATCACATAAATCATTGACTTATTTAATGTTTACCTAACTGTTAAAATGCTTTAGTGTGTTACATGTATTTGGCAGTTTTCGACGGTTTAAACCAGTTTATGACAGTTTAAACCAGTTTTTGACGCTTGTCATGTCAAAAACCAGTTTTTGACGTCAAAAACCCAACCCTGATTACTACCAAAAATAAAATTAACTAGGCACATAAATGTATTTGACATACCATTAAGTACAAGGCAATTCTGCACATGAAAATAATGATTGGCCAGCCGAAAGAACAATGTGCAGAAAAACCTGCAACAAAAACACATGGACGGAAACTTGTCCGGATCAAGACAGTCCATGTTTGTAAAACACATTCAAAATACATGACCTTTAGGCCATGAGAAAAATGTACATGATAATAAAGTGATTATCATTAAAAATATTGGTATTGTAAGTAAAATCGCCTAAATGATGGTGCATAGAATTATCAATGTTAAAAATAAATGAAATCTTTATTTTTTCGGCAAAAATATAACATCTAATGTATGCACATATACAGAAAAATTACCTGTTCATTACCTGTTGATATATAATGGACCTGACACATTAAATTATTAAAAAAATATATAACATATTGATCTCAGAAAAGTTCTAATTTACCTGGCACTTTTTCTAAAGTTGCCATATGAGCTGAAATATGCCGCTTTGCATACATTAAAAACATATCAAAATATACAAGAATATAAAATTTTACTCTTATGAAAATTTCACAAGATACAGGTTATTACCGCCTATCTATATTTATTTTGTCTATCAAACAATTTTATTTTATTTTATTATGCTTTAAACGATATGCCAAATGAAAAACTATAAATAAAAAACTATGCATTCAGCAATTAAGAAGCAAAAAGATTCAACGTAATGTATAAAAAAATCAATCAAAACCACAGTATAAAATATATACATGCATGACACATGTATTGCAATAAGACATTCAAAAATTATTTAGGTTATATGTTACCTTATCTAAATAACACAAAAATCTCCTTCTTCTTCTTTTTATTATTATTATTAAAACAAAATCTTGTATAGTAAATTTAAAGCATTAAAAGAAGGTAATGTCCTGCCTACATACTACTTTTAAAAAAATTTCTTACTTCAATACATGAAAAAAAAATTCTTACTTCAATACATGAAGCACGAAGAAGCAACAACTTATAATTATTACGCCTTACTGTGACACTGAGTGATTTAACAGTCTTGGCCTTTTCATTATCACACTACAACGAGACAGAAAAATCTCTCTGTTTATCCATTTTAAATATCTAAGGCAGATGTCAGACGAGCGATTTTGAAAAACAGCCATACCGACGCTCTCTCTTGAGAGCATACGAATCTTCTGGTCTGTTCAGACGAGCGCCCACAAATCGTTGCGGTAAAAATTCCGAAAAGCTTCACGTCGAGGCTCGGCGTTTCCCCCAACTCGCTAGGAGCTGGTGGCGTGCTCAAGTCTTTTGTTTCTTCTATGTTGTCCAGACGAACCACAGTTTTGACGCTGACTTTAACTTTCTTTATCAGTGATTCGTAAGTTGTTTGTTCTGGTTGCGTATAGAATTTTTTCGCTAGAATTTAAAATGGATTTAATACACGTGGATTAACTAATTTTTGAAATACAAAAGCGTCCAATATTGTTGGATACCTCGTGCTTACATTATATAAAGATAAAAATTAAAATATAATAACTTGGTTAAAGGTATCCTCGATTTTAAAAAAAAATCTAAAGAAGATTAGGAAGTTATCAATAAATTTTATGAATTAATTTTATTTCATATAAACAAACAAGTTGGAAATTGCTCGTCAAACGTGGCAAATGAGGTGCATTCGTAATATAAATAATTTTATAAATATTTTCTGCACCGAATTGTACTGATTGTATATTTGAGTGCACTTCATAAGTGCATATAAATTTCATTCTGTTCGAAAGGCTGTAACGTCATTAAAATACACTTGCAATATTTTTTTCTCATTCGCCGTAATCTAACGAAAAACTTTTGACTATTCCTGTAATTAAACTATGCATCCGATTTTCATAAAATTTGAAATGACTCGACAAACTTTTGCAACAATTATATATTCAAAATTTCAGGCTATTCGGTTGGGTAGTTTTTGCTCTGTTATATGCGGACAGATGGCTATAGGTGCTACCTATTTATATAATTACGAACGCACCTAAAAAATCATTTAAAATTATGTTAATGTTACAAGTTAACGTTTTATAAGAAAAGTATTTAAATAGTAAAGTATTATTATAAGGAAAAATTGAATGTAATTTTTATCAAATACTAATAATAATAATACTATTTTGTCCTAGTATGCATTAAATTAAATTCAGGGGTAATTTGCAGGGGTTTTTCTTTGCGGGGTGGGGGGTGAAGGAGGCATTTTGCGAAAAGTAAATGCTAAAGTTTTCGTTTCGGGGGAGCTTGTTTTCTTTACAAATTACAGATTTTTAAACCTAACAATATTAAAATGATTAATTAATAGTATGTTTTTATGGAATATAACTTTGTGAAAGGGCCTGTTTTATAATTACGATTTTTGAGAAGAGGCCTGTTTTATTAAGGGTCCTGTCCCTGCCGGCGAAGACATTCACGAGCTAATGCTAATCCTATGGGGAGGGATTTTTCTAATATCTCGTTTGCATTTCGACATTTTTAAATAATTTTTTTGCATTGGATAGCCGAGGTCCATCTTTACAGCGCACCTTGGTTACTTTTTTGATTTTGGTCGCAGATATTTTTAATGAAGTTACTTTCATTTTCAAAACCGGTTCTGAAAATGAAAGTGTCATTCTAAAAAATATCTGCAACCAAAATCGAAAAAGTAACCAAGGTGCGCTGTAGAGACGGACCTCGGCTATCCAATTCAAAAAAAATTATTTAAAAATGTCGAAATGCAAACGAGATTTTAGAAAAATCCCTCCCCATAGGATTAGCTTTAGCTCGTGAGTGTCTTCGCCAGCAGGGACAGGACCCTTAAATGGATTTTTGTGACGGGGCCCTAAATAGATAGCAAATGTTGCATTTCTTAATAATAATGAATTCTTAATAATAATTCTTTGAAATTAAAATCATTACAAGTTAGATCTGGTTTTGAAAATCAGGTATGGGAAAGGAGACAGCAAAACAGAGCCTCTGTGGTCATATCCGGTACCGGTTCTATTTACTGAAATCACCCACTCGTGGACAGCCAACCTTTCGGCATAGGAACTGAAAGTCCACGAGGGGATAACCAAATCCACCATCCAGCGAGGACCCCAGTCTCCAGGAATCGTCAGCGTACTCACGACGACGACGGACCCGAGATCCCCAGCCGGTTGGAAGACCCCTGTTTATTGAAAAATTAAATAAAATGAACTTTACAAATTTTTCACACGAGCCACCCAATTTTGCTTAATGCTGGGCGGGCCCAATTGGTACAAGATTTTAAGGATTGCTTGAAAGGTATTACACAAAAATGTAGTAAGATGATAATTGATACATATTATGAGGGTTTGTTGATTACAACTTAAAAAAAAAAAAAAAAAAAAAAAAGAGTGTTTTTATGTGACCCACAACTTGATTAGAATTATTTACATAGTGCTGGGCGGGCCCAAATTGTACAAGATTTTAAGGATATCGTTGAAGGTATTACTCAAAATAAATGTAGGTTGTCACTTAATTACATAATTTGAGGGTTTATAGATGACCCACAACTTAATTGAAGATTATTTATGTAGTATGAGGGTTTATAGGTGACCCACAACTTTCACTAATAATACTTGAAGATAATTTTTTTTAGTTATTTGAGGGTTTGTTGTGACCCATTTCTTAGTTACATGAAATGATTCAGTTCAGTTTTTTTGAGATACTAAATTTGAAGACCAGGTTATGCCTTGCTCATTTAAATAGTCACTTATAATGTTTTTTTGTGTTTAGTGTTTATAGGATAATTTGTTGAAGTCCTTACAGGAATCTTTAAAGTTAATTTGTGTTGATAATTTCACGTCAGTTATAGTTCTCCAATAAGTTTGGATTCTGTGCTGAGAGTTTATTCCTAATAAAGAACTGTTGTTTGAATGTTGGACAAGATGAAGAGTCAGCTGTATGAGGAAAGTATCCCTCCGAATCTATACAGTTTGCACAGTGCTGACTTTGCTGGTTTGATTTATGTGGGCAGTTAGGTGTTAAGTGTCTCTCTGCACAGTAAGCACAAATTTCTTTGCTTCTGCAGTTTGTTGATGAGCGGCCGAAGAGTTGGCATCTGCTGCAGCGTATGATTGGACGGTAAATCGAAATCCGGCACTGATTGAATCCTATGTTGAGAAATCTCCTGCATAGTAGGAGATGTGCTGTGCCATGGTCCATTTCTAGGACTATCTGGTAAATGCTTGTGTTAGAGCGTTGTAAAATTTTATGTGTCCTGATTGTTGATTTTTGTGAGTTGTAACTTTTAATGGTTGTAATTAGTTGATCATGATCCATGAATTTGGGGACTCCGGTGATGATTATTTTCAGAGTATGTTCCATTTTATATGGTATTTGAGTTTTATTCTTCAAATGTTCCACTTTCTCTATTATTTGTAGCAGTTTTTCTGTGTTGTCATCTGTATTTGATTTGACGATTATGGAGCCTCTGTAACGAGAAATTTTACTGTAGATTGGAGGTAGTAATTCTGTATTTAGAACTTCTTTGTTAAGTAACTCTTGTAGTTTCGAAATCGTTGTGTCTTTGTCCAAGTTCTTTATGATAACTGCTGAGTTTGAGTATTTGGGTCCTGGACTTTGAGAGTCTCGTTGAGATTGGAGGTTGTCTATTTTTGGATTTAAGCCTATTAATTGTTTAGTTTCTTCCATTATTCCTGTTAATGAGGCTAGTTTTTCTTCAATTGAATTTTTCTTATTTTCCATTTCCAGTTTGTGTTTTAATTCTTCTTTTAAGAGCTCAATTTCTCGTTTTTCTATTGCTAAGGAACTTTGTTCCAGTCCACAACCGGAGTTGCCTGTATCTGCATCCGTCTGAGAATCTTGATGTTTCTTCTTTAGCTGATGCTTTTCCACTTGTGTGGCTTTGTCTTTGTACTGGGCTTGGAAATGCTGTGCAGCTTTCTTTGATTTTGTTTGTTGTTGACTTTTTAATTATTTTTGTAAATTTTTTATTTTTATTGTTTTATTTATTATCTCGTTGTTTTTAGTTTCTATTAGTTCTTTTTGTTTTTGCAATTTCTCCGCTGTTTTGGCGTTTTTCACTTTTTCTTCTTCCAGTTGTTTTTCCATTTCAGCATAGTTAGCTTGAATTTGTTTTAAGTTGCCAAGTTCGGTTCTTATTTTTTTTTACTTCTTTGTCTTTTTCATTGTATTTTCGCTCTTTTTTCTTATATTCTTCTACTTTGCTTCTTTCGAAGTTTAGTTCACTTTCTTGTACTTCTAGTTGGTCGTTCATTTCTTTTTTCTCTAATTCCTCATTTCTTAAGTTTTCCTGTAATTCCCTTAATTCTTGATTCTTTTCTTTTTTAGGCATGGTGTCTTTTTGTTGCGGGTCCAGTAATTGTTTCCCCGATTTTTCCATCTGTTTATCTTTTTCAGCCATTTTTTTCATCGTTTCTTCTCTTTTCTGTCTTTCAACGACTAGTTCTTCTTTCAGGGAGTTTACACTGGCTTTGCTTTCTTCCAATTGTTTCATCAAAGTTTGAATTTCTCCTTTGTCTTTCTCTTCCAGATTTCCTATTTTTCTGTTTTCGTTTGCTTCCATTTCGCTTTCTTCTAATTTACTAATTAGTTGGTTGTAGTCATCTACCACTGTCCTCAGTCTTTCAGCATATTTTTCTAGCTTCCGGTCTCGATTCTTGATTCCTTCTTCCAGTTCTTCTACCCTTTCTTCCAGTTCTTCCAATTCTGATTGATATATTTGTCTGTCTTCTTGGTAGGAGATATTATCACTTGTACTTTCCAACTCGTTATGTGTAAACTGGTATTCTTTTAGTCTCACTCTATCTATTATATAGTTCAAGTAGCTTGTCGCTTCTTTTGTACTACCTTTTACCCTTCTCTTTGATATTTTTTCGTAGATCAACATAATATGGTATAGATTTAATTTTTCTAGTTTTTTGAATGAGAACTTCGGAATTTCTGTCAGGTCTGGCGTTGATGTACTTTTCTTCCTACTTAATGTCTTGTTCCTTATACTTCTATTCAGCAAACGCTTATCTTCGCCTTCTTCATCATCTTCTTTGTTTTCCTCTTCCTCTTCTGTGTCATTGTTAAACGGCAGGGAGTGTGTCAGATCGTACCTCCTATCCCTTCTCTTGTACAACTCTTTTGGTGTTTCTGGATAGAGGTTATCTGTTGAGTTCGATCTCCTCAGCATTTTAGTTTCGCTAGAGTTTTGGTGAGTTTGCGGCGATGGCTGTCCCTTATCCGCTTGTATTAGTGAAGCCATATTACTTTTTCTTTAAAATAGTAGTGTAGAAGTTTTGATTGTCCAATGTTTGAAATTGAGAGACGGTTTAGACTTGATTTTTCGGAGATGTTATTTCAAAGATTATTTTTAAACTGTGTTGTTAATCCCACTTTTCTATCAGTTGTTGTTCGACTTGCTACTTTTGGAATTTCCATCTCCTGTGAGATGTTAATAATTTCTTCCATTGGTCACTTGGTTGTTTTGAATATGAACAGTTTCTCTGGTGGAAGTTTCAATTTAATTCTTTGTTTACTAGCTTTTAGAAATTAGGTGATAATACTATCTAATAGTAGATACCTGGCATTGCTAGAGCACATTCCGGTCTAGTTGAAGGAAAGGAAAAATAGTAAAGGGAATAGCTAAATCCAGTGATCTAGATCATCGTAAATGACTAAGAAAAAAGATGATTTCCGAAACTGAACTATTAAACTTTTGAGAGGGAAAAAAAATAAAACTTATTGATATTACTTAGAGTGGATGGATATTATGGAAGAGAAAGGAGTGAGACTTATTTTAATGTGGAGAGTGAGTAGAGAAGTTAGGAATAGATAATAAGTTACGGGGGGATACACTTAAAGATAAGGGGGCAGGATATATTGTGGGCTTGGCTTCCCGAGCTTGGAAGCACTATTAATTTTTTAATAATATGTACACTTAAATGTGCACACTTAAAGATATTTACATAATTTTTACAATAATATTTACAATAAACCATATGGTGAATAGATCAAATCAATTGGAACTATGCTTTCATGTGAAATGTTATTATAGCACTTTGACTGACATTAGTCTTTAAACAATCACTGCAGTAAGTTAATGACATTGGGTGGACCTGATGAATTGGTTTCTAAGCCAGTGAGAAGAAATTTGAAAGCGGTAATAGCCTATATAAAGAAGTAATAATCTATTCTAAAGCTATAATAGATTGGGGAAATTATAGTAAAATTAGGACTCACCACTGAAGTCTGTGTTCCTTGCTGCGCTTGAGTAAGCTGTAATCCCCGTTGGGGCAGTAAGAAAGTATAAAAATGGGAAATTTAAGGCTTATGGCGCCCTCTATTGGCACTAGAATAAATTTAGCTTAGGAATGACTGAAGAAACGGGAAGCTTAGTCCTAGTCCTTTCCTGCAAGGTATTGCAAGTGATGGGGGAACAAAAGAGGGGAAAATTAAGCAGAAAGTGCCCTCTATTGGCATAAAACTGAGGTAAACTTAGAATGAAATGCGGATACGAGAAGCTTAGAGCAAGACCTTTCCGTCATGGTACTACAAGTGCCAATATGGATAATATTTAAAGAATTAACCCCCTTCCCCCCCAACTTCCCCCCCCTGCTAAGCTAGAGAAAGACTATATACGCCAATCGAAGCGGCGTGCCCAAATAGTCCGAATTGGGAAGGCGTGCCTCTAAACTCAATAAATGGGGTGAAAAATCAATTTTAAAAAATAAATAAATAAATAAAAAATAAAAAGATAAAGAATAATTATAATAAACCAGAAGCTGCACTAATACCTGCAGGCCTTCAAAGGGGAAGGAAATTTAGAGTGGGAAGGCAAGACAAGGGATCCTAGAAGGCCGATATATGAAATTAAAACCATTAATTCCTGCACATATGGTGGAAGAAAATAAGGGGAAAATTGAAGGCTTATGTCGCCCCCTATCGCGCAAAATTGAGTTAAACTTAAAAGTGTTAACTGTTACGAGAAGCTTAGACCAAGACCTTTCCAACAAGGTATTACATGTGCCTATAAAATTAAATTTAAAGAATATGCCCCTCCCCCCACTCCCCCCCCCCGACATAGCTAGAGAAAAACAATGTATGCAAATCGATGCGCCGTGCCCAAATTAGCCCAAATAGGGAAGACGAGCCTCTAAACACAATATTTAATGGTGAAAAATCAATTTAAAAATTTTAATAAAAAAGCAAAATAATTGTGAATTAAATGTACGACTGCACTGGAGCCCGCAATCTTTCACAGTGTTAAGATGATGTGTGTGGGAGACCACTAAAACGAAAATTCAGTAAACACCTATCGAGACACCGATAGTAAATGCTCAGTTTTACTGCAAAACTGTCAAAATGAGTGGCAACCGCCACTGTGTATCCTCTATGCCGAGGGGTCTCTCAATGGGGTGTAATCTCGTACAACCGTTCCTGTAATCAGTGAAATCATACTGTAATCAAGTCTTAATCATGCGTAATCATGTCATCACATGTAATCGGTGGTAATCAATGAAATCTTAATGTAATCACATGTAATCGATATAATCATAGTATAATAATGTATAATCAAGTATAATCACGAATTAAAAATCTCGAAAAAAATCTATTTTGTCGCCATTCTGTCTTCCTCGCTGTCTTCAGTTTAGACGGAAGTTGGGGAAGGCGGGAAGGCACAAAAGCAGAAATGCCAGAAAGGCGAGCTCGCAGATGAGAAAAGAGAGATAAGCGAGATAAGAAAGTAGTCTGTGGGGAGAGGGGGAGGGGGGGGGGCTTTCTCAAGAGTTTGTATTTGCTTTTATTCAAAGAACGTTTAGCGTAACGAAGGGAAACTTTCAAACTGGTCGAACCGGCTGAATTAGTGCATATTTTTAACGAGCAAGCTGGGCCAGCAACAACAAAAAAGAAAAAAATCCGCGGGTTGTCCAACCCGATTTAAAAATTTAAACAAAACCGATAAAATATGTATAATTTTCAATGGATATGACCAGTGTTGGGCAGACTCTGATTACAAAGTAATGAAATTATAATCACCTCACAATGTAATTGATTAACATGCAGAGCACTGGAAAGTAATTTCAATTTAAGTTTTTGAATTGTATAACTCAATAATCGTGTAACGGATTGCAAATCAATTCTTATTTAACATTTTAAAATTTAATTTGATTAATTTTAATCGATTACTTGGTGATTTCGATTACTAATTGTTTTATATAATCTAATTAACCTGTAATGGATTGCAAGATGATTCCAATTACATTTTTAATTGTATAATCCAGTTAACCTGTAACGGATTGTAGGTCAATTCCAATTATATGTATTTTAAATATAACTTAGATTACATTCTAATATATTACAAGTTAATGTCGACTGAGTGTATTTAAAATACGCGAGATGAGAGAGACCCCGCAAGCAAATTTTTTAAATCTGATATATATTATTTATAACATATAAAAAAATTAAAGAGGGGAGGGAGTGATAATTGTCACCCGGGGGCAATTTTCTAACTTCTTCTGGGTAGGTGTTTTCTAGGGTAGGGCAGAGGGGCCACTTGCCCGGGCGCCAGAACGAAAGGCGAAGAGGTCGCCAAATGGAAATTTTGTTTTTCGTTTCATACAAAAATGTGAAATCTCTCTAAGACGGAATCTGTCTAAGGCGGAAAGCTGTCTAAGGTGGAAATTTTTCCGAGTCCCACATTTTTAAACATAGAGGTATTCGACAAATCTGTCTAAGACGGAAACAATCTGTGTAACGCGGAACCGGACATTCATTTTGGGGTCCCATGTACCAACGTTACTGTTTAAGAAGGAAGAAAATTCCGCTGGGAAATATAAATGGAAAGAAACCTTATCTTTTCATAATGATATGTATTGTACAGTCTAACTACCAGAGGTCAGAAGGGTGCCTCACTGATTGATGACAGTGACAAATATAACAATATTCGATTTTTCTTTTCTAAATAAGCTTAAGATAATATATATATATATTTTAAGATGATATAGTTTTTTTTTTCACTAAAACATGTAGTTTTGGTTTATACCAGTGTGTTTGTGTACTATCAATTTGTAGTGTAAATTAATATTACTATAAATGTATAAAAATGTGTACAAAGATTCCATGTTTATTTAAATAAAAAAAATTTTTAAGATACGTCAGTTTTAATTTTTAGCCAAAGATATGTTTAATACTCCGTGAACTCTATCTCTCTATATAAAGTTTTTCTGTATAAGCCGGAAATTTGTCTAAGACGGAAGTTTATTTCAGTCCCAAGCGATTCCGCCTTAGACAGATTTCACTGTATACATGGATTTTTGATAAAATTGTCTTGCAGTCAAAAAATGCAAGCGTAAAAATAACCAAAAGTAAAATTAAAAAATATACAACGAAAATAGAAAAAGAAAAAAATCATTTAAAACTATTAAAGTATAAGCGAGAAATTTTTAAAAGAACGCTCTCACGTTACAGTCAGGGGCAGCTCCGGAACTTGCCCGACGGGGGGGGGGGGGGGCATAGCATCCCCGACAGGGGGGCCGAATTAGAGTCCTGCGCGGGTCGGGCACCCGTCCCGAACCCGCAAAAAAATCCTCGATCCGCAACCCGACCCGAACCCGCGAACAAATAGTTTTCGGAGACCCGCCACCCGACCCGACATATTTCAAACCGACCCTAACCCGAAATACCTTTACCCGCAACTCGACTCGAACCCGAAATGAAAGAAAAATAAATGAGATTTTAGTGCAATTATGAAAGGTAATCTACAATTATATCTCTAATACCAATCTTATGTATTATATAGAAAAATTGACAAATCTGTATTCTTTAATATTCGAATATAGTAAAACTTCTGAATCACAGACATATCGTTGAACAAAGTCCCGGGCCGGGTTGTCCTTAATTTTCTTTTTTCGGGTCGGGATGACACTAAATTTCTGTCTGCTAGTCGGGTTGACCCTAGAATATTTTTTAATGGTTATATTTAAGTTTTTTGAGAGTCGGGTTGTTGGGCTTTTAAAAAAAAGTTTGAAAAGGACTGTATTTCAAATGAAAATAAATATGTATTTGAATATGACTGAATATTCAATTTACTGCATGAGATATAAAATGTAATATAAGAAATGTTGTCGTAGATTGTTCTTTCCGAGGTTCTTTCTTTAAGAACAATTTTTTTGGTGTCTCGGAATGTGAAAAATATTACCAACATTTTTTTTTTCTGATAAACAGAAATATACATGCATTGTATTTGTGATAGTTCATACACACATATACATATGTTACAGGTGTGTAGATTGGGAAGTGCCCACTATTGAAAGGTATGAGCGTACGTACATATAAGAGTTAGGAATTGAAAAAGTGTTCGCTAAATAGACATGTCCGCTTTTCGGGAATGTCCATTGTAGAAATCTTATTGTATATGGATTTTTAACCTGATAAAATATGGATTTTGACGCCCCCCCCCCCTCCTCACGCACAATAAAAGTTATCGACCACAGATACCCTATGCAAAAGAAAAAAAAATTCTTTAAAAATAAAAATCATTTAATAATAATTTAAATGCTACAAGGATATATGTAAACAACGCTCCCTTAGGTAACCCAAGCTAACATTAGCTTGAGAGTTAAGAACTTACACTATTCACACGAAGAAACTGGATCGCTAATGTTAAACCTATGACAGCGTTCTTTTAAAAATTTCTCACTTGCATATTAATAGTGTCAAGTGATTTTATTTTCTTCTGTAAATATCTGAGATTGAATTCTAACCGGGCTAGTGTTTAATTTTTTGATTTTGTTTGCAGATTTTTTTTATAATGTTACTTTCACTTTCACAAATTCGAAAAGAACGCTCCCATAGGTTTAACATTAGCTTGCGAGTTTCTTTGTTTTTCATATATGTATATATAACATACATACATTTTTGTATGAAATGAAAAACAAAATCTTAATTTGGCGCCCACCCCCCTCGCATTTCGTTCTGACGCTTGGGGCATATGCCCCCTCTGCATCCCCCTAGTTTCGGCCCTGTTTTTTTACTGTACGTTTTAGCAACACTCAGTGGCGCACCCAGGATTTCGCTTTTGGGGGGGGGGGGGGGGGCGGTTATATTTGTATGACACTTGTGGACGGGTGATCAGTAACCAACCGTGTTTGCGTATTGCAAATGTCGCTGAAAGTTACTGTAACCACTTCCAGGATTTCAAGTGCTGCGCAAAATGCTTCTTTCTTATATTTGCGTCAAGCCTGCGCCCAAAACGTACACTATAAAAAAATCGGACTAAAATACGGAAATACTACTGACAATTGAGATGCCAGTACTATTTCCGTATTTTAACGGAACATTTTCCCGGTGAATTACAAAAAAAATTCCGTTAAATAACAAAAAAACGGAAAATTTTCTGTAACTTACCGGTAAAAGTTCCGTTAAAATACGGAAAAGTACTGGCGTCTAGATTGCCAGTAGTATTTCCTTATTTTAGTCCTTTTTTTTTTACAGTGACTTAGTACAGGCATGAAATTCTTCCGCTTTTTTGCCGTTTCTCGCTGGGGTGATCTGTTCTGAAATTTTAAAAAATCAGTCATCAATCCGAAAATTCGTACATAAAAAATATCACGAATTTCGACAAATGGTAGCTGAAAAAACAATTTTATGAATCGTTCGCAAAAAAATAGCTAATTTCGCAAAGGATCGCGGGAAAAACCCGATTTTCTTCAAACGATCGCAAAAAGAAACAAACAATTTTGACATAGTACCGCTAAAAATACTCAAATTTCTTCTTTGGATCGTGGAAAAAACGAGAAATTCGTCAAAGGACTGCGGAAAAATAGCAACTTCTTCAAAAGATCGCGGAAAAACGCGAATTTTGTTAAAGGGGTCGCGGATAACACGAATTTGTTAAATGATCGCAGAAAAAACGCCAATTTTATCATAAGATCGAGGAAAAAAACACGAATTTCGTCAACGGTTGGCGGGAAAATGAGAAATTTTTCAAAAGATCTCAGAAAAATTGCGAATTTCGCCAAAAGGTTGCGAAAAAAACTCAAATTTCGTCAAAAGATTGCAAAAAAAAACGCGAATTTTGTCAAAATATCGCTGAAAAAACGCGAATTCTATTGAAGGATCTCAGAAAAAATGCGCATTCTGTCGAAAGATCTCCGGAAAAAATGCGAATTTTGTCAAAATATCGCGGAAAAAAACGAAATTTCGTCTAAGGGTTGCAGAATAAATGTGAATTTCGTCAAAGGATCGCGGGAAAAAGTCTAGGAAAAACTGCGAAATTCGTCAAAAGATCGCGAAATGAACGTGAATTCTGTCAAAGGATCGCGGAAAAAATGCGAATTTCGTTAAAGGGGTCGCGGATAACGCGAATTTGCTAAATGATCGCAGAAAAAACGCGAATTTTATCAAAAGATCGAGGAAAAAACACGAATTTCGTCAACGGATGGCGGGAAAAGGAAAATTTTTTCAAAAGATCTTAGAAAAATTGCGAATTTCGTCAAAAGATTGCGAAAAAAACTCCAATTTCGTCGAAAGATTGCAAAAAAACGCGAATTTGTTCAAAATATCGTTGAAAAAACGCGAATTCTGTTAAAGTATCTCAGAAAAAATGTGTATTCTGTCGAAGGATCTCCGCAAAAAATGCGAATTTCGTCAAAGTATCGCGGAAAAAAAGGAAATTTCGTCAAAGGATCGTAGAATAAACGTGAATTTCGTCAAAGGACAGCGGGAAAAAGTCTAGGAAAAGCCACGAAATTCGTCAAAAGATAGCGGAATGAACGTGAATTCTGTCAAAGGATCGCGGGAAAAATGCGAATTTCGTCAAAAGATCAGAAAAACGTGAATTCTTTCTAAAGATCGCGAATAAAATGTGAATTTCGTGAAAGGATCACGAAAAAAAGCGAATTTCGTCTAAGGATCGCTCAAAAAATGCTCATTTCGTAAGGGATCGCAGAAAAAGTGCGAATTTTGTCAAAAGATATCGAAAAACTCGAATTTCGTCAAAGAATCTTAGAAAATTTGTTGCGACATTGTTTTCACCGGATTTTTTTGCAGCTGAGTGACAGGTTAAACATTAGCTTCCCATGTTTATTAACTGATATTTTGAGTGAAAGCATGTTAAAATTTGAATTTAAGAACTAGCTAACATTTCTATATAAAACATTGCATCAGAATTATGAACTTAAAATGGAAACTTTCATTTCGCAAATGTTTATAATAATTGCATGAATTATTTATTTGATTGTCTTTCACCCCAAATAAAGTAAGATTTAAACAGAAATATTGCAATGTTATTGCGAATAAAATATCCTTCTTAATTATCTTATACATGCACTATTTTAAATAATATCTCATTCTTCCCATTTCAAATGCTTTTCTTCTTTTTTTTTCTATCTTTCTGCAATCTCATGCCTCCAAATAAACAGATTTTTTTTTCTGCTGCTAATTTTTCATTATTATTGCAATCGGTACCCCCATTGTCGTTTAGAATGTTCAGAGTTAGCAAAAAGTGAGGAGAAATTTCCTGTGTTATTCTTTCAAATGTCAAAATATTTTCAAGATAGCAATCATTTTAATTTTTAGGAGTTTATTAGCACTAGAATTTCAATCTGGTCCAAAAACAGCTTTTATTGCTACAAAATTAGATTTTTACTGCTACGAAAATGGATTTTACTGCTCCAAAATCAGATTTTTTCTGCTCCAAAAATGGATTTTGCTGCTCCAAAATCAGATTTTTGCTGCTCCAAAAATGGATTTGATTGCTCCAAAATCAGATTTTTGCTGCTCCAAAAATGGATTTTATTGCTCTAAAATCAGGTTTTTGCTGCTCCAAAATGACTTTAATGCACTTTCATCCCTGCACTTCTAATATAACCAAGGATACAAAATTTGGTAACTTTGTACAGATTTTTTACTTCTTTCTTTACAAACCAAGTACCGTGTTTTAAGATTACTGAAAAATGTTACAAAATGTATTATTTTACGATATCAAGCATACATTATTTCTGTAATATGTTTTTTGTGTATATAGTACTGTATTTGCTGCAAGGCAGTAACGTAATGCAATTCAGATGACTTTTTTCTAATTTTTCAGTAGAGACACACGTTTTTTCAGAAAATGCTGTCAAAGTGGGCATTTTGAGCCGAATGTATGTCTCGACGGGGCATAATAATAAGAAAAATTGCCGTCCTGAGACAACAATTCCGTAGAATTCCAGATGGAATCCATTTATTAGGAAATGTAAAATAACTGTTGTATTACGAATCATTTCAATAATAATGACTGCAAGTATTATGCTTTTATGTTTAAAAATGAGTCAGAAAAATTTGCATTGTTGAACGGAGATTATTATTATTATTATTGAACCGCTTTAACGCATTATAATAACAAAAAACAGCAGGTTAATTGGAAATACAGTAAATAATTATATCCTCAGGCGTAGAATTGTATGCCCCCCACCCCCCAATAATTTTTTAAGATTGACTATATTTCTTTGCGTCAACTGATGTAGTGGAGGAAAAAACTGGAATTTCTAATAATAATAAAAAAAAATGCCGTATAATGTTTTCGGTAGATAAATTTACGGTTTTCGAATTAGCAGATCTCGTGTAATTGTACGGTATTCTTTTCAGTGAGACTAAACTATTTTTTTTTGTTGTTGTTTAAGGGAGATTCCGTTTTCACAGGTATTTACACATATACAGTTATTTATATGTACAAAAAAAAAGTCAAAACAGAACCTGACTATACCAGAATCCTGTCTTAAATGGAAATTTTTCACACTCAAGATGGAAGGATTACCCTACAATTATACCTACTAAGGCAGGAATCTGTCTAAACCTTTTTTGGTAGCTTGCGATTGATTTTTCACAGCTTTTACTATATAAATTACATCTGGTTTACCAGTGTAAATAAAACCTCTCTTTAACGGAATCCTGTCTTAGTCGCAAACATTTCATAGTTCCAATGAAAGAAATACCTTGAAAATTTACTTACTAAGATGAAAACCTAAAATGGAATTCTTCAACGGTTCTTTGCAATTTTGTCTTAGCAGTTCTTACTGTTTTTGCATTCAAAAATATAAAATTTAAAACTATGGTTAATTTTTTTACGCGATGAGTTAAGCGTTTACGTTTTAACACGAATGATGATTAAAAAAATAATAAGTGATCATCAGAAGTACTAATAAAAGAGAAAAGAAAAGGGGATGACTTAGAAGCGCACTTGCCTTATTAGAAATGTGAGAATTTAGGATAAAAAGGAACGACTATTCCGTGAATTTTTCTCTTTTTCTTTGACCTTGAAAGGGTCGTGTCCATTACACAGAAGTAGTACCATCTTTCTTTGGATCCCCAGCCGCTTGACCGTGCCCTTAACGTACTGAGAACTCGGACATTCAGAGAATCGGAGAGTAGCACTATAATTATAATTTTTTTTTTACACTTTACGTGTGTCGAAAATGGCAACGAATTGAAATACAAAGGTTTTGAGTTTTTGAGTATATACTTATCCCGGTTCTGCCTTTTTTCCTCGTGGAGGAAGGTTGAATTTGTGGTTGTCCCAAGGAAATAACGTCATTTTTGTGATCATTTGAGGTCATGCCGGCAAAAGCCGTAGCGAATATCTCATAGCTTAAATAACCAAATAAATACTTATCCCAAAATATTGGAAGAAGCAATGTTGTATACAAATACATATCTTAAATATCTTACTAGCACTATTTCTACCTACAATATGGTATAAATGTATTTGTGCAGTCAGTGAAAATGTATCCAGACCAGGATTGCAAAAAAGCCGGCTAAAATTAAAAAAAGCCAGGCCGGTGGCTTTTATTGGTTTTAACCGGCTTTTTTTGGCCAAAATTGGCTTTTTTTGGCCATAATTGGCCTTTATACAATAAAGCATTGTAATTATAAACTACACATTTTAAAGTGTTTTTAATTAGTTTTAATGACATTTAATTGATTTACAGTTTAATAAGTAACCCAATTTCTCAATAATGAGGACATTAATACTGGAATAAAACTTAGATGATTTTGCCAGTGATTTGTATTCAGAATTGCAAATATGTCAGCTAAATTTTAAAAGGGCCATACCAACTGCCAATTTTTCATTTTTACTGCTTTATAAAATTAAAGAGGACAATGGTTACTTAGTTATATGTTTTATTACTTAATTTTAAGAGCTATTAATATACAAGTCTTATTTTATTTCTAGCAAACATTTAAAATTATACATAGTCATATTAATAAAAACACCACAATTTCTCACTATTAAAAACATTATGAAAAGCATATGCATGAATATGCATAGCAACAAGCTTTTCAAAATTTTATTTTGAGAAATTTTTTTTTCTTGTTTAAATGCTCTATTTTTTATACACTTATGTACCACTCTCCTCAAATAAAACATCTTTTCTAATTCCTCGTTTCCATTTTGATGTGTTACATTTTGTCATTAAGGCTGTTAAATCCAAAAGGGCAACTTTCTGACATAAGTTTTAATTTATTTTTGTCCAGAAATGCATGAAACTAGCAGATGCTGTTGTTCAGAAACTATGTAATTGCACTGTTTTTTCTGGGTTTTTTTGCAAACGCTGTAGATTTTTCAGAAAATAGTGTCAAAGTGAGCGTTTTTAACCGAATTTCCGCACAAAAGAAGAAACCACTCAGAAAAGGGTGAAAAAACATGTTTGTCACGTGATCAAAATCTCTTTATAACTCAATAGACAATTGGTGGATCAAAAAATGGAAACAGTTCGACTCCAAATCACTTCCATGGTCAGTCTTTCGAATTTTACATCTTTCCGTTAAAAAATGAATTTGTAAATGTGTCAAAACATTTTGCTCTTGTTGAGCAGAGCAGTTAAGAACAGTTTTAATTAAATATAATCTTTAAAATGTGTAGTATATGTGGAGCAATATAATATAGAATTTCAAAACACCAGTTCGGAGCCTAACTTATATCCTTTTCAATGTTTATATACATTTTTTTTTCAGACATAATGCGTTCACAGTTGTCTTCTAGAAGTTATAAAGACTTATTTATTTCATAAAATTTAATAGAAATCTATTATTTTTTTTAGTAGAAAATATTTATAAGTATATTAAAAATTAATTGATCCAAATTTAAAACAAATTTACTGTAAACCAACTTTAAAAAATAAAAACTGGCTTTTTTCAATAAAAGCTGGCTTTTTTAAAGTGGTTAAAACCAAAAAACGCCGGCCGGCTTTTTTTGGCCTGGCTAAAAGCCAGCAACCCTGATCCAGACAGCTATTTCTTTTAACTTACGTGCCTCCCCCTCCCCCCACCCCTTACCGTAAAATGTGATTTCAGAGGAGGTAAAGCTAATAGTCTATTCTTTCTCTAATCGTAGTATATATATATTTTTTATTTTTTTAATTATCAAAGATTAAACATGCTAATACATTAAATTTAATAAAAAAATTTGAAAATAAGTAAGACTTTAAGACAAAATCAATATTTTCCAAAATTCCCATTTCCCTAAAGACCTATTAGAAATAATAAAATTACTTTTCATAAATTTAAGAAAATTTCAGGGGTTCCGAATTTTCCGAAAAATTAAGGCAGTCATTTCCAAAAATTTAAAAAAATCGGTCATAAATCCTAAAATTAGGACATAAAATATATCGCGAATTTCGATAAATGATCATCGAAAAAGATCAATTTCCTCAATCGCGCGAAGAAAAATTGCCAATTTCGTCAAAGGATCTCGAATTTCGTTAAGGGATCACGAACAAAAACAGCTAATTTCGTCAAAGAATCGCGGAAAAACATAAATTTCATAAAGGATTGTGAAAAAAACCCGCAATTTTTGTCAAAAAATCGCGAAAAAATGGCAAATTTTGTCAAAAAATTGCGGAATTTCGTCAGAAGATCACGAAAAATCAGAAAATTTCATCAAAAGATCGCGAAAAGGTGGCAAATTTCGCCAAAAGATCGCGAAAAACAGCAAATTTCGTAAAAGATTGCGAAAAACGCAAATTTTGTCAAAGGGGCGCGAAAAAAAAAACACGCAGTTAGTGCCGGGAGTGGATTCCTCCCCCCCCCCCCCCCGTGTGTGCGCCAATGGCAACACTGGTCCCATCAAATTCTCCGTTGTTGAAGTTTACACTTTATCTAAGTTACAATGACATCTGTGAAAACGGAATTACTAGAGATAGGAAAAATACCGTTTTAAACAGGTATCCGCGTTAGCCAGAGTATTTCTATGATTATCCATCCTTTCATCATCGGGATCATGAAATGTTTCTGTTTTTCATTTTCACAGGCTTTACTGCTACAAAGAAGGAATCGCAAAAGTCTTGATAAAAGTTCCATTTTATACCGATTTTTATATTAGCGGGTATAAATTGTACTGTGTTAGTTTCGTCAAACTTTAAATTTCTTCCATTTATGGCACGCTTCGTTACAGACATGTTCTAATGTTGTAGATTTAACTATAGTACATTTATGCTCTCAAGCGGTTATCAGTGACGGATCCAAGGAGAAGGAGACGGTGGTCACGACCCCCCCCCCCTAAACAATATAAAAATGCTAAAAGTTATTTAAAAAATGAAATACATCTTAAATTCTTTCAATTCCCCCCCCCCCCCAAAAAAAAAAAAAATTGTTCAACAATGCGAATCTCTCTGACTCTTTAAACCTCTACTCTAATCAAAATTAGGTAATTTCTGATACATCCGTGAAAATATTTTTGATCTCAAGAAATTTGAAAGTGCACTTATTCGGAAACTATGTGATCGAAACTGTTTTCCATTTTTCAATAAAGGCGAAGAATCTTTCCAAAAATTCCATAAAATTTGGCATCTTAAACTAAATTTCCGGACGCGAATGCAAATTGCTCTCTCATGATGACATTTCTGTGGCTCTCAAGTCCTAAAAATTGGCTTAAAATGCTAACTTGACAACATTTCTGAATCATTCTTTGCATTTATAAGAAAATGGGAAATGCTACGATTTCTTGGTATCTGAATGAAATATATATATATATATATTAACGAATACTAATGCAAATAATTTGTATTTAGGAATGAAAATGAATTCGCGAAAGTATCAGAAAAATCGTCAGTTTTAATTTGAGAATAGCCTTCAATATAAAAATTGATCATGAAGTGAACCCTCCACCCCCCCCAAAAAAAGAAAGAGCCATGACCCCCTCTAAATTGAGTGCTGGATCCACCCTTGGTTATTATAGAGTGGATAAATTTTAGAGAATACATGTGAAAATATAACGTCTATAATGGAATCCTGTATTAAACTGAAAAAAATAATGGTTCCGGCGAAAGAAACACTTTAAAATGATACCTGCTAAAACGAAAAATTTCGGAATTTTTTCCGTTTTAGCAGATGTGACTACTTTTTTTATTCCTGATTTAGCGTTCGGACCCATCGTTAGGGGGGAGATACCGACCCCCCCCCCCTCCCTTGGCTACGCCACTGTCGGCAGAACGGTGATAGGCAAATCACCGTCCTGCTTGATACTATTTTCTTATTTTGGACAAATCTAAAAAGTTAACATATAAAAAGAAAAGAAAAAAGAATTGCCGTTTTAGCAGAAGTAACTACCGTATTTTATGGGAGAAACGCCGCACCCGTCGTAAGCGCCGCACTCCTTAAATTGGCTTCAATAAAGCTAAAAAACATCGTAAACGTCGCACCCGTCGTAAACGCCGCAACCGTGGGAAAGCTACATTGACCCAACTTTAATCAAAGTTTTCTGGACAATTTAAGGTGCCTCCTTTTTAATAAGTTAAGAGGTCTAAAATTTTATTTAAAGTATTTAAATCAGATTTTAAATATTTTTATGTAATTTTTAAATTAAGCAGACGTCCAACAAACTATGTAATCGCAAGGCTTTTTCTATTTTTCGGTAAAGATAGAAGATCTTTCAGAAAATACTGTCTAAGTGGACGTTTTAAACCGAATTCCCGCTCCGGCAACATGAGAAAGGCAAATAACTTGTCGTCAAGTGACCAGAATCGCTTATAATTCGTTAAGAAATTTATTTATCAAAAAAGAGAAAATGTGTTGCGATTTCAAATCGCTTCAATAGTCAGACCTTCCAAATTTATGCCGTTACGTTTAAAAATATCAGAAAATGTGCCAGAAAGTTCCGCGTTGTTGACAGGAGGCTTGAAGAACTGCCTTAAGGAATTTTTATTTTATCCCAATTTTAAGCGTGCGAAAAAAAATAATCGTAAACGCCCCACATGGTGTAAACACCGCACTTGAAAAACAATTAACTTTCAAAGTCGTAAACACCGCTGCGCTTCTTCCATAAAATACGGTTCTTTTATTAACAATGATTTAGTGTACGGACCAATCTGTAGAGGAGAGATTCCGACCCCACACCCTTGGCTACGCCACTGTCGGCAGAAAGATGATAGGTAAATCACCGTCCTGCTTGATACTATTTTCTTATTTTGGACAAATCTAAAAAGTTAACATGTAAAAAAAGGGGGGGAAATGCCGTTTTAGCAGAAGTTACTACTTTTATTATTCATGATTTAGTGTACGAGCCCATCGTTTGGGGTGAGATTCAGACTCCGCTACCTTAGCTACGCCACTGTCGGCAGAACGGTGATAGGCAAATCACCGTCCTGCTTGATACTATTTTCTTATTTTGGACAAATCTAAAAAATTAATATGTAAAAAACAAAAAACAGTTGTTTGGAAGGCAGTAAAATCGAGTAAAACTGTTAAATCATAAATTTTAGCAATTTAATCACATGTAATCAAAGTGTAATCTCGTATTTCCAAGTGAAATCAACTATAATCAAGTGTAAACAGTTGTAATCTATGTGTAATCAGGTATAATCACATGTCATCATAGTAATCAGCTGAATCAGCTGTAATCAAGGTGATTCCGTAATCTCGTACACAATTTCTCCCACTGAGAGACCCCTCGAATCACCAGTTAGAAATGTTTTTGTAATAGGGGCGCTGAGGTAACAGCGAGGGCTCTCTCAATGGGGTGTAATCTCGTACAACCGTTCCTGTAATCAGTGAAATCATACTGTAATCAAGTCTTAATCATGCGTAATCATGTCATCACATGTAATCGGTGGTAATCAACGAAATCTTAATATAATCACATGTAATCGATATAATCATAGTTTAATCATGTATAATAAGTATAATCACGAATTAAAAATCTCGAAAAAAATCTATTTTGTCGCCATTCTGTCTTCCTCGCTGTCTTCAGTTTAGACGGAAGTTGGGGAAGGCGGGAAGGCACAAAAGCAGAAATGCCAAAAAGGCGAGCTCGCAGATGAGAAAAGAGAGATAAGCGAGATAAGAAAGTAGTCTGTGGGGGAGGGGGAGGGGGTCTTTCTCAAGAGTTTGTTTGCTTTTATTCAAAGAACGTTTAGCGTAACGAAGGGAAACTTTGAAACTGGTCGAACCGGCAAAATTAGTGCATATTTTTAACGAGCAAACTGGGCCAGCAACAACAAAAAAGAAAAAAATCCGCGGGTTGTCCAACCCGATTTAAAAATTTAAACGAAACCGATAAAATATGTATAATTTTCAATGGATATGACCAGTGTTGGGCAGACTCTGATTACAAAGTAATGAAATTATAGATTAAAGTACATTATTATCACCTCACAATGTAATTGATTAACATGCAGAGCACTGAAAAGTAATTTCAATTTAAGTTTTTGAATTGTATAACCCAATAATCGTGTAACGGATTGCAAATCAATTCTTATTTAACATTTTAAAATTTAATTTGATTAATTTTAATCGATTACTTGATGATTTAGATTACTAATTGTTTCATATAATCTAATTAACCTGTAATGGATTGCAAGATGATTCCAATTACATTTTTAATTGTATAATCCAGTTAACCTGTAACGGATTGTAGGTCAATTCCAATTATATATATTTTAAATATAACTGAGATTACATTCTAATATATTACAAGTTAATGTCGACTGAGTATATTTAAAATACACGCGAGATGAGAGAGACCCCGCAAGCAAATTTTTAAAACTGATATATATATTATTTATAACATATAAAAAAATTAAAGAGGGGAGGGAGTGATAATTGTCACCCGGGGTGCAATTTTCTAACTTCTTCTGGGTAGTTGTTTTCTAGGGTAGGGCAGAGGGGCCACTTGCCCGGGCGCCAGAACGAAAGGCGAAGAGGTCGCCAAATGGAAATTTTGTTTTTCGTTTCATACAAAAATGTGAAATCTCTCTAAGACGGAATCTGTCTAAGGCGGAAAGCTGTCTAAGGTGGAAATTTTTCCGAGTCCCACATTTTTAAACATAGAGGTATTCGACAAATCTGTCTAAGACGGAAACAATCTGTGTAACGCGGAACCGGACATTCATTTTGGGGTCCCATGGACCAACGTTACTGTTTAAGACGGAAGAAAATTCCGCTGGGAAATATAAATGGAAAGAAACCTTATCTTTTCATAATGATATGTATTGTACAGTCTAACTACCAGAGGTCAGAAGGGTGCCTCACTGATTGATGACAGTGACAAATATAACAATATTCGATTTTTTTTTCTAAATAAGCTTAAGATAATATATATATATATTTTAAGATGACATAGTTTTTTTTTCACTAAAACATGTAATTTTGGTTTATACCAGTGTGTTTGTGTACTATCAATTCGTAGTGTAAATTAATATTACTATAAATGTATAAAAATGTGTACAAAGATTCTATGTTTCTTTAAATTAAAAAAAAAAATTAAGATACGTTAGTTTTAATTTTTAGCCAAAGAAATGTTTAATACTCCGTGAACTCTATCTCTCTATATAAAGTTTTTCTGTATAAGCCGGAAATCTGTCTAAGACGGAAGTTTATTTTAGTCCCAAGCGATTCCGCCTTACACAGATTTCACTGTATACATGGAATTTTGATAAAATTGTCTTGCAGTCAAAAAATCCAACCGTAAAAATAACCAAAAGTAAAATTAAAAAAATATGCAACGAAAATAGAAAAAGAAAAAAAATCATTTAAAACTATTAAAGTATAAGCGAGAAATTTTTAAAAGAACGCTCTCAAGTTACAGTCAGGGGCAGCTCCGGAACTTGCCCGACGGGGGGGGGGGGGCATAGCATCCCCGACAGGGGGGCCGAATTAGAGTCCTGCGCGGGTCGGCCACCCGACCCGAACCCGCAAAAAAATCCTCGATCCGCAACCCGACCCGAACCCGCGAACAAATAGTTTTTGGAGACCCGCCACCCGACCCGACATATTTCAAACCGACCCGAACCCGAAATACCTTTACCCGCAACTCGACTCGAACCCGAAATGAAAGAAAAATAAATGAGATTTTAGTGCAATTATGAAAGGTAATCTACAATTATATCTCTAATACCAATCTTATGTATTATATAGAAAAATTGACAAATCTGTATTCTTTAATATTTGAATATAGTAAAACTTCTGAATAACAGACATATCGTTGAACAAAGTCCTGCATCGGGTCGGGTTGTACTTAATTTTCTTTTTTCAGGTCGGGTTGACCCTAGAATATTTTTTAATGGTTATATTTAAGTTTTTTGAGAGTCGGGTTGTTGGGCTTTTAAAAAAAAGTTTGAAAAGGACTGTATTTCAAATGAAAATAAATATGTATTTGAATATGACTGAATATTCAATTTACTGCATGAGATATAAAATGTAATATAAGAAATGTTGTCGTAGATTGTTCTTTCCGAGGTTCTTTCTTTAAGAACAATTTTTTTGGTGTCTCGGAATGTGAAAAATATTACCAACATTTTTTTTTCTTCTGATAAACAGAAATATACATGCATCGTATTTGTGATAGTTCATACACACATATACATATGTTACAGGTGTGTAGATTGGGAAGTGCCCACTATTAAAGGTATGAGCATTCATAATTTCAGATTACCATTGTGTGATGCCATCCTAAAAAATGGACGTATATAAATGAAAGGTTTACTGTTTTACTTAATAGAGCATGGAGAAAGTTTTTCTATGTATAACTTTCAGGACTCAAGGGCCGAATAAAATTTTTAAAGTTATTAGTTAAGAGACTACTATTTGGACATAAGTAGGTTTTCATACGATAAAGAATAACATTTTGAACACTTTTGCAGTTAGACCTACTCATCTAAAACTAATAGTTCTGGAATTAGCTATTTGTCAACGATAAAAAGGGGCGCCCTAAGAACTATAAATATATATATATATATATATATATATATATATATATATATATATATAAAAGAATGTGGATTCTATCAGGCCTGGGGTAACACGTAGTTTGTCGTTTTATAAATGCAGTCTACTGAACAGGTGTGTAATCTATCGGTTTCTGTCATCACTGTTAGGTAGCAGTATGGAAATGAAGGTAAACAAGGTTTTAAGGGGAGTGCTGATAACCACTTCGCTGGCTATTCTATTAAATGGCATTATCTCGAGTCATGTTACGGTGTATATTTTCAAAGCACACTGTATGGGATATTTTTACTTCATTGACAAAAAATGAAGAAACAAATAGAGAAAATGATGTTGGTGTAAATAGTTTTATTAATCTTAGAAATTTTAGTCCAAATGAATTCAAGATATCGAGATTTGATTGAATCTACAAAAAATTATACATAAATCTTTATTTCTTGGATACAGAGATTAATCCTTGAATTCTGATATATTATATTGCAATATAATTTAATTATATTCTTTTCTTATTCATAAAGAAGTTTAAAAATTTCTTCATTTAATATTATTTTTTAATATAAATGCCTTTAATAAAGACATTAATTTTAAATTTAACAGAAGTAACGGAAGAAAGATTCAGCAAATTTATTTGAGAGCCATTCTCTAGAGGTTTTATAATATATTGCAAAAGTTTTTCCATTTATTAACCGAAAATAAATTATTAAGAACAGAATAGCTTATATAAAGGAAGTGTTTGAATTTCAGAAATTTTAATTCCAAATTTTGTTGCTTTTATCCTAAAGTATTGAGAACATGAGCAATTATTTCTTAGAGTATCTTTCCTGAATTTCTTAAAATTATTTATTTCAACTTATTAGTATTTAAAGATATTTATTAGTGGATATATTCAGCAGACAATTTTTTTATTAATAAATGTAATTGTTATTTTTTTGTCGCTATTTTTTTAACTAAATTAGTCAAAAGTATTGGAAAACTGTATCTTTCGCCATGTATTTTTTGTTGTTGTTGTTTATATACTGCTCTATGTTATATACAATAAATAGAAAAACGTACGATGGAAGGAAACATTTAAATAAGCTATTTAGAAAACACATAACACAATTTTTAAGCAATTGCCACACATAGACAGTTAATTATGAGCTATCAAATTTTTTAGAGAACTCCATATTTTTACTGAAACATTTAACCAAAGTCACATACTTTTCAACTTTATAATTTTCAACTGTTATACTACTTGTTATACTTCATTTAAATTTGTTTGGAATAAAATCATTCCATATATGATAAGGTAGTGCAATCAATTTTACGTCTTTTTATCAGAATTGCAGATATTGAAGTGCCCTCTTTCATCATACACAGTAAGGGCAATTTATTATACAAAGTAATTATAGAAATATTGAAATTCACATTTTTAAAAAAAATAGCTCGTACTATCAGAAATGAGACACAAGGAATGAGTATCATATGTATAAGGCTTTCGAACAGAGAAAATAAAAGCAAATACAGATAAAGGAAACGAGTTAAGTGCTTTCAATCGCCTGCAAATAGTTGTCACTCGTAAAGCTGGATGCCTATTTCATCGAACGCCAAAGTTTTAAGTATCACCTGTAATACCGTAGAGAGGGTATACCAACAGTATGTGAAATATGATAAAACCGTTCTTGATCGAAAAAAGTATGGCAACAAACTAACAATTAATAATCGAGGTCCAGAGACACCCTATCATATATCTCAGAATAAGAAGGTGTAAAAACATCACTGCAGTTTTAATGACAGTGCTTCTACAAGCTTATGAACTAGGCCTACTTACTGAAATATTATGAAATATGTATGTAATATCAACTATCCTAACCCACGCTTCCTTCTACTGATCAAAAGACTCTGAGTTTTGAGACTGTAGTTTGCAAAATTTCACCGTCATGGAACATTGATTATTGAAACTTGTTGTTTGATCAGATGAATCAAAGTTCTAACTTTGTCAGGCGCCTGAAGCGGAAACCTAAAACCTGTTCCTCGTGAAGACGAGAATTCTAGGTAGTGATATTCCTGTTGGTAGTGGTGATGTAACAGTCCCGGATACGTTTACACAAATATCTTTAGATCCTCTCGTAGTATTATAGACATATCCGTAACAGGTGCTGAGTATGCTAGCATACTAGTGTATCAGAATTTTTTTCATGCCATCATAGAATGATGCCATCTTCCAACACGATAATGCACGTGCGCATACCTGACTTTTTTAATAAAGTAGAACATCAATATAGTGAATTTGAAAACTCCAAAGAAAAAAATACAGTCAACTATTCTAAAACAGAAGTCTTACTAAAAGATTTTTTTACACCTGATTCACTGAATTTCTCACAAATAAAGAGAAATTGCGTGCAGAAAACCTTGCTAAATCAAATACATTTTTGTCTTTCAAATATGTTGATACGGCATTCACAGATAATAATGGTATCTGAAATACCAATTTCTCCTATATGATCGCTATCAATTCTTATGTAATAATAAATATCAATTCTTATTTTCAATTTCAGCAAACTTCTACAAAGCTCTTTTTCAACTCTTACATTGGGACCATGTTCGGTGACATTTTGCAATAAAAGTTTATCTATCGTTTGATTAAGTGTTTGGAAGTTATTTATAAAGTTAAACATATTTTTAAGAAAAAGTAAAATCTTATATATCGTCTTAGATAATTGAGATATTCCAATACGGATACAGGAAAATCTCCAAATATAAGCTAGGGTCTAAAAGCGAGCTATATGTTAAACATGATACTAGATGTGTTGGAGATTTAGCAGCGAGAGCATGAAACTATCACTTTGGGAAACAATATTTTTCCGACAGCGCATCACTATGTATTGGTGATATTTGGAATTACGGAATAATAGTAAATAAGATCACGGTTTCACACACTAAACTTTTTGCAAGTATCAATAACTGTACCCGTTCACCTGCTATAGATTTTTAAAAACAGTCAGTCCAGTTTAGGATATCCTATGCTCAGGTATATCTTACAGCATGCATGCATGCATACTTATATACATCCGTTTTTAACTAAGAAGGAATCATAATCGTTTTTGAGACCAACACTTAATAAATCTCTTAGACTAATGCAAAAGTTAGCAGCGCTTAATTTTTATTTGAGATTAATAGCATGCAGAAATTATGCAGTAACAGTTTCTTCCCTACAACACAACAATCGTACAAAAACTCTTTCTTAGCATGATCGAGGGGATTTTTTCATAAATGAAGCAACTTTTTTTCCGGAGATTGAAAGCAACAAGCCACTAAAAATAAATAAATCTCACAATAAACTTATATTAATTAAATGATGGACAATTCACAGGCTGTTAAAAAAAAATTAAAAATCAATCTAATAATGTACAGTTTTCTTTTCAGATAAAAATATCTTTCAAAAATATTTGCATTCCATTAAATCTCACAAACAGTTCTGGGAAAATCCATGCAGCCAATCCAACGAAGTCAAATAAATTTTCAACGTTCAAAATATGCAGATATGTGGGAGTAAGATATTGGAATGGTGACCGAAATTTATTCAGGGCTTTTATCAGAAATCGAAATTTTCAAAAAGTGATTACAAGGCACATTGAAAATAAAATTGTTTCCATGAAGAAACGTTGGAAGCAAAACAGTGCCTTTAATTTCATACATATTTAAATAATATTAAAAGCACCAAAAAAGATTTTCAAGCTGCTATTTGATCAAAAAAATGAATAAATAAATTTCTTTGAAGTGTCGGTAGATATACTTATTATAAAGATAAGGAAATAATATATATATATATATATATATATAATAATTATTATTATTATTATTACAATTTTACAGTCTTATATTTAACTTGTTTTGAGTCAAGTACGTAAAGAGCCATTTTTTTTTTTACTCCCTTTCTGATACGTTAGAATTTCCAATGACAATTTAAGATTTTAATATGTTTAAAAACTAATTATAAATTAATAAATTTATTATAAGGGACTTTTCGTTAACCGGGTACAGGTTATAAATCGCAAAATATGTTTTATAGTTACAACTGTGTATGAGTTACAACAACAATGGAGATATTTATGCACCAAACCACATTCGCTAAAATATGACAAGTATGGAACTTCAAAAATGGCATATTTTAAATACTAAAAACAAATATATACAATATATAAATAAATAATAAAGAGTGTAAATTATTTTTTAAATGCGCTTTTATTATGTTATTCAAAAAAGCTTTAAACGAAGGGTCTACAATGTTTCAGCTACAAAAAATACTTTTCGCTTAATATTTTTCACTTTTCCCCTATGGAAGATCTCATTTAACCTCTTCAGTTCCGAAGCTAAAATAATAATACAAATGCTTATTCATTGGTTTTTTTCAAACAAAATGACATCGTAAATGACAGAAAAAATATCTTTTCTGAAATGGATCCTTTATGTGCTTAGTAATTTAGGTTAAAAAATATGGATCTAAAACTACAAACCCCTTAAAAACACCAATTTAATAACCATTAATCTAAATCAACGCAATCACAAATTTAAGAGCTTTAAACAAGTAAATAGTCTACAAATCCTCAAATTTTTTTATTGAAAAAAATTTAAGTTAAATACTTATGAAAATTTCTCACTTTCTTGGTCATACTGTCTTTTTGGCATTTTTAGGCATTTTGCAAACTCCGATGAAAATAACATTTATTTTATGTGGAAATCGGCTTAGATGCTGCCATTTATTCGTTTGCTTTGAACGCAAAAAACATTCAGCTATTAAGAAGTGATGTGAAAATGTAAAGAAATCAGACATTTTAGTTTTTATAAGGAAAAGAACAGAGGTCCCCGTATGGGGACTTAGGGACCGAAGAGGTTAAACCTAGATATTTTTATACATTAAAAAATTCATTATGTAGTTTTGTAAGTACACTTTTTCGTGAAATGTAGTTAATTATTGATATTTCATATTTAAATAGATTCGCGGAATCTACTTTACAAAACTTCAATGTGCGATTAGTTGTTTCACAATTAATACAGTCTATTAAATATTTTCGATAAAAAATTCATCCAAAATTACCTTTTCAAAAACTATTTTTACATCGAAATATTAAATCTCACAATCAATATTGATAAAATATATAATATGCGAAAAATTTTACAGAATAATATCAATTTTCAGAATTCAAATATGCGGATTATAAATTAAGATATAAGAAGATTTAAAATGTTTTTCGACTTTTATAAGAAATTAAAATATTTTTAAAAAATTATCTTGTGAAAAAAAGATTTTACCATCCATCAAATCCACCAGGAAATTTCTATTACTTTAATAATTTGTAATGCGTAGTCAGTTAAAATCCTTGATAAAAGTTTATTTAATCGTCTAAAGTTATGTTTAGAAAAGCATTATCTTGCAAAAATTTTTCGTCATCTGTCATTTAAGCTGCACATACGTTATAAAAAAAAAATTCATGCAGAAAATCTTAAATTAAATAAAGGATGGAATGTATATAAGCAGTTTTCTTTTTCAAAACGATTTTATTCGGCATTGTCCTTAATTTGCGTATGTGCGAAATAATGACATAAAAAATAAGAAAAGAAATTAATTAGTTCAAAATCTTTTATTTATAAACAGAATTATAAAGTAAGATGCCAAGAAATATGCTCGTAGCAAAATTCCGTTTTTATGCATTTGTTAAATTTTATTGGTACAATAAGAAAAAAATGTCAAAAGAACAAAAAATCTAGCTTTATCAGACTCATCATTGTCTTTCCGTGGCTTTTTGATCAGTTGGAGACGGTAGCATCTATCATGAAATCAAGTTAATCAGTACCGTCAACTTTGGTCCATCCCATAAAAAAGATTTTTTTCTTTGTATTGAACAAACAATACAAGTAATTTGGAGTTTTTGCCTTTGAAAAATATTTTATCGCCTGCTTCTGTAAGGTAATTGAATAGTTTGGGGATAATTTAATTTTTTTAATGGCAACACTGGATGTGTTTGTAAAAAACTATTTTCGTGTGTAAATTTTAACTTTCCAAACTTTCTATAATGAAACAATCTGGATAACAGCTACAAATAAGGTAAGTGTCAAAATATTACTTTTAGTAACCTGTAACCCATGTGTGATCATAGTTTTTCCTTTAACTTTATATTTTGACAGAAATGTTTACGTTTTCATAAAGCTAACATGAAAACTAGTATTTCGGGGCTACTTTGCGCCAAGCCTCTTTTTATCCGAAAATAACCCCAATTACTTAGAAATGTCTTTTATACAATCTCTTAAAACATGTTTTAAGAAACATTTTTTTTTCAAATGTTGCTGTAACAAAATGTTACATTAATTGGTTTTGTTTCAGTTGCTGAGGATAACATGACGAAAACTGTTTCTCGTTTCTTTAATATTAACAATTGGTTTATTGTGTTTAAATGTTTAAAAAAAAAACATTTGTTTATCGATTTTGCACTATTAACTTATTAGCAAATGCTATTGCAAGGGGGTTTTAATAAAAATGTATTCATTTGCATATGAAATGTATTCATTTTATATGAAGCTAAGTGAATGGACCAAAGAAGCCTCCAGCAGGGGCTACTTTGTTCCAAAACTTTAAAAATAGTTTAAAAATAAAAAATTTCCTCTTTAAAACCATACAGTTTACTTCATTATTTCATGTTAATTGTTTACAACTCCATTTCGACGTTGAAAAATCATGTATAGTATTCTTTTAATAATGTAGGAGTGGTGGGACCGTGAGTGGAACCGTGAGTGGAACCAGGAAAAAATGGCCCAAAGTAGCCACCGGTTGACGGTATTCTGATATTTCACTTCATCAACTTGTCTCTGGTACTCGAGTGTCATTACATGGACTGCATGCCAAGAAAACCTTACTGTATTTGTCTTTATTTTGCACTAATAATACCAAAAAAATTTCAGTGGAGAAAAACATAGGGTAACTCAGAAGTTGCATGATCTTTTTTTTGCCATTTAGCTTTTTTTCTAGTGGATAATTAAGAAAAATTGACTCAAATGAATTGTTTTCCGAACAAAATAAAAAAATCGGGTATTAAAGGGTTAAGATGTATGTCAAGATCGTAATAGAAAAACCTTTTCGACTTATTGAAACTATATATCAATGATCAATTAATTTATTTAAAATATTGAAAAACGCAGTGGTTTGTCACCCTGATTTGATTCCTTTCAAACGGCAAGCATAAATAAACAATTAAATTTAAAAAATCAAAAAACCCGACTACGTAAAAAGCGAACTAATTAATTATTTCTCATCAATGTGAAGCTATTTTTTTCAATTCCTACTATTAGCTCACACACTACTATTAGCTGTATATATCTTGTTCAAATTTTCAATCGTTAATAAAATACTTATTATTCATCCAATCAAGCTCAAATAAATTTTTTTAAACTTGTAGTGGATGACACTTGATGTTAATAAAGTTTTTTTCAAATATTAATTCATTAAATTAATTAATTTTCAATGATTGAGAGAGCCCTCTTCTTTATCAAGGTATTTTAAGACCGAGAGAGCCCTCTTCTTGATCAAGGCATTATAAGCGGCACTCAAGAGGAAAGAAGAATGGGAGAAAAAAAATTCTCTTATTGACCTAAGTAGGAATTGACTTAAAGTATTTTTTTATATTACTTATTTATATTACTCAAACTATTTTTTTATTTACTTGTATTGATGACTTTTAAGTTGTGTTTAATCGTTAGTTCCTATCTATAAACACTGTTTTGATTAGGTCTATAGATGTCTATCATGGTTAGAGTTGCAGTAAAGCTGGAGATGCGCAAAACTTTTTTTTCGTCTCTACCGCCATTTTGTAATTTACGGCCGCCATTTTGAATTCATAAAAACAAAACGTAGCCTATAACCATCGGGCCGTTAAGACGAATTGATAGAGACCTCATTCATTAAAATCAATCAAGCCGTTGGGATGTTTCGAGGGTATAAAGAAATCCACATATACAGATACACGTGAAACACATAACCCTTCTTTTCAGTCGGGTAAAAAAAGTTCTGATTTATTTTTCAATAGTTCTATTTTATATCCATTACTGAATATCACTCAAGTAACTTTACAATATATACTTATAACTTTTTAAAGTATTTTGCTACAATTTTTTATCAAAATTTATCAACGACAAATACAATTCAACACCGCTTGAACCAGATATAAATATAGCATTGAATGAATATGTTACCACTTGTTTATGTTGTGTTTTGTGTAACAGCACAGTGTTGCAATATTTTATTTTTTTTGTGTTATATCTAAGATGTTCTTAATAGCATACTTAAAGGGATAAATGTTGCTTCATTATGCTCATATTAAAAAATTCTGACAAATATGTAAAATTAAACTGTTTTCATTAAAGATTTACAAATATACTTAATTTTGCAGGTTTCAGCAATATAGAAATTCAGTTAAGTAGTAAAAATATTACTTAAACTCGGAGGTAATAATATTCAGTTTTTAAAAATTATATTTATTATGTACGTGGAATACAATTTTTAATTCACCATTTTTTAGTTTAAGAATTTAACTTATGAACTCTCTTCATTTCTATCGTACAAATGAGAACGTGAGTTTCAAAAGTCAGCTTATCCAAGAAATCAAATTTTCAGAAATCGCGAGGCACCTCTAACTGCATCCATTGGTTTTCCTTATCAATCTGGGGGCACGGCAGTGCCCCTGCCAAGTCGAGAAAGCACAGTCGTAAGCATCCTTTTCTGGAAGCAACTCAGGGTACTTTTGACTTACCCATATCTTTGTGCTGGATTTTCCCAGGAACTTTAAACTTTGTTTTTCTAAAAGTACTTTTCAAACGGAACCAAATGCTCAAATTTTCACGTTTCTATCTTTTCTAGTTCAGAAAATATAGGAACTCAAAGTTTCGCTTTTTTGACACTGACTGACTCACCGATCATCAAAATTCTGAGGTACATCCGATAGCCCTAGAAACTTGAAATTTTGTAAGAAGGTAGTGTTTGGGATAGAAAGAAAGGAAAAATTAAAAAATTCGGAAAATTCGAAAAAAAAAATTCAAAATTTTTTTATCTTCCGTAATCGAAATTCTCGCCAATACTGTTAGTCACTGATTATCAACACGATAAAACGCATCATTATTGGTTCGCTGTCTATACTAAATCGAGCACGAAATAGCTGGGTCATGAATACAGTAAAATTCATTTTAAATGACTAGAACATCTAAAGGTACTACTTGATTATACCTACCGTCGATCAAAAAACTATCGCCAAACTATAAGATTAAATGCCAATAATGGATAATCGTAAATGTCACATTCACTTGACATTAAACACCATATACGTGTTTGTTACGTCATCAAATTATTTGTAATTCGACTTTTTACTTGTATTTTTATTAAGGTTTTACCTATTTATTTGTTCTTTCGTTACTTAAAATTAAAATTATGTCAATTTGTATAATTTGGCGAATAGTTTGTCGAAATTGATCGACGGGATAATCAAGTAGTACCCACGTAAAATTAATTTATTTTACCAAATTTTGATTTGGTGATTTTAAATATTTTATAAACATTCTGCAAGTATGCTAACATTTCTTTATAGATGACTGTTCTTATACTGTTTCTATATTTAAAATCACTACCATATTATTATACACACGATATAGTTTGATGCCATGGCGATACACCATGTCGCAAAATTAGCAGCAATTTTAAAAGCAAGATAATTTTTTTTTCCAAACTTACCCCATATTTAAAAAATAGTTAACTTTTGATGCCAAACTATTGACGTAGACAACAATTGTTGAAGAATAATAAATTTAATTTTTATAAAACATGGAGAGTGACACTCAGGATATGACTAATATAATTGCATACGTAAAAGAAAAGTTTATTTTTTTAAGTGACAATACAAACTGCCTGCGATGTACAATTTTTTTAATATGTTTTTTAGGTACTCAAATTAACGTTTTGGAATTCAAAATCATAATTCTACATCCCCCTCTCCCCCAGAAAAAATGACATTATATTTAAAAGAAAACATCTATCTTTATATTTGAAAATTAAACGTCATCACTTTCGCACCACTATGACATCATTTTCACTGACTTTTCACTTTCGACCGTGCTAAGACTACGAGCGGTAGATATAAATATACAGTAAACAACCGTTAGTGCGGACTTCCAAGGGAGGCCATTTTTCATCTGCACTAACCGAAATCCGCAATAAACGATGCCTTTAACATTAATTAAAATATGATGGAGAAATGAAACTGTCACCATTAACCGGATATTTATTAACGAGAGTCCGCTATATTCTCAATAACTTATTGATGTTTTGAGGATAGTATCTATCGCTTTTCTACCTTTACTGAAGGAAAATAAATAATGAAGGAAATTACAGAGCGAGGTTCCGTCTACTGGGTACTAAAATCATTTACATAAAAAAATTATTACGATTTACTTTAAATTCGAAAGTATGAAGGTTTGAAAGTTTATTGTAAAATTCTTTTACCTACTCGTTTCTAAAAATAACTTAATTATAAGTGCTATATATCGATAAGTGAAATAACTGAATTTTAAATTTTGGCGATACAGTGTTTTATTTTGTAAAGTTTGTATACTAGATGTCAGTGTGCATCTGCAAAATTGCTGAAAAGATGAGGTAACGTAGGGAAACGCGAAATTGTATGACATTTCAACAAAATACATTGTTGATCGAGGAAAGTTTGAAAGGAAAATTTTAAATGCTATATTTTGATCAGAGAAGAAAGTGCTCATCGAGTAGTTCCTACATCTGGAGATGGTTCGTGTCTGCTTCATTCTATATCTTATTTTCTGTGCTAGGTAACATAGCCTCGTCGTATGATATCAGATGTGCTATAGTTGAGTATGTGGTTGCGCACCGGCATTAGCTGGAAGCGTACACTTGTGATGAGCATGGAAATGTTTCCCCTAACACTGAACTGTAATTGAAGCTTATGATGAATACTACTATTTATGGGTCGGTCTCGGATCTTATGGTAGCCACCAAACTTCAGAGGCACATTTGGTGATAATTCTCAAACTCTAGTGAGACGTTTACTTTTTTCAGGTAGTTTCTTGGGAGGTTACTATGATGTTCTACTTCTTCTTCTTAACACTTCGCAAGAATCTGTTATTTTTCCAAACAATTATCTATCACACAGAGAAATCAGCTGCAGAAAAAGAAAGATGGAAGACCTATTGAGGTCGAAAGAGAAAGGCCTAAAAGCTCCTAGAACTCACGATCTCAACAGTTCCAAGAAGTGAGAGCTCTCTATCGTAAAAACCATCTTCGAAAACAAAAACGTACATTAAAACGTTACAGCTATTCACACCCTGAAATGGGAAGCCGTAGCTCGCTACAGTTCTTTGCATCCTAAAGTCCATTGGGAAGCAGTCGCGCACTGTACTGTTTCACACCCCGACATGAATGTCGGAACTCTCCGACGAAAAAGGTCTAGAGGTAAGCTGCAGTTTAAAATAAACACTTTAGAAAACATTACGAGGGTTGTAATAACTAAAAAAAATGGGAGGTAGACCGGAAGCAGACAAAGTTATAAAATGGACTCTGCACAATAGAAATTAACATTGGAGGATCTTGATAGAACAGCTGATAAATTGAAACAAAAACTAATATACTTGAAAATTTGAATGAATGCATTTGAAACAGTAGCAATCACACGTGACAAATTAGAAGCATTTCTAGGAAAAGCGGAACATCGAAGCAATCAGGGGCCATTTTATGCCCGTGAAGATTATAAAGTCTATGAAGGTAAAAATACGGTAATTGAAATCGACGCTACAGGAAAAGATTTCGTTGGCTTTCTCCGTACAAAAAGAAGTGAAATCCCATCAAAAACATTTCATGTAAAAAAAAGCCAAGTCTCGTGACTCTTTGGCCGTAAAAAGTTCTGAGATCATGTATAGAGCAAAGTTTAGCTCTCTTATTAACTCTGACATTTTAATTCACAAATTACCCCTAGTCTCTACACCTTTAGTTAATGATTATTTTGTGACTTGGCAATTACGCAGCAAGAGAATGTAAAGGCTGTTTTTTTATATTTTAAGTAACGTTTATTTATAAAGTATTGCATAAAATAGTATTTATAAGAGCACTGAACGTATGTATATATTTGTACCATGGTCATAATTTTACATAACATTGTAAGCCCGGGTGCGAAAACTCTCTTCTGGTCGAACTTGATGTCCGGAGTTTTGGAAGATTTTCTTCCTATTTGACGTGAATACGAGTCACACCCCTCTTTTACAAAGACCCCCAAACAGTGCATACCCCCTTTAGGCTTCTATCCCTTGCGTTCATATTCAGTCTTAATCAAATAATCCCATCCCAACTCAAAACATAATAAAGTGTTGACATAAATTCCTTGTGCTGCGTAATTGCCAAGTCACAAAATAATCATTAACTAAAGGTGTAGAGACTAGGGGTAATTTGTGAATTAAAATGTCAGAGTTAATAAGAGAGCTAAACTTTGCTCTATACATGATCTCAGAACTTTTTACGATCAAAGAGTCACGAGACTTGGCTTTTTTTTTTACATGAAATGTTTTTGATGGGATCAAGATTTTACAATGCCAGAAATACGGGATAAAACTTGATTTTTGTTTTGGTTTTTCTTTCCAGAATGTTTTATGCTTTCGGTGTAGGTTTACCAACAGAATAGACTGATAGAGAAAACATGATTTTTTTTTTTTTTTTTTGGATAAGACGAGTTCTGAAACTCACGTCCTCAAATACACAGATATGGGTTTAGGAGACTGAAATAATGTCTGAAATGTTATTCTAAACTTTTCAAATGGCAATGTGAAATTAAAATTTCAAAAAATCAATAACAATGCGACTTTTTGAATCAATAACAAATGTATAACAAATATATTACAATTTAATGTATAACTAATCCGGGCACCTAGGGATAACATACTTCATTAATTGCTAAAAATTGTTAAATAAACAGCAAATAATGCATAAAAAAGTTTCATATCCAAACTCTCTACATGTTTGAATCCTGCTAAAATCCTTTCCAAGACAAATGGGAATATTCTACAATTTCGCGTTCTGTGATACAATTATTTTAAAAGCCACAATTCACGTCGTTTACTCAATAATATAACGTGAGTAATCTGAAAGAGAATGTGAACAACGTTAATGATGGCGATTAAAATCATTGCATTATAGATCCTGCGTTTCAAGAATATTCTCGCTTGCCTTGAAAATGACTTCGATGAGCCGAAACATGTACATAGTTTGTATATAAAATATTTTTATTATTTTATTTAACACCTTTTAGAAATTAATGAAGCAAATTATTTAATTAAGAAATTTTGGAAGAAAATCAATGCATTTAAAATTTTATGAAATTTAAAGCATACTAAAAATAAGAATATTTTAAACGAGTCGAACTAAATAATCTCTTAAAAACATTCGAAAAAACCAGGTTCATTAATCATAAATACATTTTCCAGAAATAAAGGTGCACAGTGTGTGTTCAAAAAGTAGTGCAAGGTATTTTATTGTAAAACTACTGTAGATTGCAGCGCGTTCTGACCGCTAGGGCAAGGCGGAGGGGAGACATGGCTTTGCAACGCGCCCAAACTCTGTCTGCTCCAAGCAGTGGTTGCGTTAGCATCGTTGTTTTGTGAACCTCGTCTCAAAAACCGTGTCACGACGCTGTCTTTATCGGTGCAAATGGTGTAGTCCAATAGGAATTTGTACCTCCAGGACAGACCGTCAATGGTGTCTGCTACGTGGATTTTCTCGAAAAATGAAGAACAAGTAAAAATTAAATTTAAAAAATCAAAAAACCTGACTGTGTAAAAAGCTCACTAATTAATTATTTCTCATCAATTTGAAACTATTTTTTATATTACTCACCCTTTTTTTTATTTGTATTGATGACTTTTAAGTTGTGTTTAATTGTTAGTTCCTATCTATAAACACTGTTTTGATGAGGCCTATAGATGTCTATAAAGATTAGAGTTGTTGTAAAGCTAGAGATCCTACCTACACAACTTCCAGGTTGCGTAATATTTAAGCGGAGCTTCTGACTGTAACATAGTCAATGAAACATCGTCTTTATTTTGAAAGACCTATCCAATGATATGCCACTCAATATTGTCCGTAATTTTTTTTTCGTCTCTACCACCAATTTGTATTTTATGGCCACCATTTTGAATTTATAAAAAGAAATCTAGCCTGTAACCATCGGACGGTTAAAACGAATCGATAGAGATCTCATTCATTAAAATCCACCCAGGCATTGGGATGTTTCGAGAGTATAAAGAAATCCACATACCCAGATACTCCTGAAACACATAACTCTTCTTGGCAGTCGGGTAAAAAGGTCCTCCGTGTGCGACAGGAGATCGCCGCTACCAAGGTGCTCCATTCTGATAATGCTCCTATCTATCAAACTTACGGATACATACCGCTTTGTGCGTCCGTAATTTTCTGACGAAGCCCAACTTGGCAACTCTTCCCCAGCCCCCTAGGATTGAGACCGGCATCAAACAACACCGTTTGAGCGGTAATGAGGCAATCCAAGCCGCCGTGATGACCGCTCTGAACGAGGATCCCTTCGAGACCTCCCAGGCCGCATAAATTGCCTGGGAAAATCTCTAAAACAAAATATGGATGATTGAGGGATGTACTTTGAAGATTTCTAAACGTTTATAACTATATCGTGAATAATTTCTTTTTTATTACAACACTTGCATTACTTTTCTGCAGTATACCTTACAAAAAATATATGCTCTTACACCAGACTAACAAAGTCTTACAATTAACATAGAGAAAACTAATGCAGCAAACATAACTTAATGAAATATTTGTTTACTTCTTTAAAAAGAACGATACGGGATTGAGTAACTGAAATGACATTTGAAAAGTTATTTGCGACATTTATGAGTTGTTATTAATCCAAATTTTCAAACAGAGACATTAGTGTCCATAGAAGATCAAATATATCAAGATGCCTTTTAAAAAAATAATAAGATTTCATACATATTTAAAGGACATTAAAAAAAGCACCAAAATATTTCTAAAGCTTCTTTCTGTTTCTTTAAAAATAAACAATTGAACCTCTTTTTAATATACCAGTAAAATTTTAATAAATAGTAATGAGCTAAAAATAAAGAAATATTTTCGAGCAATAATTGTAATTTTTTCGTACGCTCCTGTGGTTCGCAAAAAGCTTACAAATAACATAGTTAAAATTATGCAGCAAATCTATCGGCTTAAGCGTGCCAATTCTAACTAATGTTTCAGTTAACGAAGATTTGATTCGTTGTTTTCCTACCTCGGGATAGAAATGCGGATTCAACTAACGAAGGTTCCATTGGCTCCGCAAATTAGTTATCGCGGCCGCAATACATTTTAATTGGACTGAAAATCAAGTTCAATATTTCGATAAAGCTTTCTACAAAGGAATATGATTTCCAAATGTATTGTCTTTTATAATCTATTCTTTTATAATGTCATATTAATCATAATCTTCATTTGTTCTACCAATTTATTTTTAGACATTAAAACACACTAAGATATCATAGTTTAACATACACCCAAAAAATAGTGTACATGTCAAAAGTTTAAACATATGTATACTTTAACACAAACATTCAAGATGGTTTTAAAAATATTTTCACCTCTTTCTTACCGAGGCATCTTCAGTTATTGCTGTTTTTCGTCTCACTTTCTCGCTAATCCTTGCTTTCCAAATTTTCCCTGTTATTTATTCCTATTTTTAGAATGTGTCGCCATCTATTGTCTATAACTGCGTGCAGTTGATCATTGCAGGTTACTGATTTTTATGAGATTATTTCAATGGCTTCTCTTATTAATGCGTAATTTAAACAATCGTATTTTGCTAATTTCTCGACATTTTTAAAGTCTATTGTGATGGGGGATTTATTATTCAGTCTTGCTATGGCCGTAGATGACAGAAAGCTAGAAGACAGGATTAAAGAACATCAACGAGATATACGACTTAATAAATCATCTACGGCCATAGCAAGACTGAATAATAAGACGTGAGTGTAGATTAGAAAGCAAGCAGTGCATATATGACTGAACTTTGAAAACGCTTTTCACGTGCTCAATGAAAGTTGCAGACTTAACAGCAATAGAAAGTTTTTAGTTTGAAACCGCAGAAGTGTTTCGAGCACTATTTGAGAAAGTTCTAGTGTAACAGATGATCATTTACAAAATTCATTATAAGAGATAAATTTAGGTAAGTCTACCTAAAAAATATCTTGATTAGATGAAATTCGTATAATTCGAAGATCATTCTGTGTCGTAGATGAATTAATTACATTTTATTTTATATGAAAATAAAAAGTTTTGGTCAGAGGCACAAAGAACCAACGTGTGTCACACGTATAATTACACGCATAATTAATTAATAATTCTGTATATTTATGTATGTATTAATTACTAAACTTTTTTGGAAATTTTAGTTTCCTTTTCTTTTCGACTGAAAATGGAAAGATTACTGATATTTGGTTTCGGTCTTAAAACTTGTTTCAATCGACACTTAATAACTGAGAAACATTTCCAAAAATCAGTGTCAGCAAAAGAAACTTTATTTTTACAAATGCTTCTTTAAGTTTCGAAATTATATTCGTTTCTAAGTTTTCTAAATATAAAGAACGCTTTCTGATTCGTGGATAACTCGAAAGTGGTTACTGTATATTTTCGTATGTGGTTATGTTATATTTCCGCAGATTAAGCTACATTTGTCCTTTTTGTACAGTGCGTTGTATTAGTGAATTTAAGTAGCAATTCATTATGAGAATGAAATAGTATAAGCTAAGGAATTCTGTAAGAAAGGCAATGCATTTTAAACTTCATACATTTTAAAAGAGATTATTTTGAAAAGTAAATTATTTAAATTTCTTATTTTCTTGAAAGAATCTCGATACATAATCTATAAAACGTCTAAGAGAAAAATCAGTTCTATAGTTCAATGTTACCTTTTCATTTAAAAAAAATTAGTTATCGACAGATTTTTAAACTACATTCATGCTGAATGTCGCATAGTTAATAAATTACAACTCTTAATTAGATTATCTATTTACTTACCTCATACATATATTTACATTCACTGTCTTCTTACTTATACGTTTACATACTGCGTGCATAGTTTGGATTAATATATATCTTATAATACACGAATATCCTAACATAAAATAGATATAACAAGCAATTTTTAAACAAATGAAACTAATAGCCAGTAATGAGCAATCTTCCATAATCCTGATTCTACTAAAACTAAATAAATGTGTTATTTGATTCAAATCTTTGTAGCGTCGATTATTATTATTATTATTATTATTATTATTATTATTATTATTATTATTATTATTATTACTACTTTAGATTAATAGTATTGAAGTTAATCAGTAATAACTTCTTATCTCCAATAAAATAATACTACACTGAGAATTTTTTTGCATGATCATGTTACTTTTATCAGAAATAACACAACATTTTACCGAAAACCAAAAGAAACAAACAATTCTGTCATTGTAAAGGAGTGAAGAAATTTTTCGCATTCAATCATTAAAGTAACTGGCAACTTTTTATTACTTTAGTGGCACAGAAGGCACTATCATTTTAAATTCTATGAAAATAAATTTCATAATCCACAATTTTCATTAAAAAAAAAAAATAAATAAATAAAAAACCTTGAGAAAACATATTTAACATCCCATTAAATCTCACAAACACGACAGAGAAAATCTGTGTAGCAAACCTTATTAAAACAAATAAATTATCAGCGTTCAAATATGCAGATATGGGATTAAGAGGGTGAAATGACATGCAGAAAAGTTATTCTAGGATTTTATGAAAAATCCAACTTTACAAAAAGCCATATCAATCGACCTTGAAAATGAAATAGTTTCGTTGAAGAAATGGTAGAAGTGAATTTGTAATTCTACAAATATTTAAATAAGATTTAAAGTACCTAAAAGATTTTCAAGCTAATATTCCTTTAAAGAAAAGTGAAAAAATAAATTATTTTAAAGTGTCGGTAAAATTTAAGTAAATACTTATTAAAGTGTTAAAAGAGAAAGAGAAAATTCTTTGAAACTTTAATTTTATGTTTTATGAAATTCAAGCACATTTTAAGCGATGGGATAACAGGTTTACAGTTAAGTAAATGTCTTTTCCTTGAATAACCATTAAAGATCTCGTTTAAACCTTTTTATTTTATACAGTAAAGAAATAAATTAAAAGCTTAATTTAAAACATGGAAAAAATAAGCGCATTTAAGTTTTCATGAACATTTAAAGCAAGCATCAAAACAGTTGTCCAAAAGCTTTCCTTTTAACCTTACAAAAAAAGATAAATAAATTATTTTGTTTAAAATTTCATTATATTTACACAAATATTTATTAATAAACGCTAATAAAATAAACTATTTTGAAGTTTTAACTGTATGCACATTCTTGTAATGAATAAAATCTCACAAACCGCATGAAAAAATCCATGCAGAAAATCTTAAAGAATAAAATAAATTTAAACCATTCAAACATGCAAATATGAGACTAAGATATGGGAAGATATTTAAAAAGTTATTTAACTTTTATTGAAATATTGAAATCGGTATAGAAAATCCTCATGAGGATAATATAGTTCAATCTGAAAAATTTTAAGAAATTTACAATTTTAGAAATTTCACTAAGCATTTGTAAGAGAATGCAAATTTTTATAATATATAAGAGGATAAAATAGTTCAATTTTTGAAATTATTTTTCATTATTAAAATGTGCACAAATACTTCAATTTAACATACTTAAAATAAACTTAAATAAAAAAAATATTTTTAGTTTATCTGTAATTTTCACACACACTCTTGGAATTCATAAAAATCTCAAAAGCAACATAGATAAATTCCATGCATTAGATTTTAAAGTACAAAATAAATTTAAACCATTAAAATATTTGGATATGAGATTAAGAGATAGGAAGATATTTAAAAATTAATTCGACCTTCATGAGAAATCAAAATATTCAAGTAGGTATAGCAAAGCATCGCGAAAATCAAATAATTCAATTTCAGAAATTTTAGAAACTTACACAAATATTAAAAAGAGAATATAAATATTTATAAAATATAAGAGGACTAAATGGTTCAATTTTACAAATCTTAGAAATTTACAATTCTAGAAATTTATATAAAAATTTATAAGAGAATATAAATATTTATAATATATTACTAATTCCAAGATTGTCTGTGAAAGGTACAGATAAAACATCACAATATGTTTTATATAAATAAAAAATAAAAAACATACATTTATTCTACTTAAATAGGTGTCACAAACAAAAAACCAAAATATGTTGACATGTTTCGGTTCAATAGTAAAAACCGTATTCATAACACACATAATCAATAGAAATGAATGACACTGGGTACCAAAAAATAATCTAAAAACCAAAAAACATAAAAATGCAAACACTGCGCCCTCTATGATCTCAAATAGCCTACGCTACCGCTGAGATCATAGAGGGTGCAGTGTTTGCATTTTTATGTTTTTTGGTTTTTAGATTATTTTTTGGTACCCAGTGTCCTTCATTTCTATTAATTATGTGTCTGTTATGAATACGGTTTTTACTATTGAACCGAAACATGTCATCATATTTTGGTTTTTTATTTGTGACACCTATTTAAGTAAAATAAATGTATGTTTTTTTATTTTTGATTTATATGATAAGAAAGGGTGAAGTAAAATTTCTTTGGGTTTTTACGAAAACTTACAACAGTTTTTGACAATATGTTTTGTTATTTAATCTTATTAATAAATATTTGTGTGCATTTAAAAAATTTTAAATTATTTTTATTTTTTAAATGCACACAAGTATTCATTAATAAGGTTCAATAATGCACACAAGTGTTCATTAATTAGGTTAAATAACAAAACATATTGTGGTGTTTTATCTGTACCTTTCACACACAGTCTTGTAATAAGTACAAATCACAAAAGCTGCAGATATGAAATCCATGCAGCAAATTTTAAAGCACAAAATAAATTTAAACCATTCAAATATGAGGATGTGGGACACGAAGATATGAAGGTATTTAAACAGTCATTCGACTTTCATGGAAAATCAAAATATTCAAAACGGTATAGCAAAAAATCGCGAAAGTTAAATAGTTCAATTTCAGAAATTTTAGAAATTATTTTCGATTTTAGAAATTTATATAAACATTCATAAGAGAATATAAATATTTATAATATATAAGAGAATCAAATAGTTCAATTTAAAAATTTTAGAAATTCACAATTTTAGAAAGTACTTTCAGTTTTAAAAATGTACAAATATTTATTAATAAACTTAAATAAAAAATATTTTAAACTTTCAACTATACCTTTCAAACACTGTTACAATTCACGAAAATCTCACAAGCAGCATAGATAAAGTACATGCAGCAAATCATAAAAATAGAACAAATTTGAACTATTCATCTATGTGGATATGAGACAAAGAGATGGAAAGATATTTAAAAAGCCATTCGACTTTCGCAGAAAATCGAGATATTATGGGTATAGTAAAGCAACATGAGAATCAAACGGTTCCATTTTAGAAATTTTGGAAGAAGATTTAAGATTTGCTATATTTTTTTATATCTGCATTATAAAAGACAAACGTACCCGCACGTGACGCTGATTTCATTTTAACGGTGACGAAAGCAGACGTTTTAATTTAATTTTTATGAACTTTCAATTTTCAATTTATTTCAATTTTTATTTCAATTTTTATTTCAATTTTTTAAACTTCTAAATACCGCAATACTTTAATACTTTAATTTTACACCGTCAAATAGGCAAAATAAATGTACTTTCACATGCAATTTGTTTGAAAAATGTATCGCAATTTGTATGAAAACTGTATCGCGATTTGTTTGAAAACTGCATCGCAATTTGTTTGAAAACTGCATCGCAATTTCTGTAATTTTTATTGTTTTTAAAATAATTTTATGTATGATTTTTATCAAAACTTGTATCGCAGTCAGACGATTACGAGAGATAAATATCTTTGCACTTAAATTAGTATAAATAGGTCACCATTTGTCTCCAGCTCATATTGTATAACTGAAACATTCATGAACTATATAAATGAAAAATAAAATATAAATAAGACATAAATTTAAGTCATGTAATGGAATTTTGCGCTTAAACATTTGAAAGGAACAAAATAAAAAAGACTGATCATAAATAGCAATCTTAAATGATTTCGTCGGCTCTTAACTCTTGACTCCAATATAAAAATATCGCTTTGAATAAGTTTCGAAGCTTTATTTGAGCGCATTATGGCAATTTTTCATATAAATATAGTTCTGGTATTGTTAGACAGAATTCTAAAAATATATATTAAATGTAAAAAATATACTAGAATTATCCATTTAAAACAAAAATACAATACACCAGTGTTGAATCAGACACTTTTCTCCGGGAGGGATTTCTATGTCTCCGGGAGGGACAGTATTGAGTTCTGGGGGAGATTACTTTTTGACCATTGAAAACACAAAATCTTAAATTTTCCGAAGGGGGGACATCTTATTGCTCCGGGGGGGGAATGCCCCCCGGGCTACCCACTGAATTAAACACTGTAGTACACCCGTGCGAGGCTTTCTCACTTTAATCATTGAGATTGTTTGCCGATACGTTTTCTCACTAATTTTTGATTAATTGTAATTTGTTTTATCAAACAACGTGTTTTTCCGATATAGCGGCTTTTGCTACCGCGGCTATTCGTATATCAAAAGTTATTCGTAAGATATTTCGAAAAATACTTCATTCATCTGTGTAACTTTAGTATGCGCAGAGAAAAAATGATGTTAACATAAAAAATCTATACAAATGATGGTTTTCACCTGTGACGGTGAATTGTATACCCAGGTTCACAATATGAGTAAGAGGAAAAAAACTCCAACACAAAAATTTAGAGGACTTACTTCTTTATTATGAAACTTTTAAAAAGGAGGGGCCATGAGAGTACAGTGGGACGGGGAGAAGTCAAACACAAGACTGCCCGACGGGGCGGCCCCGAAGGGCAGAGAGCTGAGGTCCGTCACGCTCAAGATCAGAGGGAGTAGTGGTAAAATATTCATTACAATCACTCACTCATTGGCGAGATGAATAGGAACATATGTACTGTATTGGCGATGAATATTGGTGGCGTGGACAAAGGAATCAGAAGCATCCCGAAGTATTACATAGAACTCAAACTAACGCCATGGCGTGCTATATGGTTACACGTATCTTAAAATTCCTGCGGTAAGGGAAAGTGGCTAAAGAAATAGTTAACACGTGATATTACATGATCGTTATAGATTTAACGACAGCTGAATTAGTCAGCAAGGGGCGGCATATGGCTTTTATCCGACAAACAGAAGGGTGAGAATTGAATACTAATGCAAGCCCAGAGGCTGGGAAAATATGCATTAGATATCGTCGGCTGCAAAGCGAAAAGACATTCATTTGTATTTTATTCTTTTCCTTTATTTCAATGGAAAATAGCTGCGGTTAAGATCTTTTTCTATCTTGTGAATTTGAAAGACAGAAAAAGGAACCGAGATAAATGATGTCTGCATTTGAAAAGAACATTAAAAAAGTAAAAGCGAAACTTACAGTAGTGAGAGGGGGGGGGAGAATGAATAAAGACATATGAAATTAACTCTAAAATGTCAAATTTAAACTAAATATTTTATTTGAAGGGGGGGGGGGAAGAATAATGACAATTTATAATAAACCAGTAAGGTTAAAAGTTGATTTTTTGAGGGGACAGGAGGAATAATGAATATATAACGGTAAAGCCGTTATATATATCACCCATTACCATCAGAAAAAAAACTGTGAACCTTGTAGAACAGTTTTTTTTTATGTTTGAAGATTACTTTGTCCACCCCATACGTATAAGTATTTAAAACAGACATAACATAATAACAAAAATAAGCCTCCATATATATATATATATATATATATATATATATATAACATATAACTGTGTGCTTGCAATTCTTTAAATGTTTGCATAAAGCAAAACTTTTCAGGTCATGATAAATGGCGCTTTTATTTTAATTCTTTTCTTGGTATTCATTAGTCCTAACAGTCACCATGAAAGAGCAAATAATATTTTTGTATTTAACAGGATTTTTTTTAAATAGCTTTTTAGTATTTGATTAAGAGGCTGGTACCAGCATTTTTCATGACCAAAATAAGAGAAGTAAAATTTTTTTAGTAACTTTTTATAATATCTTCTCAAAATAAAAATAATATAATATAAATGCAAGCAACAAAAGACACAGATACTACTTTAAAATGAAATAGAAAATAAATGACATATGCATGTCTGTGAATAAAAGCTAAATGAAGTAATATAAAAAAATAAAAAAAGTAGAAAATTGGTTTTCGTGCACACCGCACAGGACTACAAAAGAACGGGATGCATATAGCATGCCTTTGAATGGGTGTAGCCCTTATTCTTGTTAAGAAACAAGTGTGATGGCGTCACTTTAGAACATCAGTCCTAGGGGGGGAGGGAGTTATGAGACCCATACATCAAGTGACACATAGGTCCCTGCTCCCTAAAGATCACATTGATCTTCAAAGGAGCATGCGTCAATGTATCATATAAAAAGTTATGTTTGTTGAATTGAAACAACAATTCGAGGGTTTTGTCTCTCTACACAATGAAGTTTGGACGCTTAGGGCAAAAATTTTGAACGGGAACAAAACTTCAGAGGGGATAAATTAAAAATAATAAAAAAAAACTGAGATAAATATCTCACATATCAAAGGTAAAAGGTCAATCTGAGGTGTGGAGAGACTGGTGACATGATCGGGTAAGTATAACAACTGCAATTGGTTTTTTTTTTTTAAATACATTCTAACTTTGTATTCCTTACAATGTATCGAGCAGGATATGAACTGTATGTGTATTGTATAACCTTAGCTAATGTTTTAACCTTTAGTGTAACTGCACTAGGTTACTAATGCTACAAACCAAATTTTTTTTTTTTTTTTGTGAAGTTATGTTATTACAAGAACGACATAATATCTTAGACGTGTTTATTGTCTAAGTGAAGCTTAACCAGAGATTTTATTTAATCTCCAAATTTAAAAGAAAACGTGTAATTATGTACATGTAGAAAACCAAAACAAATGTGATGAAAACAATAAAAACATCATAAGTTTGAAATTTAAAGAAAATGCATGTGAAGGGGTAGCATCCTGTAAACTGGGCATTCTTTGTTGTGAAACAAAGTGATGGTGACATGAAATGTCATGGCATAAAAGAAATCTAATAATAAAAGAAAAATTAAGAATCTGTTAAAACTTAACTTTTTAAGAAATGTTTAATTTGTGAATATCATGTGAGGTCAAAAGTAGTTCCTGGTATAATGAGAACAAAAAAAAAAAGAAATATCCTAATGTGTAACGTTGAAAACTAGAAACAAAATATTTTCAATTGTGTATAATGTATGTTTTTTTTTTTTTTTTTTTACCAAACAAAATATCAATGAACTAAATTGTAATAACAATGAACTAAGTTGTAATATCAGTGAACTAAATTGTAAGTGTATCTCTATGAACCAAAGAAAAAAATGTGTATTTCAATGAACGAAGCAAAGAAAAAGTATTTCACAATGAACTAAAACAGTGTATGTCAGTGAAAAAAGGGAAAATTTCAACGAGTTAGATGTATGTTTGTGAACACAGCAATCTAAGTACCTCAATGAACAAAGTGTGGGCAAGTATTTCACTGACTTAAAGTGTAAAAGTAATACGATGAACTCAAATGTGTGTTAAAAAAAATGAAACATACTATGAACTCATGTGTCTAACAAAAAAATTATTCCAATGAACTAAAGTGTCTACCAAAACAAAAATTGGTATGAACTAATCTGCAAAACAAATCACAAGAAAGAAAACAAACTATAAACTAATATGTGTAAGGAAAAATTCTATGAACTAAGTATTGTCATGAAAGAAAAATGATAGTGCAATTGGTCCCTAAAGTACACAAAGAATTGACAATGCTATGAACTCGTGTAAAGTGTTTTTTTCTATGAACTCAATGAACTATGAACTCAGTTGTGTAACTATGAACTAATTAAACTATGAACTCAGTTGTATGAACTATGAACACAAACTCATTGTGTACATATGGAACCAAGAGCATTGTATCACAAGTACAAAAATGCTTCGTCTAAAGTTAAAACAAACAAACTAAAAAAAATTGTGCTTTTAAGTAAAGAAAAGTGAAAAGGATAAAATGTAACCAGGAAATTCTACTTGTCTGATAAAATGTAACCGAATAAACCAAACTAAGATTAACAAGTCAAATTATATCCAAATTTCTAAAAATAAATCTAAAAATGTAACTAGTGTAATGATGAATTTTTAAACTTGAATTAATGTGTACTCTTTCAGTAACAATCTTCAAAAAGTGAAAAATATATAGTCTGATAACGCGCATCAGAAACGATTTCACTTTTGCTCCAATTCGACATTCATTTAACTATTTGCCGGCTAAATAATCAAATGAAAAAGCAACTCACTGTACACTTGTGTTTATAATAAAAAAATCTTGAAAGAATTAAGTTAACTTCAAACTTCAAATCAGTATAAATGATGCTGTCGAAAACTGACATATGTATGTAAATGTATAAGAAAATGAAAAAAAAACTTTAAAAGGAATGCTGTTGATAGTAACGCCTTCACAGTAATGTGTGTTAAATAAAAACGAAAAATGTAAAATGTATGTTACATTGTTTTGTTTTTTTGTTTCCTAAAAAGGAAGCTGTATGAGATGTTTATGGGAATGTATTGCAGCTGTATACTTTTTCTCGCATTTGCTTGATGAATTTTTTTAATGATGGACAATAAGGTGCATAGGCATTGTGGAAAAATATCAAAGTTGGTGTTGTTGCTATCATTATTTCTAATGCAATTAATGCATTTTGGAGGATTTCTACACTGAGGGTCAATGTGTGGCAAGGCCCACACAGAGCATCGAATGTCATTATAACACGAAATTGCAAGATGATCATTGTATACTTGACACTTGAAACAACGTCTAACATTTATATATGGTTTAACAGGGTACGGTTTTGATTGTATCATAATTTCCCTATGCATTAATAATTGCCTAGCATCCTGTGGTGCAAGCTCCAAGATCCAATTAAAGGACTTAATATGTAGGAGCTTGTACTTTTTAACAAAGTGAAACTCAGGTTCAGGTATATGGATTAAATCTGAGATACCAAACAAGATATCAGGAATATTTAAATTTTCAGGGAGGTTACAAATAATGACACGAATAGGTTTAGTTACATTAACTTTAGCAGGGGATGAGGACTTTAGAGATGAATCGCTAATATCTGTAAATTTTTCATTGTGCTTACCTTGAGTGTGCAGGTCGGAGCTAAGATATGTGTCTTTTTTATCATTTTCCAGTTGTGGTAACTTTTCTTGTTTACACATATAAGAGGGGACAGTTTGAGTTGATTTATGTAGGGCAGATGGAGGGAGTTTGTTGTTGACATCTACCACCTGATCACCCATAGTCTTACTACATTTAGTACGCTTCGTCTTACTTTTCTGTTGGCCTGTGATTTCATGTAATCTCTCTATAAGTTTCTGATTTACAAGAAATAAATTATCTTTGTCCTGTTTTAATTTGGAATAATCATCTTTTAGAACATTAAAGTTTAGTTTAAGCACATGAAAATTGAATTTAATGATCTGAAGAAAATCTATAATATTTTCAGACAAGGATGCAACATTTTCGGTCTTAAGTGAATTTTGAATAGATGTGGCTTCCATATTAATGGAATCCGAATATCTTAATAATATCTCCTCGAAATAATCTACCCATGGAGATACAAAAACGGAGTGATTAAAGTCACTAACAGAATTTTCATCATTTGCTGCCATATTTTAAAAATAAACTGGTGAAGTGTCTGTTATATCCAAAACCATTGTTTTTTATCTCGCTTTATTTAATTTCTGTTGTTTACTTTTGTGAACATCCAGAATGGAAAAAAAAATAAAAAAAAGAGGAATTTTTTTTTTTTTTTTTTTTTTTGAGAGAGAGAGAGAGCAACACAAATAATGCAAAATAAATAATACGAGTATTTCAAAAAGGTGTAAGTATGCAAAAACTCTAGTTATCAGAAATGAAATGCATGCACATAAAATAAAACACAATAAGTTGCATAAATAAATTATACACAAAAGGAAAAATGAAGGGGGGGGGTGTAAAAAAATGAGTGTATCAATCACAAGATTTCTGAAAGTTAAATTTCTGTCTACATCCAGTTGGATTAAAGTGTCCGAAATTCAATAAAATTTAAAAAAAAACTAAATTGTAATTCTGGTTTAAAAAAAAAGCAAGCAAGGTCAGAGTGGAGCAACATATTCTGCGAATAAGTGTGCAAATATCACACACAAGTGAAAATGTGCAAACGTTGTGAGCGAAATATGCACATATTTATATAAAAATATCAAATACTACAAAACTTGGAGCAGAGACTTTTTTGTTGCATATCGTTAAAATAAGTATACCTTCAAAATATGGCAGTGGGGTTAAAGGGTTAAATTATAGATTTTTAAATGCATAAAGAAAAATATCTTAAGAAAAAAAAACAGAGCACAACATAGCATGCATATGCAATTTCATGGAAAAAAATGAGAATACTGTCATAGTTTAAACGCAAAATTATAATAACTGAAATATTAATAAAAGTATAATAAAAATATCAATTCAACTAGCATATGCACTTATGATTATTATTATTTTTTTTAGAAACAAAAACAGTCCGAAAGGAGAGAAACGAAACTAAAATGTTATAACTATTAATTATATTTTAAAATTTGCTTAGAAGTAATTTCTCCGTTCAAGCTGACACAAAATAAATTTTTGACACTGAAATTGTTATGAAAGTACAAGTATGAATAGGGAACAAAAATAACATGAAAAGAAACTGGTAATTTACTGAAATTGAAAAGAAGGAAAATAAAAAGAACTAAAACAATTTACAGTAATTAATTTAATATAAAAACATTCCCTGTTCATACTTAAAATGCAACATGTGTGTGGTTTTTTTTTGTAGAAAAGTATCGTGACACAAGTGTTTTCATTGAATCCGATCAAGTAGGTATGTCACTTATTTTGTAGAGAGCATTCATTTTAAGCATGAAAACAGATCGAAATGAAAAAACAACGCCTTCCTTTTTTTTAAAATTAAAATGATTTCAGTAACAAACTGAAACGGGTAAATTTTGAAAACCGGTGGATATGATTAACGTTCTGTTATCAAACTTTGAATGCTATAAAAATGTTGAATGGTAGATGACACATCATGTGAAGTATGATTTAGTACATTCTTTTTGAATGCAGAGTGGTTTCCTTTTTTTTTTTTTTTTTTTTTTTTTTTTTTTTTTTTTTTTTTTTTAACTTGAGCACTTGCTCATCACTGAGGTGTAATTTTTTTTATTATCTTGATAACACACCACAAAAGGAAAACATTATTCCTCTTAATCATGGCACAGTCGGTGCATTCTTTTTTTTTTAGAAAAATTGAAGATATCACCACAAAGCACAAAGTAAATCGAAATTCTTTTACTATTGCTTCGGACACAATTTGTTATACCTAACACAAGATGACACTTTCGCGACTTGCAGCACTGAAAACTTTGTTTAAAATGTGTGTTACTTGTGCGGATAATTCATACCACAGCTAGGTGAGGACTTTTTCACAAAATATTTTTTTTTAGGAAACTATCTGGAGTCGATGTACGTTCAGATGGCACTTTTTTTTAAACACAAATATCAAACACACTGATGGAGATTCCCTTGGATATGGTCGCACTAAAAATATTATTTCACAAATGGAACAGAGCGTTATCGGAGACACAATTTTACACTAAGCGGTCACACGGAATGGAAGAGTTGACGGGGTGGTAATTTTAAATGACCACACATACCTCACAGAACCGACGGAGCAGCGGATAGTTCAGCTGTCATTTTTTTTTTTTTTTGATTGAATAGCACTTCTTGGGTGAGTCTTTGGAGAAAAACAGGAGAATTTTGAGTCCGAGAACATCAGCCAATATGGGGGCAGTCAAAGGAGATCGCATCTGAGAAGGTAGAATCAGAATGAGATGAGGGATCGCCGATAACGAAGGCACAATAGTCCATCAGGGCATCGAGTGCAGGGAAGGGAAAGTCCCGTAAAGATGACGCCGGAGAATGAGTGCTCGGAGTCGGATGAGGAAGCCGGAACTCCAGTGGGAAAAGAAAATCTGTCATAGGTCGTTCACGTCGCAGATAAAAAAAGTGAAACGGAATGAAACTTCTCCCCGTATTTTTTTTAATGCTGTTGGAGAAAAAAAACTGGGCAACGGCGCCAAATTTATGTGACGGTGAATTGTATACCCAGGTTCACAATATGAGTAAAAGGAAAAAAACTCCAACACAAAAATTTAGAGGACTTACTTCTTTATTATGAAACTTTTAAAAAGGAGGGGCCATGAGAGTACAGTGGGACGGGGAGAAGTCAAACACAAGACTGCCCGACGGGGCGGCCCCGAAGGGCAGAGAGCTGAGGTCCGTCACGCTCAAGATCAGAGGGAGTAGTGGTAAAATATTCATTACAATCACTCACTCATTGGCGAGATGAATAGGAACATCTGTACTGTATTGGTGATGAATATTGGTGGCGTGGACAAAGGAATCAGAAGCATCCCGAAGTATTACATAGAACTCAAACTTACGCCATGGCGTGCTATATGGTTACACGTATCTTAAAATCCCTGCGGTAAGGGAAAGTGGCTAAAGATATAGCTAACACGTGATATTACATGCTCGTTATAGATTTAACAACAGCTGAATTAGTCAGCAAGGGGCATATGGCTTTTATCCGACAAACAGAAGGGTGAGAATTGAATACTAATGCAAGCCCAGAGGCTGGGAAAATATGCATTAGATATCGTCGGCTGCAAAGCGAAAAGACATTCATTTGTATTTTATTCTTTTACTTTATTTCAATGGAAAATAGCTGCGGTTAAGATCTTTTTCTATCGTGTGAATTTGAAAGACAGAAAAAGGAACCGAGATAAATGATGTCTGCATTTGAAAAGAACATTAAAAAAGTAAAAGCGAAACTTACAGTAGTGAGAGGGGGGGGGGGAAGAGAATGAATAAAGACATATGAAATTAACTCTAAAATGTCAAATTTAAACTAAATATTTTATTTGAAGGGGGGGGGGAGAATAATGACAATTTATAATAAACCAGTAAGGTTAAAAGTTGATTTTATGAGGGGAGAGGAGGAATAATGAATATATAACGGTAAAGCCGTTATATCACCTACATTCTGTAATTCGGGTTTATCCACTTATGATATTGAAAGAACAAGATTTCAGATGCGTCACACTACATAATCCGTTAACAGGTAAAAATCAGTCAAAAAATTCATAACTGTTTTTCAGAAAAAAATACATTATGCTATGAAAAATGATTTCGCATCCAACCACGTTTTAAAAAATTATTTGGTGAAAATTACATTTACATGAAATCCAATAGCATCAAAAGTACAGAGAAGAGAAAATTCATGAATCACATTATACCACATTAAATACAAAACTAGTCAGATGTGCCAGTCACAAAACTTTCTTCTTTTTCATACATGTTACTATTTCAAAAAATTGTTATACATATTAATACATTGTATCTATTATATTACATTGTTGTCATTTATCGGGTGTCCTAAAAAGGACTGACTGATTTTAAAATTCAATAACATAGTCGTTCAGTCCAGGCCGAAACTGACGTCACTCAGCATTTATGCGAAGAAGGGAGATTAAGGCTGTGGAGTGGGTCTTATTCTCCAATACAGTCTTGCTCTTAGGGGCCGATTCTGAACTCAGTCGACATGGGCCGGGTCCAGATAGATTTTTCGCTGTTATCGAGACCAGATTGACTAATCAGAAGTCTGCCTTTTTGCGAACTTTTTGGCGTTTGCAAAAATGCAGGCTTCTGATTGGTCAATCTCGTTTCGTTAACAACGAAAAATCTATCTGGATCCCAGCCATAATGTGTTGTTGCCATGGAAATAAGGAATTCTTCCATGTAACTACAGCATTAGGAATTGAGCATGAATTTAGCAAGCAGTATTCGAGTTTGCAGACAATTTTACATTTATGAAGCTTTATTTTCCAGGATTAACTTATTTTTTATTGTCTGACTTAAAAAATATTTTATTAATCGTATTCTAAAACTATGTAAAAAGATTTAGTATTTTTGTTGCTGTTGCTGCTGTTTAAAATTTCATAACTTTTGTTAAATTCTAAGAAATTTTAGATCTTTTAAGTGCCACGGTGACTGACACTGAAGCTGAAATATGTACAATGTTTTAAGTAATTTTTAAGAAAGTATAATCCTGTAATAAATAAAAGGTAAGTAAATTTTAAATAAATTTTGCAGTAATTATTTAAAACAATATATATATATATTTAGTTTTATATCATATTTTAGACCGTCAGTCATCGGTGAATGGCTCGTTCTAAACGGAAAGTTCAGTGTCTGCCACCGGTGACTGACGTGGTCTTAACGTGTTAAGAAAGTTAAACAGTAGATTTTTATGCATCTCTCTATTCTAAAAAAAGTAACTACCGCTGTCACCGCCGCCGCCGGTTTTGAATTTTTTGTAACTGGAGGTATTTCTTCGTTAATATTGAGAAAAATAATGCATACAAAAATATGAAAATCAGTGGTTTTATACAGAAATGTTTGATAAACACGCTGATGCAGACAGTTTTCAAATCGAAGAATTATTTTAAGAGATATTTGATGCTAAAGTTGGACAAAATCGTTCCACTAAAAAAGTTTTATAGCAGCAAAAACTATACATCGGAATTTAATAATTTTTAGTTCATTTTATACGTTATAATTTCTCGGTGTGCAGAATTGATTTATTTTTTTAATATGACTCATTTTTCGAGGTTTTATATCTATTTTAAATTCAAATTTTCAGCATTTCGAGAGATATTTTTTACAGATTTTAGAAAGTGATATTAATTTAAACTGTTGCCAACTGTATAAACAGCGGAAACAATAATGTTTGCTTAAAATATATATATATATATATATATACATTTATACGTGTAATAAATTAAAAATTTATTTACACGTGACTATTATAAACAGAAAAAAACATTTGGAATTAGAATTAAATAATTATGCACAAAAAGCAGGAACTTATTAAAAATTACGTCATAAAAACTATAATTACACGTGAATTTTAAGAGAGAAAGGAATTTGTAAAATATTAAATTTATTAACATGCGTTAGAAGTCTTAAATAGGAGAAATTACGTCATATTTACGTCACATTACAGTTATTACATAAAATGAACACAAAATTATATTGCAAAACGGTTTAAATTTACAAATTGCGCTAGACATTTATTTGATATTTTGGAGGATATTTTTCAACTATTTTTCTTAGGAAAGCGCAAATAATATTTTATTTCTAACACAAGTATTTTCACGTGAATATTAAAAAGAGAAAGAATAGTTTGGTCAAAATTACGTCAGATTAAAAACGATTAATTTAAAATGTCTCATTTAAAAGAACTTTCTTTTCGCTTTGCTTGAAAAATACCGGGAGACAAAGATTCTGTTTACTTAATTCTTTTTATATTAGCTTATTTTGAAATGTTGTTACACGTGTCTAAGAAATCAAGTTATTTTTATTTCGACGTTTTATTTGTATTTTTAATAATGTTGTACTAATTTATTTGTTCTTTCGTTATTTAAAATAAAAATTATGTCAATTTGTATAATTTGGCGAGTGGTTTGGTGATTTATATAATTTGGCGAAATTAGTCGCCGGGATAATCAAGTAGTACCGCAACGGATTTGGCGTTAAAATTTCCCCAATCAAAGATAAATGAATAGAAATCCGTTTATAGGGAGATCGCCACTGTTTTTTAAATTATAATTCAATCTTTCGAAATCTTTTTAAAGCCGATCACATTAGCGTGCATTTAGAGTCTGCGGTGTCTGGACGGGGGTTGGCGAGCGTAGCTCGTAGGGGGCCGAGCCCCCTAGTGTTTAAAAAAATCGTGGAAAGGATTTATACATTAGAACAAAGAATATTTATAGAGTTGGAGTGCCACCTCTTGGTTCAAAGCATAATAAAAACAAAAGCATTTTGTTCTACTATGTATATGATCTATTAAGTAATTTATACTCAACAAGTAATAGGTAAAAAATTAGTTAAGATTTAAAAAGCGAACCGTATTTGAAAACTCGCATCCAGCACCTACTGTTAACAGATAGTACTGTAACCTAATTATTTTATGTGTGCCTGAAAATGAACGATGAATATTGCAAACCCTATTGTATAGTAAGCATCTTGTGGTGTACCTCAATAACTCATATGAATTTTGATATGTTTGAAATAGCGTATAATCATTAAAATACACCGCAAACGATTTTTCTTCATAGACCATAATGTAAGGGAATTCTTTTGAGTGTCCCTGTAAATAAACCATAAATGGTACGCACTTCATTTTCAATCCGAATATGCCATGGTAAACTTCAATAAAGTATATCATTTGCATGGCAATCTGAATATATTTACGCGAGTTAGAGCACGGCCAAACGACCAGACAAGCCAAGGGCATAAACACTTTTTAACTATGTTGGAAACTCTTAAAGGAGAAATTTGATTGATAAAGAGATACCCAGTTTAAAAAAATCTTAACCTTATTGGAATGTAAAAAGAACGTTTATTTAGAACGTTGATGTAACATATTTCGATTTCGAAGAAATCTTTTCCATGGAAACAATGTTTGTCGCTATTGTTGCACTGACGCCAACAAAATCAAAATCATATCGACTGAGTTCAGAATCGGTCCCTGAGAGCAAAGCTGAATGAGACCCACTCCATAGCCTTCATCTCCTTCCTTCGCATCCATGCTGAGTGACGTCAGTTTCGGCCTCAACTGAGCGCCTATTGCTCTCAGCGCTACCTATTGTCTGTAATTCGAACTAAAATCGAGAATCACAGTAAAAAACTCACCGTTTGCAAGTTATTGAATTTTAAAATCAGTCAGTCCCTTTTAGGATACCCGGTAAGTTGCCATACGTATTTCATGCATAACGTCTTATTACACACGAAATAAAAAAGAGTGACTATTCACTCTTCCGGAATGAACAGTCACTCTATCGCAGAGTCAAAATATGCCCAACCTCTTTAGAGTGACTATTAGTCACTCTGAGCAAAAGTGAAATTTTTGACTTTCTGAAAGAGTGAATAGTCATTCCTGGAAAGTGATTATTCACTCTAAACAGGGATGTAATACTCACTCTTTCGGAGGAGTGACTATTCATCTTTCTAAAGGAGTGCGTTTTTTCACCCCTGGTAGAAGTGAATGGTCACTCTTTCATAGAAGTGAATGTTCATTTTTTATGGAGTGAATTCTTTTTTTTATTCTGCTTTTGTGGACATTTAAAAAGAATCACATCTTTTACAGCATGCTGTTAAAATAGATACAAGCGTGGTAAAGATTGGAATAAAATGCTTTATTAGCAATATTTATTTAATTCATAGTTTGTAACACTAATTGAACTTTTAAGGAAAAATTCAGTTAAATGTGTGTATGAATGAAATTACATTACTGACAGAAAAAAATACTAAAATATTTTATTACAATCTTATCCCTTGTGTTTGCTTTCATTACATGCCCTATAAATATATGATAATTTTAAAATGCTCATAAGGGCAAGTAATTAACCGAAATATTAATCAGTTAATGTTATTTTTTTTTTCTCAGATACCCATTTAGTATTTTTAAAATTCCCGTGATGTACGTTAATTATGTTCTTTTTTTTTCATGTGTAATTCAAATTTGAAATATTTAGACCTCAGAATTCATTGCTAATGAATTTAAATTTAATCACACGTTATTATTTATTGTATTTTAGTTACTTTTAAAGTTTTATCAATAACTGTATAATAGGTGGATGTTATATGATAAACAACGTGTGATTTCATTTTAATTTTTGCTTTAAATATAAGATCTTATCTTTTTAGAGTTGTCTTGCATAACCCTAATTGTTTTAAAATATTTTTAATTTTTTTCACTAAAAACACAATGTTTATCAACTCAAATATTGTTTAATAAGTTCTAAGCTTGATCTAAATATTAAGAATATGTAAGATTTTTTTTTTATGAGTTGTGATCTGTCATTGTTTTATTAAATATTAACATAAAGACTAGATTTTTATGTTCTGTGGAATATGTTTATATTTTTCTTTTAAACATATTCCTTAACTTAATCACGTTTTCTAATTTTCTTCCGCTATTGATAAAAAATAGATATTAATATAACGCTTATTTATGGAACGACATATGATAAGCAATATTTAATTTAAAAGTTTTATTCCCGTATATATTTTATATTGGGAATATGAGCTAAATAATTTCGCATCTTTTACAGAAATAATTAATCAAGGAAATAGAAAAAAGAAGGAAATATAAAAAGAAAAGAAATGACTGCATATGTACTGTCATGTTTTTCTTAACTGTTCATATTGTTAGAAAAAAAATTCCAATGTAAAAAGTAGTTATTTATCTCTTTAAAATATATTCAATCTTATATTATATAAGTGATACTGTGAATATTAGAAAATATATACTAAAGTACTTTTATCTCTAAACCTCATATCAGGCATAAAAAACACTTTTTTCATGCTTAAATATTATGTTTTATTTTTAAATGCCAATAATTACGAGTATCATTGCTATTTAACTCATAAACATAACATACAAATTCTACCAGGAATAAAAGATTAAAATAAATAAGACTTACCTTTACGTTCCATAAATAATCACTTTTATAATTTCCATATGTTTTAATCCTAAAATGACGGACGCCTTTCTCTTATCTTAAAAAGAGCTTCGCAGACGCTTTGTCTGTTCAGATTAGCTGGTGAGTAATACGAATACATAAAATTAAAGATCGACGGAAACTTCGGTTTCCTTTTCGTCGCAAAATCTGAGTTGCGCCAAAAATTCGTTTTCGTTGAAAATGTTGCCAAAAATTCGGCCGGAACGAAACTCGACCGAAACTATCTCATTAGAAGTCTCATTTCTTCCTTTGAAAGTTTGCAATATTACCCTTTGATTTGAGCTGTATCGGCTCAAATGAGACACTCTGTATTTAATACTTTGAACTTCACTATGTATAATTATCAGTCATAACAGACTAGAGACGTGAGTAAAAACAATAATGCAAGCAATGCATATATGACTCAACGTTGAAGATAATTTTTCGTGCGCTCGGGAAAAACTGCAAATATCAGTAATAGAAATTTGAAACCGCAAAACTGTTTCGAAGAATGTTCTGTCATTCTTTTTCCTTTATGAATTAATTACATTTAATTTTATATGAAGATGAAAAGTTCCATAAACAATCAATTTAATAATATCCGTATATTTTAATTCTAAAATGGTGGACGTCTTCCTCTTATCTTAAAATAGCGTCGTAGACAAAACTGTTCTGATTGGCTGTATATCCCAATAGTGAGTATTGTACCCATACAATACTCACTCCTGCTTATAGTGGATAGTTACTCAAGGAGTGCGTTTTAGTACCTAATTTCCAAGGTTGCATTATGAAATGGAGTTTTTGAAAATTAAGAAGTGACATATTTTGGTGCATTTAATTATTTTACTCCATATATTGGTTTAAAGTTGAACGTAATTTTTTTAAGTGCATAATTCCAGGCTTTCACTTTGCCAGCGGAGTGAATTTTACTCCCCGACAACGGAGTGACACATTTCACTCTCGACAATGGAGTGAAATAGATCACTCCTTTCTAGGAAGTGGAAAATTCCACTCTTTAAAGAGTGTATTTTTATCAAATTCACTCTAAAAATGATTGAAAATGGCTGTCACTCTTTCAAAGAGTGAACTTTTCGCTCCCAATTTTAGAGTGTAATCACCTATGTTATAAATAATGTTTTAAATGTTGATACTCTATAATAAAGCTGAATTCTTATATAAGATTGAGAAAATAAATTACATTTATCTTATATTTTAGCCACACTTATTAACATTTTCAATTTCAATCAGAACTTATTTCAAAATTTGATATTGTAACTGAACTCTGTATAATAACTTCTACTTGACATATTTTAACTTTCTTTTAACTATATGCTATTCTTAACTATCTATTTTTTATATGAACATTTATGCATTTTTTTATAAAAATTATCATATTTCAATTATTTTTCTGAATATATCTAAATTTTCCGTATAATAATATAATACACAAAATATTTTCAGACCAGCACGGGATGGAATAAAAAATATTAACTTTTAAATTGCTTTGAAAATGAGGTGTTTGGTTAAAATGGTATATCTTATCGTATTTCTGTTTAAAATTACCATTTTTGCTTCGAATTTCTATTCAATATAAATAAAACTTTGCTTGTTTTATTTTTACCAGTTTCTAAAAGGATGTATTCCGAACGTAGATTTATAAGATAATTGCTAGCGGCTAATTTATGCTAAGTTATTTTTCAAAAGGAGAGGTTCTATTTCTTGAAATTAGATTTTTCACTTCTTTTTCATTTTTTGCATCCCTTAAGTGCGTAGTTTGTTGTCCTTAAGAAGTTATCTTGATATTTCAATTCCTTACAATAAAGAATGAAAATATGTTAGTGAATGCTACTGAATACAATAAGGGGCGGGAAGAAAAGCCAAAAGATCAATGACCGAGACAAATGACAAATTAGATTTTTATGTTATATTTCGTCTATTTGTTAACCAGCATTACAATCCTTCACAAGTTCTTATTATTACAAAACTGTTTCACGGAGAAATGGTAAATGCAGAAGCAATTTGGATGTCATATTTCGATTTTGAAATATTAGATCTTGACAGTTCAAATATTTGTTTTACAGATAATCTATTTCTTATTATCACTAAATTAAAAATTCCTATGTAAAACAATGTAACTAAGCAAAAGGCAAGTTTCAAGATTTTCAATATTCAAATTTAAAAAAAAATTACAAACAAAATTATTATGATTGCTTACTCCAAAAAGCGGATTTTTTAAGAATGGCGACAGTTAATTATGTGTAACATTTTTTTCTCTAAAAAATTTTATATTATTGGATTTATTGAATTTTTATAACGATTCAGTAAGTCGAAAAATAATCCAACTTAATAAGTTCAGTTCTTTGTACTTAACTAAAATGTATCTTTATAATGGCTTTTATTGAGAAATGGATGAACCTTAAACTTTATAAAGTATATCAGTATGTAGTTAAGTTATTGCATATGTAAAAAAAAAGCAATATTTCAGTTAGCATGCTTTTCGCCCGATTCATTCTAATATCACCATCATAATGATTTTTTTATTATTGAGTGAAAACTTATATAGACTCACCTAATATTTTTTTTTCTGGATAGTGAATTAAGCTCATCCGGCAAGCTTGATAGCGAAACGCTTATTTATGGAGCAAAATCGTAGATGCTAATAAATATTTTCCCTAGGCAGTGGAAAAGTCTCATCCATCAGGTTCGGAAACAAGGTATTTATTTATGTACAGTCGTGGAAAAAAAAAAGTAAACACTCCCTACTAACTCCTCAACAAATTATCGTAGAAGAAAGTTACTGGTACCGAACGATTGGAAATAATGTCTACTTTTAAATTATGTATATAAAATTTGCTTAGGGGGCCATCTATATATTAAAACGAACCATAACTTTGTTTTTTTCAATAGCAGTACACAATTCTGACAGCATAAATGAACTCTACACACTTCAATTAGCCTAAAAACGAATGTTTATGCAATTCGTACAATAAGTTTCCGAGAAATTAATTATTTTAAAACGAGCGTATTTTAAGGGCTGTATCCAAATTGAAGTTCCGTACTCGATTGTTAACCGAGAGAGCCGCTTTCTTGATCAAGACACCTTAAGCGCCACTCAAGGAGTCAATGAAGCCTGTTAGATTACAGTACAGCAGAATAAATTTCAAAATATCTACTCACTTCCATCATAGACGGCCCCTTAAACCATCATTTTGCCGTTTTTTAAGCATAATTTGAAAACTACTTGGAAGAAAAATGTGAAATTTTGTTTTTCCATAAAGCAGGACTTACTAAATCTAAATCCATCAAAAAAATTGTAGGTTGCAATTCATAAATTTTTCGAATATTAATTTCATAATTCATAATTCACATCATAAAATTATAAAAAATTGCAAATACAGCGTATTTATGTTTGGGTATATTAGTATTATTGCTACAAAAAAATTAGCACATTAAGAGCATAATTTCAGGAGATATAAATTAAAATATGAAAATGTAATGTAACATTAGAAGCACTAAATTTTGAATGTTTATAATTCAAAAACTTATCATTCAAATGACTTGAAATTTGGTGTCTAGGCATAGTTTGAACCGAAGATTTGAAATATCGCGTTAAAACTGGGTATTGCCATTGAAAAAAATGAAGTTTGGATTCGTTTTAATATGTAGATGACCCCCTATGAAAATTTTATATACATCATTTAAAAGTATATTTTATTTCCAATCGTTCGGTACCAGTAACTTTCGTCTACGGTAATTTGTTGAGGAGTTAGCAGGGGGTGTTTACTTTTTTTTCCAGGACTGTACATATAACGCACATACCCATCAATTAGCATAAATCCACATACACATATGTACTAGTGCCACCCCCCCCCCCACACACACACACGCACACACACATACATACACACACGCAGCACCACCACCCTTTACACCGAATTTTTGCTTGGCGATTTTAAGTGAAACATTGCCAATTTTGGGGACAGAAAAGACATTTCTAACGATAATTGTCTAATTTCTCGAAATTCCCATTCAGATCCCATTTTCCCCTTACCCTTTAACGATTTTCACCTTGATCTTTCATAATTGGGTTCCATACCAAAGGGTGAATTTTAGGTGCCGTATTTTGGCGCATAATCAACTGTATTCATATTACCAAGGCTGAATTTTTGTAGAAAATATTGATAGGAATTATAAATTTGGTTACCTATATATTTTTAATAATTATACTTTGCAAGCACAATTTTTTTAATATTGCCTTTCGCATATTTGAAAATTAAAGATAAATCAAAATAGCCAGTTCGACAATTATATCGAAAAAGAAAATTATCGCACTTCACATAATACATATATTATTTTGAATCAATTACAATCGACAAAAATTACTCTTCGACCATGCGGCTTAAACACACGCATATATTTTTAAGTTATGAGATTCCCGAACATCAAAAGGGACAAGTACCGCAATTTTGGAAATAGGGCAGAGAAAATTGCCAAAATTGAAAAAAGAATGTCAACTGAAAACTCTATAAATCTTATCTCATCTGCAGATTTTTTGACGCTCTAACTAGGGGAGGAAAATACACCTTTTAAAGTAGAAATAATAAGTTTTCAATCTTCTTAGCTGTTTTGGGAGCGTAAATAAAAAAACAAGGCATTAAGAGAAATTCCTTACATTTGTCATAGAACTGATTATAGAAAACTGATTCTTATATTTTCAGTTTTTTATAGATCTATATTACAACGTTTCTATTTCACTTTATAACATGAATATTAAAACAATGGAATATATTTAAATGTGTAAAAAACAAATTTAATATATTAATTAAAAAAATAAAACTATCAAGAATAGATATTTATCGCATATAATAATCCATTAAGTAAATTCTCTTTCTAATTTAGCCTAGAAATTAACTGAAACGATTCTTAACATTATGGCGCAATTTCTAAAGTAAAATGAAACGTAAAATTCAAATTTTTCATACATCTTGGTTAAATTGCTTTTTTTGCTTTAAAACTTTAATATTTAAACAATAGAATGTATTACAATGTATTACAAATCATTATAATATTCTTTTAAAAATGCATGCCCCTGAAAACATCATAAGTTATTGATATATAATGTGAGAAACATGACTGTGGCTAAATTAATGGAATCGATTTTCCTTGATAGGCATACGTTTGAAAAATAATTCTCGGAAATTTCGCTAAGAAAATATTTTTAGGTTCGTTTCTGGGAAATTAGAGTCGGTCAAGGTAATCACTTTAAAATCTCGATGCCTCCAGGATGTTTTCATTAGAGGAATCTTTTCTTTTAATCTGTTTTCGCTATCGAAGGTAAATAAAACTTGAAATCGATTTTTAATGTTTATGGAAATTATATTTCCAACCTTATCAAGGAAAATAGTACGTAAAAGATATATATAACCATATTAATGGGATGTTTGTCGTGGAAATAAGAAAAATACATGAGTTTTGCACACGGAAATAAAGTGGAGGAAAGGGGCAAAAATGGCAAAGATACTCAATTAAAAACATTAAAAATCTGCTACATACGTGTATGTGAATATTACTGATGCACCAGAGAGGGGGGTAAATATACCTTTAAAAAAGTTTAAATGTGTTTAATAATTTTATTTACTATTTCTGTGTGAAAAAAGTCGCTCAATAAAGCTGTTTTCAAAAATTGTTTGTCACAGTAAAAATATACATATACTACACTGTAAAAAAAAGATGTAATTCTACAGATGTAAAGTTACAGAAATCTGTATGCTTAGCAAAATTTTATCTGTACAGTGTACAAAAAAAAAAAAAAAGATGTAAATCTACAAAACAAGTTGCTGTAAAGCTACAGATATCTGTAGCTTTAGAAAAGAATCTACTAAAATTACAGTAACAGTACTAAAATTTTATCTGTAGTCCGGTTTGCAGTTACGAAAAAAGTTCTAGACATGCCAGTTTCCTAGAAATTTCTTAGTATCCTTAACCTCTTCGTTCCCAAAGATAAAATAATACTACAAATACTCATTTATTAGTGCTAAACAAACAAAATGGCATCATAGATGACAGAAACAAGAACTTTTCGGAAATGGACCTTATTCCAAATCTGGGTTCGAGACTGAAAAAAGTCACGTGATACCGTTAATTTACCCAAAGAACTTCTAATTGATAAGGAGGGAGGCTACTACTGCTTTCCGCATGAACTGTTTCACCGGCTGGCGAGGGTTTTTCATTACGTCTACGGAGCCTTCCCTTTTTTAAGTTAGAAGTTTTTACCTTGACCACGTGATCAAAACGTAGATGGAATATCCTCCATTGATACTTTAGGGGACTAGTAATATAGGTTTACAAATAGGGATCTAAAATTACAAATTTCGTTAAAATATCAATTTAATTATCACTAACCCAAATTCGCACAATAACAAATTTAAGCCCTTTAATCAAGTGAATGACATACAAATCCTCGAAACATTTTATTATAAAGAATTTAAGTTAAATAAGTATGAAAATTTCTCAATTTCTTGGCCACACCCTCTTGAAGGCGTTTTGCAAACTCAGATGAAAATAACATCTATTTAAGAGGAAATCAGCATAGATTTTGCCACTTATTGGTTTGCTTTTAAAGCAAAAAACATTCAGCTAATAAGAAATGAAGTCAAAATGTAAAAAAGTCAAACAGTTTAGTTTTTATGGGGAAAAAAAAGATTTTTTTATTTACTGCGCAAACGTGTATCCGTTTCATGAGTTTTTGTTGTTGCCGTTACATAAAAAGTTCTAGGCATCCCAGCTTCCTAGAAAATTTTTAATAACTTTGTAAATTTTTTTTATAATGTAGGAGGCTGAGGCCCCTGTCAGCTACGCCCACCAATCCCCGTTCATGCTTCGCAGCCTCTAAAAACATAGTAATGTGTCAGATATAAATTTCCAAATGAGTGAAAAAAGTTCGGGCCGAAATTCGAACCAGGTATGTATTGGCTCAAGTCGCAAATTCTCTACCAATTGAGCTATCCCGGACGAATTTGGACGATCATTCACCCAGATAACCTTTAATGATCACAGCATGTGGTCTCATATGTGAATCAGCTCGACAGAATAAATCGTAGTTTTTATAAGAAACTTCAATAAACGCTCCAAGAGTAATTGTATTAATATATTATAACAGGGCAATTCCACAGAAAATTATCATTTTGCGGTGGCGGGAATAAAATGTATAATATGTTTAATTTAAGGATATGATTGGAAAACTTGATATTTTTATATTCTATAATGAAATCCTAATAAAAAGGCATTGTAAATTACTGTTTACAAACTAAATTAAATACCATTATTGTCTTGTAAAGTCATAATGTTACGTCAGTTACACAATAAAAGTTACGTCAGTTACACGTGTAAATGCCATTTTTTTCTTTTGTATTATTCAGATATTAATTAAACAAGTTACTGTCATAATTTGGCATTACTTAGTGTTGTTGAGAACATTAAATCACTTTTTTTAACGGGATAGTTTTGATAATTTTTACACTTCAATGAAGGCAGAAAAAATGTTTGTACATTTTATGTTATGTCCGTTACAACATTTTGGGACTAAAAGAGAGATTGAAATAATCTGCAGGTATTTGAGTATTAAGTCCTTGCTAAGAAACATTTTAAATTGTAAAAATTTGTTCTAGTTTTATCAGTAAATTTTGTATATAGTTTTGAAAACAAAATTCGATGATCAAATGTTACGTCAGTTACGATGGAATTGCCCAACATAGTACTGTGTCCTGATTAAACAATCTTATCAGATTACGGATGATTGACTGATTTTTATCACTGTAACGACGGCTATCTTCTATAATCAGGTTGCCATACTTTTCCGTTAGAATGGGGCATTTTTGGTTATCAGGACCTCATCCATTGCTGTCGTAACAACTGGCGGTTGTTTTCGGGATTGAAAAGTAAGATTAATTACACAATTGGAAATCATCTTGTATAAAATGGTTAGGTTAAAAGTGTCGATATCTTTCTGACTTTTATTACGACACTATGAACAATTTTCTTCCTTTAGGTTCCAGGTTTAAGAAACTCCGCCTGCTCATGGGAATAGCTTTCAGAAACACAGCATTGAAAAGCATTGTGTTTTGAAATTTTACGCTCATATTTTATGTTTTGATCGAGTTTTAGATGTTTCAGGAACAGGCATAGATTATTCATGAATTCTGTTCTCTATTTTAATCTATCATCATGCATATTTTATAGTATTTTTGCAATGTATATTGTTTATACATTAATTAATAAGAATATCCGAGTTTTCTAATATGCATTTTTCGAATAGTAATTCGTACAAAATAAATCGAAATTATTTTGCACATACATTTACATATATTTATGTTGCACCATATGATGTAACAGATAAACAAACTTGCTAGTCGCACTATTTTTATACCATGCGACGTCACATTAAAATTCTCCGGAATGAAAATCGTTTTAAATGTATCGTTTTAATTATATGACGAAATTTTCACTATTAAATGCATTTCTCATTGTTGTGGTTACTTAGAACCACTGCCATAATTTATTTAATTTCATTTATAAAATATTTTTATTAATCTTGTATTCATTTAATTTTAATATTCGCATTAAAAAATTATTTTAATTCCCTTTTTTTTCAACTTTCCCCTGTAAGTTTTTCTTTCTGGCATAGCATTTCATTCATTTTAAAATCATAAACGTCGTTTTGAAATCTGTACTTCCGGTAAAAGAATTATCTAGAAAGTTCCATATCTTTCTATTTGTGAAGTCATATCCTTTTGTAGCTCCACCCCTTAGCCAATAACATTTAAATCAGTTTAATTCGAAATTTCAAAATTTGTAACTCTTTTCTACTGTTTGGCATCTTATCTCAGTGAAATCTATCAAATTTCCTTTTTTAAAGCAGTTTTTTATATTCTTTAGCATTGCATTTTATGCCAATGCAGGGCGCCTGTATGTTCGTTCCGCCAAAGTTGGCGTGTTTCAAGGATTATAGCAAACCCCTTTACTCCTCTTCTCAGAGAGCTCGTGCGCATTCAGTGCAGTTGAGTTGGGATTCCAATGCAGAATGGATGCCCTTTTTGCCGTTCTGCGAAGAAATTATGTCTGCGCCTGCATGAGTGTTCTATCAACGAACGCAGTGAATGGGCGGATGCCTCTTTCCCTTCTACAAAAAAAAAATAATAAATGGATTTTCGTATCTACAGTAAGAAATATTAAAAGTGCGAGAATGCTTCTTTAAAATTGTGTTATCGGCTGCATAGTTTCGTCTTTTTTTTGTGGCGAAATTCTTTGATCAGTTACTTCTTATTCTTCAGTAAGATGTGGATAAAATTCTGTTGACGGCATTATTATTATTTTTATTCAAATGGTGCTTTTATTTGGAGTCGTAGAATTGTGATGCTAAAAAAAATCATCTAAATGCTTGTGCCTCCATACTCCCCAAAGGAAAGAAATTATTTTATTTTCTTTAGTAAGAACGTAGAATGAACGTAGATTGTATGTGTCCATCATAAAAAAAGTACATCTAAAAGAATCAGAGATGTACTCTATGATAATGCGCTATGTTCTGCAAGAAAAATTGCTTCATAAATAAAAAAATTTCAAGGAAGATTTGTCTTCTGTTTATTTCCTTTCTGCAAATGTCTCCATCATTTTCTGTTCTGTCGGGTCAATGCAGGTAATCCTTTTACCTTTTACTTTTTTATTTTCAATTACCAAATGTATCATAAGTAAATTCAGATATTTTTTTAATTAATGACTGTTATGTCAAGGTGGTCTTTTGTGCCTACAACAAAAATGTTATAACACTATACGATCGATCCTAAAAAATGATTTGGAATTTCAATATCCAAAATAACTTTACAATATTATTCTATCACCTCCTACCTCCAAAACACAACACTCATGTAATATTTTATTTATTTTAACGTTTTCTTTTTCTTTTAAGATTTACGGATACATATATTATTTAATTTAAAAGTGTTTGGGAATATTATTATTTGAGCTTTTTAAATATGACCTAATATTCTCCATTAAAAGATTTCACGCGTAATAATTTAATTATTTAGGTACTTTAAATATGACAAAATTTAATATTTGGGCATTTTACATATGACGCAATTATCATATTTAAATGCGTTTAGCGCGTAAGAATTTTATTATTTGAAAATTTTTGTACTTGTTTAACATTTACGTGTAAATATTTTGACGTAATTTTCCCTCTGTTCTGCTTTTAACACGTGATCATTTAATTCTTTTTTTTTTATTTTATTTCTGTTCTTTATAATTTTCCTCTTCAATTTTTATTTAAAATTGACTACAAAAAAGAAATCTAATAATCCCTTTCGTTTCCCCTTTTTTTTTCTTTTTTCCCCACAAAAATGGAATATTTTCTTTTTTTTTTTTTTATTCTATGGAATTCATTTCAAAGTTTAAGATGACAGGTGATATTTGGTTTCTAAAATAGACTCATTCCTGACGACAGAAATGTGAAAAAAAAATTATTTTTGAAAAATTTCCAGAGGAACATAATTTAATCACAATATTGTCTTCACTATTGATTGAAACTAAAGATAATTTCAATTTTAATTTGAAAATGACGAAAATGAAAAAATCTAATCATCCTTACCTTTACTCACTTTCTCCCTTTTTCCTACAGAAATGGGGTCGTTTAGTTGCCACTATGACAGAAATGTTATTAAAATTAAAAAAAAAATTAATGTTTCAAAAATTAATTTAAATTTTTAAATTATATTACCACTTTTGACACCTTTAGATCAATATGGGTAATTGGAGTTAATTTCGCCGCATAACATACCATATTTTAGGATAAATAGCTGTTAAACATAATCAGTCCTTTCATAAAATCTTTTCAGAAATTCATTTCATTTTATATATATATAGGGTAGATATACGAGGGAAAATCAAAAGATAAGTTACAGTTCCAAGTTATGGCTATTTATTAAATCACATATACATAGGCAATGATGACATACAATGTAAGTTCACTTTTCCACATGGTCCCCTAGAGACTGTAAACATTTCTCGGGACGGTCAACAAACTTTTCGATTCCGGATGCGTAGAAATCTCCTCCAGCGCCATGTAACCACCCGGAGACAGCGAAATTCAAGGTGCACGTGAACAATGAAGAACACACTGCGGTACGAAATGTTCAGCATGCATGGATATCACGGACGAATATCGCGAAAGCAAGCCCGCAATGCCCAGTACCGTTGCAAATGTTGACCGTGTGGATTCGATCATTATTGAGAATCGGCGCATAACACTCCAGGAAATTGCCAGCATGCTTAATATTTTGTCGGCAGTATATTTTCCATTCTTCACGAGCATCATGGATTTCGCTGTCTCCGGGTGGTTACATGGCGCTGGAGGAGATTTCTACGCATCCGGAATCGAAAAGTTGGTTGTCCGTTTCGAGAAATGTTTACAGTCTCTTGGGGACTATGTGGAAAAGTGAACTTACATTGTATGTTGTCATAGCCGTGTTGCCTATCTATATGTGGTTTAATAAATGGCCATAACTTGGAATTGTAACTTATTTTTTGCTTTTCCCTCGTACGTTAAGGTATTATGGAATACCATTTACATTAAAAGTTGCATTAAAAGATGCATTAAAATTTAGTACAGAATAAATTTTTACTATTGCTGAATACATTTTAATGCATTTAAAGTGAAAGCAAAAAAAATTATATCAATATTGAGCTTTAAAAATTTTTGCACATTTCGGGTAATATGGAGTAGGGTTTTAAGGAACATTAAAATTGCAAGAAAAACCACGATTTACAAGAGTAACCAAAATTATTTAATAAGTAAACATCAGTACATCACACATAAATCATCACACTCTTTGAAAAATTGTTTTAAGTGTAAAAAAACACAAATGTAGTATATGGTTTCACCCCCACCACGGTCCACATGGGCTCAAATCGCACACATCAGGCATTATATCCACTTCTCCCTTCTTCTATCCATTTCCATTGCAAAACAGGCACACTGCATCTTCCTCATCTGGGGTACAACCTGGTAAAAAGCACATCTCAAATGGTACAGTCGTGGGAAAAAAAGGTAAACACCCCCTACTGACACCTTAACAAATTATTGTAGAAGAAAGTTACTGGTACCGAACGATTGGAAATAAAATCTACTTTTAAATGATGTGTATAAAATTTGCTTTAGGGGTCATCTACATATTAAAACGGACCATAACTTTGTTTTTTTCAATAGCAATACACAATTCTGACAGCATAAATGAACTCTACACCCTTCAATTAGACTAAAAACAAATTTTTATGCAGTTCGTACCATAAATTTATGAGAAATTAATTATTTTAAAACGAGCGTATTTTAAGGGCTGTATCCAAATTGAAGTTCTGTACTCGATTGTTAACCGAGAGAGCTCCCTTCTTGATCAAGGCACCTTAAGCAGTCAATTAAGCCTGTTAGATTACAGGATAGCATAAGAAATTTCAAAATATTTAGTCGCTTTTATCATAGGCAGCCCCTTAAACCATCATTTTGCCGTTTTTTAAGCATAATTTGAAAACTACTTGGAAGAAAAATGTGAAATTTTGGATTTCCATAAAACAGAACTTAATATATCTGAATCCATCAAAAAAATTGTTGGTTGCAATTCATAATTTTTTTAATATTAATTTCATAATTCATAATTTATATCAGAAAATTATAAAAATTGCAAATTCAACGTATTTATGTTTGGGTATATTAGTATTATTGCCACACAAAAAATTAGAACATTAGGATCATAATTTCAGAAGTTATAAATAAAAATATGAAAATGTAATTTAACATTAGAAGCACTAAATTTTGAATGTTTATAATTCAAAAATTTATCATTCAGATGATTTGAAATTTGGTGTTTAAGCATAGTTTGAACCAAAGATATGAAATATCTCATTAAAAATGGGTATTGCCATTGGAAAAAGTTTGGATTCGTTTTAATATGTAGATGCCCCTCTAAGCAAATTTTATATACGTCATTTAAAAGTAGACTTTATTTCCAATCGTTCGGTACCAGTAACTTTCACCTACGATAATTTGTTGAGGAGCTAGTAGGGGGTGTTTACTTTTTTTTCCCACGACTGTACATCGGAGTGGAATGATTGTTCGTTTTCTCTAGACTCATCTTGAAACAGTTGTCTAGCTGATATTCCATATTACCCCACACACCATCTTGAAAAACATAACCTCACTTTTCGGGTACTGGCAACCAATCGGGTAATATGAAATAGGGTCATAAGGAATATTAAAATTGCAAGAAAAACCACGATTTAAAAGGATACCCAAAAATTTTTAATGAGTAAACCTTAGTACAGGGTTGGCGAACCTATGGCACGCGTTCCGTAACTGGCACGCGGGAAGATATTTTTGGCACGCCGTTTATTGAAGTTCTAAATCAAAATTCATTAAAATTCCTAAAATTCTGCACCTCTTTATTCTTTTGTATTAATACACGAGCTTCATTGAAAATAGCTTTTGATTTCTATAATAGGTACTTGTGTATTTGTTATATCACTGAACTTCCCCCTTAGAAATATTTGACCTTTCCCTACTCCCCATTTCCTCGATTTCGTTATGATGGCACCTATGATTCGCATAGAAGGAGAGAAATCTAGCAAATCAAATTATTCTTTGCTGAAATATTTCTGCATAATTTAACGCGTTTTAACCTATACATGAGGCTTTATTTAACTTTTGCTAGAATTTGACAATTGATTTTTAATTTGTTAAAATGGCAAAAGTTCAATCAATTTTATCAATAAAACTAATAAAGCATGACTTTTTCATATGTTATGAAAAAAACAATAATAATTTGATTGCTAAAGCATTTGTAAAATGAAAAAAAAAAAAAACTATAATTATATTTTTCTATGGTTATTTAGATAATGCGTATGTTGGTATTACCCGCAGGTATGTTAGCTATATTTATAATAATCTAATAATGATATATAATTTGAACACTATTATTTATTATTATTAGAATTAAACTAACTTATAAATCACTATTAAATTAATTCGCTATTTTTTTGCGGGAATGAGACGTCGGGGTGGGGGGTGTTGGTTAAAAGCCATGTTCAGTTGAATTTTTTTTGGGGAAAAATATTGGCACGCGGATGTAAAAATGTTCGCCGACCCTGCCTTAGTACATCCTCTAGAAATCGTCAGATTCCTTGAAGAATTGTTTTACTGTTTAGACAAGTCTTGAAAAAGTTGTCTAACTAATATTCCATATTACTTGACATACCATGCTGGAAAACATAACATCTTCAGTCCTCAACAAGTTAACAGAGAGGAAAACTGGCTAACGCAGCAATAAATACAATTGTTCAACTTTATACTGAATTTGGTTTACATCACTGACAATGATATTTTATAATTAATACGAATTTTTAAAATTTACTGCGAAAAACTGCAAAAATTGAGAATAAGATTTTATTTCACCGCGTCACTCGAACAACAGGCATTCAAACAGAACTGAGTACAGTGCTCCATGAAAGTCTAGGAAGACGTATGACATTTCACGCTTGGATGCAACACCGTATGCGCCAGATATTGAAGTATTCCATATTGTCCGACCGTTCTATAATACTCGAACTTCCTTTATATATAAATCATTAGACCATTTTTTAGTTGCGTTCAATTTGCCAAAATACTTAAAATGTAATCTCAAACATAAAATCATAGGAAAATTTTTTCTAAATGTTTACTTAAGAAAAAGAAAATGTTTAGAATAAATTTTTCTATTTATATAATGAATTTTATAAATGACACAAAAATTTCATTCCAATTTAGTTACAAAATAATTAATGCAATTATTTACATTAATACATTCTTTCTATACCAAAACTAATTCTGAAATCCATTTTCTGCTTACTTAACTAAGATTTTTACGCTTTCATTTCTACTTATAAAATAAATATAAAAAAGAAAGAACATATTACATTGTATTATACATTATGAAGCTATTGAACTAAAATGCTTGTGCCAATAAAAACGCCATAACTAATTGATGTATAACGTAAGAAAATTGCTAGAGACTAATTTAACTGAATCGAATGTTCTTGATAGGGTATTTGAAAAATAATTTTACAATATTTAGCAAAGAATATATTTAAAGCTCACTTCTATTGAATCGGGGTCGGTCAAGATAAGCATTTTAACATCTAAATGCCTTTAGGATGTTTTGATTAGAAGAATCTTTATTTTTAAATTTCATTTCTATTTTCGCAATCGTAGAAACAAAAATCTCGAGATCGAGGTTGAACATTTACGTAGAGGTCTTAAAAAAAAAAAAAAAAAAAAAAACCTTATGAAGGAAAATACCATGTGAAAGATACATAGTATGATGTTGATAGAATGTTTTTCAAAAAAGTTTGAAAAATAGCTGAGTTTTGCATAAAACATTAGGTTAACCCTAGCAGTGGCAAAATAATTATGTCGCTAAAATGTTAAAATGATTCAATGTCAAGAGAATTCTATACTTCAAAATATATTTACTGAGAAACGAAATTTTAACCTTGTTGAATTGAGGTGGTACAGTCTTGGGGGAAAAAAGTAAATATCCCTACTTACACTGTAACTAATTATAATAGAAGAAAGTTACTGGTACCAAACGATTCGAAATAAAGTCTACTTTTAAAAGATGTGTATTAAGTTTCCTTAGGGAGGCATCTACACTACAAATCAAAACCAGGCCAAACCTTGTTTTTTTTTTCAATAGCAACACCCAATTTTGAGAATATATTTTAAATCTTCGGTCCAAACTTTGCCTAGAAATTAAATTTTAAGTCATTTGAATGATACGTTTTTCGATTATAAACATTCAAATTTTAGAGCTTCTAATGTTAAATTACACTTTCAATTTTTTTTTTTTACATATCTTCTAAAATTATAATCCTAATGTGATAATTTTCTGTGTGGTTATAACACTAAAAAACCAAAACATAAATACATTAAATCTATAATTTTTAAATATTTTATAATATGAATTATAAAATTAATATTCGAAAAAAAAATATGAATTGCAACCTACAATTTTTTGATAAATTTTTATTTATTACGTCCTGTTTTATGCGAATTGTCAATTTCAAATTTTTTGGCTGATAGTTTTCAAATTATGGTTGGTTCAAATAACTCATTAAGAAATTATTGCACTAAAATCATAGATGCCAACATTCCTTAGTTATTCCGGAGTCGGATCCAAGACGAAGATCCTTTTAACCGGAAATTGTATTGATATTTAATAAAATGTTTTATAATGAAAATTCACAAGTACAACATAAAAAGAAAGCACATTTCCTTACATAATCTTTCCGGTTTAAAACATATTTGTCTTGGACAAATCCGACTCAGACTTCGGAATAATTAACAGATATTGGCATCTATGCTAAAATGCCTGTGCCACTGAAAACGCCATAACTAATTGATTATAATGTAAGAAAATCTCTCTATAGACTGAATTTAATTTTCTGGATAGGGGTACATTTGAAAATTAATTTTACAATATTTAGCTAAGAAAATATTTTATGTTCACTTCTATGAAATCGAACCGATCAAGATATGCATTTTAACATCTAAATGCCTGGAGGATGTTTTGATTAGAAGAACCTTTATTTTTATCTTTCTACTTTCGCCAATCGTACGGAAAAAATCTTGAGATCGAAGTTGAACATTTACATAGAGCTTTTTTTTTTTTTTAATCTTATGAAGGAAAATACCATGTGAAAGATACATAGTATGATGTAGATAGAATGTTTTTCAAAAAAAGTTTGAAAAATGGATGAGCATGAGACATGGATGGTTTGCATAAAACATTAGGTTAATTATGCTGCTAAAATGTTAAAATGATTCAATGCCCCCAGAATTCTATACTTTAAAATATGTTTACTAGCAAAACAAAATTTTAACCCTGTTGAATTGGGGTGATACAGTCTTGGAAAAAAAAAGTAAACACCCCTACTTACTCGCAACGAATATTAGAAGAAAGAAGAATGTTATTGGTACAAAACGATTGGAGATAAACTGTACCTTTAAATGATGTATATAACATTTTCTTAGGGGTACATCTACAAATGAAAACCAGGCCAAACTTCGTTTTTTTTTCACTAGCAACACCCATTATTGAGAATATATTTTTAAAATTCGGTTCAAATGATGCCTCGAAATGAAATTTCAAGTCATTTGATAAGTTTTTCAATTATAAACATACAAAATTTATATTTTCTAATGCTAAATTACATTTTCATATTTTTATTAATATCGCCTGAAGTTATAATCATAATGTGATTATTTTTTGTGCATTTATAACACTAAAAGACCCAAATATAAATACATTCAATCTGTAATTTAAAAAAAATTATAATTTGAATTATAAAATTAAAATTCGAAAAAAATACGAATTGCAACCTACACTTTTTTTGATACATTTTCATTTATTGCTTTATGTGAATTGTCAATTTCAAATTTTTCTGGCTGATAGTTTTCAAATTATGATTAAAAAACGTCAAAATCATGGTTTAAGGGGTCATCTGCAGAAAAGCATGATTTGAAAAAAATATATCTTACTCATTTTATAGAAAAGTTTGAACTGCAGAAGTCGAAACATATTAAGCGAATGAAATGGTCATACTGGTAAAAAAATAATGCATTGAGACATTTGCTATAGTCATTCTGTAACATTTCAATAATCTAATAGCGAACTTCAATTTTGATACAGCCCCTAAAATATGCTCATTTTAAAATAATTATTTTTTCTGAAAGCGATCGCACAAATTGCATAAAAATTTGTATTTAGTAGAATTGAATTAGGAGAATTTAGGAGAATTAGGATTAATTTAAAGGTGTAGAATTTATTTATGTTCTCAAAACTTGAGTATTGCTATTGAAAAAAAAATAAAGTTTGTGTTCTTTTTTATATGTAGATGGCCCCCTAAGCAAATTTTATATACAGTAAACATCATCTAGTCCGGCATCCAAAGGTCCGGCATGTTGGATAATCCGGCATGACTTTCAGAAACACAACTGAATCGAGAAAAAATAAATGAGTGGATTGAAACAGATTTTGATGAGCCGACAGCGGAAATTTTCACAGGTCACATTATTCAGAGTGGTATCGAACCCAACAGCCCCCAAAAAATTGACTCTGATGAAGATGATGTGGACGAGTCAAACAACATCAGTTGGAGTCAAGCAGCTGATGCCTTGAGTACATTTATCAAGTTTTCTGAGGGCAACAGTTTCTTCCACGATGCAAAAATTACGAAACTCCACACCAAACGAAAGACTGCTACAAAACAAACTGATATTCCAGATTTGTTTAAGTTGACTTCTACGAGCAAGCCTACTGTGTAGGTCTACAGTGCAAGTTTTCTTTTTATAGTCATGTAGATATGCTGTGCTTTACATAATTGATTTTTTAAAATTCTATACAAGCTGCTTACAGAATAAAAAATATGCTTTTCTATCCTTTTTTGCTTAATACTAACTTCTACACGTTTTCTCCGACATTCATCCTGTGATCTAGAAAATTTCGTAATCCGGCATGCTTCAAGTCCCGAATGTGCCGAATTAGAGCATGGTTCCTGTACATCATTTAAAAGTAGACTTTATTTCTATTCGTTTGGTACCATCATATTTCTTCAACATTATTTTTATTGCAGAGTTAGTAGGTGATGTTTACTTTTCTTCCACAGTTGTGTATTATTCATAGAATTTAATTTTAATTACAAGCTTCCAAATGACGCCCAGAATTTTTCAATAACATTTTGCTTTCTTAATCTATATAAATGAAAAATAATTTACATATTTTGAAATCAATTTGTTCGTAAATTGATTTTAAAAAAATTCTTTCTTCCAATTCTTAAATTTGGAATTAAAATTAAGTGATATAAATAACGTACCACCGTATTTCAAAGGTTAAAATTACACTTTACCTGCAGAAATATTTTGATGTGTAGAATTAAGTGGATGAAGAAGTTTTGTATATGACAAAGTGTTTTGAAACATTAGAAATCTGCATCATCTGGAGATTTTATTAAAGTACCAGACGGGGAAAAACATACCTTTTAAAATGAAAATGAAAAACTATTTATTAGTCTCTGTCACTAAGGTGAGTAAATAAAATCTGTCAATAAAACAGGTTACCTATATTTATCTTATAAACTAAAAATAATCTATCCATTTTTAAATTACGTTCTAGTAACAGAAATAATTTAGTGAAATTTTAAGAAATAAGAAAAAAACTAAAGGTTTACTTAAGGATATACCATCCGTACTCGTAAATTTCATTCTAATTTAGCTTCGAAATAATTACTACGATTTTGAAAATTACCATGTATTTTTAATAGCAAAATGTATTGAAATATTCACTTTTTTTCATTTAACTGAAAGAATATATTATAATACACACCATTGTAATATTACACCTTTACGGGTGCCCTGGAAAATGCCATAAGTAACTAATGAGTAAAGAAATAAAATTAGCAGTGGCTAATCTAACAGAATTTGTTTTTATTATAGGTATCCATTTTTAAATATTTTCCCAAAACTTATCTTAAACTCACTTCGGCGAAATTAAAGCCTAGCAAAATATATACTTTACAAACTAGATGCCTGTGGGATTTTATCATTAAAAGAATCTTTCTTATTTAAATTTTTATTTTCGCCATCAAAGTTAAATTTATCTTGAAGTCGATATTTAATATTTTCGTAGACGTTTGTCAAAGCTTATCAGAAAGCATGCTACGTGTACTGTACATAATATGATATTACAGGAATATTTTTGTGGAAATAATAAGAATAAATGAATTTTGTATGCAATATTAGCCAAAGTTATGTTGTATGAATAAAAAAATATTTTTAAATATGCTTTAATCACTTATCAGTCTTTGACATCGATTTTCATATAAATATTATGAGATATATTATATCCCACTTAATTTTAATGAATATTTCCACCAGAAACTTTCAATAAAATTTTACTTTTATAACTTTGCTGGAAAAGATGAAAAACTGCTTTCTCTTATTTTGAAACAATTTTTTTCGAAAATTCCGGTGTGATTTCAACATTACAGAAACGTAATTACTTGTCCCTGAAAAGGTTAATCAACAAAGAGCAGTAGATGATTAACTATTTACGGAACTTGATTTTAAAGACTTAAAACTTAATCACGAGTTAACGATATATTACTGACGAGCGCACGATGCATATGCTTATTTATAAAAACACAAGAAAGAAAAATCCTCCGTCAAGCATAGATTATGATCACTTTCCGTCACTATCAAAATAATGCAACGAAACGTGGCCGTTTAAAAAAGGCGAAAGAGATATATCTAAGTAAACAACTTCGAAAACGCAAACAGAATTTGAAAACCATATTTCGGCAGTTACTAATTATAGATCTCAATATATTCGAATTCTTTTGCGCATGCCTGTGCATGATTTATAGATATGTATATGCACTACATTGTGTGCTAAGTTTTAACTTAGTTACAAAACGCAAACAGCAGTGAAAAATTCACCTTCAGCAATTTCCGTCGAATTATATGTCAAGTTGTGCTGAAATACACTCGAATAATTTTGCACATTCCTGTATATGATCTACACGTTTCTATACACATCTCATATTTACATAAAATTTAATTCAGGGTCAAAAAATGCATAACACAACAGAAAACGAACTTCCTGAATTTTTCATCTACAGACAATAATGTATTCAGTTCTTTGCGCAGTTCTGTATGGGTATTCATTTATATTGCACAAACATCTTTTCGTATAATAAATATAGTTCAGCTGGAAAATGAGAACTCTATTAGAAAACATCATTAAGCAATTCAAGCCGATACACAATAATTTTTACGAATCATTTTGTGTTCTATAGATCCTTAAATCATATATAGGAATTCCTTAAATCATATATAGGAATATTAGTCCAGGCAATAGAGACCGTATAGGGACTCTATATAGCAAAATTAATGGTAGTACTAGAAATCGGCTTTCTAGATGTTTTTTGGGTCGCTGAATCCGAATTTGCAACTTCCCACCAAAATTTCCCCCGGCAAACCCCCCAAATTTTGGTAAAAAACCAGCAAAAAAGGTTTTTATTAAAAAATTCCATTTTTTATTGTTTTAGGGGGAAAGTAGCTAGAAATTCAGAAAGTAGACAAAATTTGTAACAAATTAGATACATGACATTATTACTTAGGATGAAGGGGAAGGGGGGGAATCTGCCTCGGAACATACGCCGCAGTGCTGCGTGGACTAAGTTGCGCAATTTCACTTAACCACTCACACGTTTACATTAGCCCTCCCATCTTCCCTCCGAACTCTCTCTATAAGGTTTACTTTAAGTTTTTTGGGTCGCTGAATCCGAATTTTTAACTTACCCCCAAAATTTTCCCCCTCCGAACCCCCCCCCCCCAAATCGTTGCTTTTAACTTAAATTTCTTATTGTTTTAGGGGGAAAGCATTACGAAATTCAGAAGCTAGACAAAATTTGCAACAAATATATAACATTATGCCGTAGGATAAACGGGGAGAGAGGTGGATGCCTCGGAACATTCCCCGCGCGCTTTTCTCAAAAACCAAATTTTTTCAAAAAATCAATTTTTTGGGGGGTTGCCGGGTGAAATTTTGGTGGGAAGTTACAAATTCGGATTCAGCAACCCAAAAAAACATAAAGTGAGTCGAAATCCAGAACTAGTATTAATTTTGCCAGATAAAATCCCCTATTGCCTGGACTTCATCATTTAGTGCACGTTGCGCCGCAGTGCATGTTCCGAGGAAACCCTCGCCCTCCCCGTTCATTCTAATTCATAATTTCATATATCCTATTTGTTGCAAATTTTGTCTAGTTTCTGAATTTCATAATGCTTTTCCCCTAAAATAATAAGAAATTTAAGTTAAAAACAACTGTTTGGGGGGGAGTTCGGGGGAGGGGGGGGGATTTTGGGGGGAAAGTTAAAAATTCGGATTCAGCGACCCAAAATTCTTAAAGTAAACCTTATAGAGAAAGTTCGGAGGGGAGATGGGAGGGCGAATGTAAACGTGTGAGTGGTAAAGTGGAATTGCGCAACTTAGTTTACGCAGCACCGCGCGCATGTTCCGAGGCAGATCCCCCCTTCCCCTTCATCCTAAGTCATAATGTCATATATCTAATTTGTTGGAAATTTTGTCTACTTTCTGAATTTCTAGATGCTTTTTCTCTAAAACAATAAAAAAATTCATTTTTTTAATAAAAACTTTTTTTGGGGGCTTTTTACAAAAATTTGGGGAGGTTGCCCGGAGAAATTTTGGTGGGAGGTTACAAATTCGGATTCAGCAACCCAAAAAACATCTAGAGAGCCGATTTCCAGTACTACCATTAATTTTGCTAGGTAAAATTCCCTATTGCCTGGACTATATATGTAGATCCATAAAATTTATACAGACCTTATAATATGTAAAATGTAATTCAATTTTAAAATGCATTCATAACTCTATCGTTCATATACAGCATTGTAAATGAACAAAGATTGTTATATACGCCATGTTTTAAAGCAAGTACTTTGTAGAACACCCCAATATTCTGTATAGATTTCATTTTGTTTTGAATTAGTGCAGCATGATTAAAATTTCTTACATATTTTTTTCCACGAGCCATTTTGAAAACAAATTTTTTATGTGACCCTATAAATTAATGATAAATGCTTTAGATTCCATATTCTACAGAAAACATGTTTTAGTGCATCTCAGAAATGCATATCAATTTCATTATGTTTTACAATGTAACATCGTTAAAATAAACCGCAAACGATTTTCCTCTCCAGACTATAACGTAGCGGGTTTCTTTTGAGTCCCTGTAAACGAAATATAAATGCTGTAAACTCAATTTTTAATAGTGAGCACATCATAGTAAACTTCAATAACATATATCAATAACATATCCGAGTATCTTACGAGAATTACAGAACGTTCAGACAGCAGATAGACAAACCGAAGTCATAAATACATTCCAATTACGTTGCAAAGTACTAAACATTAAAAAAATTATTACTTGAGCATATTTTTACGATGAAAAGAGCAGGCGAGACGATCTCTGAAAATCGAAAATTTTCTTAATTGATAAAAATATTTCTTACTTCTCAACTGGTGCAATTATTTTGTACAGATAAGATAAAAATAAAGCGAAATCTAAATACCTATAATTGTTTGATTAAATGATCCATGAAAAAATTGTTATTATTATAAATAATATTCCTACTCTTGAATTGAATTAATAATTGCAGCAGTTTTTGGAGATTTTCAAAAAAAGTAATTTCAATAAAATTAGAAATTCGATTTAACCCTTTATGTCCCTACAGTACTTTAAAGTAGCATTAAAATAACTTATTATATCCATTTAATACATCTATTAGTAGTAATACAGTTTTGAATGTGTTATATATACTTTACTTTATCTTATTCCAACAACATTATTGGTTGGACAATAAAAAAATATTTTTAAAGGATGATTTATTTTTCATTTACACCACTTCATCTTTCTTGATGTTAAAAGATTGTGGGTGAAAAGTTTCAGTTCAGATATATTTCTCTATTTCTATTCTATATTTGTACGTTTCCTAATTCTATAAAATACTGAAAAAATATTTTAAATAAAAGATTTGAGTGAAGTTATAAGTATTGCACAAAATCCCTATAAATGCAAATTTATTAATTTTAATTGGCAAAGTCTTTCTCAAATTTATTAAACGATTGTGTAAATATGTATGTAAATATGTAGCTTCGGAAATTCACGAAAAATGCTTTAGAAGATGAAAACTTCATGAATTCGTAATTTGGGACGCAAAGGGTTAAATAATCACGTCCGGGTCACCACTTTGGAGAGAGTGGCGCCGATGGGAACGAACCACGGATCTCATGATCAGGAGGCGAGAACTTTAACGTCGAGCAAAACGCCAAGCCAGTTACTCCCAGCTAGCAGCTTACTTTATATTGATCATGTGAGACGAGCAGTGTTGCCAAATTGGAAACTTTTTTAATTCAGATTAGTTGACTGTCACCACCTTTTTAAAATACTATAAATCGCCTTAATTTTCAGAATTTTTAATCTATTTTTAAATAGGCCGAATATTGTTATTTCAAAAAAGCGTTGACAATCAACAATCTGGGGTCAAAAAAGTTCCCAATCTGGCAACACTGGAGATGAGATCGCTACAAAATAATTAAATAAACTTTTTAAAACGCTTATATCTTGCTGATAAATATAGCAGAAAATTTCTCTCTTTTGACTCAATTAAAAACACAATTCATCATAAGCTCCAATTTTGCATGAATATCTCAAATATAGTAAATGAAAGACGATTTTACGCAATATAAAAATCTTTTGTGGAAATGTACCCTCAAATAGGCTGCAAAAAATATGTCTTTAAAACGTGAGTTTCTATATCAAACACTTCCATCAATAAATTAAAATATATAGGTTAAAAGAGAAATGAAGAAAAAAATGAATAGCACGACTCAGAAATTTCGTTTTCTCAAAATGTCTCTTTTCTACTCAATCAAAAGTACCATTTTCTGCGATGACGTGGAAAGAAAGGATAAAGAAGGATATATTAAATTTATCTTTTCTTGACATTTCGTTTAAAGTTTAAAAAAAAGAAATTAATAGGCTTATAAATTAGTATATTGAATTTAAATTTCTAATACAAGCATTTATAGATGTAATTCTGATTCTCTTTACAATTTATTAAACTATATTTATTACAGATAATATTAATATGCGTTTTAAATTTAAAACTGAAACGATTGACGATTTAAGGAAGACATTCTGTTATCATCTAAAAATATTTCAAACTATTGGAGCTTCGTACACTTCGCTTGGCGGTTCTCTTAAACGAATCGCGAATTCAACTAACCTGGGGTGGTTGGGAGCCCTACCATCTTCGACAGCGAACAGTCGAACTACGCCCACTCCAGACTCGAATTAAACGATCTTCGAATTATTGTGTGAGAGGTGTTTTTTTTTTGTTTTTTTTTTGTTTTTTTAGATTTAAATTAAATTCACATTTTGAAAATCATCGTTTACGTTGCTGTAGGAACCGATCTGCCATTCTTCCAACTTGGATTTAATCACGACATTCACAGCAAATATGCTAGCAAAAATAGCAAAATTTACCAGTACAAATACTTCTCCTACATTAATAATTTAATGGAATTAAAATTGAAACTAAATTAGATGTTGGGAGTTTCTAAAATATTAACTGATTTTGAAATCTATCTCCATAATTAACACAAAAAATTATAGAGCTCAATGATGACTGTGTCGATTTTAATACCATTCAAAAACGGAAATAATTCTCTCTCTGAGAGCGTTCATCCGCTTTTATCGGTGACTGTGTAAGAACACACGGACAAGAAAATACGGCATTGCGCTACTAGCATCAGCCAATCATTTCGCACGATTGAACTCTTTGAATGGCGTATTTTTAAAAAGTAATGTAATAAAGTAGTGAATGGAATGAAATTTGATACAGAAAATATAAGGTACCGAGAGTAGAAACGATTGAATTCTCAGCTGTGTAAACTAAAGAAAAAATATTTTAAGGATCCTAAACGTCACTAATTTTTTCACTATTGTGCGTTTAATCTAGAATCGGCATAAAGCGGAGGTAAGTATTCAAAATGAAAACTTCCATTTACGGAAAGGGAATCTTCTCGCTTGTGCAATTTATTCTCGTTATTTTCGTCTCCGTATATTTTTCTCATCCTGTACTTAGAGAGAGATTTTCCCTTAAAATGAAAGTTTCACATCAATTTTGCATAAAATATGTGCGATAATTTAAATTGTGAAATAAGTTTTCTCATTCTACTATACGCATTGCTTATAAGCATTTTTTCAGTACTCATATTTCAATATTTCATTTTAGTTCTTAGAGGCAGATAGTCTAATATTAAATATATATATATATATATATTTTATTCAGTGGCAGCACGGCTGTTTGTAGAGAGTGTTTTAATTGATAATGCTATGTCACCGCTCCTCTGATTTATTTAGTGTGGATATCCTAATATTCGTAATGTTTAAAATTTTTAATTTAACTGTAGATTGTAAGGTAAAACCTCCCTAAAGCGACCCCGTTCTGTTCCAATAAAAATTGGTTGCTCCGAAAAGTGGTCGCTTAATGGAGATCATGTTTAAATCCAGATTTTAATTGTTGAAAAAAAGTAACAATTAATTTAATAAAATTTATTTTTCACATTAGTAAAAAAGTAGGAAAATTTAAGTATTGAAACAAAAATTAATTACATAAGTTAATTACTGCAGAGTTTAAAAAATGAATACATTGACGTTTGTTGTGATTGTACAGTTTTATCTTTTATAACTTTTATTTTCAAGTCCTTTCGAAATTCAGTAAGTAAATGCAGTTTTTTTTTTGGACGGGAACAAATAATGACGATTTCATTAATTTATCTATTTCTTTGAGAGTTTCCTGACAGAATAGGGCAGGGAAGTTTATTGACCGTCATTCTTAATTTGTCATCAGAGTTAAATTTATTGCCTAAAAAGGCACAAAGGGGTTTAAACACTTAAAAGTTGCCGGAATAAAATATAATAAAAAAAATTCTAAACTTAGTTTAGAAGTTTGATGAATAATGCTCTCTCCGGAATTATTTTCTATTAAAACCTTCCTCAAGCGACCAGGAAAAAATGGATTTGACTTCATTTTCTTTTAAAAAATTGGTCGCTCATAGAGGTAGTTCAACTGGGTGGTCTGTGAATGGAGCTAAAATTAGTATTGAGCTTACGGGAATAAATTTCGTTCCATGAAAAAATGGTCGTTCAGGGAGGTAGTCGCTTAATGGAGGTGGTCACACAGGGAGGTTGCACTGTATATGCATGATTAATTCGTTTTCTTGAAAAGTAGTACTGGAGCAGTTGAAAATAATGTGGTTTGAATGAAGTACTTATTCGATAGTAGATATAAATCCTTCTATATATCAAAAAAAAGTTTTGATTTGGAAATGGACCAATGAAAATCTGCGTAGATATTCCCGGTAGATCGGCATCCAATTTGAATGCTTAAACAGGGCACTTCTTCGTTAATACTAAAAAAACTGTTGCATACAAAATATGAAGATCGGTGGTAATATAGAGAAATGTTTGATAAACACGCTGATGCAGACAGTTTTCAAATCGAAGAATTATTTTAAGAGATATTTAATGCTAAAGTTGGACAAAATCGTTCCATTAAAAAAGTTTTATTGGAGCAAAAACTATACATGAGAATTTAACCAATTTTTAGATCATTTTATACGTTATAAGTTCCTGGTGTGCAGATTGCATTTATTTTTTTATTTGACTCATTTTTTGAGGTTTTATTTCTATTTTAAATTCAAATTTTCAGCATTTCGAGAGATATTTTTTATATATTTTAGAAAATCTTATTAATTTAAACTGTTGCCAATTGTATAAACAGAGCAAACAATAATGCTTACTTCAAATTAAAAAATTATTTACACGTGACTATTATGAACAGAAAAAAATCTTTAAAATTAGAATTTAATGATTACATGTTAAAAGTAGGAAAATTACGTCATAAGAATCATATTTACCCTTGAATTTTATATGAGAAACAAAATGTTAAAATAAAAAAATTATTATGCGTTAAAACTTGTAAATGGAGGAAATTACGTCATATTTAAAATAGCCAAAAAATATGGCAAAACAATTTAAATTAAAAAATATATTTGCGCGAGATATTTTGAGATAATCTTTTCAACTATTATCGTGAATTCGAAGACAGTACAGATAATATTTCCTTACCTGAATATTAATAACAGAAATAAAACTTTGGTGTAAATTACGTCAGATTTAAAACGATACATTTAAAATGAATTATTTAAAAGAATTATCTTATAGCAATGTTAAAAAAATACCGGGAGACAATGACACCGTTTACTTAATTCATTTTACATTGGATTATTTTCAAATGTTTAACTAATTTTTTAATAAAATACGAAAACAGCCATTGTACCTCTCAACAGCAGCAGATTTGGTCTTAAAAATCCCCAATCCAAGGAAAACGAATAGAAACCCGTTTACAAAAAGATCGCTACTTTTTATTTATTTATTTTTTTTTTTTTTATTCAATATTTTTAAAGCCGATCAAATTAGTGCGCTTTTTGGATTTTGGTGTGCCTGAACGGGGGTTGGCGAGCGTAGCTAGTAGGGGGCAGAGCCCCCTAGTGTATTCTAAAAATAAATTTAAATGTGTGCGAACATTTTATGGGTTGAATCTGGAAAATTTCAGTAGAATCTCTTTTATCTGAAACTCTCGGTTAACCGAAATCCATTTTTAAAGATTTTTTTATTTTACTACCATATTCCTAGTGTGCAAAATCCATTATGAAAATATATATATATATATATATATATATATATTAACTATCATATTCCTTCTGTGCAAGCAGTCCTTTCAGAATTACGAGTACATAGAAATATTTTCGATCCTCTTTCTTAGAGTTCCTCTTAATTTAACTTGAGCTCCCGTAAGCTGTGGAGTGGAACGAAGAAAACAAACAAATTAGAAATTCTGAAGCTTTTGAATGTTTTGCAAAACGTTTGGCATGGCTGCAGGAGCAGAAAGATGGTGATACTGGTGAACTATTAATGTTAGAAACTCCGTGACAGAGTTCAAAGCAAGGGCAATCGAAACTGCGACAAATAAAACATGTTTTCTAACTCAAACCCTTGTGATATATGTAAAAGTTACTTAATTTCAAAATTAAAATTCAGGTAATTTAGTCTTCTTTCTGTTTCGCTATTGCTTTATTTTTATTAAGCACCTGTTACCATAACGAGAAATACCGCATATATTTCTCTTTAATCTTAAATTGAAGCACTCTCGATTATCCGAAAAATTCGAGTTTTCGAAAGAGGGTCTCAATTACTTCGGATAATCAAGGTTCTACTGTAATTTCAAAAAGATGTGCTAAAAAGTTTCCGAGATAAAAAAAAAAAAAAAAAAAAAAAAAAAAAAAAAAAACAATTACAGTAAATGTTTCCGCAAAAGCTTTATAAATTCCTTTTTGATTCCTACACTACCTTAATTACATCATATTTTAATAAAAAATGCTCTTGTAAACTAAAAGGGATTATTTTATTCTTGTTCAAAAATTATCAAAGAATAATTGAAACTGTTATACTTCTCGATTAATTTGATTTTTTTTTCATTAAAATATTACATTTATCTTATAAATAGCAGTTTTTTAAATTCGCTCTAAAGTTTTCTTTCTATATAAGAATAAGTACAGTAAAAAAGAGTAGTGTATTTTTCACACGTTTAACCCCATAGAAATATGAAAAAATAACAGTAAGTGTGACTACAGTTATTCAAAGTATAAAGATTTAAACAAGTAAGAAAAATCATGCGGTAAGCATAGATTATTAAACACTTTCCAACACTTCCTGAATGCTTTAACAAAACTTCGTTATTTAGGGAAATAAGGTATATAAGTTATCTAAGTAAACATTTTAGAAAACACATAAAACAGTTGAAAAACTGATTTCAGCAGTTACCGTCCATAGCAAATATGTATTCCAATTCTTTTGAACAGCCCTGTATTTGATCTGTAGGTTGATATATATACTATATAATGGAGAAATTTAGTTTAGCAAGAAAACACATAATAGGTTGAAATTTCTCTTTCAGCAATTTATACTAATAGATGAAGACATAATTGTATACTTTTGTAAAACCCTGTAGTTAACCTAGTACCTTTATTACACGCCACTATTTAGTTAAAGTTTAATTCAAAGTAAAACACTCTTAAAACTACCGAAATCACATTTCCAGAAGTTATCATTTATAGACGGTCATGTATCCAATTCTTTGCGTAACCGTGTATGTCATTTTATATATGTTTTACAAACATTTCTTAGTAAACTAAATGCAGTTTTAGCGTAAAAATTCCTAACTCATTTAAAAATCACCTTTAAGCAATTTGCAATTATACCCAGTAACTATTACGAATTCTTTTGAGTAGTCCTGTATATCAATTACAGCATTTATACACACCATATACAATGCATAAATATAGTGAAACATAAAAGCACATAACATAATTAAAAATGCATTTCCAGCAATCATCGCTACTTTACAGTACTTCGGGTACAATATAGTATCTGAAATCTTTTGTGCGTCCCTGTAAATGCTCTGCATTTCGTATTATCCATGAAATAAGTTATAGTAAACCTTAGCGACGTATATCAATTTCATTATACATGTAATAGTTTAACATAATTAAAATACTCCGGAAAAAATTCCCTCCACCCCTATATAATTATCCCGTAAGGCATGGTGACGTCACGGCGACGTCATTGTGAAGTCACACTGTGACTTTGTGACCGTCGATGTGACGTCACGTGACGTGGATGTGACGTCACAGTGACTAGAATGCGAGGTCGTTATGGCCGTTTTAGAGGTCGTTTGTGACGTCACATTGTGACCACTCTGTGAAGTCACGGTGTGACTAATTTGTGAAAAGTGTGTCATTTGTGACTATTTTGGCATTAACTTTGTGACGAACCTGTGACGAAAGTGACAATGTTTTGAAGTCACACTGTGACCAATTTGTGAAATATGTGTCATTTGTGACGAACTTGTCATAAACTCTGTGATGATTTCAAATGAAAATCAAATTTCAAATTAATTGCTTAAAAGGCGCAAAGGCGAACTAGTGAAAAAGATTCCATGCTGGAACTCGAACCCGGGCCATCAGTATAGCGCACTTACATTCTACCGACTAAACCACACGGAACGATACACAGCCTGGGAAATTTCTCACTATTACATGTTGGCAAGGCTACAAACGCAGCACAAGATGCAATATTTATCGTCAGCCACCGACATGGCGCAAACACGAAACTTAATTAAATCCAGCATCGATTGAAACTATATTAATACTTGGAAATTTTTTTCAGAGAGAACCATTCGCCTTGCATACAATATTTCAAATGAAAATCAAATTTCAAATTAATAGTGTAAAAGGCAATTTTAATTTGAAATTTGATTTTCATTTGAAATACTGTATGCAAGGCAAATGTTTCTCTCTGGAAAATTTTCCAAGTATTAATATAGTTTCAATCGATGCTGGATTTAATTAAGTTTCGTGTTTGCCCCATGACGGTGGCTCACGATAAATATTCCATCTTGTGCTACGTTTGTAGACTTGCCAACATGTAATAGGGAGAAAATTTCCAGGCTGGGTATCGTTCCATGTGGTTTAGTCGGTAGAATGTGAGTGCGCTATACTGATGACCCGGGATCGAGTCCCGGCGTGGATATTTTTCACTATGTTGGCCTTTGCGCCTTTTAAGCAATTTATTTGAAATTTGAATTTCATTTGAAATATTGTATGCAAACCGAATATTTCTTTGTGGAAAAATTTCCAAGTATTAATATTGTGATGAATTTTAAAATGGACAATTTTAAAATAAAGTTTTGTTTGAGATATAAATTCGTATCTTTTTACCGTACTTTTTAGCAAAATATAGCTATTTTGGAGTCCTATTCTTCTAAAATAGTTTTAATTTTTCCACTTAAAAAACAATGTTTGTCAACTGACATCTTTTTTTATTAAGTTCTAAGCTTGATCTTGAGTTCAAGCTTGATATTAAGAATGTATAAGATTTTAAGGTGTTGTGGTTGTGATTAATCTTTGCTTTATTAAATACGACGTAAGCCATATTTATTTAAATTTTTTATTTCCGTGTAAATTGTATTTTGTGAATAAGAGCTTAAATAGATTTGATATGTTCTATAGGAAAAGACTGATCTGGAAAATAGAAAAAACAAATAAGAAAAATCATGCGTTAAGCGTAGATTATAAAACACTTTCCAACACTTCCCGAAAGCTTTAAAAAACTTCGTTATTTAGGGAAATAAGGTAAATAAGAGAACTAAGTAAACATTTTAGAAAACGCATAAAACATTTGAAAAACTCATTTCCGCAGTTACTGGCCATAGCTAAATAGGTTTTCCAATTCTTTTGAACAGCCCTGTATTTGATCTGTAGGTTCATATATATATTATATAATGGGATAATTTAGTTTAGCAAGAAAACGCATAACAGGTTGAAACTCTCTTTCAGCAATTTATACTAATATATGGAAACATACTTTAATACTTTTGTACAACCCTGTAGTTGACCTAGAACCTTCATTACACGCCACCGTTTAGTTAAAATTTAATTCAAACTAAAACACACTTAAAACAGCTGAAATCACATTTCCAGAAATTATAATTTATAGACGGCCATGTATCCAATTCTTTGCATGACCCTGTATACCATTTTATCTATATTATACAACAGTAAATTAAATTCAGTTCAGCGTAAAAATGCACAACTCATTTAAAAACCACCTTTAAGTAACTTGCGCTCATACCCAGTAATCCTTGCGAATACTTTTGTGTAGCCCTGTATATGAATTATAGCATTTATATACACCATATACTATGCATAAATATAGTGAATCATAAAAGCGCATATCATAATTTAAAATGCATTTCCAGCAATCATCACAAATGAACAGTACTTCGGATACAATATAGTATCTGAACTATATTGTGTGTGCCTGTAAATGCTGTATACACTTCATATTCTACATGAAAAATTTATAGTATGTAAACCTCAGCGACGTATATCATTTTCATTATATATGAAATAGATTAACATAATTAAAGTACGCCGCAAACAATTCCCTCCACCGCTATATCATTATGTATTGGAATTTCTTTTTAGCCCTGTAAATGAACAATAACTATTCTTTGCATCTCGTATTCTTCAGAATGCATATTTTAGTACGTTTCATAAATGCATATCAATTTTTTTCTGTATGAAAACGTGTAAAATCATGAAAAAACCTTTGAAACGATTTTTTCCTAGAGGCCGTAATGTAACGGAATACTTTTGACTGTACCTGTAAATGAACTAAACATGCTACAAACGTCGTTACACATAGGGACCGTGCTATGGTAAAGGTCAATAACATCTAAAAATTTCAGACCAATCCGAGTATATTTACGAGAGTTAGAGAGCGGACAGACGGCTAGACAAACCAAAGTCATAAACACTTTTCAACTTTGTTGAAAGGTGTTAAAAAGGAAATATAAAAGTAAAATAAATGATTGAAAGGAAATATAAAAGTAAAATAATGAACTTTAAAAAATATATACTAAAGCAGTTTAATCTATAAGCTTCCTATCAGGCATGAAAAACACTTTATTTCAATGCTTAAATATAATATTTTATTTTTTAAGGGTGTATTTCAATCCAAACTGCTTATTTTCTGATTCATTTTTTAATTCCTTTTTGTTCTCAAACGCATCAAACTGAAAAATTCTCTTATTTAGAAACTACCTAATGTGCCGTGCTTCTCGATTTTTTGATAAATGCAGAAAATATTACAAAAAAATGCTGTCAAAGTAGGCGTTTTGAACCGAATTTTTCACAGCGGAAGATCTGGGAATGAAAAAAAAAAAGGGTCTTACTGAGAAAATAATTATTTAAAACTTAAATTCTAATGAATTGAGGGGAAAATGAAATCACACGGCCTCTTAAACATCTCTTCAAAAATCACCTCAGCAAGTTTCATGTTTTTACTTTTAAAAATGAGTCTGAAAATGTCTCAGAAAATATCGAGCTGTTGAAGGTGGAAAAATATTTTTTAGAATACACCTTTAATGCCAATATTCATGTGTATCGAAAACGTAGAAAATGAGTTTACAATCGAAGAAAATTTAATAACTGATTCTGAATGTCTATAATTAAATATTTGATTAAAATCGCAAATAGAAAAAAAATGCTTACATACAATTAAAAATAAATAAATAAATATACCAATTTGAAAAACACTAAAAATAATAATTAGTATTTTTAATTGTACTATTAAACAACAACTAACTGCAATAGATGAATTAAATGCATTATTAGATTTAGCAATTTCTCAAAAATCTTTTCATATGTTATAAGGAATTCTTATTATTTTATAATTTTGGCAAATGTTAAATCTGAAAACATTGGTATGAAGATTCAGGATTTTAAATAATAATTTAAAATATTATTAGCAAAAAAAAAAAAAAAAAAAATCTTTCAAAAGTTACGCTGTTATAATAAGTAAAAAGACATTTTCCCACTATAATGTTAATTTCTAAACTGAAACAGTTTCGTAATATCATACTATTCGAATATAATATTTAACTCCAAAACAATAATGGCGATAAATACTGTTATATGAGTGTTAGTAATCAGAAAAAAAAATAAGAAGCCGAAAAAAATTCCACATCACTGACTGCAAATTAATGTTTATATTCATCCCACTATGAATGTAGACATGAATTTCTTTTTTTTTTTTTTTTTTTTTTTTTTTTTTTGAGCGATGGCCGATTAACACATTTTACAAAACAGTGTCGATTAGGAAAATTTCGCTTCAAGACAATTCCAGATCAGTCACTTTCTATATGTATAACATAAATCTATTTAATTCATAATCGTAATATACAAACAGAAATAAAAAATTTAAATTAAATAAGACTTACCTTTTTTTGCTGTAAATTAATAATATCCGAGTATTTTTGCCCGAAAATGGCAGACGTCTTTCTCTTACATTTAAAAAAGCAAAAACAAAAGCTGACATTGTAGGCTTGGTCATGTTCTTTTCCCGCGTGTATGACAAAAAGTTCTCTGTTTACCCTGCGGTTGCGGTCATATAATCCGACGCAGACGATCTTCAGCAGCTGATTTTACTGTTTATTTGCAGTCCTAACTTTCAGGCGGAATAGTTTTATGAGTTAGTCTGTAATTAAAATTTTCTATTTGAAGAATTTTCCAATGCATTTTACCATTTCTTTTTTATCAGTTTCAAAAAAATTCATTTGAAAACGGAAGTTTATTAGATAAAACACTGCTTAAATTTTTAAAATGTGTAAAAATAAATTTAATGGTAATAATACCACCCCCCTTTTTTTAAGTAAAGTTTGTTTCATGCGTAATAAATAAAAAATATCTTCTTAATAAATAAAAAAAATGTTTTCGAGGATAAAAAATTTTTCTTTGTCAATCTGTCAATATTTTCATGTTAATTTTCTGCAGAAGAAAACAATTTGTAAAATAACTTTTTTAAAAGTCATACCTCTAAAACACAAATTGGAAATGCGAAAAATTAATTATATCATGTGTTTTGCATAAATTTTGTATATATATTTTTTTTTCGGAAAAGGCTAATTTTATTTAAAAAGGCTGAAAAAAGTAAAATTTTTTTTAAAAAGCAGTTACTAAAAATAGATTAACAGGGAAAAAATATGACTTGAATGCAAATTATAAAGCAATAAATGCATATATGACTAAACTCTGAAGATTCTTTGTGCGTGCTCATTAAAATCTGCAGACTTAACTGTAATAGAAAATGTTTAGTTTGAAACCACAGAAGTGTTTCGACCAGTGGTCGCCAAAAAAGTTAAAAAATTTCCTCCCTGCAAACTAAATACGTAAAAAGTATAGATTTAATATTTCTAATTCTAAATATGCTTCAAACTGCTCCAGCACATAGCATTTTTCTGAGAAATACTTTTATAATAATAACAATCCGTGATGTATTATTATATTAAATTGCAATGCTAGATAAAATTGAAATCATGAAAAAAGTATACTTTCACTTCTTAGATATCAAATTGATAAAATATAGCATGGAAATCTAGTTTGTTGATACTTGTACCGTGCATTTTTCTTTTTCTCCCCTCCCCCTTCTTTTCGTGTCCGAATTTACTATTTGCTGTCCACTAATATTCATTCCTTATGCCGCTGTAACTAGGGCATGTTTTAAATATTTCTCTTCATTTTCAAAAATTTTTGAAGTTAATATTTTTGTCACACTGTGATTTACAATATGGTGGTTTTTTTTGTCACATATATGACGTGACGTACGTTACATGCAGTGACATAACAGTGACGTTACAATATTTTTTTAATTGCCGGAAAAATAAAATTTTACAATAAGTAACATGTTTTGAAGAATTTTTATAATTGTTTAAAGTTTTCTAAGAAGTTCACATCTCAGTCACAATGTGACATCACTGAGTGGTGGCATTTTGGTCACAGATGTGACGTGACCACAGTGACTTACAGTGACGTCACAATGACGTCACTGTGACCATGCATGCTATGAGGGATGTAACGGAATTCTTTTGTGTGGCCCTGTAAATAACTATTTTTTGGGCCGCATATTGTACAGAAAATGCATATTTTAGTGCACTTGATAAATGCATATCAATTTTTTTATGTTTTAAAGCATGTAACATCATTAAAAATCATTTTAAACGATTTTTTCCCCATAGGCCGTAATGTAACGGAAAACTTTTGACTGTCCCTGTAAATGAACTAAACATGCTACAAACTTCATTTGCAATAGAGTTTGTGCTATGGTAGAGGTCACTAACATCCAAGAATTTCAGAACGATCCGAGTATATTTACGGAAGTTAGAGCGCGTACAAACGGACAGACAAACCGAAGTCATAAACACTTTTCAACTTTGTTGGAAAGTGTTAAAAAGACATTCAGAGTTATTCAGTTCATCATCTGTTATCTTAGTACATTTTTTAATTCGTCTTTATCCAACACAACAATTTCAGTACGGTTCTGGAGCTTAAAGAAGCATACTTGTTAGCTACTTCATTTCGCAGAAAACAGAAATTGGCGTCAAAACAGACCATCACAGATATTGCAACTGCAAATCAATGAATCACACATAGGCTTCTCCTGGTAGCAGCAGCAACCGGAAAATCGCGCGACAATTGGATTTGAATTTTACGACTGTGTGCGAAATCTCGCGGAGACATCCATAATTCTATCCATACATGATTAGACAAGTGCAACAATTCGAACCCAATGATCACTGATAGACAGGGGGCGGGCTGCACAGACCATCACCGCATCGAGTTGAAGGCTGAAATTCCAGGATTAGACAGAACTCGATTAGCATATTAAAATGAAACTGGTCCGCCACGTCATATCTTGATGGAAAGAAACCGCAGACCCGATTTTAGTGGTTGATCGGTCGGTTTATCATTGTGTTTTCCTGAACCCAAAGGTATGAAAATATGAAGGATTGGGAGCAGCTAAACGCAATGGTAAACCTACAATTAAACAACTAAAATCGGGTTTGCAGGTGTTTTCCACCAAGATATGACTTGGCAGACCAGTTGCATTTTAATATACCAATCGAATTTTATGTCACAGGGGATTTTCAGTTGCCAACTCGATGAGGTGATTGTTTGTATAACCACCTTCCGGTCTAGGACAGATCCATTTCCAGAATCGATATTGACAGGGCTTGGCAGGGAAGTATTTTGTGCAAATGACACCTATTTGCATCTTAATGGGGATATGAATACTTACAATAGTAGAATTCTGACATCGAAAAATCCCATGTAATTCAAAAAATTCATCTGGAATCGCCAAAAGTCAATGCTTGGCGTGGTTTCATAATGATCACTTTACACGCACTTTGGAAAATTAATTGCAACGTATAAATATTTTCAAAATTAATTTTCAAGAAAAATATGAATTGCAACGTATATATATATATATATATATATTTTTTTTTTTTTTTTTTTTACAAAAATAAATTTCGAGAAACGTCAAACATTGAGACCCAAAATTATAGCTCATTGCATAAGTAGTTTTACGGTTCTGCTTAAAAACTACCCGCGTCGCATTCTTTTTCCGAAACGATTAAAATTGAATTAAACTTTAGGAGTTTCGAAATTTTACTTGTATAATTCCTACACTGCACGACCGGATGACTTCCAATTTAATAACCAAAGGTAAAGTTTACAAAAAAAAACAAATATGATACCAAAATCAGGTTTCAGTATCGAACTTTTTTAAGTTTGGTACAACTTTTATATGTAGATGACCTCAAAGCAAAATTTAAATGTAGCTTTTTTATTAAAAGTTTTCTAACAGATTGGCACCAATCACATTTTTATGCGATTATTTGTGGCAATGTTAATAATGGAAGGTGCTCTGTTTGTTCAGCTTGCACATAAAAAAGGGGATATTGACATCAGAAATAATATACAAGGTGTCCGAATCAAATGTCCCTGATTTTGAGACATTGCTATAGATAACAAAAAGATAGAAATCAAGAGAAAAATGTAAAAATAGATAACAGTACTCACAAAGATTTTTATAAAGAATCAGTGCCACGCGTGTTCCTTTAGTTGATGTGCAAGAGTGCACTATACATTGACTTTTGAGCTGTTTCTTTCCACTTCCTGTACTGCATGGGAGTTTTCTGAGCCTGAAATCCTTCAATTGTGCTTATTTACTTTTTTGGAGACATTAACTGTTGCCTTATCAGAAAACATTACCCGCTTGATGACCATGATCATTTTTTATGGGAAATAACATCTTCATAGCAAAAACTACACGCAAAGGGCCATCATTTGCTTAACGATTTTACGCATGCTGCATTTTATACGCATACAGCTTCAGTTTTCGATGAAGAACATTGTGAAGTGTTGATTGTGGCATTCCTAACTCCGACACAGTTGTTATGATCGATTTACGAGGTCTTCGAACGAAAACTTTATTACCTCTTCCACGGGTTCATCCGAAACTACACTTCAAATACCTCCGACTCTTTTCAGTACACTTCCAGTTTTAAGGAACGTTTTGGTCTACTTCTTAATGTTTTAGCGCCGGGTGGAAATCTGTTATGAGTTTTTGTTGTTTGTTCTGTTTTGTTATAAACTGTTCTGAGCATTCGTTGCACTGCGATTGTGGATTTCTTTTCAGCATACCACAGAACAATTTGTTCTTTCTCTTGCAGTGTCGCCATATTTGTCTTTGTCTGCTCGGAACAACAGCAGGTGCGTCATGACATCAATAAAAAATAAACTGTCGCCAAACTATAAACTCTCGGCTGTCACATTGTTTAAATAGCGCCATCCGACGTCAAAAATAATTTTTTTAATGGAAATTTTAAATTAGGGACATTTGATTCAGATACCCTGAATATCATAAATAAGCTTATCAAATGTTCTATTTAATAAATAAAAAAATTGATAAAAATAAATCTAAACTTAACGAATAAAATTTATGTAAAAAGTATGAAATAAAAGAAAATGTCGAGTTTGCTTCACCTCATAAAGCAAATTTAAATAAATAAATGATAAACTATAAAATATAGCCTTTAGTTAAATGTCAATCTTCTTTTTATTAAGATATTATATATTTTACTTTAAAGTAATATGTCATTTGAAAACAATTTCCAAAAAAATTTAAATATTAATCTTGTCAATGATGATTGGCTTGAACAAAAAAAAATAATTTTGAAAGAAAATACATGGCATATTTTTAAAGCCACATTTCGTGATAATATTAAATTTGTCAGAATTTATTGAGATTTCCAAAATATTTCGCATTATTGTCATGCTGAACAATGACATTTTTCAAATAATAAGATAAAGTTATTCCTTTATACTGAAATTATATTTTGTATTGAAAAATCAATTTTGTCTGAAATGCATTTCATAACCAAATTTATTAATAATATATTAACTTCCCTAACTTTTTAAGTTCCAAATATATATTTACCATCGCTGATTCATTTATTTATCTGTTTTTAAGAGAAGATACATAGTTTATTTCACAAATATAAAACTAATAGGAGTTAAAATTTGGAAATGACATCGTTTTAACTATTTTTATTTTAAAAAAAACTACCAAGCATTCTATTCTCAACAAAATATAAGGACGCATCAAAAACTTTCCGAATTACTTCTGTTACTTAATAACAAATAGCAGCTCCAGGTTTCACTTGCTGCTATCACTTGATAAGGTAATGTGTCAAAAGGCATCATTGCATAGTATAAATATCGGTATGGGACTTTTTTTGCTAATCATCCGTCGAATTTTTGGCGAAATTTCTATAAGAAGGTTGCCTTTAGGGAGGACTTTAGAAGAGAAAGTAACCCGAATAATGGTTATCGTACAAGGAAAACCTTTGAAACTTTTACTGCCAAAATGCACAGACCGCACTGATTTCAAACCCGCGAAAATCGGCACAAACTCCTTATTTTGTAAGCAGAATACTAGTCACTGAGCTATGTGTGCCGTTTATAAATATCTGGAGTTGTTATGATGTCAAAATAGTTCCAAGTTTCTATGTCACACTTCTGGAAAAATATATATATATTCAGGGGTTTTGTTGTTGTTGTTGTTGTACTTTTTTTTTCTTTTTTTCTTTTCTTTGGGAGAGAGGGGTGTTCTTTGTACATGCATCTCTTTAATATAACTTCTTTACTACAAAACTCCGCTTTTACGAATGCGTCTACGATAAGCCAATAAATAAAAGAAATCGAGAAACATATATGTTACTTACATATTTGATACATCCCTCATGACTATCTTCGTTTACATTTCTAGCGCGTTTAATAATGCAACCCTATATGCAGTGTCTCTGAGGATTGTCAAAAAATTTCGCCAAGCCAATGATACTTTTTTATCGCCTTAGTGGCGGATTAATGGAGATAGGATATATTTTTTTCTTCTAGAATCCCCCTCTTCTCTTCCATAAACTCACACACACACTTTTTTTTCTATAAAAGTAATCCTATCAAAACCTTGTCAATATAAAAGTAGTAGATAACATTAGGAAGATTTATAATAAATTTAATTGGATTTGATATCTTGTGAATTGATGAAATTATTAATTTTTTCTTCTTAAAACCCCATTTTTTCGCCTCTTGAGGCCATTTTCAATGATATTAAAAGTCTGTCACACATAAATTTTTGACCCTTTTCCTAGAAGTAATAATAACTTTAAACTGATTATATCCGATAACCGATATGTATCGTAATTAAGAAGTTATGTTTTTTGTGTTTTCACAAAACACTCCCCATTTCTGATTTTGCCCATTAAAGAACTTGGCCAAGATTTCCTGCCCCTTGATTTTATGTATCAGTTTGGAAGAGATTTGTGCAGAAATATGAAGTTATCATGTCCATAAAAAAGTAATATATATATATATATATATAGATAGAGAGAGAGAGAGAGAGATACATTTTTGAACTGGAGGTAGTTTGGGGTTCAATGGATCATGATCAGCGTAGATCTGAAAAAAATTTTCAGAAATTCCAACATAGGAGAGAAGGTAATAGGTAGTATTTCTTACGAAATCTACCTAATAAGAGTAGGTTCAAGTTTTCATTTTAAAACAGTAAAGATTTTTTAATAGAATCTTCTGCATAAATTGTATGTTTATGAAACGATATGTTTCTGATCAAGAAACTGTCAAAGACTGTTAAGAAAACGAAGTTTTCGCAACCTTGTGACGTATATTATAACATTTTAGAATGCTGGTTAATAACATAGTTTCCTTTTCATATAACAAAATAACTACAAATATCATTACGGATAATTATTATTTTATTATAAAAAACTAACAAATGACTCATGTAGTCAACACATAGAATGCAAACTTATGTAATAGAAGTCTTTCTTCTCAAAAATTTTCAGAATTCTTTTATCAAAATAACATTATTTTAAACTTATTATTAATGCAATAACCAGTGTGATTATCTTAAAATATTTTGCCATTTGCGTCTGGATCATTCTTGAATAAAAATGGATTTAATATAAATGCTTGTAAAGGAACTTAATTATTATAGAGAATGTTAAAAAGGAGTAATTTGTCACTATTGCGTGGAAAATACTTATCATTCTTTAAGAAAGAAGGAAATCTTTTCAACACAAATATATAAAGCGCTTTTAGAGAACTGTTTTCAGTATTTTCTGCTATTCTTTTGTTATATAGTAAATAAAACTACCAAAGAAATTTTACTTAATAATATTAAATTTTACTTAAAAATATTAAAAAATTAAATCATCTTAAGTTTTGTTTTTCAATAATCTAACAAAAACTGCAAAAATATATTGCGAAAATTTTCTTTATTTTATTTTAACACTGTAATAAAAAATGAATGACGCTGTCAAAACATAGTATACACACTTATATAATAGAAGTCTTTCTTGTCTCAAATTTTTAAACTTCTTTTATCAAAATAACTTTCTTTTAAACTTATAATTAATGCAACAACGCAAAGCTTAATCGATGCCATGTTTTTCACTGCCAGTGTGATATCTTAAAATATTTTCGAATTCTTGAATATTCTTGAATAAGCACGGGTTTAATGTAGTTTCCGGGATTTCTTATTTTCTAATTTCTCTTTTAATGAATCCTTTCTAAAGTGTGTTTGTAAAGAAACTTTAATTATTATAGGAAATACTTTAAAGAGAAATAATTTATTTATGACTATTGCGTTAAAAAGACTTTTCATCCTTTGAGAAAAGAAGTAATTTCAACATAATATATAAAAGAGCTTTCAGAAAATTGTTTTCAGCTATTTTCTGCTATCATTTTGTTATATAGTAAATCAAACTAACAATGAAATAGATTCTTTGCTATTTTACTTAAAAATATTAAAACATTAACATAATCTTAAGTTTTGTTTTCAAATAATGTAAAAAAAAAATTTTTTTAATTATGATTATTTTCCTTGTTTTATTTTAACTCTGTAATAATAAATAAATGAAGCTATCAACCCACAGTTTGCCAACTTATATAATAGAAGACTTTCTTGTCTCAAATTTTTCAAGTTCTTTTATCAAAATAACTTTCTTTTAAACTTATAATTAATGCAACAACGCCAAGCTTAATTGATGACAAGTTTTTCATTGCCAGTGTGATTATCTTAAAATATTTTTGAATTTGTGTCTTCATTATTCTTGAATAAGGACAGGTTTAATGTAGTTTCCAGGATTTCTTATTTTCTAATTTCTTTTTTAATGAATCCTTTCTAAAGTTTGTTCGTAAAGAAAATTTAATTATTATAGGAAATACTTTAAAGAGAAATAATTTATCACTATTGCGTTAAAAAGACTTTTCATCCCTTGAGAAAAGAAGTAATTTCAACATAATATATAAAAGAGCTTTCAGAAAATTCTTTGCAGCTATTTTCTGCTATCATTATCTTATATAGTAAATCAAACTACCAATGAAATTGATTCTTTGCAATTTTACTTTAAAATATTAAAACACTAACATAATTTTAAGTTTTGTTTTCAAATAATGTAAAAAAATGCAAAAATATTATGAAAATTTTCCTTATTTTATTTTAACTCTATTATAATAATAAATGAATGAAGCTATCAGCCCGTAGGTCATTGCCAGTGTGGTTATCTTAAAATATTTTTTGAATTTGTGTCTTCATTATTCTTGAATAAGGACAGGTTGAATGTAGTTTTCGGGATTTCTTATTTCCTAATTTCTTTTTTAATGAAACATTTCTAAAGTGTGTTTGTAAAGAAACTTTAATTATTATAGGAAATACATTAAAGAGGAATAATTTACAACTATTGCGTTAAAAAGACTTTTCATCCTTTAAGAAAAGAAGTCATTTCAACATAATATATAAAAGAGCTTTAAGAAAATTGCTTTCAGCTATTTTCTGGTATCATTTTATTATATAACTAGGAAACCCCGCAGCTTTGCTCGCGTAATATTTGAAATATGCCAAGTGATATTTATATGTCTAATTTTTATTAAAAGGTACTAACTAAATTTTTATTTTATTAAAAGGTAATATTTTATTTTATTAAAAGGTACTGCACTCTAAATTGAAATGTCTGAAATTCAGACACTTAAGTGACTGAAACGGAGTGTTCAATTTTCAGACATTTTAAAATGTCTTAATTTTTTCAGTCACTTCTTGCGTCTGAATTTCAGACACTTCAAACGTCTGAATCGCAGCCGTTTCTTTTTGCAAGCATGATACTCAGCCATGTTTGACCACAATGAATCCTGGAAAAATATTTGACCATGGTCCTGCCCCTCCACCCCCATGCAGCCTCATTTTAGGGGCTCTCAAAACTGGTATGCCATTTTCGTAAAGCTGATAATTTAAATCTTTTATCAGCATTGTACTGATTATAATCAATATTTTGAACTTCTATAGTAGAATAAGTTTAAAAACAAAAAAATGTTTATCTAAATACAATAAAACCTCTCAATAGGGGGCTACTACGGAATTTGCCCGCCATTCGTTGCCGAGGTGACCGTGATTGAGAGGTTTTACTGAATTTAGATTTTTTAAAAATTTATTTAGTTTTTAATCTTATTCTACTTTAAAAGTTCAAAATATTGATTATAATCAATACAATGTCGAAACAAATTTAAAATAAAAGCTTTACAAAAATTGAATATTTAATTTGGGGCCCCTAAAAGTGTAGTGAGAGGATACTGCCCAGTTTTCCCATGATTTAATCAAGTGCTCCATCTACAAAAAGTCCAAACCTGCATTATAAGTTCGCTAAATAGAGGTGTCCGGTATTCGGGAGTGTCCGTTATGAAGGTTAATGGACATTCCCTAATATCGGACACCTTTATTGAGCGACAACCTTTTTTAATCCACAACCCAGACATTTGTTTATTTTTACTTCACAAAAGCAGACACCTTTGATTATCGAACAAATTCCGCAGCCCCCAGGTGTCCGCTGTTGAGAACTTTTACAGTATTTCGATAAATATATATATATTTGATTCTAATCATGTTCTACTCTAAAAGTTCAAAATATCATTATAATCAGTGCAATGTCGAAAGATTTTTTTAAAAAAAATTACGAAAATTACATACAATTGCGAAAAATTTGCTTTACGAAGATTGCATGACAAATATCCCCCCCCCCCCCCAACACACACACACGAAAAATTCATATTATACGATGCGCGATCTTTGAATATCTCGAAACGATCAAAAACAAAGCCTTTTTCAAAGTACCAAAACGCAAATAATATGCAATTAAGATTTTTTTTCCCCTTTCTGCCTCAAATATATATTCATAACTATAATATTATCCAGAAAAATAAATATTGTATATACAAAATTAATATCTAAATTTTAAATGTAAGCCTTCATATCACTAATGCGTGAATTAAAATCTAAGTACTGCACGCATGATAAAATTCTAAATTATGCATATAAAAAACAATTTTTGAACAAAATAGAATCATAACACACCTACTCTAAATAATTAAATAAAAAATATACACAAAAAATTTGGTTTAAAATTCAATTTCAGCACAAAATAAATAAAAAAAAGTAAAATATTTCAAGTTTTTCAAGTTCAAACAAATAAATAAACAAAATGTTTTTTTTTTCTTAGCATGTAGACTATAAAGAAACGCATATTTGTTTATTTTTTAAAAGCTGCGCTTACATAGTTTGAAAGTAACAACAAAAGCATAAACTTCAAAACTTGCTAATCTGAGAAAACGCTTTTTAAAGTTTCGATATCTACGGATATTCAACTCTCCTTCTATAAATGATTATAACTCAATTTTGAATGGGGTTTTTTGCATATTGTTGAAAAATTTTAAAACATTTGGAATAAAACAGAAACAGAAAACTGATTTTTTGAAAGGTTAAAAGGTCCTGTGCCCTCTTAAAAATTAAGTTTTCTTTAAAATTTATATTTACACATGGGCAATTTTTTTTAAAATATAGATCAGATGATAATCACAAGAGCTATTTAACTATCAATAAATAAATATATTTTAATAAGATAAAGAAAAATGTATTTCCAGTTTCAAAACTTTGTCTTAAATCTACACATAATCAGTAAAGTTTAATAAAATAGCTAAAGAGATCAAGTGTAATCATTCTCTAAATCATTAGAGTGTTATTGACATTATATATATTTTTTTCTCCTTCCAGTGTAGTGATGCCAGATGACTCATCGGCGGTTTTGCTTACCTGTAGGAAAAATCGAATGATATGGTTGAATAACGGCGTTGGATGGATGTTCAAACTGTATTCTTTTAAATACTTATAATTAAGCATACATAATATAATAATTAAAAACAGTTATTAAATATGGATGGTTGTTATAAAGACATGGGCATTCCAGTACATATCACATAATAAACCTTTGAAAAATATAGAAATCGAATGAAACCAAAGTAAACATTAACAAATGCTGTTCGAGAAGAAGGCTTAGTATTGCGTAAGTCAATAAATTCAATAGCTGCAAAAACATCCTGTAGACTCATTAAAACTGATTTTAAGGATAACATTGGTTAGAAAATAATATAGAAACATAATTGCAGATGTTTTTAAGAACAGAAACTTAATTATTAGCAAGATAAAATTTTAACATGGAAATTCAACAGACAAAATGCTTTAAACAAATTTTGGCATAACTCAGAAACTAATAAAGCTAGAGACTTGTGTAAGGGTTCCATTTAAAGAGAAAACATTTACGGAGAGTTTGCGATACATGGTCTAGGTCCCACTTACCTGGAAAAAGGTGTAAGGTATCCAAAATTATACCCGCACAGGGGACGTCAATTTCAATTGATGGCTAGGTTAATGATCCATGAGGGAGAAATACTTTCATCTTTTAAAACGAAAATTCCTTTATACATCCGGCTAACTATATTAAAAGGGTGAAATTTTTTCACACTCAAAATATAATCTGCCAGACAAAAGTTTCTATTTATCAGATTTGACGAACTGAAGACTAATAACACTGTATTACTGATAAAATGATTACGAATAAACACTAAATCGATACGAATTAATCCACAGAACTTCACAATCCACAAAATATGAATAAAGTCAAAATAAACTTTCAGTTTAAAATTGAATTAAAACGTACATTAGAACGAAAGACATCTAAAACGCATGCGCAACTGAGAGTCCCCCTGGTGGTTATAAGGAAGAACTGAAGAAATATTTCCCCTCCCAGTATAATGAAATCTACTAAAAAACAACTTTTCAAAAGTAAAAAAAAAAAGCCAAGCAAAAAAAAAAGAAAAGAAAAAAGGGGAAAGTTGTGGCTAAAAAATAGTGTGATATCAAATTTCCAAGCTAATATTATGGTACTTATTTAACATTTTTTATTAAAAATTTACCATATGTAAGTCGAGTACCTAAGTATGCGTTGATAGAAAGCCTTTTCTCCTTTACTAAATACATCATAACGTGTTTCTGAAAATTAATTTTTTTTAATTATGCATGATGGGCTTGGCGACCATCTTTCCATATTTTACACAATTTTCTAAGCACACAAGTACATTGTTAAGATCGGAAATTCGAAATTGTTGCTAAAGCAAACATTTTATGCTTTTAATTTATGGAAATGAGTGCCTAGAAATTTGTGTCTTAAAATAAAGTTGAAGTAACTTCAGGTTTTATCTTATGATTCTCTTTTTTCGGAGGGGGTTAATTAATTAGTTAAAGCAGTAAAAATCAATTTTTTTTCTTCAAAATAAAAGACTTTCTTAATTTATCTGTCTGTAGCCAAAACTAGAAGTTCAAAATTCTTAATAATGCAAACATATTACGAGCTTGTCTGCTTAGAAATTTGTGTAAAATATGGAAAGATGGCCGCCAAGCCCATCATGCATAATTAAAAAAAAATTAATTTTCAGAAACACGTTATGATGTATTTAGTAAAGGAAAAAAGGCTTTCTATCAACGCATACTTAGGTACTCGACTTACATATGGTAAATTTTTAATAAAAAATGTTAAATAAGTACCATAATATTAGCTTGGAAATTTGATATCACACTATTTTTTAGCCACAACTTTCCCCTTTTTTCTTTTCTTTTTTTTTTGCTTGGCTTTTTTTTTTTACTTTTGAAAAGTTGTTTTTTAGTAGATATCAGTTCTTTTTTTTAAACAGATTATATATAATTGAAATAATTCTACTCGCTAAAATTAGTCCTTGTATAGCCTTTATAAGTAGGGAACAAACACAATAGTATACACTTTGTTTACCTATCATTAATTTTTTAGAGTAATTAATAATTTAAAAGTAAGGAAAGTCAATTTCTTCTTTCAAAGTATCAGTCTTTCTCAATTTATATCGCCTTAAAATTTTCTATGAAGGATGAAAATTTAGTAAAAATCAAATAGAGTCAAAATAAAATATATATTTACAGTTAGTCTGTCAGTTAATTGTTTGTTCTAACTTTTTTTGCTGATGGTTTTGCAAAATAAATTTATCTTTACAAATACCTACGGAAAATCCGAAAATGAAGCCCCGCAGGCATCTAAAGAATCGAAGATCTGTCTAAAGAAGTAAATCTAGCAATTCTAGACATGATGATGAAACATTTTTGATAAAAAAAATCTAAAAATTTAAAGATATAAACTGTACATATAACTTCATCTTCATTTAGATCGTGTTATAGAGAAGAAAGAATAAATATGTAATTTTACTCAAGTCTGTTTATCCATACCTATTTGCATAAATGTGAGAATATAATTTCGTATAAAAATTCCCGTAAATTGATTATATTTAATAGTCTATTATTAAAGCCGCATAATCATTAGAATAAAATTTTTTTGCAGTTAAAAATTGCCTGAAATCTATAGTCTTATCGTTCGTCAAATTTGTTATATGTTTTTTTTTAATACCCAGACACCTTTTCTAAACTCTGACCAAAGATCACAGAAATACTGAAATTATCCAAATACTTATACCTTTCTATCGTATTTCTTTTTTTGAGTGGGTGGAGGGGTGAGGAAGGGCGCTTAAGAACTTCGTTTTGTTCTTAGAATTCTGAATTAATCATTGAAAAGATCTGCCTACGTAAGTCTTGTTGCAGAATTTTCATTAGGTAAGAGTTGCATCAACTTATACATCATGTGAATATATTAAATTACTTTTGTAAAATACTAAATGGGAGCCATTGATATTTTCAGAGCATTTGCCTACATTTTAAACTTAAATTATTTACAACTATCCATTAATTTTCTATACGAATTAAAGAAGTCGTTGTTTCCATGGCAACTGTACCTTTCACTATTGCTTGTTTGTTTGTTTGTTTTATTGAACACATATATATCAGATCACGTGAGGATCACGGCGGGATTTGAACCCGCCCCCACCTACGTTCTCAAGCGATTAGCGGCGTGGTGTCTTATCCACTCAGCCACGGTGGGCCACTATTGCTTTATCTAATACCCAGATACTCAAATTTAACCAGCTGCGCTTAGAATCATGCTCATAACAGAGTACATTTATATGTAAGAGTGGTGACACATATGCACAAGTCGTGTACTCATATTCAAGTTTTTGTCCAAAGTACAGTAACTCCGTTTTCATTAATAGACGTGGAAGATTTAGATTAAACTAACCAAAAAAGTTTAAAAACATTGGCTTTCTGATTTGATTTTATTCAAAATCGTCTTAACCAACCAAAGTTAATGTCCGGGATCCAGAGTGTTTACTGCAAACATAAAAAAAGTTTTCAAAAATGCAGGCTTCTGATTGATCAATCTCATCGCGCTAATAGCGTGAAATCTATCTTGATCCCGGTCTATTCAACGTCCTTTAAATATTCGAGAAAGCCTTGACAAGTCAGGAAAATATCACACAAAGCAGGCAAAACAAAGAAGAAAAATCATTCATTGGCTCGTTCATATCCACGAGCCAATGAATGATTTTGTTCCTTTGCTTTGCCTGCTTTGTGTGATGTTTTTGTGACGCGTGTCAAGACTTTCTCAAATATTTAAGGGGCGTTTGTTTATTTCACCACCATGAAGCTATGAAAGGAGAGGAGCAGACATGTCAATCTTCCCGTGTGAAAAACTACATAAAGAAAACGAGTTCTTTCCCCCCTCTTCTGCCCTTTTCTCTCTTGATTTTGACCGATAGCAGCCCATTTAGCAGTCTCCATAGCAAGATGCAGCTATATATGGCGGACGCAAGGGGGAGGGTGTTAGCGTGATCAATGACATAATAGGCCAGTTTATGACGTTTAAAAGTCACACGGAGTTGGATCATCTTTACACGATGATTAGTACAAAGCGGTGCGCCGATTTTTTTTGTGTCCATTGCCGTGTACAGATAATCAACTCCACACTTAGGAACAGCTTCAAATGACGTCATCTACTTCGAGGCAAACGAAAAAGGACAGGCTACCGCGGCGCTACAGCGTCTAGAATATATAGTGTGGAAATCCAATCAGTCGATCACAGCGATATCTGCAGGATATTTCCCAAAACTCCAAGACAATTTGGTCTAGACGCTGTAACATTTTTTTAAACGTTTTATTAACTTACATTTGACCTGTGTGCTTGGCGTCAAACCCGCTGTAATAATACGATGTTTACTTTGAAATTTGAAAATATATAGCAGATGTCGCTGCGATAATCTCCCTGGATTTCAGCGTCAGTGCACATTTAAGGGATACACCTTTTTAGCGGTTCTTGGATAGCAAATTTCCACATTATGTATTCTAGACGCTGTAGCGGTGCATTACACATGTCTCTTTCTTCTTTAAAAAATATCCTGCAGATGTCGATGCAAATGACTGTTTGGAATTCGACATCGTTGTACATTTAAGGGATTCAATACTTTCGCGCTTTTTTAAGTATTGCTGGGATAGTCGATTTCTACAACATATAATCTAGACGCTATAACGGAGCTATAGTTTCTAGAAGATATAGTTTAAAAATCGGTTTATTAAAAAAGTGCTAAAAATTGTATCCCATAAATGTTGAACGAGGCTGAACGACGAATGTCGATTACAGCGACATATGGTAATTCCAACATAACTATTTCAGAAGAAAATGTTTCGCTCAGAGAAGATCTAGAAAATGTTGCTCCTATCGACATTTGTCATTCAGTATTTGTCAATATTTATGGGATTCAATTTTTAGCACTTTTTAACGAATTACTGGAATAGCCGGTTTCCACACAGTGACCGTGATCTAGGTAGATTTTTCTGTGTTATCGTAACGAGATTGACCAATCAGAAGCCAAAATTTTTGCTAACTTTTCACTGTTTGCAAAATTGTACCTGAATACCGGCCTATATTTCTAGACGCTACAACTGAGCTCAGGAATAGTACAGAAAGCAAACTCTGTATTTTGATACATTAAGGCCGGGATCTAATGGTGTTATTACACGAGGGGTCAAAGACGCTTCAGATTCCGGGCGTCTCCATGTATTCCTATGGCTCCAGGGGAGTCGCTTGGAGCGCGAGCGTCTTTTTTCTGTCGGAGCATCTTTGACGCCCGAAACGAGGCGAGTCGCCAGTAACAGCCAATCAAATGCTTGGAAATCTGATAATAGAAAAGCCTTTTCCAGAACAGCCAAAGAAGTGCTTGGAAAAGACGGATCGTGAGGCGGCTGTTATCGCTAGACGCCTGGGATTCCAAGCGTCTTTGAGTCCTCGTGTAATAACACCATAATTAGGAACAAGTGTGTCTCTATAACGAAGTAGCGACATACGGCCAATAAATGTTTATTGGTAAAAGTGATAAAAACAAATCGTTAAAGTTCTTTACGAGCATGCCATTATCGCCAGGTTAATGCATGCTGAATTATTTCCCTAGTCTAATAGAGATCGTCCATGCGCGTATCTTCTAATGGAGGATATTCCAAATATGGGTTCGAGGCTGAAAAAGTGACGTGGTACCGGTAATTTACCCAAAGAATTTATAACTGATAGAAGGGAAACAGGAAACTACACTGTTAAAAATATCGTGAAAAATTACCTCGGTTCTTACAGGTTCTCTATTTTCTGACCAATGAGAACGCTACATAAACGCCTATGAAGCGTTCTCATTGGTCAGAATACAGATAGCCTTTAAAAACAGAGGTAATTTTTCACGATATTTTTAACAGGGTACTACTGCTTTCTCCCATGAACTGTTTCCTTGGCTAGCGGGGATTTACATTACGTAGACGGAGCCTTCCCTTCTTTACGCTAGACGTTCTTGCCTTGACCATGTGATCATAACGTAGATTGAATATCCTCTATTCAAGAAAGCGGATTGCCGTACTTTCGACAAAAGCTTGAAATGAGCATGCCTCCTGTGCATATATCACCACTCTTATGTATAAAGGCTCTCTGTTATGGTGTTGTTTCTGATACAGCGCCTAGAATACCTATTGTGGAAATATGCTATCCAAACAGTTCTAAAAATTTGTATCCCTTAAATGTGCGACGATACTGCTAAAATTTCAAGTGTCGATCGCAGCGACATCTGTGGGATTTTCGTATTACTATTATTACATTGTATAGACTAGCAATTTCTTGCAGTTGTAGAAAATATCCTGCAGATGCCGCTGCGATCTGCATATTACAGCAGTATCATTGCACATTTAAGGGATACAATATTTTAGCGCTTTTTTAAGTATTACAGGGTTAGCCTATTTCAACACTATACATTCTAGGCGCTATAGTTTCTGAGCGCTGTTGGTTAAATTTCGATATTCGTGTTTTAGAGTGAGCAATAGAGAAAAGTACTAAAACTATTGAAACAACAACTTCTTTAATATTGAAATGTATAGCAAAGGAGTTCAGAATCAATGCCTTAAATAGTTTCGAATACGCACTGTTGTTATGACATCAATACCCTTCCTGGATGTGGAAATGCAAAATTGTGTTCAACATAATTGGCCGCAATCTAGATAGATTTTTCGCTGTTAGCGAAACGAGATTCATTAATCAGAAGCTTGCACTTTTGCGAACTTTTCGCTGTTTGCAGCAATGCAGGCTATTGATTGGTGAATCTCGTTTCGCTAACAGCGAAAAATCCATCTGGATCCCAGCCTAAATTTCTGTAAACATTGCACTTCATCCATGGCACTAAGAAAATGACTCAAAACTTTTATGACATAGGCCGGGATCCAGAAGCAGCAAAAATTCTCAAACATTCTGGCTTCTGATTGGTCAAACACATTTCGCTAACAGCGAAAAATCTATCTGGATCTCGGCCATAGTTTTCTTCGATGAAATCAATGCAAAAGGATAATATAAAAAATTTTAAAAGACTTCTAAAATGATTTGGCGGGTTTATCGCTGTTTGGCATAATTTATAAACTTTAAAATTAATTAACAGTTTTTCGCTAATTAAGAATAGAAAATTTGTGTTTTTAAAGCTGAATTTTACAAAAGCACGTAGATTGAGTAAATATCTGTCCAAAAATGCAATCCTTACTTTTTTATGTCCATTATTTAAGTCTCTACCTTGATTGAACCATAAATTGTGACGAAGAAAATAAATCGATCATTTTCAGTATCTCGACGTTATTTTAAAAAATCTATATCTCTGTTTATAATTAATTTATGAGGATGCATTTGGTCTCAAATTGAAGATATTTTCCATTAGGTCCTTCTGGTTTTGGTTTTATTTTTCTGCGATGATTGGTTCTTTTGATATGGGAAATTTTACGCTGGCATGTTTAGTTGATTTTACATGGAGAAGTTGTCATCAGTATAATAAGCAGTTACGGTGTCTTGCGTTTTATTCTTGGCGTTTGTTTGTTTGGCGAGGTTAGCATTTTTTTTTCAGCTTGGCTTGGCAGAACGACCGTCCTGCTTGATTGAATCAATTATGTTTTCTTTATGTCTGATAATTAAAAATGAATGATATTTCTTTTCTTACAAATGGCTATCGAATAATTTTACGTTAAGGGAAAATGTTACTAAGAATTTTACTTCAGAGAAACCCACCCTCCTTTGAACACTTCGTAGAAGACAATTTTAATTCTTTTCTTCTTTTGATGTTCATATATTTCAAATTTATCTGTAACGGTGTGTGTGTGAGGGGGGGGGGGGAGTTCATTTTGAAAAAAAAAGTTTTCTATTTTCAAAACTGTCGTTTGAAACTTATTTTTGAACGATTACTATTTCTTAATTGTTAAATTTTTAGATGCGTTCGTAATTATATAAATACGTAGCACCTATAGTCGTCGTTCAGTCCATCTGTCTGTCCGTCTATAACAGCGCAAAAAGTACCCAACCGAATTATTTGAAATTTAAAATATATAATTATTGCATAATTTTGTCGAGTCATTTCAAATTTTATGAAAATCGGATGTATACTTTAATTAGTACAGTCAAAAGTTTACCGTTACATTACGGCCAATGGGAAAAAAATTATTTCAAGTGCATTTTAATGATGTTACAGTTTTTCGAAAAGAATGAAATTGATATGCGCTTATGAAGTGCAGTAAAATATACATTCAGTACAATATGCTGCGCAAAAAATACTTATAAACCTAGTTATAGTACGAACGCACCTCATTTGCCATGTTTGACGTTCAATTTCCAACTTGTTATATTTATTTTTATGTTGATATCTTTAAAAATTTCTTGCACGAGGAGTTCTGACAAAATATTCTTAGTTTGCCTATTTCATGTTTATGCTCTGCATTTTAGAAAAGCAGATTCCGCTGTTGACCCCAGGCACACCTGTTCCAAAATCTTGTCCCTCCCTAAATTTCTTTCTACCGATACATCTCTTAGTATTTAGAGGGAAAGGGGGTTGACCCTTCCTTGGAAATAAATATATTTTGTGAAAAGCAATTACTGATTTATTTATTGCGTCAAAAGTAACTTAGTCCCAAAACTTTAGTAAGCGATCTATTTTTTAATTTTCCAGATGTCCCATGATCTAATCAGATTACCTTTTTTAAATAAAATAATACCAAATGTAATGGATAAAAATATTTTAAACATCCTTTATCCATTCGAAAACAATTTTCTGGTAGTGCTGGCATACAAATTGCAATACATTTATATATACAGTTATCACACGTATGATACAACTCTATCGCATTTAGACACTTAAGTGTCTAAATGTCTTCATTTCAGACATATCACCATTATTCAGACATTTTAATCAGTTCATTTATGCCATGATCATAGTAAGACACTTATGTGTCTTAAATTTAGACATCTGTGATGTCTGAAATTTCAAATTTAGACACTTAAGTGTCAGAATAACTTTTTCAGTCACATATGTGTCTTAATTTAAGACTCCTCTATTTGCAGTGTGATTACTTTTAGGAATATTTAAAAAAATTACTATTTAAAACACAGTTTGATTAAACATCATTGTTACACTGCATAAGGTAGAAATGAGACTTAAATTAATAAAACAAAATAAAACTAAATAAATAATAATTTAGAAAATATTTTGAAACTTTTATGCTCAATAAATACACTCATTTCAGTATTCATTTGAAGTTTTGAATTTTTTAGAAACCATCTTCTCGCATCTTAAAATTTACCATCATGTAAAATTCCAAATCCTACAACCTCTCTCAACATAAAGGGCTATTTTGAAATAGAAACTGTCACCATTAATTTGCCAACATTAATTTTGAAATTGGTTTGTTATTTCCTAATATTCCACAGAAACCTAATTTAAAAAGCTTTTAAAGGCCTTTTTTAGAGCGTTTGTTGTTCCTGTGAACCCCAGGTGGTAGAATCATCGGCATAAAATATAGCCTGTGTAGGATCAGAGACTGTTACCATTGATTCGCAACTATTACTTTTATATTTGGTTTATATTCCCTGAAATTGCATAGAACTCGTAATTTAGGATTTTTTTAGAATGCTTTTTGCACCTCCCCTTCACTTCACCCCTTTTTAATTCGAATTTATTTTCGACAGTCCTTCGAGGGCATTTATATTTTATAAGTAACTACCATGCAATATTTAAAGTTTAAAGCCTTTTCAGTATCACAGAAATCGCAATTTAGAAAGTTTTTAGCTCCTGCAACCCTCTGGTGGAGGTGGCACAGACATAAAATATAGCTTATGTTTGAGCAGGTTCTATCACCAACAATTTGTCATCATTATTTCTTTAATCGGTTTGGTATTTGATATGATTACATAAAAATTGTAATTTATAAAGCTTTTCGCTCACTTCATATTTTTAAATTTGAAATTTTCTTTCAACAATTCTTAGAAAGCAGTTGCATCTTGTAAGTAAATACCATGCCATACTTCAAAGTGTTAGGTCTTTCAGTTATGCAAAAAACGCAAATTAGAACATGTTTTGATTTTGCAACCCTCAGATGGTAGTGACAGCAACATAAAATATAACCTATGTTATAGCAGGGACTGTCACCATTGATTTGCATTCATTACTTTTGAAATAGCTTTGGAATTGCCTGAGATTGAGTAGAAATCGCAATTTAGAACGTTTTTAGAACGCTTTTCGCGCATTTTCACACCTTTTTAAATTTCCAATTTTTTCGAAACTGATCTTAAAGATCATTTATATGTAATAAATATGTACCTTGCCTGATTTTAAGTTGCTAGCCCCTACCGATCACAAAAATCGAAATTTGGAACGCTTTTTTGCTCCTGCAACGTCTAGGTGATAGTGATACCGACTTAAAATAGCGTCTATGTTAGAGCAGAGTCTGTCAGAATCAATTTCTTATCATTACTTTTGAAATCAGTTTGATTCTTCCTGAGATATTGGTGACAAATCGGCATTTAGAACGTTTTTAGAACGCTTTTCGCACATTTTGCTCCTGCATCTCCTCTGGGGTAGTGAAAACAGATATGAAATATAGCCTATCTTGGAGTAAGATCTGTCCCCATCATTTTTACACCATTATATTTGAAATCGGTTTAGTATTTCCTGAGATTGCTAGAAATCGCAATTTAGAACGTTTTTTTCAACGCTTTTTGCGCATTTTGCCCCCCCCCCCCTTTTAAATTTCGACTTTTTTAGGAAATGTCCTTAGAGATCATTGATATCTTATAACTAACTACTATTCTAAATTTCACGATCCAAAGCCCTTCCGCCACGCAAAAACCGCAATTTAGAACGTTTTTCTCCTGCACCTTTTTGGGGTAGTGGCACCGACATAAAGCATAGCCTATCTTGGAGCAAACGTTGTCACTATCATTTTGACACCAATATTTTTTAAATCGGTTTGGTATTTCCTGAGATTATGTAGAAACTACCATTTAGAACGTTTTTTAGAACGCTTTTTGTGCATTTTCACCCCTTTTAAATTTCGAATTGTTTAAGAACTGCTCTTAGACATCATTTATATCTTATAAGTAACTAATATTCCAAATTTCATATTTCTAGGCCCTTCAGTAACGCAAAAATCGCATTTTTAGAAAGTTTTTTGCTGCTGCACCCCCTTTGGGGTAGTGGCACCGACATAAGATATAGCCTATGTTCTAAGTTGGACTAACACCATCATTTTGATACCATTACTTTTGAAATCGATTTGGTATTTCCTGAGATTATGTAGAAACTACCATTTAGAACATTTTTTAGAACGCTTTTTGTTCATTTTCACCCCTTTTAAATTTTGAATTGTTTAAGAACTGTTCTTAGACATCATTTATATCTTATAAGTAACTAATATTCCAAATTTCATATTTCTAGGCCCTTCAGTAACGCAAAAATCACATTTTTAGAACGTTTTTTGCTGCTGCACCCCCTTTGGGGTAGTGGCACCGACATAAGATATAGCCTATGCTCTAAGTTGGACTAACACCATCATTTTGATACCATTATTTTTGAAATCGATTTGGTATTTCCTGAGATTATGTAGAAACTACCATTTAGAACGTTTTTTAGAACGCTTTTTGTTCATTTTCACCCCTTTTAAATTTTGAATTGTTTAAGAACTGTTCTTAGACATCATTTATATCTTATAAGTAACTAATATTCCAAATTTCATATTTCTACCCCCTTCAGTAACGCAAAAATCGCATTTTTAGAACGTTTTTTGCTCCTGCACCCCCTTTAGGGTAGTGGCACCGACATAAGATATAGCCTATGTTCTAAGTTGGACTAACACCATCATTTTGATAAGATTAGTTTTGGAATCGGTTCGGTAGTTCCTGAGCTTACCTCCTACAAATAAACAATTTTTTCCTCTTTATAATAGGAGTATAGATAGATAAATCCAACTACCAATGAAATTTATTCTTTGCAATTTTACTTAAAAATATTAAAACATGAACACAATCTTAAGTTTTGTTTTCAAATAACGTAAAAAATTGCAAAAATATTATGAAAATTTTCCTTATTTTATTTTAACTCTGTAATAATAAATGAATGAAGCTATCAACCAAAAGTTTGCCAACTTATATAATAGAAGACTTTCTTGTCTCAAATTTGTAAAGTTCGTTTATCAAAATAACTTGCTTTTAAACTTATAATTAATGCAACAAAGCCAAGTTTAATCGATGACATGTTTTTCATTTCCAGTGAGATTATCTTAAAATATTTTCGAATTCTTGAATATTCTTGAATAAGGACAGATTTAATGTAGTTTCTGGGATTTCGTATTTTCTAATTTTTCTTTTAATGAATCCTTTCTAAAGTGTGTTTGTAAAGAAACTTTAATTATTATAGGAAATACACTAAAGAGGAATAATTTTCCACTATTGCGTTAAAAAAAAATGTTCATCCTTTGATAAAAGAAGTCATTTCAACATAATATATGAAAGAGCTTTCAGAAAATTGTTTTCAGCTATTTTCTCCTATCATTTTGTTATATTGTAAATCAAACTACCAATGAAATTGATTCTTTGCAATTTTCCTTAAAAATATTAAAACATTAACATAATCTTAAGTTTTGTTTTCAAATAATGTAAAAAAATTTTTTTTTAATTATGATTATTTTCCTTGTTTTATTTTAACTATGTAATAGTAAATGAATGAAGCTATCAACCCACAGTTTGCCAACTTATATAATAGAAGACTTTCTTGTCTCAAATTTTTAAAAGTTCTCTTATCAAAATAACATTTTTTAAACTTATAATTAATGCAACAACGCCAAGCTTAATCAATGCCATATTTTTCACTACCAGTGTGATTATCTTAAAATATTTTCGAATTCTTGAATATTCTTGAATAAGGACGGGTTTAATGTAGTTTCTGGGATTTCTTATTTTCTAATTTCTCTTTTAATTAATCCTTTCTAAAGTGTGTTTGTAAAGAAACTTTAATTATTATAGGAAATACATTAAAGAGCAATAATTTACCACTATTGCGTTAAAAGACTTTTCATCCTTTGAGAAAAGAAGTCATTTCAGCAAAATATATAAAAGAGCTTTCAAAAAATTGTTTTCAGCTATTTTCAGCTATCATTTTGTTATATAGTAAATCAAACTACCAATGAAATTGATTCTTTTCAATTTTGCTTTAAAATATTAAAACATTAACATAATCTTAAGTTTTGTTTTCAATTAATGTAAAAAAATTGCAAAAATATTATGAAAATTTTCCTTATTTTAGTATAACTCTGTAATAATAAATAAATGAAGCTATCAACCCATAGTTTGCCAACTTATATAATAGAAGACTTTCTTGTCTCAAATTTTTAAAGTTATTTTATCAAAATAACTTTCTTCTAAATTTATAATTAATCCAACAAAGCCAAGCTTTATCGACGACATGTTTTTCATTACCAGTGTGATTATCTTAAAATATTTTCGAATATGTGTCTTCATTATTCTTAAATAAGGACGGGTTTCGTGTAGTTTCCGGGATTTCTTATTTTCTAATTTCTTTTTTAATGAATCCTTTCTAAAGTGTGTGTGTAAAGAAACTTTAATTAATACAGGAAATACATTATAGAGAAATAATTTTCTCTTTTAATGAATCCTTTCCAAAGTGTGTGAGGTAAGAAACTTTACTTATTACAGGAAATACATTACAGAGAAATAATTTACCATTATTGCGTTAAAAAGACTTTTCATTCTTTGAGAAAAGAAGTCATTTCAGCGTTATATATAAAAGAGCTATCAGAAAATTGTTTTCAACTATTTTCTGCTAACATTTTGTTATATAGTAAATCAAACAAACAATGAAATTGATTCTCTGCAAATTTATTTTAAAATACTAAAACATTAATATAATCTTAAGTTTTTTTTTCAAATAATGAAAAAAATATTGTAAAAATATTATGAAAATTTTTCTCTGTAATAATAAATGAATGACGCGCTATCAACACATAGTATGCCAACTTATATAATAAAAGTATTTCTTGTCTCAAATTTTTAAGAGTTCTTTTATAAAAATAACGGTCTTCTAAACTTATAATTAATGCAACAACGCCAAGCTTAATAGATGACATCTTTTCATTGCCAGTTTGATTATCTTAAAATATTTTCGATTTTATGTCTTCTTTATTCTTGAATAAGGACGGGTTTAATGTAACTTCCGCGATTTTTTCTTTTCTAATTCCTTTTCTAATGAATCTTTTGTAAAGTGCGTTTATAAAGAAACTTTAATTATTATAGGGAATACATTAAAAAGAAATATTTTACCACAATATCGCTGAAAAGACTTTTTATTGTTTAAGAAAAGAAAAAGCCTTTTCAGCATAATATATAAAAGAGTTTTCAGTTATTTTCTGCTATGATTTTTATGTATAATAAATCATACTACCACTTAAATCTATTCTTTGCTGTTTTACTTAAAAATATTAAAACAGTAAATAATCTTAAGTTTTGTTTTCAAATAATATAAAATCTTATAATCTGATAATACTATAAAATCTTATGTTATGTTTTTCAAGTAACATGAAAAAACAGGAGAAATATTACAATAAGTTTTGGCACAGATGTCATATACAGATGTCATATTGGTGCGATTTTTTACCGATGCCAATGACGTATACACACCGGGTACTTAACTGGCGCCAAAGCGTCGTTATTTTGCTTGATATGATAACCCGGATATAGATGATATAGTAACGAAGTTTTCGCCAAATTGGCGTCGGAAAAAAAATCGCGCCAATATGGGGCATATATGACATCTGTGCCAAAGTTTCATTATTTTATTTTAACATCTATGATATAAAACAAAAACATGTCCCTGAGTAACTCTGAAGTCACATTCATGATGGCAGCACCTGACCAATAAAATTTCTTTTTCGCAGCAGTTTTTTTTTTTTTTTTTTACTTCTAAATATCGCAGTATTTCAATTTTTACAATGTCATAAAGATATTTTTTTTTACCTAGAAATATTATATTACTTAAAAATAGTTTTTTATTTAAAGTTCTTAAGTTTTGTTTTTCAATACTATAAAATCCTATAATCTAATAACGCTATAATCTTATGTTGTGTTTTTCAAGTAACATGAAAAAGCAGAAAAAATATTATAAAAAGTTTAATTATTTTATTTTAACATCTATGATATAAAGCAAAAACATGTCCTTGAGTAACTGTAATATCATATTGATGATGGCAGAACCTGACCAATGAAATTTCTCTTTCGCAGCATTTTTTTTCTTTTTTACTTATAAATATCGCACTATTTCAATTTTTACAATGTCGAAAAAATATTTTTGTACGTAAAAATATTATATTACCTAAATATATTTCTTTATTTCGTATAAGTTCGTAAGTTTTGCTTTTCAAATAATATATGAAAATTGCAAAAATATTATGAAAATTATCCTTATTTTTTTTAACACTGTAATAATAAATGAATGACGCTGTCAAAACAGAGCACGCGAACTTATATACGAGAAATCTTTCTTGTCTCAAATTTTCAGAGTTCTTTTATCAAAATAACGTTCTTCTAAACTTATAATCAATGCAACAACGCCAAGCTTAATCGAGGACATCTTTTCATTGGCATCATTATCTTAAAATATTTTCAATTTATGTCTTCATCATTTTGTAATAAGAACGGATTTAATATAGTTTCCGGGATTTCTTATTTATTAATTTCTTTTTTAATGAATCCTTTGTAAAGTGTGTTTGCAAAAAAACTTCAATTATTATAGGAAATACATTAAAGAGAAATCATATACCACTATTGAATTGAATAGACTTTTCATTCTGTAAGAAAAAAGACGTTTTTACAACATAATGTATACAAAAAAGCTTTCAGAAAATTGTTTTAGGCTATTTTCTGCTATCATTTTGTTATATAGTAAATCTTACAACCAATTAAATTTACTCTATGCAGTTTTCCTTTAAAAAATTAAAAATTAACATATTTTTATGTTTTGTTTTCCAAGTGCTATAGATTTAAGAAAAATTGTAAAAATATTATGAAAAATATTTATGAAATATCACTATTGTATTTTGACATATATATTATAAAGCCAAATTATATCCTTGAATAACGCTGACACACCTGACCAATGAAATTTTTCTTACACAGCAGTTATTTTAACTTCTAAATATCGCACTATTTCAATTTTTACTATGTAAAATAGGAATACAATGTTCATCAAAATTCAATTTAGCTGAAAACTGTATCTCAATTTACTAATTTTTTGTGGTTTAAAAAATAATTTTCCATCATGATTTTTTTTAATCTACCTCTATAATGCATTAAAAAAAGTAATGAAAAGACATTTATTTCTTTAAAAAAGATGAAGTATTTCCAACGCAATAGATAAAACAACTCTCAGAAAATTATTTTTAGCTGTATATTTTTTCGCTATCATTCTGATCTATAATAAATCAAACTATCATTGAATCGGATACTTTGCAATTTTACTAAAAAATATTTCTTAATTAACAATTTTTAAGTTTTGTTTTTCAAATAATATGAAAAAAATGAAGAAATATTATGAAGAATTGCATTATTTTATTTTAACATTGCAATAATAAATGAAGGACGCTGTCAATATATAAGATTCGAACTTATGTAATGACAGTCTCAAACTACTCCAAGTTCCATTAAGAAAATAAGGCCCTCCCAACCTCACACTTCCTGCAGTCATGGCAAGCTTAATTGAGTTATCCTTCCATTGGCAGTGTGATTGCCTTAAAATATTTCGCATTTATGTCTCGATATTCTTGAATAGGAACGAATTTAGTGTAGTTTGAATAATTTATGTTATTCTCTTAGATGCCTATTCCGGTATATCTGGAGAAGTGAATTTGTTTGTAAAGCCCTTTTAATTATTATAGAGGTTATATTACTGAATAGTAATTGTTCACATGTGTAAAACGGATGAAATATTTTAAATGCAGTACATAACAAAGCTTTCACAAAAGCGTTTTTAGATATTTTCTGGTATCAGTTCATTCCATTATATAAAAAAATCAAGTAATAGAATAGATTTTTTGAATTTGGTTATTTTTCATTTAACACTATCCTTTTAAAGGGTTTCTGCTGTTTACCGATGATCATCACGATCCTTTAAACAAACTTTTGCGATGGTAATCCTCTGTCTAGTTCTGAAAATTTCGGTATAAAATAACACTTTTATTACGCCTAATGCAATCACGCTAGTCTTTCTTCAGGACATCTTTTTACTGCTAATGTGATTATAGTAAAATATTTCACAAGATATATCAGTAATTTTTTAATAAAAACAGATTTAATGTGATTTGGATAGTTTTTTTTTTTTTTTTCAATTCCTCTTTTTAATGCATCCTTTGTAAAATGCGTTTGTAAAGAAACTTTGATTATTATAGGGAATGATAAAAATGAGTTTAGTAGCCCCTATAGCATTAAAAAAACTTTTCATTCTTTGTGAAAGGATTATATCTTCTCAATACAATATATAACAAGTCGTAAATTGAACGTCAAACATAGCAAATGAGGTGCGTTCGTACTATAACTAGTTTTAAAAATATTCAGATCTTGATGCAATAGCCGTTGCACTCTTACGCAAAAATGCATGAATACAAAATTTATTACTATTATATATATATTAAATTCAGTAATACGGAAATAATATGACTCCATCTTAAGTTAGACGTAATCACCATGCCAACCTAGAATCATTACCTATCATGGGATATCATTGAATTAATTACGTATGATACGACTTAATAGAATGAATAATACTTTTATATTTTTTAATATCTTATTAAGTTTCGAATTGATTTTCATAAAATTTGAAATTACTCGACAAAACGGCAACGATTATATATATTAAATTTCAAGCCATTCGGTTGGGTAGTTTTTGAGGTGTTATATGCTGACAGGATGATAGACGGACAGACAGACGGGCGGACCAGAGAACAACTATAGGAGCTACGTATTTATATAATTACAAACGCGCCTAAAAGCGCATTTAAAACATTGTTTTCGGATATTTTCTAATTTCACTTCATTTCATTATAAATAAAACAGATAATGGAATTGATTCCTTGAAGTTTTGTTATGTTTAATTTAACATTACTCGTTTAAATATTTTTCGTCATTTTGCATTGAGAAAATAAACTATTTCATCCATTCTCTTTTTGAGTCACTTTACTAGTTTTGTTTTTCAAATAATATAAAAAAAACTGCAGAAATATTATGAAAATTTTCCTTATTATATGTTAATACTGTAATAATAAATGAATGACTCTGTCAACAACTTAAATAATAGAAATCTATCTTGTCTCAAATTTTCGGAGTTCTTTTTCAAAATAATTTTCTTCTAAACTTATAATTAATATAACAAAGCCAAGCTTAATTGAGGACGTCTGTTCATTGCCAGAGTCATTATCTTAAAATATTTTCCAATTTGTGTCTTCATTATTCTTGAATAAGAACGAATTTTGTAAAGTTTCCGGGATTTCTTATTTTCTAATTCTTTTTTATTGAATGTTATGTAAAATTTGTTTATAAAAAAACTTTAATTATTATAGGGAATACATTGAAAAGAAATAATTTGCCACTACTGCGTTGAAAAGACTTTTCATTCTTTCAGAAGAAAAAGAAGTATTTTCAGCACAATACATAAAACAGCTTTTAGGAAATTGTTTAGAACAATTTTCTGCTATCATTTTCTTATATAGTAAGATCATATTACCAATTAAATTGATTCCATGCAATTTTCCTTAAAATTTATAAAAAAAAATTTAAATTATCTTATATTATGTTTTTCAAGTAACATGAAAAAATTGAAAAATTTTATGTAAATGTTTATTATTTTATTTTAACACCTATGTTATAAAACAAAACCATGTCCTCTGACGTCATATTGAACATGGGAACACCTTAAAAATGAAATTTCTCTTTCACAGCAGTGTTTCTTTGCTTCTAAATAGCACACTATTTCAATTTTTACAATGTCATAAAAAAATTTTTTTACCTAAAAATATTTTATTACTTTAAAATATTTTTTTACTAAAAGTTCTTAAGTTTTGTTTTTCAAATAATATAAAAAAATTGCAAAAATATTGTGAAATTTTTCCTTATTTTATGTTAATACTGTAATAATAAAGGAATGACTCTGACAAAACATAGCATTCAAACTTATATGTAAAGTTTCCGGGATTTCTTATTTTCTAATTCTTTTTTATTGAATCTTATGTAAAATTTGTTTATAAAATAACTTTAATTATTATAGGGAATACATTAAAAAGAAATAATTTGCCACTACTGCGTTGAAAAGACTTTTCATTCTTTCAGAAAAAAAGAAGTATTTTCAGCGCAATATATAAAACAGCTTTTAGGAAATTGTTTAGAACAATTTTCTGCTATCATTTTCTTATATAGTAAGATCATACTACCAATTAAATTGATTCCATGCAATTTTCCTTAAAATTTATAATAAAATTAAAATTATCTTATGTTATGTTTTTTAAGTAACATGAAAAAATTGAAAATTTTTATGAAAATGTTTATTATTTTATTTTAACACCTACGTTATAAAACAAAACCATGTCCTCTGACGTCATATTGACGATGAAAACACCTTAAAAATGAAATTTCTCTTTCACAGCAGTTTTTCTTTACTTCTAAATAGCACACTATTTCAATTTTTACAATGTCATAAAAATATTTTTTTACCTAAAAATATTTTATTACTTTAAAATATTTTTTTATTAAAAGTTCTTAAGTTTTGTTTTTCAAATAATATAAAAAAATTGCAAAAATATTATGAAATTTTTCCTTATTATATGTTAATACTGTAATAATAAATGAATGACTCTGACAAAACATAGCATGCAAACTTATATAACAGAAATTTTTGTTGTCTTAAATTTTCAGAGTTCTTTTATCAAAATAAAGTTCTTCTAAACTTAAAAATAATGCAACAACGCCAAGCTTAATGGAGGACATATTTTCATTGCCAATGTGATTGTCTTAAAATATTTTCCAATTTCTATCTTCATTTTTGAATAAGAACGGGTTTAATGTAGTTTCCGTGAGTTTTTACTTTCTAATTCCTATTTTAATAAATCCTTTGTAAAAAGCGTTTACAAAGAAACTTTAATTATTATAGGGAATACAATAAAAAGTAATATTTCGCCACTATATCGCTTGAAAAACTTTTCATTCTTTGAGAAAAGAAATCCTTTCAAGATAATATATAACAGAGCTTTCAGAAAATTGTTTTAGGCTATTTTCTGCTATTATTTTGTTATACTCGTATAGTAAATCATGCTACCAATTAAATTTATCCTATGCAGTTTTCCTTAAAAATATTAAAAAATTAAAATAATCTTATGTTTGTTTGTTTGTTTTTAAGTAACAAGGAAAAACTATGAAAATATTATGCAAATTTTGGCAACACCTGAGCATTAAAATTTCTCCTAAACAACTTCTAAATATCGCACTATTTCAATTTTTACAATGTCAAATAGGGAAAAAAAATGTTCGTCTAAATTCAATTTATTTGAAAACTGTATCTCAATTTACTAATTTTTCATGGTTTAAAAAACAATTTTCCAGCATGATTTTTTTAATCTATCTCTGTCGTCTACAGCCCAATTATAAAAGATTAACCTGTTTGTACTTAGAGCAATATAAATAGATCAAATTTTTATTTTTCTTAATATGCATAACAAAATTAAAACTGTGGGTTCCTCTTTTTTTTTACTCCATAAGTCATTGTGGGCATGATATCTTAAGAAAGTATGTATTCCATTGTCAGGAAATTTGGTAGAGATACTAAACATATATGTTTGTTTAAAAGGAACTACTCATAGGCCAAAATTATTTCATTAACTACACTGCTCAAAAAAATTAGGGGAACAAGCAAAAAAGTAAAGAGAACAGTGGAAGCCAGCCATGTATGGGCATAAAATTGATAGTACGTGTATCAATGCGCAATACAGAAAAAAGGACGCAAAAAAATTGTAAGAGAGCTCTTATTCTTTGAAAAGATTTAAAAAAACAAAACATGAAAAGATGGTTTAGGGCAACAATTTGGTTTCATGTAAATGATAAAAAAAAAGTCTTGTTTAGAAATGATGCAAGATTTTTAATATGGCGTGTGGTCACCTCGAACAGCTAAGACTGCTGCACACCTGTTTTCCATGGATGCGATGAGGTTATCTATAAGGCTTTGGGGAATACTATTCCGCTGCTCAAGAATTGCAATCTCCAAGTCCCGGACAGTAAAAGGAGGCCTCGGGCTCGTAGCAATGCGTCGTCTGAGTATGTCACAAACATGCTCGATCGGATTTAGGTCAGGAGAGCATGCTGGTCATTCCATACGCTGTATTGTTTTAGCTTCAAGCATGTTTTCGACAAGACGAACTGTATGAAGTCTAGCATTATCATGCATGGAAAAAAAGAAATCACTAATTGCTGCAACATAAAATACGACATGAGGTCTCAGTATCTTGTCTGTATAACTTGGGACCGTAAAAGTGCCATTCCAAATCATATGCAGGCCCGTACATCCACCTATGCTGATTCTCATCTACCCACCTCGTCTGTAATGTGATCTTTCACGAACGAATGTGGGATTATTTTGAGTGCCTCTTTCTCTCCATGCTAAAACACATCAGATGTCACATCCAGACTGAATCGGGACTCGTCTGTAAACAGAATTTGACTCCAACAACTTTGCCTCTAAACTCGATGTTCAGTTCCCCACATAATTTAGGCCGCACAGTGGCTTGATGTCAACGGAATGCAGAACATTGGCTTGCGTGCATAGAGACTACTCTGATGAAGCCTATTTCGGTCTGTTTGGCTGGACACCCTTCGTCCTATGCCCAAGAACAACTGTGTTTGCAGCTGAGTAGCATTCCCCGTTTCGTCTCGATGAGCTGTTAACAGGATATATTGGTTATCAGTTTCTGTGTTAGCACATTTTCGACCTTGCACTTGTCGATGAATACCATTTCATGTGTCTTGGAATCGATTCCACAGCCTTTCATGGACACTTCTTGCGACAACAACAGCGTCCACTACACTTCGTTGTGTTTCTCCAAAATTCAACTGCCTCGATAACACGCCAAGCCATGGATTGCGGTAAATCATGTTGTTGTGACATTTGCAAGCCACCTTTTCTCAAAACACAACCTGAGCAATTGAATTTTACAACTGAGACAGTGAAACAGACGTCTCTGCAAAATCCCGATTTCTGCACTTATCTCCTTTTTCTAGTTTTTGACGTCATAAACTTTAATTTAGATGTGAAGTTTTCTTTATCTGTTTTCTACAACACTTTAAATTATGTATGTTTTATTTTACGTTACTTATCGGTATAAATATTTGGGTAATTTCGTTAAAACCATGTGCTCCCCTAATTGTTTTGAGCAGTGTATATAAAAAATATTTTTGTAAAAAAAAAATCAAAATTTTATATTTTTAAGGAATATAAATAGTCATAACTAAAAATATTACCAATGTAAATACTTAAAAGTAGTTCATTTTAAACACACTTATTTGTTTAGTATATTTACCAAATTTCATGACAATCTATACATACTTTCTCAAAATATCATGCGCGCAATGACTTATGGAGTAAAATAAAGAGCTATTTTGATTTAAACAATACACAAATTCTGTAAATTTCTAATGGTAGTATATTACAAAGCACAATCTGTTTAAACAATATCTAGCCTTTCATGTTTCTACATAAGAAGGTTTTGAAGATAGACTAATTCAAACTTTGAAGTTTTTCGTTAATTTTCGACGCGTTTAAAAGGTACAAGAACCCTTAATATATTATAACAAAATTAAAACTTCATCAAAAAAATAATAATATAAAACACAAATTTAACAGACATGTAATCAAATTATGGGCTTGAACGACTGAAATTATCAAACTAAAAAGGCTACTGTATGTAGCAATATCTTTGGCAATTACTTCGGATAACAACTCCTGACGTGCGAAAGTATCGCTGTTAATGAATTTCAAAATTTTATTTTAATACATTATAGCTATTTTTAAAGTAAAAATGTTTGTTGGTGGTGTTAGGGGGTGATAAAAAAATTGATATTTAATGTAAAAAATCTTAAATTATCAATTAAAAAAGTGTTTTCACTTATATTGTGGAACTTGGTAAGATCACGTTGCATATCCTAATTATAATAATAAATGAATGACGCTGTCAATGTATAACATTCAAACATATGTAATGACAGTGTCTAAACTACTCAAAGTTCCGTTAAGAAAATAATGACTCCCAACCTAATACTTTATACAGTCATTTCAAGCTTAATTAAGACATCCTTCCATTTGTAGTGTGATTTTTTAAAAAATATTTCGCAATTTCTGCCTGGATATTCTTGAATAAAAATGACTTTAATGCAGTTTGAATAATTTATTTTATTGTATGAAATGCCTCTTCCCGTAGATGTTTGGTGAAGCGAATTCTTTTGGGAAGGAACTTTAATTATACAAATGCATTAAAAAAGAGTAAAGAAAAGACCTTTCTTTTAAAAAAATAAAGTATTTTCAACACAAAACATAAAAGCACTCTCAGCAATTATTTTTAGCTGTTCTCTGCTATCATTTTGATCTACAATAAATCAAACTAACATTAAATTGGATTCTTTGAAATTTTACTAAAAAGAATATTTTTAATAAAAAAAATTTTTAAGCTTTGTTTTCAAATAATATTTTAAAAAAATGAAAAAATATTATGAAGAATTTCATTATTTTATTTTAACACTGCAATAATAAATGAAGGACGCTGTCACTATATGAGATTCAAACTTATGTAAAAACAGTCTCTCAACTACTCAAAGTTCCATTAAGAAAATAAGGCTCTCCCAACCTTACATTCCCTGCAGTCACGACAAGCTTAATTGAGATATCCTTCCATTGGCAGTGTGATTGCCTTAAAATATTTCGCATTTATGTCTCGACATTCATAAATAAGAACGAATTTTGTGTAGTTTGAACAATTTAAGTTATTCTCTTAAATGCCACTTTGCGGTATATCTTTGGTGAAGTGAATTTGTTTGTAAAGGAATTTTAATTATTATAGAGGTTATATTAATGAATAATAATTATTCACATGTGTAAAACGGATAATAATCTTTCTATGCAGTACATAACAAAGCTTTCACAAAACCGTTTTTAGCCATTTCCTGGCATCAATTAATTATATTATATTAAAAAACCAAGTAATGGAATTGATTTTTGAATTTGTTTGTTTGTTTGTTTTTTCCATTTTACACTATCCTTTTAAAGAGTTTCTGTTATTTACTGATGAAAACATCAAGATCCTTTAAACAAACTTTTACGATGGTAATCATCTGTCGAGTTCTGAAAATTTCAGTAGAAAATAACACTTTTATTACATTTAATGCAATCACGCCAATCTTACTTCAGGACATCTTTTTTACTGCTAATATGATTATAGTAAAATATTTCACAAGATATATCTCAATAATTTTTTAATAAAAACGAATTTAATGTAGTTTGGATAGTTTTTTTTTCCTCTTTTTAATAAATCCTTTGTAAAATGCGTTTGTAAGGAAATTTTCATTATTATAGAGAATGTTAAAAATGAGTAAGTAACCACTATTGCATTAAAAAGACATTCCATTGTTTATGAAAGGATGATGTCTTTTCAATACAAGGTATAAGAAGTCGGAAATTGGAGTCAAGCGTGGCAAATGAGATGCGTTCGTACTATAACTAGTTTTATAAATATTCAGATGTTAGTGCAATAGCTGTTGCACTCTTATGCAAAAAAACATGAATACAAAATTTATTACAATTATATATATTAAATTCAGTAATACGGAAATAATATGTCTCCATCTTAAATAGGAGATCATCCCCATGGCAACCTAGAATCATTACATATCATTGAATAAATTACATATGATAGGATTTAATAGAATGAAGAAAACTTTCATTAATGCCTTTTTAAGTATTGATTCGAATTCCATAAAATTCGAAATGACTCGACAAAACGGCAACGGTTATAAATATTAAATTCCAAACCATTCGGTTGGGTAATTTTTGCGGTGTTATATGTGGACAGATGGACAAACGGACGGACGGACCAGGCGATGAATATAAGAGCTACATATTTTTATAATTATGAACGCACCAAAAAATGCATTTAGAAATTTGTGTTGAAATAAATAAAAAAAAAGCAGACATAAAGGTGTGGATCGAATTGAGTATATTTGATACAAGAACAATTACACAAACATACTAAAAGAAAACAGAAAATTTACAGGTATTTATAGATTTTGCAAGGCCCATGGCGGAGAATTGGCGGCCGTGAAAGAAAGCTACATAAAACAAAGAAATTTCTTGAAATCAATCATTAATAATAATATGACACAATTTAAACATTACTTGTACAAACAACAAAGAAAGAATAGTTCATAAAATTTAACTTTAGGTAATCCTTTGTAAATAAATCAGCAATTTGCATATTCGTAGGAACATATTCAATTTTGATGTTATTTTCTTTTATAATATTGCGAACAAATTTCAATTTGATATCAATGTGTTTCATTCTACCATAATTAATCTCATTACTGATACATTTTATACATGATTGATTATCCTCAAAAATTACTAAATCCTTAATATTTACAATTTCACTAGCAATATTTTTAAACCACAACAAGTCTTGCAAACTTTCAGTTAAAGCAATGACTTCAGCTTCAGTTGATGATAAAGCAACTGATTTTGTTTATTACAACACCACAGAACAGGCATGTTACAAAACATTAAAATATAACCTGTTACTGATTTGCGGTCATTTGTGTTAGCCCCCCAATCAGCATCAACATACATGGATAATTTAGGATCAGAATTTTGCTTTTTATACACAAGTTTTAAAGACAATGTTTCTTTTAAATATCTTAAGATTTTCTTAAGTGCTTTCCATGCAATTTCAGTAGGATTTTCTTGCAATTGACTTAAACAGTTAATGGCATACAAAATATCAGGTCGAGAAATATAAGCTAAATATAATAAACAACCTACAAGTACACGATATGGGCCATTAAAAGGTTTACCATTTTTGAAATCAGATGGGGTGAACTTAGGAGAAATAGGAATGTGACTGGGTTTACAATCTAGCATATTAAACTTACTTAACAATTTAATTATGTAAGACTCTTGACCCATTATTAAACTATCAGAATTGAATTTCATTTGAATACCTAGAAATTCTGAAACACTTTCCGATTTTGACATGTGAAACTCGTTATGTAATAGGGAAATAACTACATTAGTTTCATTTACATCTGAACCTGCAATTAACATATCATCTACATACAAAGCAATAATTATTTTATGATCATTATTATACCGAATAAAAATACAAGGTTCATTATCACAAGATTTAAAATTTAACTTTGAAATAAATTCATGAAACCTTTCAAACCATTGTCGTGGGGCTTGTTTTAGACCATATAAACTTCTTTTAAGTTTACACTTTCGCCCACTTTTATCATCATAGCCTTGCGGCTGATCCATAAAAACAAGTTCATTTAACTTACCATTCAGGAGCGCTGTTTTAACGTCTAACACAAATGCATATAAGTCTTCATTTAAAATCAAAATAAGAACCAAACGTAAAGCTGGCATACTTATTACAGGGGAAAAGGTTTCACTATAGTCTAGCCCTTCTTTTTGCATAAATCCACGAGCTACGAGTCTCGCCTTATGTCGACCATCTCTTTTGATGGTAAATACCCATTTGCAGGAAATAGGTCGTTTGTCAGGTGGTAATTTTTCAAGATCCCAGACATCGTTGATTTTCATACTTTCAATCTCCGCGTCCATAGCTTCTTTCCACAAGCGTTGTTCATCACTAGGGAGAGATTTGATATCATCAAACGTTAATGTTTCTTGTTGGCAAAGTAATGCTTCGTAAACTTCAGGATCTGCATACCGTACAGCTTTCTTTTTAAATCTTTCAGATTTTCTTGTTTTGTCTTCTTTCTCTTCAGGATCACCTAATTCATCACTCGTATTTTCTAGAACATCTGGATCAATTTCATTATAGACTGGTTCTGAATTTTCTAGAATGTATTGTTTCGACTGAACATTTTCCTTTTACTCTTCGTCGAATTTCACATTTCTTGATACAGTTATGCGTTTCGTTTCAGGATCTAGTAATCTATATTCCATTGAAGAATAACCAATGAAGATCATTTGTTTAGACCTATCGTCAAGCTTCTTTCGAGGAACGGAAGGAATTAACATGTAAGCACTGCATCCAAAAACACGTATGTGCTTGAAATCGGCTTCTTCTCCATATTTCAGGAAGTACGGAGTTTTGTTCTCAATAGTGCTGCTTGGCATTCGGCTTTTCAAGTAAGCTGCTGAAAGGATAGCTTGACCCCAAAAAGTCTTTGGTAAATTTGATTCAGCAATCAAAGCACGTCTTATATTCAGAAGCGACCTATTGCAGCGTTCAGCTACTCCATTCAAAGATTGCGTGTATGGAGGAGCGGGATCGATCACTATACCAAGATCTCTAGTAAAATTCACTAAATCATTAGAAAAATATTCCTTCCCGTTATCAGATCTAATTTTCTTCACTGTAGGGTTGGATTTTAAGAACATTTTTAATTCTTCTGAGACTTCACTTTTATGTTTCAGTAAACGTACTTCAGTAAAACGAGAAAAATCATCGATAAGAGTCATAAAATAGCACTCGCCAGAAAAGGTTGTCGGAAAAATAGGTCCACAAATGTCACTATGAATCAAAGTCATTGGCTTGGTTTCTCTTTTCTTGGTCCTCTTCCCATTGGTGTTGCACTCTGTTTTGCCCGAGCACAAATATCACAAAAAGAATCAGGTACCGGAAGCTTCATATCTTTCAATACTTTGTCACTCGGATGACCAAGTCTGCGATGCCAGATATCACAATGATTTTTCTTTGAAGTAAGAACGGTTTCGTAAACAGGGACAAAGCCATTTACGTATTGTCCATTCAAATCACGTTCACCGAAGTAAAAACTGTTTCTCCCTTTTTCGATAAATACTTTTTGATTCTTGAAAATAACTGTATAATTTGCACTTTCAATTTTCCTAAAGAAAATGAGTTGCCCGTTTAAGTCTGGAACATAAAGGACATCCTTTAAAGTAATTTCCATTCCATTTGACAGTTTTCCATTAATATTTCCAATACCTTTGATTTCTAGATTCGTTGTTTTTGATGCGCATTTAATAGTTCCTGAAGAAGGTACTAAGGATGCGAAATAATTCTCATTAGAACACATATGGGAAGTTGCTCCGGAATCTACTATAAATTCATTCCTTTTAATGCTTCCAGCAACGAAAGAAACAGCTGAAGAGGCAAATTTTTCTTCATTTGAATTTTTAACAGCTTTACAGTTACGTTTTATGTCTCCGAATTTTCCACAAGAATGGCAAGTAATTTTCTTTCTACAATATTTCGCTGTATGCCCTTTAGAGTTGCAAATTTTGCAAAAGAATTCTTTGCGAGTCGACACAAATGCAGTATTATCATGAGCAGCCTTAGTATATACTTTTTCTTTCTTTGAATCCAAAAGAAGTGCTTCAGCATCTAATAATCTTTGTGTCACGAAATCTAATGTCAAAACTGAATTCGGTTGGTTTTCTAGAGCAATCTTAACATTTTCAAATTCCTGAGGCAATGACATCAAAATATAAACAATAGTATCCGTTTCATTAACTTCTGCCCCAGACGGCTTAAGATCCGAAATTTATTTATTTATTTCATCAATGTGATTTCTCATAGAAACTGTACGATCTTTCTTAATCGTTGCCAATCTCTTCCGAATTAAAATTTGATTCACTGCACGCTTTGTATCATAAGTGCGTTCTAATTTATTCCAAATTTTATGAGCTGTATATTCATCTTGAAGTGATGCAAGAACATTATCACTTAATAATGATAATAATGAAGCGTAAGCCTTTTTTGCTTTCACGACATCGGCGGCATTGTCTAGAGCCGCTTCATTTTCCAGGAATTTTTCCAATTCTTTAGCAGCAAAAATTGCCGTTACTCTTCGTTTCCATACCGAAAAAACTTTTCCATCACCTTCAAAAAGAGGGATGCCGTAAACATCTTTTGAAGAATCCATTCTGCTCGATAAAATATATAAAAAGTAAGATAAAATCTTTTTCGCTCAAAATCCCAGCAGAAATGAAAAACAGAAAAATAACGGCATCAGCATGCCTCGCAGCTCATTTCAACACTTGCTAGAACCACGCTCTGCTGTTGAAATAAATAAAAAAAAGGCAGACATAAAGGTGTGGATCGAATTGAGTATATTTGATACAAGAACAATTACACAAACATACTAAAAGAAAACAGAAAATTTACAGGTATTTATAGATTTTGCAAGGCCCATGGCGGAGAATTGGCGGTCGTGAAAGAAAGCTACATTAAACAACCAATCACAATAAACATAGTTGTACAAAAAGAAATTAATAAGAATTTAATGTAATGCTATGATTATTTTCAACAATTTGTTTTCGGATATTTTCTAATTTCACTTCTTTCATAATAAATATATCAGGTAATGGAATTTATTCCTTGAAGTTTTGTTATTTTTAATTTAATATTACCCGTTTAAATTATTTTTGTTATTTTGCATTGAGAAAATATAGCTATTTCATCCATTCACTTTTTGAGTCATTGCACTAGTTTTGTTTTTCAAATAATATTTTTATAAAAGGCAAAAATATAATGAAAATTTCCCTTATTTTATGTTAACATTGTAATAATAAATGAATGACGCTATCAACAACTTATATAGCTGAAATTTTTCTTGCCTTATATTTTCAGAGTTCTTTTTCAAAATAACTTTCTTCTAAACTTATAATTAATGCAACAACGCCAAGCTTAATGGAGGACATATTTCATTGCCAGGATGATTATCTTAAAATATTTTTCAATTTGTGTCTTCATCATTCTTGAATGAGACCGGATTTCATAAAGTTTCCGGGATTTCTTATTTTCTGATTCCTTTTTCAATGAATCCTTTGTAAAATTTGTTTATAAAGAAACTTTAATTATTATAGGGAATACATTAAAAAGAAATACATTACCACTATTGCGCTGAAAAGACTTTTCATTCTTTAAGAAAAGAAAAAGTCTTTTCAACACAATATATAAAAGAACTTTTAGAAAATAGTTTTGAGCTATTTTCTGCTATCATTTTCTTATATAGAAAGTCATACTACCAATTTAATTGATTCCATGCAATTTTACTTAAAAATTATAGAAAATTAAAATATTTTTATGTTATGTTTTTAAAGTAACATGGAAAAACTGAAAAATATTATGAAAATGTTCATTATTTTATTTTAACACCTATGTTATGATGCAAAAACATGTCCTTGAGTAACGCTGACTTCATATTGACGATGGCAATAGATGACCAATGAAATTTCTCTTTCACAGCAATTTTTTAATTTCTAAATATCGCACTACTTCAATTTTTACAATATCCAATAAGGGGAAAAAAGTTATTTCAAATTCAATTTGGGTGAAAACTGTATCTCTATTTACTAATTTTTTTTTGTGGTTTCAAAATTAATTTTCCAGCATGTTTTTATATTTTTTATTGATCTCTATCGTGTGTAGCTCAATTACTAAAGATTAACCCTTTTGCACTTAAAGAAATATAAGTTTAGCAATTTATTTCCTCTAATATACCATAACAAAATTAAAACTTCATCAAAAAAATGAATGAAATAATATAAAACACAAATTTAATAGACATGTAATCAAACTACCTTTTTAAATGACTGAAATTATCAAATCAAAAAGGTTGCTGTAAGTAGCAAAATCTATGGAGATTTACTAACTCCTTACATTCGTTAATACGTAATTATTGGTTAATAAATTTCAAAAGTTTATTTTAATTCATTATTGTTATTTTTCAGGTGTTTTTTTATGTTGTTAGTGAGCGATCAAAAGAAATAGATATTAAATGTAAAAAATATAATAGTGTTATCCACTATTTAAAAGAAAACTGTTCTTACTTATGTTCTGAATATGGTAAGCCCGAGTATAATGTCCTAATTATAATAATAAATGAATGGCGCTGTCAATGCATAACATTCAAACTTATGGGATGACAATCTCTCAACTACACAAAGGTCAATTAAGAAAATAATGCCTCCCTGCGTTAAACTTTATGCATTCACTTCAAGCTTAACAAGCTTTGAGACATCCTTGGTTTGTGTGATTTTCTTAAAATATTTCGCAATTTCTCTCTGGATATTTTCTAATAAGAATGAAATTAATGTAGTTTGAATTATTTCTTATATTTGTTAAATGCCTCTTTCGGTAGACCTTTTGTGAAGTGAATTCGTTTGGAAAGGAACTTTAATTATAATACAGAAAGCATTAAAAAAGAGCAATGAAAAGACATTTCTTTCTTTAAAAAATATGAAGTTTTTCCAACACAATACATAAAAGTACTCTCAGAAAATTACTTTAACATTCTACTATTATTTTGATCAATAATAAATCAAACTAACATTGAATTGGATTCTTTGAAATTTTACTAAAAAAGTATTTTTTTAATTAAAAATTTTTAAGTTTTATTTTTCAAATAATATGAAAAAAAAGGAAGAAATATTATGAAGAATTTCATTGTTTTATTTTAACACTTCAATAATAAATGAAGGATGCTATCAATGTATAAGATTCAAACTTATGTAACAACAGTCTCTCAACTACTTAAAATTCCATTCAGAAAATAAGGCCCTCCCAACATTACGTTCCCTGCAGTCACGGCAAGCTTAATTGAAATATCCTTCCATTGGCAGTGTGATTGCCTTAAAATATATCGCATTTATGTCCCGACATTCTTGAATAAGAACGAATTTAGTGTATTTTGAATAATTTATGTTATCCTATTAAATGCCTTTTCTGGTATATCTTTGATGAAGTGAATTTATTTGTAAAATAATTTTAAATATTATAGAGGTTATATTAATGAATAATAATTGTTCACATGTATAAAACGGATAAAATCTTTTTAATGTAGTACGTGACAAAGCTTTCACAAAACCGTTTTTAGATATTTTCTGGTATCAGTTAATTCCATTATAGAAAAAAAATCAAGTAATGGAATTTATTTTTTGAATTTGGTTATTTTTCATTTAACAATATCCTGTTAAAGGGTTTCTGTTGTTTACTGATGAAAACATCAAGATCCTTTAAACAAGCTTTTGCGATGGTGTCGAGTTTTAAAATTTTCAGTGGAAAATAACACTTTTATTACGCTTAATGCAATCACGCCATCTAACTTTAAAACATCCGTTTACTGCTAATGTGATTTTAATAAAATGTTTCATGAGATATATCTGAATGATTTTTTAATAAAAATGGATTTAATGTAGTTCGTATGTTTTTTTTTTTTTTTCCGTTTCTTCTTTTTAATGCATCCTCTGTAAAATGCGTTTGTACAGAAACTTTCATTATTATAGGGAATGTTAAAAAGGAGTTAGTGTCCACTATTGCATTAAAAAGACTTTTCATTCTTTATGAAATGATGATGTCTTATCAACACAATAGGAAATCGAAAGTCAAACGTTTAAATGAGGTATGTTCGTACTATAACAAGTTTTATAAATATGCAGATTTTGGTTCAATAGCTGTTGCACTCTTATGCATGAATACAAAATTCATTACGATTATATAAATTCAGTAATACGGAAATAATATAAATCCATCTTAAATAGGGTGTCATCACCATGGCAACCTATAATCATTACCTATCATGGAATAGCATTGAATTAATTACGTATGATAGGATTTAATAGAGTGAAGAAAACTTTCATTAATGTCTTTTTAAGTTTTGATTCGATTTCCAAAAACTTTGAAACGACTCGATAAAATTCTGCAACGATTTTATATAAGCCATTTGATTGGCTAGTTTTTGCGCTGTTATATGCGGACAGACGGACAGACAGCAACTATAGAAGCTGCGTATTTATATAATTACGAACGCGCCTAAAAACGCCTTTAAAAATTTGTTTTCGTTTATTTTCTAATTTCACTTTGATTCATAATAAATAAAACAGGTAATGAAATTGATTCCTTGAAGCCATGTTGGTTTTAATTTAACATTACCCGTTTAAATGTTTTTCGTCAATTTGCATTGAGAAAATAAAGCTATTTAATCCATTCACTTTTTGATAAGATTTAAAATACTGAAAACATAAAAGATATCCATAAGTTTTGCTTTTCAAATATTTCTTTTTTTTTTTTTTTTTTTTTTTTTTTTTTAGAGGTACTCTTTGGTTATAGGGATATTAGCTAGATAAGGAAAATAATCTTGGCTAGAGAAGGAAATTTTTCATACATATTTACTGGCCACATATTCATTGTTTCATACACAAAAACAATTTTTTTTTTCAATATTCGTACAAATTATTTAATATAAAGAAGGCATTCGTTATTTTTTTTCTGTCTGAAGAAGAAATTATTGTAATCAAACTTTTTTTCGACTTCCAGTTTTCGACGTATTTACAAGTTTCAGGGGTCAGAGATCCCAAAAAACATGTTTATAAAAAATATCTGTCTGTCCGTCCGTGTGCCCGTATGTCCATGTCTCCGTGTATCCTCTTTCTATTATTAAAAAGTGTACGAAGTTATCCATAGAATTGAACCAAATTTTTTGTGTAGGTTTTTTGCTATAGCCAGCAGGTCCTCCTTGAATTTGAAAATATTCCACCTTAAGGGAGCGCTATAATAGCGATTTTTGTGTCATTTTCATTATTGTACCCACGAAAATTGTTTGAAGTTATGCATAGAATTGAACCAAATTTCATGTGTATATTTTTGGCTATAGCAGGAAGGTTCCATATGAATTTGGTAACAATGCACACTAAGGAGGCGCTGTAATATCAATTTTTCTTGATTTTTCATAGTTCTATTGTACATCAGCTGTTCGCGCAGCGTCACTATTCATGCAGCGATGGGCATTTCTCATTCAGCTAACCCGGAGATTCTCAAGCAGCTGCTGCGCAACAGAATAACGAAAAATATTTATTTATTAACTATTATGATAGATATTAACTTGTTTTTACTCCGATTGGACAAATGAAGCAGAAAGTTAAGATGAAAATCAAAGTTGGTGTAATAATTGAAATAATAACACTGTGAAGTATTAACATCTCTAACAACTTTTTGAAATATTAACATATATGAGAAAGAAGAAAGTTTTGGGATTGGCACGTGGAACTATTCTGTTTTTATATACAAACAGAAGTGACTTATAAATAAAAATCAATAATAATACATAAATAAATAAAATGTTTTTAGATATATAAATACATATTTAAACAAAAATAAATGTTTATCAGGTTAGCTGTTTAAATCATTTGGCCACAAATCACACTTTCTGAAGCCCAAATTGCCACAAACTTTTTAAAAAAGCGCCAAGGCTACGATATACACAACAAACACGCAACACAAAATTGAGTAAATGAATTGATTCTTTGAATTTTTTTTATTTTTCCTTTAATGTTACCCGTTTAAGTTGTTCCCTTTGTTTACTGTTGAGAAAACAATGAAATATGGCCTTCCTTTTGAAAGACCTATCCAATGATATGCCATTCAATATGGTGCGTATTTTTTTTTCGTCTCTGCCGCCATTTTGTATTTTATGGGAACCATTTTGGATTTATAAAAACAAAACCTAGCCTATAACCATCGGAAGGTTAAGACGAATCGATAGAGATCTCATTCATTAAAATCCATCCAGCTGTTGGGATGTTTCGAGGGTATAAAGAAATCCACGTACCCAGATACGCGTGAAACACATAACCCTTCTTGGCAGTTGGGTAATGAAGCTCCTTTAATTTTGAGTCTTTCTTGGAAGTTTAAAAGTACTGAAGATAATAAAGTATTCCGTTAGTTTTGTTTTCAAATAATTAAAAAAACTAACAAAGTATTATGAATTTTTTTCTGATTTTTTTTTTAAATTACTCAAAAATGTCTGATAATCGAAGTAAAATAATAATAAATGAATGCATAATACACAAATTTTTGCTATAAGAATACTGGACAATAACGGTTCTGTTACAGAGCTGAAATTGGTTCATTCTAGATCCGTTTTTTGCGCTGATTCCGAATAGGCTTTCAGTTTTTCTCTAGGTGGTCCAGTTTTTGAGAAATTTGCATATTTAAGCTTTCTGTGCAAATTTAAGCTTTCAGTGCTATTTTATGTAAATTTTAAATACAATAAATGTTAGATTGAATTACGTTTTCTAGATAATGACTATAGAATGGCTTCAGATAAATGTCAACTTGCATATTCTTAACATTTATCTGTCAGTTATTAAGCTTAATTTGATATTTTACCATGGTATTTACATTACTATCAACTTCAAATTAGTTGCCACCGAATTGACGTAATGTTTTTCTAGACTTGACTTTTATGCTGATTTCAAATCTGCAATCTGTTTCCTTATATCACGTCTAGTTTTTAAATAAAAGGAATTTCTACTTTTGTACGGTATTGACACAGATTTGATATATGATGCTTTTTAGGGGGGGGGAGGGGGGAGTGGTACATCATTGTCAAAAGCGTGAACAGTGTAAGGTTCCTATCAAGGACATAAACAACAATTATATAATCGAAAAAAATGAAAAACGTAGTAGTATCTATCCTAATTAGTTGAAGTACATCACAAATAAAATTTCACTTTTTTCTAAAACTAGAAGGGATAGAGAAAAAACAGATACCAGTTTTGAAATCAGGGCAAAAAACTGGTTTAGAAACATATCAGCGTGCTCGTGTGGCATAAATATTTGGACTTCGAGAAACATTATTAGAAAAACATGAAAAATTTGGAAATTAGACACAATATTTCAGGGTCACATGTCAGTATATCTCAGTAAAAGTTTTTGTAAAGTAAACTAGACAGTAATCATAACGTAAAACAAAAAACCCAATCTTTTAATGCTTTATGCCTTAAATTTGCATATAATTATACAAATTTACTAAATTTGCATAAATCGAAACGTGCAAATATCTTAAAAATAAGACCTGCTGAAAAATGTAAAACTAAATTCAGAATCAGCACAAAAAACCTTATAAAAAACAATTAATTTTGGTTTTGTGAAAAAGCAAATATTCAAATTATTTTACTAATGAAATCTTCCGTATAATTATCCTCCAATCAAGCCGAAGCTTACTGGAGGACATCCATTTATTGGCAATGTGATCCTCCTAAAATACTTCACGATTTATGTCTGGATCATTTTTGAATGGGGACGAATTTAATGCGGTTTGTGTAATTTCACCTTTATAAATGTCTCTAAAGTGAATTTGTTTGGAAAAGAATTTTAATTATTATTGGAAGTATGTTAAAGAGAAATAATTGGGAAGTATACTACCTTGAAAAGATTTCATTTTTTCAGAAAGTATTAAACATTTTCACCACAACACATTAAAGATCTTTCGGAAAGTTCTATTCTGGATATCACATTATTGCATAATAAATAAAACGAGAAATAGAATTTATTTCTTGGAGTTTTGCTATTTTAAATTTAGCATTATCCGATTAAATGTTTTTCATCACTTTATGTTAGGAAAATAAAATTATTGCATCCTTGCCCTTTTTCATAAGTTTTAAAATATGGAAAACAGAAAAGAAGTCTCGGTCAGTACACTGTTAAAAATTTCTGTAAAAACACAGAAAAAAAACGAGACTCTCTGTAAATTTACACTAGTTCTCGGTTAAATACATTCGACTGAGTTTCTCGGTCAAGACTCTGTAAATTTACACTAGATAACGATTAAATGCATTTGATTGAGTTTCTTGGTCAAGAATTTCTATGTAAATTTACACCAGTTCTCGGTTAAATGCATTCGATTGAGTTTCTCCGTCAAGACACTCTGTAAATTTACTCTAGTTCTCGGTTAAATGCATTTGATTGGGTTTCTCGGTCATCGTTTTACAGACATTTCCCTTATCTCGTATCTAATTCTCTGTAGGTATTTCCATGTCTTTCAATCAAATTTAGATGGAGTAGAGAAATATTAGAAGCTAAATATTTTTTAAAAGTGGTAATTTTCTTAATCATTTTTATAGTTATAATTTTTTTTTTTTTTTTTTTTTTTTTAAGTTACATGAAATAACATTTTCTACTACAAAAGCCTTTCCATTTACAGAGAGGATCATTAATACAGTTAAATACATTGCTTTTATAAGAATTATGATATGACCGTAAAAGTATTTTTGGTTAATTAATCTGATTATTTTTGTAAATATTTTACAAAAAAGTTACAGCTACTTATATATTTAACCAGTTTTAATGAAAAAATATACCTAAATTTCACATTATTATTATTTAAAAATTCCAGTATATCTTCAGATATTAAAGAAGATAATTATTGAGACGAAGCAATTTCTTGATAAATAATTCCGTAAATAAGGTTTAAAAAATTAAACTTGATTTAAAAAATTAATAGATATTATGTATCGGTCCAAACTGAATTAAAATAAACCGTTTAAGAAATTTTCTAACGAATATATTTGAAGTGAAATCTTTGACAAGCACAAAGACAATAGACTTTTCCCCGCTTCATTATAAAAGACATCCTTTGTACACAACAGCAGCAGCTCCTATGGCGCACTCAGTAATGTGTTTTATCTCCTACCCAGATGTCCCGGGTTCAAGCCCCAGGCCGGCTAGAAACAAATTGTGTAAAAAGTTATACCGTACAACAGTTTAAATTTACTCGAAAAAATCTGATACTTCGAAGTTCTGAAATTCACTAATTTCAAGAGCTATCGTAAATTATTTTCATTAAAAATAAATTGATTTACAGAGTCTTGTGTATTTTTAACGATGTAAATTTACCGAATAACTCCTCTGTTATTTAACAGAGGAGTGTTTTTTTAATCTCTGTAATTTTACATAAGACTTAAGGTAACGGATTACCAATAGATTATCTGTAATTTCACAGAAAAATTTTTAACAGTGTAGGTTTTTCTTTTTAAATAGTTAAAAAGTATATTAAAATAAAGTAAAATATTTATTGAATTTTTTTTTCTAACTTAGTAATAAGTAAATATCTCAGCGCAGTGGTCAGAAATAGCAGGTAGCAAGTAGCGAAACTACAGTAGTTGTTACTTTTTTAGGTAGTTTGCAGTGTAAGGTGCTACATTTTGAAAAATATAATGTAGGAAGTGGCGCAATATAAAAAAATTGACAGCTTATAACGAAAACAGATGCTACTCTTAATGATACTTCAGGAGGAAAAAATGTGCCGTTCGTCTAGTCAAGTAAAGGTAACGTGCTTCCTTTTTTAAAAATGTGTTTTGCACAACAATGTGCGAATGTCAGCAATTCAGCTGCAATGTTTAGTTAGGCATCGTATGAAGCCATAGGTTTCCGTGACACTTGCTGATAAATCAAAGTGCTAAAATCCAAATAAAAAAAAATAAATTTCTTAGTGGAAACACTTTCTCATTATTAAATATTTTTGTTTTAATGCCACATTTTATCTTTTGGGGCTGTTTTATATACACATATATTATATTTCGATATTTTGACAGATAAAATTAATATTGAATTACTGAATCGGCATATAGCAAACAATATGTGCTTAAACTAATATTTTAGAGAATAACAGAACATTTTCTTGCATGTTCACTTTTTAATTTTTTTATGCACTCCGTTTATCGCATTTATTTGGTTGTATCTCAGAAAACGGGATATAATGAGGAGTCATTGTATTATTTAATTCATGTCCTCAATTTTCAGTGTAAATTGAATCCTCTAACAAAATCTGAAAGTAGTGAAATAGTGACTACTTTTGAAAATTAGTTTGTAATCGCTTTTTAAAGGACAACAAATAGCTGTAATTTGTAATTCGCCACAAAAACAAAGTAGTTTGGGGCTTGTACATATATAACATTATCCCTTTAGTGGGTAGGGGTTGATCTGCCACATTATACTGTAAGATATCTTTAGGGGGAATAGGAATATGTCTTTTGTATCGTTATAATTTTTTATCAAAGAAAAGTTTCCCTTTTTTTTAGTAATTCTTTACATCAAAGAGTCTGGAATTTTTTTTTTTAAGTCTGTTATCTATTTTTATGAATAAAAAAATTATTATTAAAATCCTTAAATTATTATAAAATTCTTTAATTCCAAAATGTGAATATCCCAAAATTTTGCATTCCTATTCTTGTCTTATTTGTGTATCAATATATAATCCGCTGTTCGGGAAACTTGATCCGAAGTATGTTTGAAATGACTTGTTGTGTTTACTAGTAGAGAAAGAATGAATAGAAAGAAGAGAAAAGAGAAAGAGTGCTGTCCACATATTTTGTTTATAAGAAATTTTGCCTGGACCCTCCCCCAGTGCTGGGGCAAGTGCAATAAGACATTATTACTGATGAATGCACTATGCAACAAAAAGCTATTAATTAAATACCTTTAAACATCAGCTATTTCTTTTAAGTGTTATTTGATATAAAGCTATTTCATTTAGGGAATACTAGGGAGGGTTGACCCACTTTTTACTAAATGATTTTTTTATTTTTTAAATACTGAACGTAGAATAAAGTTTTATATATCATTTTGTTCGTTACAGAGTCAGTTATAAAAATAAAATACCTACATTACATAAGTGTAACATATGAGAAATTTGAAAAATGTTTGATTTTAATCATGAAAAAAGAATGGGTCAAGTCTCCCCACATATGGGAGGGTTGACCCACTATACGGGAGGCTTGACCTACTTTGTTTTATATTGCAATATTTGTGAAGAGAAATAAAATCAGTTTTAAAAAAGCAAAATAAGTTTATGCTACATGCCTTAATTATTATAAAAAATATATTTTTTTAAATATGATGCTCAAACAAATCTGTTGAGACACAATAGCATGTCAGAGGAGAAAATTTTTCCTTTAAACAGGATTTTATCTAAGCAGGTATAATTGTACAACAGGAAAAATGAAATTTTAACATTTAAGGCAGTACTCTGTTAGAGACATGTTCCGTTTTCATAGTGTTTCATGTTATTGTGTCCGGATTTAGGAGCCACTATCCCGCTTTTTTTGTCTCCTTGCTCTATTTTTTGTGATACTCGACCTGACAACACTAGTTGTCATATAGTTTGGCTTCATCTCACTGTATTCACCCTGGTGAAATTTGTCTACATACCTTCATAAAGTTTTTTGATCGATGCTATATTCTTTTTCAGCCGCATGAGCATTTAACTTATCATTAACATGATTTAAGCCTTTAAGGGGCAAAGTACTTTCAATACTAAAATATTAAAATAAATGACTGGTATCGGAATTTACGAACAAATTTATTTGGAAATAAGAAAAAGGCTATATTTCACATACATATTAAATGGAAAAGATTTTAGCAAAATTCTGGTGCCATTGTGACGTCTCGGAATTAAAATTAAGTCGTTTTATAAACATACCACTGCCCCTGAAAGGGTTAAGACCGCTGCTTTCATCCTTTCTAGTCTTTCCCACTGTTTCTATTTACCTATTGTAAGTAATATTTAAATGGAAAAAAATTCTTATCAACTTTTCTATTTTCTAGCAATTTTTCACATCTTCCTTTAGTTAGATTTAAACATTCTTTTCTATCACACCATTTTACTGTAGCTTTACAGAATAAATTTACATTATTTTATGTATATAATCATTAACTTTTCATTATGCACAGTGTATAATAAAAAGATTTTCAAAACCACTTAATTAAGGGAGCCTTGAGCATCCGGTCAACCCTACCGCATATTGACTGGGTCAAGCCTCTCTACATAGACCTTTTCTAAAGAATAGCACATTGTTATGTTAAGCCTAACGTACTGTACAATCTTTATGTCTGGAATGAAAGCTCGATATTTCTGCATTACTGTAAACCTACTTACTTAAATTTCTATGATATAATTTATCTAAAAAAAAGCTTACAATATATTTTTAAAAAACACATTTTTTAGGTTGAAAACGCCTCACAATAGATTTTTTCCACACCTATTTATCTCTATGGAACAAGGTTTGTTGTTTGAGTATTTCAGTAGCGTTGGTTGACACCTATTGATAAAACTCTGAAATTCTTTTAAATATGAAAATTGATGGGTGGGTCAAGCCTCCCGTATGGTCAACCGTCCCTAATCTCTCCTATAATAGTGATATTTTATTGACTTATCTTCATTTGAAACCATAATGTATACGAATAATAAATGTATAACCATATCTGTTTCTGTAAGTCACTGCAAACAAAAGAAAAAAATTGCAAAAATCAAAATAATTTTTAGACAGCGATACCAATGTCATTACGGAGGAGAGGGGTTTCATGGGATGATAACATATGATATCGTAAGGAGGGGGTGTCCAAAATTTCTAAAAAGTTGGCAAAGTTATATATGTACAACCTCTTTTCCGACTATTGTCCAAGCCTGACAATGAATAATATAACCATAAAGGAATGCATAGTAAGCAAACTTATGTAGCAGTAGTCTTCTCTCAAACTTTCGACGTTCCATTAAAAAATAAAACTGTTTTACTCAATAAGCTTAATCGAGAACATTCTTGCATTGTCAGTGTGATGGACTTAAAATATTTCCAAATTTGTGCCTCGATAAATCTTGAATATAAAGGAATTCAATCTGCGTTCAACAATTTATTCCTTTTAAATGCCTCTTTTCGTCGATCCTTTTGTGAAGTGGTTTAGAAAGGAATTTTAATTATTATGTAGGATATATTGAAGAGGGGTAATTGACCATCAATGCATTGAAAATATCCTTTACGAAAGGATAAAATATTTTCACTGGAATACATTAAATAGCTTTTAGAAAATTGTTTTTATATACAGCGTGACCATAAAAGTATGTCCCAGTTATAAATTTTAATAGTATCAACTGTAAGCATTGCAGAGTGTTGGTTTAAGGTCACAAATAAAGAGTAACTGAAACAGTTTTAGATAAGTGCATGCGCGAGTACTCCTTTGTTATTTACTCGCTTGCAGTGCCACATACGCAAAATAGCGACTACTGAGCGTAAAGCATTATTGCTGCGCTGAAAATTTAAAAGCATACACTACCGGCGATATTTTCCTTTGAAAGGCTTTATAAAAGATCGTGTCTACGTGCCGCCGCTACTTAATGACTTTCCAAGATTGAACCACAGAATTGAAGAGGATATTGCTTTTATTACTCCGGAGTTGTTAACCAAAGTGTAGAAAAAATTGGACTTTAGGTTAGATGTGTGCCCTATAACTAAAGGAGCGCATATTAAACATTTGTCGGGAAAACTAAGTTAGTTTACCTTCAATTTGATGTAAATAGTCTAAATTAAACTGTTATACTATACCACTGAAACTGAAACATTTTTTATGGACACTCTGTATTTCCATCCGTCACTTTGTTCCATAATAATATAAAACGATTAATGGAATCGACTCCTTGAATTTTTGTTTAATGTTTCCTGTTTGATAGTTTTCCTTCACTATTTTTTAATTCATCAGTTGTTTCATCACGTAGAAACATCATGCTTAAAATCTGTGAAATTCGAAATAGAATGTATTCCAATTATTTTGGATACATGGTCTCTAGATTGTTGTGTCCCAGCAAAAGTGGTTCCACAAATCACGAACTATATGTGATGTCATTTTTAAGTGTGAAAACCTAGTAAATCTCATACTTATTTTCGTCTTTGGTAAAGTTAAAAGAGATAAAAAATTTATATTTTTTTATTAAAAAATATGTTGACTACTTTACGAAGTTTATGTACTTTCCAGACCGATGAAAGTAATCATCCAAGAAACAAGAATAATAAAAAACAGGTTCATTGTAGATTTTATTTAGATGGTTGCTATAAGTAAATACCATTAAATAAATAATCTTTTATTTAGACATCCTTGAAACTCATTCTTTTGTATTATCTACTTTTCAAGAGGCAATTATCTTTTATATTTTATCACAAAATTATCTTCTATATTTCATTTTAAACTCATTCTTTTGTATAATCTACTTTTCAAGAGGCAAAGCAAATGTGTGTAGCGTTCATTTATACAGTTATTGCGATATTTGTAAGGCAAATTATAAAAAACAAAAATCATTTCATTAACGTATAAACAAAAAGCAATTGCATACACATTAATGCCTATCCTCAACTACTGACCCTAATATCATGAAACGTAGAAGATAATTGCCTCTTGTAAAGTAGATAAATAGAGAATGAGTAAAGTAGAGAATGAATTTCAAGAAAATCTAAATAAAAAATTAATTCTTTAATGGTATTTATTTTTAGTAACCATCTGAATAAAATCAACAGAGAGGCTGTTTTTTTATTATTCTTGTTTCTTAAAAAGGGTATTACGTTCATCGGTCTGAAAAGTAGGTCAACTTCGGGATTATTTAATCATAGAAAGAATAAAGTAAAACAAATATCGAATTTATCCATTTATTACTCATAGTTTTAGTATAAAAATTTTTTTTATTATACAATATTAATTAAAATTGATTGAGATGTTGTCAGTTGCATATAAGTATGGTATGCGGATGTACTAAGCAGCAATTAACAAACAACGTACATCGCCGGTGATTCGCAAAGCACTGCGCAAATTTGCCCAGCGCTGTGTAGTACAGAACTTGTCAAAATCTTCTGAAACAAACAAAATCACATTTTTCAGAAAATATATTCGATTTCAGGGGCATGAGCCTATTTTTAGTGAAATTGAAGGAAATTTGGCAAAATAGTAGTCGTTTTAAAAAAGTATCATTTTTTCGCCTTCCTTGCCTATGTTGAACTACTTTAAGAAGTTGATGTACTTTTCAGACCGATGAAAGTAATCCTCCTTAAGAAACAAGAATAATAAAAGACATGTTCATTGTTGATTTTATTTAGATGGTTGTGATAAGTAAATACCATTAAATAAATAATCTTTTATTTAGACATTCTTGAAACTCATTCTTTTGTATTTATTTACTTTGCAAGAGGCAATTATCTTCTATATTTCAAGACAAAATTATCTTCTGTAATGCATTTAAAACGCATTCTTTTGTACTTATGAACTTTTCAAGAGGCAAAGCAATTGTGCATGGTGTTCATTTATACAGTTATTGCGATATTTGTTAGGCAAATTATTTTTAAAAAAATTATTTCATTAACGTATAAACAAGAATCAATTGCATACACATTAATGCCTAGCCTCAACTACTGATCCTAATATCATGAAAGAAAGAAGATAATTGCCTCTTGTAAAGTAGATAAACACAAAAGCATGAGTTTCAAGAGAGTCTAAATAAAAAATTAATTCTTTAATGGTATTTATTTTTAGTAACTATCTGAATAAAATCAACAGACAACCTGTTTTTTTATTATTCTTCATTCTTAAAAGGGGGATTACGTTCCGAGGTCTGAAAAATAGGTCAACTTCGGGATTATTTAATCATAGAAAGAATAAAGTAAAACAAATACCGAATTTATCCATTTATTACTCATAGTTGTTAGTATAAAAAGAATTTTTATTATACAATATTTATTAAAATTGATTAATATGTTGTCAGTTGCATACAGGTATGGTGTGCCGATGTACTAAGCAGCGATTAACAAAAAACATGCATCGCTGGTGATTCGCGAAGCACTGCACAGATTTGCCCTGCGCCGTGTAATACAGAACTTGTCAAAATCTTCTGAAACAAATAAAATCACATTTTTCAGAAAACATATTCAATTTCAGGGATATGAGCCTATTTTTAGTGAAATTGTAAGAAATCTGGTAAAATGGTAGTCGTTTGAAAAAAGTATAATTTTTTTCGCCTTTTTTTTCTCTAACTTAATCGTGGCTTAAAAAAATATTCCTTTATTTTTTCATATGAAAGTCTCATAGCCTCATAAAACAAATAATCTTTTATTTCTAAGGGAAAAAAAGTTGATTGGTTGATCCATTTAAACGCTACGTTACACGGTGCGCTAAAGAATGTCAGTTCAAGAAAACTGTGAATAATGTTTTACTAAAGAAAATAGTTAACATTTTTTCAGATAATCGTTATATTTTGAAACTTTCAGTTAGTCCGCAATTCCTGGATTTACACTTACTAAGCAAACAATTCAGCACACGTGCAGCTACGTCCCGTCATGTTCCATATACCTGTTATAAAGCTGATCCGCGTTCGCTGTCAGTCACTGTCTTGTAATTTTTTAAATATTTCGAATTTAGTCTAAACATTCTACGGGCTACATAGTATACACTGTTGAAATTCAAAAACAGTAAAAAATTCGGCTTACTTATTTTTATTTTTTTTTTCTTGAACGGTAACCTTCCCTTTTTAAAATCGTATGTTTTTGCTTTTCAAATAATAATTTTAAAAATACTACGAGAATTTTATGAATTCTTTTACTATTTCATTCTTTCATAGTAATAATTGAATGACGTAGAGAACGAATAACATGCAAATTTTTGTAATGGCAGTTTTTCTTCTCTCGAATTCTCAAAGTTCCTTTATGAATATAACGCCCTTATAATCCTATACTTAATATATGACGCGAAGTTAGTTTAATAGAGGACATTTTGTTATTGACAGAGAGATTAGTCTTTGAGGGAGTCTTAAGATATTTCGCAATTTGTGTCTCTATCATTCTTGAATGAGAACAGATTGAATGTCGTTTGAGCAATTTATTCTTTTTAAATGACTCTTTTGATCGATTCTTTTTAAAATATCTTTATTTGGAAAGGAACTTTAATTATTACGGAGAAAATGTTGAAGAGGCATTACCCACTATTGAGTAAAAAAGATTTCCTTCTTTATGGAAAATTGAAATCTTTTCGCCTCAATACATAAAAGAATTTTCAATCCTCGCAGTACTAAGATGGGGTCGATTTGACCCCATCTGTACATTTTTCAGTTTTTTTCTCATTTAGAATATGTATGATAAAATTATTTTCTTGGAATTATCCTATAACGGTCTCTTTCATGATTTTAGCTACTTAGTAAGTTTCGCACAGTTAATTTTTTTTTTTTTTTTTTTTTTTTTTGTTTAGTTGTAGAAATTGCGAATGCGGTTACATGGACCACATCTTATGCAATCACGGAATAAATGAAAGCTTTCTATCATTTATCACATTTCAAGAAAAAGAAGGGTAATTTTTGGCATCCTGCCAAATGTAGTTCACTGTGGGTAAAGCGTTACCGTGCAAGCGAGTGTAGGCCCCTCCCTCATTGGGTTATTTCATTGTTGTTGTATTCAGTTGTGTGTAAATTTCGCTTTTCAATGAAATGAATCGTTGCAATTATGAACATTATAATTACCTAGGGGAGGAGGCATAAATTACCTATAGGATCTACCCTTTTTAAATCTTAGGCATTTAAGCAATATTTTGATCTTAGTACTGCGAGGGTTAAAAATTGTTTTCAGATAGCTTCTACTCTCAATTAAGTTTTGCAATGTTACATTTAAATGCTTTGAGTTGTTTTAATGTTGATAAAATAAATCGCTTACATCGTTGAGCTTTTTGAAAAATTTAAAAGTGCTGAAAATATACAAAAAATCCGTAGGTTTTGCTTTTCAAATATTTAAAAAAAAACTATCGAAATGTAGTGAAATTTTTAATTATTTCTTTTTAACAGAATAATATTGAAATACCCAACATAGTAATAAAAGAATACATACAGCACAAACATAGCAGTCTTCTCTCAAATTCTTAACGTTCCATTAAAAAAATAAAGCTCTTCTACTTAATGCAATGCAATCACAGCAAGCTGAATTCAGGACATCCTTACACTGGCAGTGTTATTGACTTCAATTCTTTCGAAATTTTTCTCTCCGTAACTCCTGAATATAAAGGAATTCTATGTACGTTGGACAATTTATTCTTTATAGATGCCTCATTTGGTCGATTCTTTGCGAAAGGAATATGTTTGGGAAGGAATTTTAATTATTATGGAGGACATGTTGAAGAGGTGTGATTCACAACTAATGCGTTGAAGAGATCTTCTTTATAAATAAAATATAAAATCTTTTCATCGCAATTCATTATTATTTTATCTACTGCATTATGACCTAGTGCAATTTTTTTCATGTAATTGTTTTTTTTTTCAGTTTCTACAATGAAACTTAAATGATATACATAAAAAAATACTCGCCCGTGAGAAGTTTAATTCGTTAGAGGTAATTAATTAAATTGATATTTTAAAGTACCGCTAGTACACTATGGCTAAAATATTCTCGTAACAGAAAACCCACATGATATTTCAACTAAAATTTAAACTATTAAAAATGCTAGCTAAATAACAAGAAGAAACTCGCAAGTTAACAATAAAAAATATTAGATGGACATAGTTTCATTTTATACATGAAAAATGAGCAAAAATTCAAATTTTATGGTATTAAAAAAACAATGCTTTTTAGGTTTCGATTTTGTTAGCAGTCCTTTAGCAATAGTTAAGCCTAGTTTACTCTAGTTTAGTTTTTCCCTATGTTATTAATTTAGCCTTAGCATTAGTTATGCGACACCTATATTCCAAGAACAACATGTTCACTGCCATCTCCACATACGCAATATATGAATTAGCATATACCATTTCTAGCATTGCAAAAATGAAGCGTTATCACAACTTTTTCGATTTCCTATAAAAAATAATAATAAAACAAAATAGAAATACCAGAAAAAATATTACTACACTACAATTTAATTATAACATTATAAAGCAGATAAAAATTAAATTTGAAAAATCAAAAAACCCGACTGCGTATAAAGCGAACTAATTAATTATTTCTCATTAGTGTGAAACATTTTTTTTTTTTTTTTTACTTACCTATTTTTTTAATTTACTTGCATTGATGACTTTTAAGTTGTGTTTAATTGTTAGTTCCTATCTATAAACATTGTATTGATGAAGGTTTGAGTTGTAGTAAAGCTAGAGATCCTACCTGCACAACTTCCAGGCTGTGTAATATTTAAACGGAGCTGTAAAATAGTCAATGAAACATCGTCTTCATTTTGAAAGACCTATCCAATGATATGCCACTCAATATGGTGCGTAATATTTTTCGTCTTTACCGCCATTTTGTATTTTACGGCCGCAATTTTTAGTTTATAAAAACAAAACCTAGCATATAACCATCGGACGGTTAAGACGAACCGATAGAGACCTTATTCATTAAAATCCATCCAGAGGTTGGGATGTTTCAAAGGTTTAAAGAAATCCACATACCCAGATACGCGTGAAACACATAACCCTTCTTGGCAGTCGGGTAATAAAAACGATGGATATCGAACTACACAAACAAAAAATAAACAAGAAGTTTTTCTCCAACACCCAGTGTACTGGCGGTACTTATAAGTACCGCCGAATAATTCAACTGTTAAATCAAATACATACACCGCTCTCTATAACTAGTCAATTTTATTTTAAGATCATAATGAACACATAAAAAAATCCAACACTTATCTTATGTCCTTAACTATGCTTGCAGCAATAAAAAGTCAAGCATGACAATCTGTACAAAATTTCTACACAAAATGCATCAACTGTTTCAAATATAGCCTCCTTCGTCGCTAAAATAACGAACTTAGAACTATTGCTGCCATGTATCATGAAAAAGTGAAGTTAAAAGAGTGTTTTTGCATTCATAATAGTATGAAAGTTCAAAGTGAGTGGTACTTATAAGTACCGTCAGTAGATAAAGGGTTAAAGAGCTTTTAGGAAAGCTTTCTTTTCATACATTTTCTGCTGTAACTTTTCTCCATAATAATATAAAGCAAGAAATGGAATGGACTCCTACAATTTTTGCTATTTTTCATCTAAGGTTTCCGGGTTCAAAGTTTTCCTTCACTATTTTTTAATTCTTCAGCAACTTATGTATATAGTTACACTATGCTTAAAATCTGGAATATTCGAAATTCAATAGATTCCGATTAATTTCGATACATTGACTCTAGTTTGTTTTTTCCTGGCAAAAGTGCTTTCCCCCAATTACGAGCAATATGTGATGCCGTCGCTAAGTGCAAAAACCTAACAAAAATTACATTTGTTTCATCTGTAATAAAATTAAATACAAAAAAAAATATTTTTTTCTTAAGTTTTATTTTTTTTGTGTGCTGTGTATGGTGTCTCATTTATAGACTTACTACAGTATTTGTGAAGCAAATCATGCATAAAAAGAAAAGTGCCAAGTTAAACTGATGGCAGTGAGCTCACAGTCTATTCACACTAATTGTATATTATACAATTAATTCCAAAGAATAATGCCCTCCAAAAATAAGTAAAGGAGATTAGCCCCCGTTTCCCCACTTTATACTTAACTAATGAACCTCCAAATCTAATCTGGAAAGCTCCTTATCAGAGTGAACATAGAAAAAAAAAATAAAGTAAATTGGATGAAAATCCATCTATCTAAATTAAGGGGAGTGGGACTTTCCTCCCTTTCCCCCTTTTATACTTAACCAATAAACGTCCAAATTTAATCAAGGCAGCTCCTTAACATAATAAACCGGTATACCAAATTTGGAGAAAATCGAATAACTCTGCATGAAAAATCCATTTATCTAAATTAAGGGGATCCCAGACCCCATTCCCTCCTTTATACTTAATTAATGAATCTCCAAATCTAATCAGGGAAGCTCCTTAACATAATAAACCGATATACCTTATTTGGAGCAAATCGAATAATTCTGCATGAAAAACCCATTTATCTAAATTAAAAGGGGGAGAACCAAACCCCCTTTCCCCTTTTTATACTTAACCAATGAACCCCCAAAACTAATCAAGGAAGCGTCTTATCAGAATGAACCTAGAAAAAAATTTTGAAGCAAATCGGATGTTTCCATGAAGAGTTATCGCGTTACGTACATACATACGTACATACATACATACAGAACCGGCGGGCACATTAGCTCTCAGGCTTTGATAGCCTGTGAGCTAAAAAATCATTCAATAAACGTATAAACAAAAGACAATTACGAATATATTAATGACTGGCCTCAACTAATGGTCCTGAAATTATAAAACATATAACAAACGAGTAAGTTCCTCTTGTAACGCAGATAAATACAAAAGAAGGGTTTTCAATAATACCTAAATAAAATATTAATTAAACATTTAAAAATACTTATTTAACATAAACACTTATGTGCATAAATAAAATCAACAATGAGCCAGTTTTTAGCTCACGGGCTATCAAAGCCTGAGAGCTAATATGCCCACAGGATCGGTATGTACGTATGTATGCATGTACGTAACGCGATAACTCTCGATAGAAATATCCGATTTGCTTCAATTTTTTTAAATAGCTTCATTCTGATGAGGAGCTTACCTGATTAGTTTTTAGGCTTCATTGTTTAAGTATAAAGGGGGGAACGGGTGATAATCCCCTTAATTTGGAGAAATGGATTTTTCATGCAGAATTATCATATTTGCTTCAAATTTTGGATATAGGTTCATTTTGATAAGGCGCTTTCCTGATTAGTTTTGAAGGCTCATTGGTTAAGTATAAAGGTGGAAACTGGGGGCTAATTCCTCCTTAATTTACATAAATGAGTTTTTCATGCAGAATTATCGGATTGCATCAAATTTGGTTTACTGGTTTATTCTGATAAAGCGCTTACCTGATTAGATTGGAGGTTCATTGGTTAAGGATAAAGAGGGAAAATGGGGAACTAAACCTCCTCTCTCCTCCCCTAATTCAGCTAAATGAAGTTTTTTGTCAATTTCTTTATTTTTCGAGGGGCATTATTCTTTGAAACAATAATATAATATACAATTTGCGTGAATAGCCTATGATCTCAACGCCATCAGTTTAACTGGGCACTTTTCTTTTTTCTTTTATTATTGTTTTTGCTAAAACGTTTTCAAATTTTAGGTTTTACTTTTCAAATAATATTTCTTTAAATGCCGCGAGAATATTATGATTTTTTTTTTTTTTAATCATTTCATTCTGTCTTGGTTAATGAATGAATGACTCAGTCAAGGCATGATATGTGAACTTTTGTAATGACAATCTTCCTTCTCTCTAATTTTCGAAACTCCATTAAGAAAATAACGATCTTATAAGCTAATACTTAATGCAATCACGCAGAGCTTCATCGAGTATTTCGTTATTGGGCAGGAAAAGGCCCTTAAATATTTCCCAATTTGTGTCTCGATAACTCTTGAATATAAAGCAGTTCAGTGCACGTTAGACAATTTATTCTTTTTAAATACCTCTTTTGATCCATCCTTTGTGAAGTGGGTATGTTTGGAAAGGAATTTTAATTATTATGGAATTCATGTTGAAGAGGTGTAATTGACATCTAATGCGTTGAAGAAATCTCCTCCATTAAGAATGGATAAAATTCTTCAATCGCAGTACATTAAAGAGCTTTTAGAAAATAGATTTCCTATATTTTCTGCTGTCACATTGCTACATAATAATATAAAATTAACAATGGAATTTACTCCTAAAAATTTGCTGTTTTTAGGTGCATTCTTAATTATACAAATAAGTAGCACCTATAGTCGTCGTCAGGTCCGTTAGTCTTTCTGTCCGTCTGTCCCCATATAAAACGTTTGAAATTTAATATACCGGATGTTTCAATAGTTCGACGATCATAGTTCAATAGTAGATAGTAAAACACAATAAAAAAAAAAGATCTATGGGTCGTAGAGACATGCAGTTTGCAGATAAATATTCAGTGTGGTACGGGATTTTGTATGACACCAACAAAAAATTAGTTTAAAATCTCGACAATAGAGGGCGCTACTGTAGTTAATTCAATGGAATAATTCCATATTGCTCACACAACGCAAGATTTGGATACAGAAACATTAGAGAATATTGCATATAAACTTTTTTGTCTCTATTGTCGAGATTTTGAACTAATTTTTTTGTTTGTGTCACACAAAATCCCTTACCACGCTGAATATTTATCAGCAAGCCGCATGTCTCTCTGACCCATAGATCTTTTTTTATTACGTTTTACTTTTGCACTGAACTTTGGAAACACTCGGTATATAATCGCTGCAGAATTTTGTCGAGTCATTTCAGATTTTATGAAAATCGAATCAAAACTTAAAAAGACATTAATAAAGTGTTTTCCATTCTTTTAAATACTATTATACGTAATTAATTCAATGATACCCCATGATAGATAATGATTGTAGGTCCTATTTAAGATGGAGTTCCATTATTTCCGTATTACTGAATTTAACATATATAATCGTAATAAATTTTGTATTCATGCATTTTTGCATCAGAGTGCAACACCTATTGCACCAAGATCTGAATATTTATAAATGTAGTTATAGTAGGAACATACCTCATTTGCCACGTTTGACGCATGATTTTCGACTTATTCCTTTAATGCTTCCCGTTTGAAAGTTTTCCTTTCACTGGTACTGGATTCATCAGAAACTTCTTCACATATATATGAAGAGCTCAGATTATAAAGTTTTCAAGTGACACAATTACCATTTTGAGAAAATGAGCTATAAAGCTCCAAATATCTATTTGCGTTTATTGAGCGTCCTTTATCTATCAAAATCCTTGTGAGTATTTTGTTTTTCAAATAGAAATAAAACAGAGGTAGAAGACCATGGATCTTCAATCCTATGATTAACAATTTTTTTATCTTGTCACATATCACCTTTATCATCTGAGCTCTTTATTTATCGCACTAAAAATCTCTAAAATTCTTAAATATTTCGAATTTCACCTAACCATTCTAAGAACTCATTCTGCATACTATTTTACACTGGAAAAAAAATCTATCAAATGGCGGGAAAAAACTATCAGTTTTGGCGCTTAATTTACAGAAAATATCTGTAATTTTTTAACGAAAACAGTTTTTTTCTGTAAAGAATATAGATTCTTTTCTATAAAACTTACAAAATCCACATTTTTACTAAAAAACACCGTTTTTCTTTAAAACAGGTTTTTCTGTAAAAAATAGTTTTTTTACAGTGTATGATTTTTTTTATGTCATTTCATTCAATAATAGTAATGAATGAATGAAGCAGTCAAGGCATAAAATAAAAGCATTTTCAATTGCACACTTTCCTTCTCTGGAATTCTCGAAGTTCTATCAAGAAAGTAATGCTCTTATAAACTTATACATAATACAATCACGCCAAGCTATGTCGAGGACATTTTGTTATGGAGCCAAGAGAAGGTTTTAAAATATTTCGCAATTTGTTTCTAGGACAGATTTGATGTAGTTCGGGTGATTTATTCTCTTTAAATGTCCCTTTCTGATCGATTATTTTTGAAGCGCCTTTGTTTGGAATGTAACTTTAATTATTACGGAGGACAAGGATGAAGAGGCATAATTGACCACAACTGAGTTGAAAAGATTTCCTTCTTTGCGATAGGGGAAATCCTTTCACCGCAATACATAAAAGAACTTTTAAAGATTGTTTTCGGATAGTTTCTTCTCTTAATTGAGCTTTATGATGGTTCATTAAACATTACATGTTTAAATCTTTTTCGTTGTTTTACGTAGAGAAAATAAAGCTTTTTACAAATGTGTTTTTTTTTTATATATTTAAATGTACTGAAAATATATCAAACATCCGCACGTTTCGCTTTTCAAATATTTTTTTTTTTAATTCGAAATGCTGTGAAGCATTTGCTGATTTCTTTCTAACGGAATAATAATGGAAAACCTCTCATAGTAATAAAAGAGTGCATAGTACGCAAACTTATGTATGATAGTCTTCTCTGAAATTCTTAACATGACGTTAAAAAATAAAGGTCTTCTACTCAATGCAATAACAAAAAGCTTAATCTGGGGCATACTTTCATTGACAGTGTTACATGTTTAAATGTCTTTTAGGTAGATTTCGTATGAAATACTACCTACTGCGATCTCCCCTATGTTGGAATTTCTGAAAATATTTTGCAGATCTACACCGATCATGACCCCTAGAACCCAAAACCACCCTCAGTAAAAAACTTTATACATATACATATACATCATTTTTTTATGTACACTGTAAAAAAAAATACGACCAGTTTTCCTGTAGGAATCGGAAAAATAGTTTCCCTTATCGTACCGGAAAATTTTCCGACCCAGCTCGGAATAAAATTCTTAAAATCGGAATAAAATCCGTAAAATACCGTTTTATTGACTATTTCCTTTTATTTACGGATTTTATTCCGTGCTGCGTCTGAAAATTTTCCGGTACGATAAGGGCAACTATTTTTCCGATTCCTACAGGAAAACTGGTCGGATTTTTTTTACAGTGTACACGATAGCTTTAGTAATTCTGGACAAATCTCTTCCTTAACGAACTTAGATAAATGAGTTTTATATTAAAATGGCCGTTTTCGTCAAAAATTTCGAAATGTTGCTGTTTTCTTTGAAAGAGCAATCGTTAACGATTCCAAATCTGTTTTAATTTTATTTTTATGATTACTAGAAGAAGATTTATGGCGAATTTAACAAACAGGAAGTAATGGGTCAAGTATAGGAGGTGGGCGTAGGAAGGTCAGGAGAAATGTAAACAATGTTTTTGCATCCTTTGCTTACATTTTTTACATAAAAACACAAATAAACCTTAATTGGTACTTCTAGATTAATTTGGTATGTATCTGAAAGATATAAAAGAAATCTTTAAATGCGATTTCTAGAAAATCAATTTATGAGCTACCTCTATGTCCGATAAACTTCATTAAATAAAATTTTTTAAACGTATTTCAGTGAATTCTCTCAGAATGTTCTCCATATTACTATGCTCGGAATCAGAATCTAAATGATATGTGATAATGTAGCTATTTTATAGGTACTCGAATATAGAAAATGGTGATTTTTGATTTAAAAAAATTTGTATTTTTGACATATTTTGAAATACTTTAGTTAATTTTGAAGATATTGTTAAAATTCTGGTTCAGTGCATAAGTATTATAATAGTCTGTAGTATAAATGAAATTTAAATATATTTAGTTGAATTGAGTATACGCTGCCTTGATAAGCATGAAATTTTCCTAAAAAATGTCAAAAAAAGACTTTTTTTAAGGTTATGACGAATTGCTATGATTTAATGTTTTCATCATTTTGTATTACAAATGAGCTAAAAATATTGTGTACGTGTTCAATATTTTACGGTTTTTTTTTTTTTAAACTGCTGATACTTTAAAGACTTTACGCAGATGCTTTAAAGATTTATTTTAAGAGGACAAGGGGCGTTCAACTTTTTTTAAAATTATTATTGAACTTTAAATATTGTTCAAGGGCACACTATATGAATTATGGCCTATATTTATCACAAAGAAACTAAAAAATAAAATTTGGAGAAAAGTAAGGAATTTTCCTGAATATTTTAAGCGTTATGCAGAACTTTTCAAAATGCTCCATGCTCATTCCACATGATTAAAACGCGGAACATTTTTTATACTAGTTTGGTTTACGTATACAAATAAAACGGTACATCGAATTCTCTATATTTAAATATAAAGGTAAAAAAATTTTTTTTTCGAAAATTTATGAAAGTTTTCAGCATTTTTGCATCCTATTTCTGCACATAACTACCTTTAAATTTTCCAATTACATTTAGTTTCAAAAACTATGCACAGTTTTATTTGTATATATAAACCAAACTGGCATAAAAAATATTAAGGATTTTAATTGATGGGGAATGCACATAGGGCATTTTGAAAAGTTCTTTATAACGCTTAAAATAATACAGGAAAAGTCTTTATTTTTCGAAAAAAAATTCTTGTGTGATAAATATATGCCATAATGCATATACAGTGAAACCTCTCTGTGCGACCACCTTCATTAAGCGACCACTTCTCTGAACGACCCTTTTTTCATGGAACGAAATTTATTCCCATATGCTCAATACTAATTTTACCTCCATTCAGAGATTATCCCATTTGAACTCCCTCCATGAGCGACCCATTTCTTTGAAGAAAATGAAACAAATTCCGTTTTTTCCTAGTCGCTTATTCATCAAACTTCTAAACTAAGTTTAGATTTATTATTATTATTATTATTCCGGTAACTTTTAAGTGTTTAAACCCCTTTGTGCCTTTTTAGGCAATGAATTTAACTCTGATGACAAATTAAGAAAGACAGTCAATAAACTCCCCTGCCCTATTCTATCAGGAAACTCTCAAAGAAATAGATAAATTAATGAAATCAGCATTATTTGTTTCCATCCAAAAAAAAAAAAAATTGTATTTATTTGCTGAACTTTGAAAGGACTTGGAAATAAAAGTTATAAAAGATAAAACCGTAAAATCAAAGCAAAAGTCAATGTATTCATTTTTTAAATTCTGAAGTAATTAACTTATGTAATCAACTTTTGTTTTGATACTTAAAATTTTACATTTTTTTCTAAGGTGAAAAATAACTTTAGTAACGTTAATTGTTACCTTTTTTCAACAATTAAAATCTAGAATTAAACATGACCTCCATTAAGAGACCACCTCTCGGAGCGACCAATCTTTATTGGAACAGAGCGTGGTCGCTTTAGGGAGGTTTTACTGTAGTGTGCCCTTGAATAGTATTTAAAGTGCAATTAAAAAATGAGTTTGATGGTCCCTTGTCCCCATAACCTCTTCGCTACCGAAGCTAAAATATTGCTACAAATACTCATTCATCGGTTTTCCTCAAACAAAATGACATTGTAGATGGCAGAAAAACGAAAATTTCTGAAATTTTCTGAAATGAGACTAGTAATTTAGGTTCTAAAATATGGACCTAAAGTTACAAATCCTCTTAAAATATCAATTTAATTATCACCAACCTAAATCCGCACAATCACGAAATTAAGAGCTTTAACCCATCTATGCCTGAATTTTTATTTTCAGAAATTCGTTGGTAAAATCACTTTAAAATGTTGCAAAATGATTTGGAAAAATACTAAAAAAAAATTACACGTAAAATTTTTTGTACTTATTTTATAAAATGTAAACGTACTAAATATGGGAATATCCATATGTGGGGAAAATGCATAATTATATGTTTTGTCTAAATTTATATAAATTAAGCTTTTAAATTTTATATTATATGCTATAATTAGTATTTTTATGAACTATTAAAAAATATATTTATTTATTTACAGAGACTAATAACATTATAAGTATTATTAATAATAAATTAAGAGTAATCGAATTTGAGGCTAAAAAGTAATTTATTTCAAAATCGTCTTGAAAAGGACTTTACATCAATAACTGCCCTCTAAATGTCTAATAGAAATCTGTACCCATTTGCGCCTTGCACCCTATATTTTGTACGGTACAAACATGCATAAAAAATAGGTTTGAAAATATAGTTTCACAATTTAAATAAATACGTATTTTAAAGAAGTCTACAAGCTAAGATTATAACTTATTTATTTGGATCCTTGATGTAAAAAATACAAATAAACTTACTTTTTACATTTCGCTATCTTGAAAAATGAAAAATCTATAAACACTGAAAAAGGTCTTCATTTACGCAAATAAATATCAATCTTATCCTGTTATCTCTCTTTAATAGATAAAGGCATTTATAAACAATTACTTCATACAATCAGGTATCTTTCATTACAAAAAGCTACCTATTGCAGCCGTTCGGAGGAAAGCGATTCCGAAAAATTTTGGTATATTTTCGCCGATCATGACCCCCAGACCTCGAAACCACCCTCCGTTCAAATGTTGATATACATATCCATATATATATATATATTAGGGTGGTTCAAAAAAACTTTTTTTGAGATAGAGTCCAGGCCACCCCCTAATTTTTTTAGACTCATCAATAGTATAATACTGGTAAATTTTTAGCTTCTTACTCAAATTCTAAGAGGGTGCTCAATGACCCCACAATTTAACATTAGCAGAAGCATAGGAAATGCAACAATATTTTATACTTCAGAAATATTTAATTTTTCCAGAAGTTTTTAGAAGAAATTTAGTTTGTTATATTATTTATATTTGTATTTAAATATTTCTGAAATATTTTATTATATGTAGCAACATTTCTGAGAATTATTTACATGATAAAGTTACAGACAACACTAAAACAAAACAAGAATTCTACCAACTCTTTGTATAACCAAATGAAAACTGTTTGACAGTGAAACATTTAATTTTTCATGATAACGTTTATTTTAAATATTTATCTTATAGATTTTAAAATTCTGCATCTGGCGCAAACATCTGTCTGAAGTTGTTTACATTTAACTCATGGCCACCATAACATAACCACCTCCTAAGTGAAAGGTGACAAATGAAAATAATATTTAAAATACATTTACTTATTTATTGCCAGAGTTTTTACCTTTTAATAAGTATCAAGAATTATATTAAGGTTACATTACTTACATTAAATATTAATCTACTGTTATAGGATGCTAACATTATTCATGTTACAGTTAATAAGACAAACAATAAGCCTAATATGAAATAAAATAATCACAAAATTTACATATTAATCAACAACTTTAATTTTATGAAAAATAGCCGTTCTTTTCTGTTCAAAGAAATTTCAATGCTAAAAATTTGTAATCGCTCCGGTTTCAACTTGCCTTAGTAAGAAAATTTTTCTGATTGGTCTAAGATCAGTAGACAAATTGACTAGATTGAAACAACTAACTATGACAAGACAAATCCTTCAGCGTGTTCTTTAGCAGTTGAAAGAATCTAAATTGGTATGATATGTTAGTCATTTGACAGTTAAAGAATCAATGCAGATATTGTAGAGATCTGAAATTCCTACAAAACAAAAGAAACACATACATAATTAAAAAATTAGAAAACATTCATTCACATTGGCTTTTGTTAAAGAAAAACGAAGTTCTTTTTTTTTGCGGCCCAATAATAGGGAGTGGTTAGATATCTTGGACTATTTTCTTTGATATAGGTTATGAAGGTGTTATGAAAATAATAAGAATGAAAGAAGATTCTAATTTTCTTCAGGATCAAAGAATCAATTGTAAAATGTATATGAGTTTAAAAGATAAAGAGTTACCGAAAAAAGTATGAACGTTCTCTTCAGAAGAAGAAGATAAAAGAAGAATGAAGCATTAGAGTCTCTTTACTTTCAGCTACCATCTGTTCATCCAATATTTATCTAAATAGTGCAATGGAAAACTTTGAACCTTCAGACGATGAATTTATTCCAACACAGGTAAAGATCCTGAAAATTATCTATCAACAGACAAAGAGATTGCACTTTCTGCTAGAGAAGCGATGGAACATCACATGTCTGAGAGTTTCGATGACTTCATAAGACTTTCTCTCTTTTCTGTCAGAATTTAAATGGAAGAAGGCAAATTGTTGTAGAGCGATTTACATTGATGCAAGCCCTTAAGAAGTGTTATGTAAAAAGAGAACTTGAGATTTTAAAAGAAAATGGTGTACGACTGTCAGACTTTGCAACAAGAACAACAGAACTCTTACCTCGTATGAATATAAGAAAATCATTGTTAAGCCTTCTCCCGAAAAATGAAATGACAATGGTGACTATCCCAATGGAAAAGAATGGCTTCACAATTTACAAGTAGAGAATGACAGTCCAGAACGAGGGGTTAAGCTTAATGGAGATTTCAATAAAATCATAACAAATGATGAAGATTAAAAGCAATTCTTTCTGCAGGTCGTAGAAGCCAACAGAAAATGATCAGAAACAACAAAAAAAATCAATTTTAGACACTATTTTGTATTATTAAAGACCAAATATGGTTACATTTCTATTTTTTACTTCTATATTGTTTTATTCTTTTCCAAGAAATAAATTTTGGAGGTCTTTATTTTTTTTTTAAACAAATATATAGAAAAATTTGAATGAAATACACAAACTTATGAAGTTAGTGGGTGTTGAGCACCCTCTTGCAGTTGAAATATGACATTCAAATTCTGCCAGAATATTGCTATACACAAGTCTAAAAAAATTGAGGGGTGGCCTGGTATATTAGTGAAAGTTTATTTTTTTACATAGACGGCTGAACCACCCTAATATATATATATATATGAATGTTGTCACGATGTAATCGAAAGAACGTGATATGTAATTAAATAAAAATCTGATAATCGAAATTTTTACAAAGTTTTTATATTGGTAAGTTCCCTTTAAATAGGAATGGAATTAAGTGTAGTTTGAGTAATTTATTTGTTTAAATTTTTCTTTGAATTGGCCCTATGTGAAGTGAATTTATGTGGAAAAGGACTTTAATTATTAGGTAGGGTATATTGAAGAGGTATAATTGATCGCTATTGTTTTGAAAATATTGCATTAATTAAAGAAGTCTAACATCTTTTAACCGCAATACATTTAAGAGCTTTAAGAAAATTGTTTTTAGATATTTTCTGCTCTCACTTTGTTCCAGAATAAATAAAACGAGCGATGTAATCGATTTTTTAAAATTTTGTTGTTTCATTTTCCGTTTAAAATATTCTTGCTGTTGTTTCTTAGATCAAATGTTGGTTATTCACAAAGATAAATCATATTTAAAATCCCTAAAATACAAAATGCAATATATTTTAATTAATTGGTACACGTACGCTATAAAAAAAATCTGTAAAGTTACTAAGAATTTTCTAGGAAACTGGGATGCCTAGAACACTTATGTAACGGCAACAACAAAAATTCATGTAATATATACACTTTTGCACTGTAAATCAAAAAATGTGTAAGGTTACCAAGAATTTTTTAGGAAACTGGAATGCCTAGAACATTTTATGTAACTGCAACCCGGCTTACAGATAAAATTTTAGTAAAATTACTGTAATTTTAGTAAATTTCTTTTGTAAAGCTACAGACATCTGTAGCTTTAAAAAAACTAGTTTTGTAGATTTAGATCTTTCTTTTTTGTTCAATCTACAGATAAAATTTTAATAAGTATACAGATTTCTCCAACTTTACATCTGTAGAATTACATCTTTTTTTTTTTTTTTTTTTTTTTTTTTTTTTTTTTTTTTACAGTGTAGGTTCTAATTTTAAAAAATCGATAAAACGATTGTTTAATTGACAGTAATGCGCATGCCTTCGAAAATTTAAAAAAAAAAAAATCCTATTTTCTGATAATCACCGTGAAGTAAGAAAATTTTACGTACACTGTAAAAAACGACAAAATGTGTCTGAATTTACGTAAATATAATATAACCACGAACGAAAATATACAATAACGTCTTCCGAATTTCCAATGATTCAGAAAAGCGTTCTTTATTGTTTGAAACGACAGAAAACAATATATTTTCGTTATTTAAAGAAGCCTTTATAAAAACAATGTTTCTTTTGCTGCCACTGATTTTCGGAAACGTTTTAGAGTAGTTTTTTAGGGTACATTGATCAGTTTTCTCAAACTAAAATTTAGGATGCTATTAATTCTCAGTTACACATTTTTGGCTGAGTAATTGAATTTATGCATACAAGAGTAACAAAATAAATTGATTTTAATGTTAATACTAATTCTGTTAATTTATGATATTTGTTGAACATGAAAATATTTTCTTTCCAAAAAACATATATTCTTGATTCCAAAAACTCTTTACTACGCTATAAAAACTGCTCTAAAATGTTTTGGGAAATCGGGGATAGCAAAAGAAACTTTTTTTTTATAAATGCTTCTCTAAATTTTCAAAATATCATTGATTTATGATGTTCCTAAAAATAAAGATGCATTTTTTCAATCATGGGTTTCTCAGAAGAGCTTATTGTACATCTTCGTTCATGGCTTTATAATATTTTTCTAAAGTAAAAATCATCAGTCTTTTTTTATAGTGTAATTTATTGTAGTTTTTGTCTGATTTTTGATTAAATTCAATCGAATATGCTTTATTTATTCGTGTGTTTACAAACCCTTTTTAGGTGCGTTCGTAATTATATGAATACGCAACACCTACATTCATCGTTCAGTCCTTCCGTCCGCATAGAACAGAGCAAAAACTATCCAACTGAATGTTCTGAAATTTTAAATATATAATTGTTGCAAAATTTTGTCGAGTCATACCATTTTTTATGAAAATCGGATGTGTAGTTTAATTAGAGGTACAGTCAAAAGTTTTCCGTTACATTGCGGCCAATGGGAAAGAATTATTTCATGTGCACTTTAAAGATATTACAGCCTTTCGAACAGAATGAAATTGATATGCACATATGAAATGCACTAAAATATGCATTTAGTACAATATGAGGTGCAAAAAGTATTTATAAAACTAGTTTTAATACGAACGCACATCATTTGCCACGTTTGACGTCTAATTTCCAACTTGTTTATTTAATTCCTTTTTAAATCAGTATTTCAGTGTTCTGAAAAGCCATATTGATTCAGTCATTGTATAACTATGCATAATCAGCAGCATCTTTCCCTCTCTTTCTGCATTTCTTTCTGCTTCTGGAAAATTAAATTTTACTGTGAAAATGAAAAGAATATTTTCAGTCTACTTTTACAAATTTTCATTGGCAATTATGTCTAAGTAAACTCTGCATGAAATATAAGATGCTTTGGTATCAAGTGCAATTTATCTATGAACCTTTTACAAATATAAACAATATAAGTGACAAAAACAATTATTAGTGGATGCATTTTTTCTTCAGTCATTTTTTATATGTCTCTAGAAGCTTATGCAAAACATTTTGAAAACTGTATTTGATCCAATTAAGCGACATATTGAATTATTTATCTACAGAATTCTTCTTTTATATATTTATTTACTTTTTATATTCTTGAAACCTTTTCACAATTAAATGACAGTTATACCATACACTAAAATAGCCAGAAACAATTGTATATGGGGCATTTTTGTTTCTTGGGGTCTTTTATGTCCCTGAATAATAATTTTTATTTTAATATTTCTTTGTGTGTGTTTTCACACACTGGAAAATATCCCATTACATGATTGCATAACAATATTAACGAGATAAATAAGTTTTGGACGATGTTGGGGGTCCAAATACCAGGAAAACTCCTATTCCGTCCCGTGTCCCTGATGCTGATTTTTAAGTTTGGAGCTGTCTGTATAAAATTCTTTCAATAAAAGTAATTCGATGTAATTTTTTTCCGAAACGGGGACAATTGTTTTATATAAATATGTAGCAAAAAATTAACCTGCACACATTTTTACGGTTGATATTAGTTTTTGAACTCTGTCCCTGGGTTTTTCATCCTTACCGTCCCTCTTGCTAAAGTTATACAGAAAATCCTTTCAGATGCAGCCACAGAATTTTTTTCAAGTTTTTTTCTCCTGCAGAAGTATGCTAGAGAAAGAATGTCTAAAATTCTTTGACAGGAAATTTACTGCAGAATTTAAATCAACATTTAAATATCAATTTCAAGATCGTGGTTTTATAGGTAGTCTTACCGTCCCCAAGGTTTACTCCTGCACTTTTTGAGGTAAATTTTAAAAAAATTTTAATTTAATCCAATGTTAACAACTATTTCTAAAAATCAATGAACGTTTGGCTATCACTTAGTCCTAATATGGTTTGCCTAAAAATAAGTGGTAATTTTCCTTACCGTCCTTTTTTTCCCACTTCGTCCCATTTTTCCTATACCGTCCCCTTTTTTTACCTTACTGTCCTTTCTTTAATACCCCTTTTAAGACAATGTTATACAAAAATTCTGTATTAAAAGTACTACATTTTTATTATTTCTTATTTGAATGTCCTGTGGGTACGATAAAAAATCCTCATAAGTAAAAATTTAGAAGAAAATAAAAAGTTATAGTGGTAAAATGGTAAGGAAAATTAAACTCGCAAGTTTCACTTAAACCTGAGTTAAATACAAATTTTTTCGCTGCGGACCATTTTTTCTTTATTTTGAATCATTAAGGCATTCGTCCATCAGATTAAAATGTTATTTTAGCAAGTTTAATTTCACCAGATTTTTATTCCCGAAAGTCAAATATTGTGAGAATGCCCCATATGCTTTTAGGTAGCTTTCATTACAAAAAGCTATCTATTGCAGCCGTTCGGAGGAAAGCGATTTCAAAAAATTTTGATATATTTTCATCGATCATGACCCCCAGACCCCGAAACCACCCTCCGTTCAAAAGTTGATATATATATATATCTGATCTTTGTCACACTATAACTCTCGTATTTATGAACCGATTTGGATGAAACTCGGTGTGTACATAGTACAAACAAATGTCTCGACCGAGATCGTTGGCCAGCTTCATCCGCCATATTGTTTCAAAATGGCGGCCATTTAAATTTTTTTTTAATTTAAAATTTGAAATGTGGTACCAAAAAATTTAAAATTGAAAAATATTTTTTTCTTATGTGTTTGACCTTGATACAAGGATTCCGGAGCATTTTTTGTTTCGTCTATATCTTAAAAAATGGCTGAGTTATAGCACTTTGAATTTCTAGCGGGGCTGACATTTTGAAACGACCTGATTTTTGTCACGCGATAACAGGCATTATTTATGAACCGATTTGGATGTACCTTGGTGTATACATAATACGTACCAATTTCTCTACCGAGTTCGTACGCCAGCTTCATCCGCCATCCTGTTTCAAAATGGCGGTCATTTAATTTTTTTTTATTTTAAATTTAAAATGAGGTACCAAAAAATTGGAAAATGAAAAAGATTTTTTTTGTATGTGACCTTAATACCAAGATTCCGGAACAGTTTTTTTTCTTCTATATCTAAAAAAATCGCTCAGTTATAGTATTTTGAATTTCTATTGTGGCTGACATTTTGAAACAGCCTGATTTTTGTCACGCGATAATAGGCGTATTTATGAACCGATTTGGATGTAACTTGGTGTGTACATAGTACATACCAAAGTCTCGACCGAGTTCGTTGGTCAGCTTCATTCGCCATCTTGTTTCAAAAGGGCTGCCATTTAAAAAAATTAAATTTTAAATTTAAAATGAGTTATCAAAACTTGAAAAAAGAAAAAGATTTTTATGTGTTTGACCTTGATTCAAAGATTCCGGAGCAGTTTTTGTTTCGTATATATCTTAAAAAATGGTTGAATTATAGCACTTTGAATTTCTAGCATGGCTGAAATTTTAGAACGATCTGATATTTGTCACGTGATAACACGCGTATTAATTAACCTATTTCAATGTAAGAAGGCATGTGGATAGTATATCGTAATGTCTCGACCAAGTTCGCTGGCCAGCTTCATCAGCCATCTTGTTTCAAAATGGAGGCCATTAAATTAAATAAAAAAATTATATTTAAAGTGAGGTGCAAAAAAATTAGAAATTAGAAAAGGTTTCATTCTTAAGTATTTGACCATGATATAAGGATTCCGGAGCATTTTTTGTTTCGTCTTTATCTTAGAAAATGGCTCAGATATAGCAGTTTGAATTTCTAATGTGGGTGACATTTTGAAAAATCTGATTTTTTGCCTGCGACAGAACTTGTATATATCAACCGATTCCGATGTGAGTGAGCATGTGCACAGGAATTACTAAGGTCTCGACCAAGTTCACTCGTTAGCCTTATCCATCATTTTGTCTTAAAATGGCAGGAACTTCAAGATATCGCCGAATTTGGTAACCAAATATAAGTTACTTTAAATAAAAGCAGCTTTGATAAAACTGACTAATTTCGCGAAATCCTCATTCATAATGATTTAGTATTGATAAAGATTAGGATTGAATCTCCTGTAATCGGTTTCCACTAAATTGAGCTTCGTGTGTTTGAATAATATAAGCTTGCTTTTTAAAAATAAGGAATATGAAAGCTACCTCTTCCTCCCGGCACTGGCCGGAAGGACTTTTCCATATTTGATTTTTTCTCTTCATATTTAGATACCTAATTTTACTATTCTTTCATGTAATGTTAAAGTTTCTGCTGTCATATTTCTATGCGTTATTAATAAACTAATATTAACCTTATATTAGTTTATTAATAAGATTTATTTTCTCTACAATATAAATATTTTAATGTTTTGTTATTGTTTTTTAACATCATACAAGTGATGAAATATTGCCATTATGCACATAGGCCTTATTGTACATATTTATATGTACTTATACAATATGAATTAAAGAAGGTAAAAGAAATAGGAACACAAACAGAAGTCTTTAAATGTGACTTGGACTTTTCTCTAACACAAAAGAATCAGCTGCATTCGACATAGTTCCTTTCACTGGTCGGATTATACCGGACCCAAGGACCGAATTTTAAAGGAATTGTGTAAACATAATCTACATTTATATCTCTAATTTCAATTTCATCTTTTATGTAGAAAAGTTAACACATATGTATATACAAATTTTTAATATCCTGTACGAGGTGTATCTTTCTTTGGATCTCTTAGCTTTTTATTATCTATTTTCTGTAATGTTTGCGTTATAAGGAGCTACATTTTGTCATTTTAGGCTTAAAGCCGACAAAATTGGATGAAATAACGCATCTTCTATGAATAAACTCACAAGCTCTTCTGATGATTCTGTGAGTCATTCATAGTTTCTTATATTACATACTGGTTTCATATGTTCATTTCTAAATCATCTTTAGAACTTTATCAATTTCTTCATATATTTGTGATTTCAAATTTATTACATATATATATATATATATATATATATACTGGTTATCAAAAATTAAGGAAAAGTCACAAAATGCTAATTTTCAAATACGCGAACACTCAAAAGGAAATAATATAATTCGAGTAATTACTATCTCTACAACACAGCTAGCCCATATAACATCTCATTCATGCCACACATGGTCACAAGTGTCACAGTCACTACGGTGAAGCAAAAAAATAGGAAATTCCATACATCTCATTATGAGTCTCAAATGATCACTATATGTGACTCCACTGAGAAGTCAATGTGACTGCTTCTTTGTGACGAGTCACCAGGTGACTTTACAATGTAGTTAAATTGTGACTCTCATGTGACTGTCATTTTTAAACTCAATTTCATAGTTATCATAAATGTTGCATTATGATAAGTCACCAAATAATATCATATTATAGTCACATGGAGACTTTTCCCAAAAGAGCACAATGGTGACTTCACAGTAGTCTCTCTGTCACATGAAAGTCATCATGTGACTTTAATGTGACATTATTTTGTAACTTAGCACAATGCAGCGTTCACGATTACTTTGAAATTGAGTCTACAAATGACAGTCACAAGAGAGTCACAATGTAACTACATTGTAAAGTCACATGGTGACTCGTCACAAAGCAGCAGTAACAGTGACGTCTCAGTGGAGTCACATATAGTGATCATTTGAGACTCATAATGAGATGTATGGAATTTCCTATTTTTTTGCTTCACCGTACTGACTGTGACACTTGTAACCATGTATGACATGAATGAGATGTTATATGGACTAGCTGTGTTGTAGAGATAGTAATTACTCGAATTATATTATTTCCTTTTGAGTGTTCGCGTATTTGAAAATTAGCCTTTTGTGACTTTTCCTTAATTTTTGCACACCAGAGTATATATATATATATATATATATATATACGAGGGTAGTTCAATAATTATTGTCCCGAGTGTGTATAAAATATTTGTACTGCGATGGTTGATGTGGAATATTGAAGCCTAATGTCTTAGATGCCTATATGCTCAATTTCAGAACCGTAGCTGATATATTAACATACAGTGGTGGTCAAAATTATAAGGACAAGGGAAAAATCGCCAAATCTTGGCTACATTTGGCCGGAAACTTATGCAAATTTAATGGATGGAAACTAAAAGAAAAATGAAGAATATTTTTATAAGTTTTTATGGAAATATGTGGAAAATCCATATTCATAAAATGTATCATGGATTTATACAGCCATCTGGTATGGACAAAATTATAAAAACAACTGTATTTGTGTGTTCTAAAAAGTAAAATTTGCATATTTTTTGCTCTGCACACGGAACTCAGCGACGTTATAAATGCGTAGTAAGTGTTTGGGATCGTCATATTCTGTTTTTCAGTCATACCGCTAGGTACAAAGCTTTCGAAGTTTGAGAAAGGGAAAGTGGATGCATTTAAAAGTTCAGGACTTTCTGTACGCCAAATTGCGACAAAGCTTAATAGATCAAGAATGGTTATTTACAATTATCTTAAAAATCCCGGTAAATATGGACGGCAAAGACATACACGTAGGCCATCTTCTGTTTCTGTACGGGAGAAAAGAATAATAATAAGGCAATCTTGCTCCGAAAAACAAACGTCAACAGAAATAAAACGTGAATTGAACTTAGAATGCAGTGCTCGAACTGTTCGACGTGTTTTACAAAAAGAAAAAAAGATTCGCTATGGTAAATATATGTCACGACCGCCTCTTACAAAAGTTCATAAGAGACTCAGAATGGAGTTTGCCAAAAAAATGCATTACTATGGGAAAAAAGTGGGATGATGTTGTCTTTTCAGATGAGAAAAAGTTTAATTTGGATGGACCAGATGGTTTTCGCTACTTCTGGTATGATCTCCGTAGAGAAAAAGAAATTTTCTCAAAGCGTGCATTTGGAGGTGACTCAATAAAGGTCTGAGGTGGTTTCGCAACTGGTGGAACTACTCCAATAGTTTTTGTGCAGGCTAGAATGAATTCTGAGAGTTATGTTGATGTATTGGGCGATAATCTTTTACCGGAAGCACCGTTAATAACGAATGGAGACTATTTTTTCCAGCAGGACAATGTCTCAGTACATGTTTTCCAAACTTCAAAATCGTGGTTTGATGCTAATTTCGTGAAACTACTTCATTGGCCGGCCAGAAGCCCTGATATGAATCCAATGGAAAATCTGTGGGGTATTCTGGCACACGAAGTATACAAAAATGGTATACAATATGAAAACAAGCAAGAACTCATGTCCTCCATCGAAAAAGCATGGTCAAAAATTTCCAAGAATGTTCTTAAGGAACTGTCAAACTCCATGACGTCAAGACAGATCAAAGTGATTGAGAAGGAGGGGGAGATAATTAATTATTAGTGTGTTTCAGGCAAAAACATTCATTGTCCTTATAATTTTGTCCAATTTTTACAATGGCATATTTTGTTAATTATGGCAAAACATTCATATTTTGCATTTTCCAATGTTTTGCATTCTATAATGATTTCTAGCATAAAAAAGCATTTTATGTATAAATTTCACTTTATTTAGTTCAGAAATAATTTTTTTCTGTTCAATTTCCAATTGTTCTTATAATTCTGACCACCACTGTATTTATTTCGTTTTAGGAGTGAGAGGTGGCACCTAGCTTGAAAGGTGGGTGGGGGTGTTGGGGGGGGAGGCTGGTTTGGTGCTTATAAAGCTAGATTTGTGGCAGTGGATGAGACGTGGTTACTGTCTTTTAGACTCGGGATCATAGTGATGTAGCCACATCTCATCCACTGTCACAAATCTAGCCCCATAAGCTTCAAACCAGTCTTACCCCTTCATCCCCCTTTCAAGCTAGGTGCCACCTCCCACACCTAACACGAAAAAAATATGTTAATATAGCAGCTACGGTTTTGAAATTGAGCATATAGGCATCTAAGACATTAGGCTTCAATATTCCACACCAACCATCGCAATCCAAATATTTTTCGCACACTCGGGATAATAATTAATGAACCACCCTCGTATATATATACTTATGCTCATTCAGTTTAAAGTATATAGTTGTCATCTAAATCAGTACTTTGGACTTTCTTTTGCGTCAAAACAAACACGAGCCGCCTGAATCAAAACTTAAACTTTTCCGAAACCGAGCTGAACACGGAACAATAAAAGTCAACAGGACCCGAACCAGACCCGAAACAAAGAAATAAGAGTCAACGCTCCTCGAACCGAAGGTCGTATCGTTAAAATCGGGTTGCTCTACCTGATGCAAGACTCTACTATAAACCAAAGACATTCCATGTGGAAGCTACAGACGCTAAATCTCAGTCACAAAGGCTTACTAGCATCGCGACATTGTATTCAATGATTTCTAAGTCTGCACATCAGTTGGTTCCTTCGTGAAGTTATTTGATTATTTTGTTGAACTCATATTGTGAAATATTCTTTAAATCTTTTGTTACTTTTTTTTCCTAAATCAATTTAATGCTATAAATGATGTTGAAGTAAGTTCCAGGATAGGAAACAAAACTTATTTTTCATGCGTCACATCTCTTGAATACCGATTGTAGTGGGGAATAGTTATACACTTTTCATAGAAACTGGTTGGCAAGAATGGAATTGTTTGTGAAAGTGCACTTTCTTACAACAGAAGCTAAACATTCAAATCTATTTTACCAGATGTTGACTGGTTAAAAGCAAATTATTTATTTCATGTCAATTTCTTTTCCTGAGCCGACATTATTTTAGAAAAAGTAAGCTGAGGTCCCTTTGTTATAAATGCTGCCACATATTGTTTGGCAGGTTTTCTATAACTAGTTTTTAAAAATTCAAATAATTTCTAGGTGTGCTGCCTCCTAAAATGTTATGCATTTATATAAATGTTTCCTATAAATTTTGCACTTTGCGTTTTTATATAAGAAATCATATAAAATGCTCCGCACAATATGCACACAGTGAGGAAAAAAATTATTGCTTTTGATATATATTTCTATACCAAATCGTAAAGAAACAAATTCAGTTGAAACAAAAAGAATATTTATAACAAACGTACTAACTAATCCTATTTAATAGCAAAATAAATAAATTGACTGTGATAATCCGAAGAATTAGTACTTGTTATGTACATCCATTAACTTACAAAGTTAGGTACATGTCGGCTGTATATCACTTAGCATTACAAATAGAAAATTAGACGAAATAAAAGGGAAGAAACTGGACTTCTAAGATGTATTTTTATGTTCCATCACATAAGGAAAATACAATTTTATAAAATATTTTGTTTTCGAATTACATTATTTGTGTATTGCCCGTATTTAAAAAATAATAATAATAAACTTGTGGTGAATAACTTATGTTTTATGTATAACCTTTTTATAATTCGAAGCATACATTATTTATGTATTGCCCGTATTTAAATAATAATAATAATAATAAACTTGTAATGAATAACTTATTTTTTATGTATGACCTTTTTATAAGTCTATTATTTAAAAATTTTCGCTGTAAATAAAAAGAATGAAATGCTTATTTTAGAAAAACTTCTATACGGAAATATATATGCACACAACTTTCACTACCAATTTATGACATTTATTACATAGTATCTGTCACACCTAGCGTTGCTCGGGGCCGTAATAATAAACTTAAATCTGCCTAAAATGAGGGTTGAATGATTTTATATTTTGAAATGAAAATAGACGGTGTTCCAAAATTATCTTTACAACTTTGATCAAATATATTTCAGAAATAGGGATAGGTAGAAAGGGGCGGCTTGCAGCATAATGTTCACACACATCTAAAGTTTTGGTATCCATTTAACAGAATTCAATGTGCACTGTAAAACAAAACGGACTAAAAAACGGAGATTCTACTGGCAATCGAGACGCCAATTATTTTCGTATTTTAACGGAAATGTTTCCCCATAAATTTTAGAAAAACGGAAAATTTCCTGCAATTTATGGGAGAAAATTTCCGTAAGAATACGGATTTCTGGAATTTATGTCTCCGTTTTTTTTTTTTTTTTTTTTTTTTTTTTTTTTTTACAGTGTGTGTGTCATCTGTAACATGCAGGAGCGATTTTCCACTCCCTGCCATGTTCGATGTAGGATATCCGTATTAACATCCGAACCTCGTGTACTACTGTCTGCTGGTCGGACGTGATGGTGGTTTGCTCTTGTAACTTATCCGGAAGTTCCGCTGCACCTGGATGTCAGATTTTGTCTCCATCAACCATTCCACACATTGTGCAATCTGCCACGGGAGTCGCCATTTTCGTCAATTAATCAACCTGCAAAAAAGAAAAAGAAAACTTTAGAAGTGTGTGAACATTATGCTGCAAGCTATACCTTTCTACCTATCCCCATTTCTGAAATATACGTGATCAAAGTTGTAAAGATCATTTTGGAACATCCTGTAGATCCAAACCAACCTAGAATTGAAGCCCCATTGCTTTTGGCAACGTACACTGGGAGTGCTACGCACGCTTCTTTCTCGTTTAACTCTATATTTTTAAGCGAAAATCTTACCAAACGAGCCTAGTAGTGGAGGGATAACTGCCTTCGGCAGCGAAGTCCTCAACTTTCTATGATTTGATATTTTGAAACGAAAATCTAGCTAAACGAAGCCAGAGTTAGGGGAAGGTTGTGCACATGTGCAGAAACGAAAACACGTCCGAAAATGTTCGAAAGCGCGATTAAAATATTTTTTATGATGTAATTAATATTTTTTATTAATAAATATTAATATTTTTTAACCAACGATATTTTTAAAACGGAAAAAAATCGGGACTAAGTGCCTTCTTTTTTTTTTTTGGAATTTGAACTTTGAAGAAAAAACTAAAAACATGAAACCGGCATTGAGAAAAAAGATGTTTTTTAAGGAGTAAATGTTAATAGTTTTTAAACAATAGACACCATTCTGGGTATGAAAATACCCATAATAAGTAAGTTTTTTAATTTAGGAAACTGGTGTGGCAGTTTAAAAATGCAAAAAAGAAAGCTTTTAGCTTTTCTTTTTTTAACTATTATATACAACGACTTTTTTACCTAGCATGCATTAATTTTCTTTTTGAAGCTGTAAAAAAATTTAAGTGGAGGTAAAAATTTGCATTTGTATTTCTGTAAAAAAAATCTGAATTGAAGTTAAGAATTTACAATCATATTTTTCTAACAATCTAGAACTTGAGATAAGTTTTTGCTTTTGTATGTTTGTTAAAATCCGAATGGAAGATAAAGATTTGCTTCTGTACATTTTTATTTCTAAAATGGAAAAGTATATTTATATATAAAGTCTAGTGATTTTGATTTTTCTATCAAACAAACATACGAATTCTCCCAATATTTCAATTTGAATTTAAAACGGAAACATTTGAAGCTTTTATTTTTAAATTATTAGTAATAATATTAAAATCCATTAGTTAACATTTAGATTTTTACATTTACCATAACTTAAGTATTTTCTAACATAGATTAACATAGTTAATAAAACAAAAAATAAAACACATTTTAAAGATATAGAGTTTAGAATTACTTCAAAACTTATGTTCAACAAATCTTTTCATTTAACTCTAAGTAATATCCTATTTAAAATGCAAATATATCATTTTACTAACAAGATACTACAAGTAAAAAAATTCATTTTTAGAATAATAAAAAACAAAATCAATGCAGGAAAGGAGTTTAATCAAATAAACTAAATAGCTGAAAGATTTATATAAAAAACAAAATCCCAAGAGGAAAAGAGGAAACCGCCCTGTTTAAATTCAAAAAAAATTATAAAAATCTTCATCTGTTATAGCACAAAATGATTTAAATCAGCATTATAAAGTCTTTAAAAGGAGGAGAGGGGATGGGGGTAATCTTTATTCGCATATTTGAAATGTTTTCCTTGGAAATTAATTTTAAATGTTTTAAGCATTTATAAATACTTAATGCATCTCATATGCATTAATAGAATTAATTCCTTTTTAATATGTAAAAATTGAAAATTTGTTGAGTAAAAGATTTTATACCACGAAACATTTTAAGACAAACACTCGAAACTCAATCACAAAAAGAAAAAATGAGAAAAATCAGAGAATTAGCCTTATTTGTTTATATTGAAAATAATTTAAAAAGGGAACAACATAAGCTTTTTTTTAAAAAAAAAATGCCTTATTGCGATAAAGATTTCAGTTACATTGAGGGATTAGCAAAGGCGTTTCAAGAATCTTAACAATTCATGATACGAGGGTGTATGAATAAGTTCCTGGCCTCACTTAGAAATAATTGGGTGAAATTTATGAAATTACTACGTTGTATTAGTCCTTTTCTATATAGTCTGTGTGCACAGTAATACATTTGTGCAACTGGTATTTCAAAGAGAGGGGGGGGGGTGTATTCCATGAGGCACAATAATAAACCCAAAGGAGGTCATTTATCTAACTTTTACCGACCCCCACATGTGACATATTATTGGAAAGGCCTGTGACCAATTATTCATGCTATGCACCACCCAAGCCCCTCCCCCTAAATTTGCCCCCCCCCGGGGGGTCATGAATGACGTCCACAAAATTTAGAAAAGTGCCACCGGGGACAAATTCGGGAGGAGAAACTGAGGATTTGCATAGCATGAATAAGTGGTCACAGGTCTTTCCAATAATATGTCACATGTGGGGTTCAGTAAATGTTAGAAAAATGCCCCCCCCTTTAAGTCTATATCGCGCCTCCTGGAATACACCCTCCCCCTCTCTTTGAAATACCGGTTGCACAGATGTGTTACGTGCACACTGACTATATAGAACAGGACTCATAAAATGTAGCAATTTCATAAACTTCACTCAATTATTTCTATGTGAGGGCAAAAACTTATTGATACTCTCTCGTACATTTTCGTCATTTAAAACATCATCAGTACTTACACTTACACTCATCACTTACATGTATAATTGGAAATAATACTTTTTATAATTTTTCATAAAGAAAATTTATTAAATAAATAATTTCATGCTGTGGAACATGTTCTGCCAAAAAATAAACATTCGGTCATTCTATTTAAAAACTGTCTTCTTCAACATGCTTATCCCTTAAATGCCTGATTTTTCAAAAATCATTGTAATAATGTTTTTCGGCTTTCATTTTTTAAATAAATCATGGGAAAAATACTTAAAAAAATCATATTTTGTTTTAAGTATGGTTTACGGCTAAAAAAACTGTTTGTTACTAATCGACAATACTGGTTTTTAATTGAAAAAATAATTTTCCTTGATAAAATCCTATAATATTAAACACACAAGAATTTTAGGAACTATAATAAGAAATGAATTTTACTCGCTCACTGCAGAACAAAATAGGGCATTTCGCAAGCTTCCAAACAAAACAAAAAAAACAAGTAGCAACAATTGAAAAAATAAATCTATCTTTATTCTTAAACAGCACGAGTATTGCCATCCACATGTTGAAAATCGATTTAATAATATTTTCAGAATGTATTTTATTGGCAACATTAGGCATTATAGCTTCAATATTATTCTAATAGTGTTTTAGAGCCTAAATTGGGTATGTTGCCGAAAAGCAACACCCGGCATTTAAGGGTTAAAATACATTCTTTCTCTATAAAATTTCTAGTTTTCATGTTTTAATATGCCATAGTTTTTGCAGGATAAGACCAGAAAAGGAAAAGCACTAGAAAACAGGAATACTGCTTTTTCAGAATTTAGTGTCGCCCCCGATGAATATATATATATATATATATATATATATATATATATATATATATATATACATGTATATAAAGATAGATAGTACAAAAAAAAATTAGTTTTAAGACTTAAAACACACGCTTTTATAATATATAAAATGGCGTCATCCGCATCCGCTGAAGTATTCTTTATTTACTATCCAATCTTAAGCAACGTCTACAGTAAAATACGCATATGACGTTAGTATCGCTGAATAATACACAAATCCAAAAAAAAAAAAGAGATGCTGTCATTAAAGAAGCTCGACAAAAAAAAATCGGCTATCTAATGATTCATATGCCTTCATTTGTTTATAATATTAAGATACATACTTAAAATTAAATTTGGTTTATAATAGCTCCATGTTTTATCAGAAATCATTCATTTATATTTTTTTCAAAATAGCACCTATTTTAATTACATTTTTTTAAAGTTGTTACAGGAAAAATGGCACAAAAAGATATAATTAATATTTTCCAACTATTTTTTCTTTGCTTTCTACAGAAATGGAGTATTTGAGTTGCCAAAATTAAACAAATGGCGGTAAAAACTACAAAAAATTAGTATTTCAAAAATAAATTGAGATGCAGTTTTCAAACAATTGCGTTTAAAAGTACTTTTTCCCCCAATACAACGGTATAAAAATTGAAATTGTGCGATGCTTAGAAGTTTAAAAAATTGCAGTAGCGTAATTAACAGTACAATGACACATCTGCTGTTTTACGACTGGCTTATACAACGGAACCTTATTTTGGGAGACGACATTTTAATAGCTGGGGGAAAGAAATAGCATACCGGGGCTAATAAATTCAATACCAGCAGCTGCAGCATTAATAACTTTTTTTCAGAAGAGCGGGACGCAATATGAGAATTACAGTTAATATGTAAAGTGAGACTTACACATTATTACAACTGATATTCATGGAATGACCCCAATGAATGAATGGCTTCAGTGTAGAACTCCTGGATTGCTTACCGATACATTTGTCAACACTTCTCTGTACTTCTTTTTCTTATCTTAACTGTTGAACTTTCAATGATTTTTTTTGAAGATATAGGAATCACATCAGGAGATATCGAGGCTGTACGGAAAATGTTTTAAGACTTCTCCTCGAAGTCTAGGGTCTCTTTTAACACATGTAGCTTAGTGTTGTCCTGGAGCAACAGTATTCTTTCCAAAAGCTTTCCTCTGCACTTGTTTTTGACGTTCTGTTTCACCGTCTCAGTGACAAAGTACTTCTATTCGCAAAATGCAAAAATGAATTAGTGACACCAGAATTTAAAAACAAATTTATTTCCAAATAAACAAAAGCTTTTGTTTACGTACTTGATCACCCAAACTGGAGCACCAACCAAAAAAATGGCATAGGATATAACGCTCCGGCGACGGAAAATCCCCACTACTATCACCGATGTTGCAGACATCAGAACGCACCCAAAACAACCATTTGAAAATATCACATTGTCTGACGTACTTATATCAGTAAATTTTAATAATATTACAAAACAATTGATGTTGCTTTCATCATAATAATAAAAATATATAACGATAGTGAGGTGTCTTGAATATACAGCAAAAGTCCGGCTTATGTTTACGTGCTTAATAAAAGAAATTTTTTCATGCCAATGTTCTGGTGCCAATGTGATATTTAGGAATTAAAATTAAGTAGTCCCAAAACGAAATACCGCCCTTGAGGGGGTTAATCTATTTGAGTCTGGCGTACTATTAATAGTACATATCTTTTCATTGAGTATTATTTTGTCTTAACAATTATTTTTGTTACTATCTACATGTAGTAATGGTAATATATGTTTATGCATTTCTTGTTATGGCTTTATTCATGTTTTGGTATTTAGTAATAATAGTAATAATAATAATAATAATAATAATAATAATAATAATAATAATAATAAATGTTTGGTTGATTCTCTATGCACTGTTGGCGATTCTTTAATTTTAAACATATATTTCACACTTTAAGTCAAGAATATGGGCTACTTTTCCTAACTAATCCTCTGTGATAAAACGCAAAAAAAAAATATTAGAAAATTGTAATATCTGTTAAATCCTGTTGTAATACGATATTTTCCAAACGACACCAGAACCTCTTCCTTAGCCAATTGTCACGTGAATATCAATTGTACGCAATGTAACTTTATTCGTTAGATATTAGAGAATGACTTATTCGTTTAATTTCAGTAAAGTTATTTGGATAGCTACTATTAACATTATTAAAGTAAAAGTGTAACAAAATGACTGCTTCCCTTATTTTTATAGCATTTAGATGGCGCTGTTGCCACTTTCGGCAAACAATCCAGAGATATTTTGCCAAACATGAAGTGAAGTGAATATATGTAATTATGATTGCGTGGGTTTTAGTAGAGTTTCGGCGTGTGTACGAAATATATCTCACTTAGAGATGTTTTCATGGAAATATGTATGTTTCAAACATATGCGCTTTTTCGCGAATTTGTATATACTTTGTGTGTGATCCTCATTAAAAATGTGATTGTTGAATCTGTCGAAAGTGTTTATCACGACCAACATCAACACAAAAGTAATTTTCTTCTCAAAATTTAAAAAATTGAAGCCGAAAGAATTAAGCTTCAGCTACATGTTGCAATGTGGAAAGGAAATCGGATAACAGCTCATCCCGCTAATCTGAAGGAATATATCGTACACCCGACTTCAAAATCTAACTTACCGCAACTGATGAAACACAATACGAAGCTGTTCGCTACTTATGCAAACAGGAGGAGACGGTAAACATCTGTCTGGGTGGCCGAGACAGTGGATTTAAAGACGAAGGTTCAAGCAAAGCAGGAATGATCTATCTATTCCAAGTTAACCCAGTAAGGACCAGCCACGAAATAATCCTGATTTATTGAAAACTTAAAGGGGGAAAAATTACATTGTTTTACAATAATTTTACAAATTGGGATTTTACATATAGGATTTTGCATGTTATAATTTCAAAAATATAAATGCTTACATTGTTTACAATAATATATATATAAAATAATAATATCCGTTTATGAAGTTCATAGAATTCATTAAGCTCGTAAATTTCAGTTTAACTATATACTTTATAAACAACATAATCGGACTGTACCACTGCATAGATGAGAGACTGAAATTCTTTTTTATTAAAGATATCTTCTGTTAGGAGGAAAAGTAGTCGACACTGTAAATTCTAGCGAACCATGGGACTATAAATAAAAGGAAATTGGCATATTCTCAAAATGGTGAAGCATCAACTGTAACTGGTTCCGCAGGAACGGATTACAGCCGGGAAAAATTTCCACCAGTAAATTTGAATAGAAATTTTCTCCTTATTTAAACGCTTTATTCAGGGAGAATTTCAGTTATATTTAAGGCAAAAGATCTAAATCATTTTTACTGGTGGAAGTTTGCCCCGGCGGTAGTCAGAACCTGCGGCTCCAACATATTATAACTAAATAAACACTCTTTTTATCAATATCAGTGGAAGATATTATAATGTCACAGGCGCGAAATTCCACCACTAAAAACAGAATTATTTCTCTTATTTGTGATAAAAAAAATTGCATGGAAAAGGCGTTTAATTAAGGCAAAAATTTCTATTCAAATTTATAAGTGGAGTTTTGTCCCAGAGATAATCAGGTCATGTTAATCCGATGTAAACAAACAACAGCCGCTATGTTCTTGCTAAATCTTCTGTCCCTTCACTCACAACTTCTATCTTCTTCTTCTTCGCGACTAGATTCTACACTATATATCTTCCCCTATTTATTCATAGTTCCATTTCGCTAACTTGGAAAAGCACCACGCCATTTACCTACCAACATATATACATCCACTTCAATTAGATATAATGCTATTCAATAAAAAACTGATTTTCATTTCGGCGCACCATATCATATCATAAAATTGAAATTAATTCCTTGTTGAATAATAGAAATTCAGTGACTGTATACTATGAAAAAATTTCTACCACAAAATAATCATTCTATCAAAAGAAACAAGAAATTGTTCTCGTTTTGTGTTATAAAATAATAAAATAATGGCAATGGCAGAGTTTTTTCTTACAAAGAATATACGATAAAGATATCTGTTACAACAAGACCCTTTTTCTTTTAAACTGAAACAATAAAGATATCGGTTATATCAAGGGATTAATAACAGTATCTCAAGATAAATTTTTTTATGATTCTTGGTATTTTTCTACACTTTAAAACACGATCACAATTACGTATCTTATATGTATTACTGTAGTTAATCCCTCTTCAAATCTTTCATAAAGAAAACTTAGTGAAGAGCGGATTTTGCACAATAGGAACATTTTATGCCAGAAAATAAACATTCAATCAAAAGAAACAAGGATTAGGTCTTTATGTTTTATTTGTAGAAAAAGAATAAAATAATGGCAATAGATTAATCTTATCTTACAAACAGGAGGAAATAAAGATAACAATTACATTAAAGCATTAATTATTTACAGCATTTCAAAACTAATTATTTATATAAAAATTTTATCGAAACGATAAGGATTTTTGTGATACGATGGTTATTGTATTTCAAAATTGTAGTCTGAAGAAATTTATATTTTATCCCGTTTTGTTTCTAGGAAAAGTAATAAAATAGTTGATGCTATATATGCTATTTTTTATATGATGCTATTTTTTTATTGAAAGAAATTAGATCGAATTCGACAATGATATCATATATATTAAGGGATTAATGGCGGTATTTAATGATTAAATCTTTTCAGATTTTTATGATTTTTTTTTTCAGAATTTAAACACTATCCTAATGCGTACTATTTATATATTATTTTAATTAAATCCCCTTTTCCAATCTTTGATAAAGAAAACTTAATAAATGAATAATTGTATACTGTGATACATTTTCTACCACCAATATAAAACATTCAGCAAAAAGAAAAAGAGGATTAGTCTTTTTTTTTTTTTCCAAGAAAGAATAAAATCGTGGAAAATCATGAATTTTTCCTTTACAGAAAAATTATATTAAGTCGCTGAGGAATTCAGTTGAACTAAAGGATTAAAAGTGATATTTTAAGATTAATTCTTGACATATTAAATTTTGAAAGCTTAAAACATGGTCATAATTACATATATGTTTTATATATTATTGGAATTAATTCCTTTTTTAATCTTTGATAAAGAAATTTTAGTGCGTTAGTGATTTCACTGTATGAAATGTTTTCTTCCAAAATAATAATTTAATACAAATAAACAGGACATTGTTTTTCGTTTTATTTATAGAAGTGAATTAAATAATGGCATAACATGACACTTTTCTTTCAAAGTGCACTTTAAAAAAGACTAATATTTCTTAATGTAAACAAAATTATATAACTACATCCGAAAATATAAAATTACTTTTCCCGAGTTACCCACGATTCCATAAAGCGTTCTTTATAAATTTCAGAAACCGATATATCCTCAAGATTTAAATAAGCATTTCGTAAAATTGTTTCTTTTGTTGCTACAGATTTTCAGAAATTCCTCCGAATAATTTTTATAGCATATTAATCCGTTTTCTCAACTTTCAACTTAGAATATTGGGTTTTTTTATGCCTTCAATCCTCAAGTCAACATTTTCAGCTATGTAAATGAATTTATACAAGCAAGAGTAATAAAATAATATTAACTTTAACGTGAAATTTAATGCTGCTTATTTATTATGTTTGTCTGCTAAACATGTTTGTTGAGCATCAAAGTATTACTTGAGAATTGATAGATGATTTAATGATGAATGATTAACCTATCGCTTTACAAAGGGAGTGGTGTCATTTTTTAGACATTTGACCATCAAATCGTCTAATATGATTCAATAATTGGTTCCTAAATAAAACACTATAACTCAGAAGGAACGCATCTACAAAGTTGATACTATGAATTTCATCGCAAAGCGTTTAATATATACCGTAAAACCAAATCACTTTATCAGGAGGTAGGTTAAATATACTGTTTCTTACCACGAGCAAATCTCGCAGGTAACAACTCTTGCCCACTTTTGTGGTTCATTCTAAAAGCATTGGAAATAGTGTTAAAAGAAAAAAAATGCAATTATTAATAAACACACACAAGTAAGAAAACCCTTTAAATAAACACAAACATATAGGGTTACAGTTTCAATACAGATTTAATGTTAGAAATTAGCATGGATGCCGAATCATTTGGCTACAAAATTATAGGCTCGACGGTCGTTCGATAAATTTTCGGCTAAATTTATCGATAAAAATTATTTTAAAGTTTTGCCTGTACCTCGAGCAATAAATATTAAATACACAATACTATCTGAAGGTGACAGTCACGTGAGTTTGCAGTATGAGTGGATTAAATAGAACTCGTGAAAAATTAAACACATAGTTCAATAAAATTGCTTGAAAAAAGACGGGCTTGATTCCATAAGAGTTGGATAATTCCACTCGTCAGGTGATGATATGTAGAAAGCCACCCAATGGCTTCCGCGTTCTGTCGACTCATCCACATTGCCCATGAAAAGGCAGGATGACACACAATTCTTCTTGATAGCTGATAATTTCAATAATGTTTTCATATTCCGCGTAGATCAATACTGTCGTCTTTTTGTTCCAAGTAATTAGTAAATTTCATTCCAATTCGTAAATTGCCGTGTTAGTGCCGTGTCCGTTAGAAAAGTCTTCACGCGTTAAAAAAATGTCTGCATCATATTAAAGCTAGATAAAAATCAATAATATGCCTTTATATAGTTGTTAGGGCTTGTTTGGGACGGGTTCTCCATCCGTGTAAATACCTTAAAAGATGACATTGTGGTGATGAAATTAACAGTGATTCAAATCATATTGCCCAGTGTAGGCACTAGTTTCCAAAAGCCTAAGAATAATGCTTTCCGGCATCGCTTCTAATTATCTTGCGCCCCACCAGTGGCTGAGAGGTTCTGCTCTCGAATCTGGTAGACGGGAGGTGCTGGGTTCGATCCCAATCGCGCCCGTCGGCCTAATCGTTCGGAGTTTTCGTGGTTTTCTTCGAACCTTGGATTTCCAAGCGTTAATACGGGTTAGGTTCCCTTAGAAAGACCCCACGAAGGGCACTCCCCCCTGGGCCTATATCCCTCGTGCAGATAATTGGCAGTCATAAATACAACCCTAATTATCTTGCATAAAATATTTACTTCCATTGGATATAAAATAAGCCTTGCATAACACTAGATCAATGGGATATTTTTCGAAGCTTTTTTCATCGCTTTTGCATGCCCAGTAACACACTGGGACTCATTTTCATTTTATGCATAAAACCGAGGCATCTTCTAAAATCACTTGATTGACCTGAAACGGTTAAGTGACATATTTCTTAGTCATCAAACGAAAGTCTGGTTTATTAAGCATCATTTTAATTTTCCGATCGACCATATTCAATAAAACCTAATTTTACTAAAATATGTCACAATGCAAGAGATCAATCATATCCAAGTTTTTGCTATTTGTAGTGAGTTTATAGCTTCTCTTCAATCCAGAGTTGCCATGAGTGTGGGGTCTGATGCCATCAAATTCTCATCTTTATAAAACATTCGCATCCTACGAATTTTTTTAACGTATTCACAATAGTTCAGCAACGTTTAAATACCACGAAAAGAACAGATGTTACTCGACGAGGAGACTTTCATTCCAACTGATACACTTGCGAAAACAGAGCCTGTAAAAACAAATTGATATGAGCTACGGGTTCGTTAGCAGCTGTCCTGGAAATTTCACATTCGAGTAGAGGTATGAGACCAATAAATAAATATCGTCTTCAGCAATACCGGAAATGTTAAATTCCACAAGTCTGTCGTGAATATTGTCGAGAAGCTGGTATTCGAGGAAGTATTCTTTTTCAATAACCATTTGGGTTTGTGGAATTAAAAAAAGATCTAGTTCAGATTTGGCCCAGGCAGTAGACTGGCTCTTTATGTATGAAATTTTGACCAGCTTATTTCACCATCGCTTTTAGGCTGCCTTAATTTCTTCCTCTTGTGTCAAACCACTTAATACATTTACATCTAAATGAAAAGATTGCTTCACCACGGCTGTCGCCCCTGATTTGAAGAGGTGCACAGCTGCACGAAAAAGGGATCGAAACATTCCACCGAATACTCTTTATAATAGTTACTTGATTATAGTTTAAGCCAATACCCGACTGAATAATAATCTTTCGAAGATTTCGCACAAAACTGGTTTGGAACAAACATCACGAGAGATATTTTTGGTGAAAGTAAAGTTTTACGTATGACCGCCCACGTTTAAATTGTGTCAATTCACCTAGAGCATTAGTTTTAACGATTTCTAAAGAGTCGAAGGATTTTCGAGTGATGGGTTTGTAATGAGGTCAATTGAATTTCATGCAAATCATTTCCTACTCTTTCCGGTGACACTGACAATACGTAACAAAGATGTCAACACATCGCCGACAATTAGAGGTTATCCGAATGGATCCTCAACACTCTATATTGAGCACATGGGTCTGACATGTATGAAGTATCGATGGTTTATTCTACATTTCTGTTTAATCCCTTTTAGGCAAGCATAGAAATCTTATAAAATGTGGTATTATTTTCATTTAAATATGCCAAAATTACATTCATTAAGACAAAAAATAAGGTTCGTGCATGAAAAATAATATTTTATTTGAGAAATAAAATGCATTCGGCATTTTCATGCATTTGAGCAATGGTGTGCTAGAGCACCATTAAATTTAAAATTAATCAATTTTTTTAATTTTTTATGACATTTCTTTTATTATTATTTTATTTACAGAACTTGCAACTTTAATCCATTATAAAACATATGATTAATCTCAAGCGGAATAATTATACATTTTCAAAAAGTCGAATTTGTCAATAATCGTTTCAATTAAAAAAAAAACTACCGTATTTTGAAAATTTCTAAACAGAAAGTGCTTACTCCATTTGAATTACTGATATTTTATAGATGTCTTCAGAATACTTAAAAATAGCAGAAAAATAAAATTAGTGAAAAATATTCGTCACAGTGTTAATAAAAAAATATTTATTGAAATGGTGCGTTTACGCACCTTTTGCCGAAAATGGGTTAAGGATTCCATTTCATACGATTCGAACCTCAGCATATGCGCTGGCCCTTTTGCAGAATCACTTTGGCGTTAATGGTGATTCTTTTTTTTTGTTGTTGTTGTTGTTATGGTGTTTTAGGCGAAGTAAATTTTTTCTACATACCTTTTATAGTGATAGCTCTTAAAATACCCGGTAATCTACCATAAAATCCAGAGGGAATTCGTCTATCAGTTGTTTTTCTGCTGTTCAAGTCGAATCCAGTGAAGTCGGTTTTGTGACTTGCGGCATACAGTGTGTGCTTATAAATACATTCTACGAGCCCTACTTCTCATTTCCCTTTCGATTCAGTAGATGTGGGAAGTCTAGAAACAAAATGAGAAATTTTACTCTCAGAAAAATAATCCCTCAAACTGTCTGAGGATAAAGTCAGGTAGAACAAGATATTGGAAAAGGTTCTGTCAACATTTTCCCACTGTCTTATAAGAAAAATACTCACAGGATGTAATCCATTGGTTATATTTGCTAGGATAACCCTTAAATTGTACCTTATATTCCAAACGTCCTTTTCAAGGACGCTTATCTAAAATCTTTTCAGTTATATTTCTCTTTCGATTGGACTCTTTGAAGTTCTTGCGCGTAAAAGATTCCTTGAAGGGGTCCATCTAATGCACCCTACCCGTAAGGCATGGTGACGTCACGGCGACGTCGTTGTGAAGTCACACTGTGATTTTGTGACCGTCGATGTGACGTCACGTGACGTGGATGTGACGTCACAGTGACTAGAATGCGAGGTCGTTATGGCCGTTTTAGAGGTCGTTTGTGACGTCACATTGTGACCACTCTGTGAAGTCACGGTGTGACTAATTTGTGAAAAGTGTGTCATTTGTGACTATTTTGGCATTAACTTTGTGACGAACCTGTGACGAAAGTGACAATGTTTTGAAGTCACACTGTGACCAATTTGTGAAATATGTGTCATTTGTGACGAACTTGTCATAAACTCTGTGATGATTTCAAATGAAAATCAAATTTCAAATTAATTGCTTAAAAGGCGCAAAGGCGAACTAGTGAAAAAGATTCCATGCTGGAACTCGAACCCGGGCCATCAGTATAGCGCACTTACATTCTACCGACTAAACCACATTGAACGATACCCAGCCTGGAAAATTTCTCACTATTACATGTTGCCAAAACTACAAACGCAGCACAAGATGCAATATTTATCGTCAGCCACCGACATGGCGCAAACACGAAATTTAATTAAATCCAGCATCTATTGAAACTATATTAATACTTGGAAATTTTTTTCAGAGAGAACCATTCGCCTTGCATACAATATTTCAAATGAAAATCAAATTTCAAATTAATAGTGTAAAAGGCAATTTTAATTTGAAATTTGATTTTCATTTGAAATACTGTATGCAAGGCAAATGTTTCTCTCTGGAAAATTTTCCAAGTATTAATATAGTTTCAATCGATGCTGGATTTAATTAAGTTTCGTGTTTGCCCCATGACGGTGGCTCACGATAAATATTCCATCTTGTGCTACGTTTGTAGCCTTGCCAACATGTAATAGGGAGAAAATTTCCAGGCTGGGGATCGTTCCATGTGGTTTAGTCGGTAGAATGTGAGTGCGCTATACTGATGGCCCGGGATCGAGTCCCGGCGTGGATATTTTTTACTATGTTGGCTTTTGCACCTTTTAAGCAATTTATTTTAAATTTGAATTTCATTTGAAATATTGTATGCAAGGCGAATGTTTCTCTCTGGAAAAATGTCCAAGTATTAATACTGCGATGATTCTTGTCATAAAAACTACGATAATTTTAAAGTAAAGTTTTGTTTGAAATATAAAATTTTATCTTTTACCGTACTTTTTAGCAAGATATCACTATTTTGGAGTCCTATTCTTCTAAAATATTTTTAATTTTCCATTTAAAAAAACAATGCTTATTAACTGACATCTTTTTTTATTAAGTTCTAAGCTTGATCTTGAATTCAAGCTTAATATTAAGAATGTGTAAGCTTTTTTTAATGTGTTATGATTTGTCATTGCTTTATTAAATACGAACATGGAGTCTAACGGGCATTAATACAACTGTTACTTATAGAACTACATTATAAGCCCTATTTATTTAAATTTTTTATTCCCATATATATTGTATTTTGTGAATATGAGCTAATTAGATTTGGTATGTTTTATATGAAAAGACTGATCTGGGAAATAGAAACAACAAGTAAGATATATCATGCGTTAGGCATAGATTATAAAACACTTTCCAACTCTTTCGAAATGTTTTAACAAGACATCTGGGGAAATAACGTAAATAAGATAACTAAGTAAACATGTAAACGCGTAAAACATTTGAAAAACTGATTTACGCAGTTACCATCCACTAAGGTGTAAAAAAATCATATTTTTTTTAAAAAAAAATAAAAAAAAAATAGGATTTTTTTATTTAAATCAGATTTTTATGATTTTTTTCCCAGCGTTCAAATACTGAATAGCTATCATGAGTTTTAGGTTTCCAAAACAATTACACCACTAATTGCTAACATAATCTATGTTTTTACACTTTAATTAATAAAATTATAATTGTTAGTTAGTAATTACAGAAATAAAAACTGCAAATTAGTAGTTTCATTAGGTAGTATTATACAATAATGTTATATACATTAATATTGTAATAATTATGTAAAACTTTATAAATACTAGTGATACTTAACATTTATGAAAATTATTAACTGCATTTTATATTAAATAGCTAACATTACTTCAAATTAATTATTAAACAATCAACTCTCTAATTAGGAACATATTTTACATTTTTAAGCCTTAATTATTAAAATGATAATAATTCATTTTAGAAAGAAAAAGGGACAGGATGCTAGTTCAAAAAACGGGCACTATTTCATGAGGAAATACATTAGTAATGTGTTTAGTAATGATGTAAGGGAAAAAAAAAAAGAATATTTTTTAGCATTATAAATAAAGTGTCCTTAATTCTTAATAATTTTATGAATAACAAATTGAAAAATACAATTAACACTAGAACGGTGGAAAAATCTTAGCTACTGGAACGGCGGGAAGGGGTCATTTTGACCCCACGATCAAACTACTGAAATAACAACGCTAAAACAATTTTAAATGCCATTCATTGGCAAAAATATGTAATTTCCGTGTATTTTATAATTTATATTTAATATTACTTGATAATTTATTGAGTTTTTAAAGTACTGTATATATAACGCCTACGGGACGATCAATTGGATCATACTACTACTGCTGAAAAAACTCATTAATTTTATATAAAACTTGATTTAAAATAAATGTTTTCACAAATTAAAACTAATGTTAACTAAAATAAAATACAATTTATAAAATAATTTTTTTTTCATCTACTTACTCGCCGAATGATTCACTCTCTAAATCCATAAATTGAGAAACGTGTTCTGTTGTTTCCGTTATTTCATTTTAAGTGTAGCTGAATGGTTAGAATGTAAAACATTTCGTTTGAATTTTATTTAATGTTTAAAATACTCCAAATTAAACACACGGATTAGGAATTAGTGCAGTTGATACAAAAATAATTTTTAGCAATTTTTCCAGTGCATTATCCGGACACAACTTTGGAACACGATCCACAAAATTCTTGAGATTTGTTTCCACTGCATCTGTGTACTTGACACGTTTTTCTCTTTATATCTACTTCATTTTCGTGAGTTTTTTTAAGACTCAGGAAGGATATTTGGGACTTTTCAATCCATAAGAACCATCCTTAACTTCTCTCCTAATTTTAATAGAAAATGTCTTCTACTGATGGGCTTGCCTGTTACACTTTGATAAATTATCGCATTCAAAGCTGCATGATCCAAAATATTGTAAAAGATATGTACAGGCCATCGTCTAGAAGCCGATTTAACGGAGTATTTTCGACACATCTGATTACGAATATCCACACCATATTTCGTTGCGTTGTAATATTATATTGAATCGGGCAACTTCTTGAGACTGTCTTCAGATTTGAGAGTAGAATGTAATGAGCGCAGTAGAAAGACATTTTTGTTTCTTTTGGCTTGATAGATGGTAAGTGTCATATTGTCATGTTCCACTATCTTCGATGAATAAAGAATACTACGCATATTTTTCAAAGATATAGGAATATCTCTTCTCTCCTTTTTCATTGTGCCAACCAAAGTTGTATTTTTAGCTTTTAGCATTTCTGCTAGTTTGATGCTAGTAAAATAGTTGTCTGTCATAATATTCCTCCCTTTGTTTAGATGGGGATCTGTTAATTTCATGAAAAAAAAAATCAGTTAAACTTAATTGAGGATTTGCGGTTTCATCTTTTCCTAGAAATGGAAATACATTCAAGAGGTACCTATTTAGTATTGACGTCAACAGATAACCAAACTTTTATCCCAAATTTCTCTGGTTTATTTGGCATATATTGCGTAAATTTTCATCTAGCTTTAGATAGGAACAATTGCTCATCAACTGTAATATTTTGTCTTGGTCGGTAGAATTTTTTGCAATTTTCAACAAATTAAGTGTTCAGAAATGTTCAACTGCCTACCGTATGAACAATATTCGTACTCTACTTATAAAACCCCTCCCCTATGGTTACCACCTGCAGTGATTAATCTGAACTAACAAAAGTAACAAATGGGAAAATACTATTTCTGAAAAACCTTACACTTTCTTTTTTTGAAATATTGTGTTCAAAAGCATGGCAAAATCAAACAAAGGAATTATAACATACAAATTACAGATAATAATGTTGTGTCCCCACACCAGTTTTTATCGCTCTGGGATACAGTATGAATGCAGTCGAAAATTGCTTATCACTGAATTTTTCTCATGGTTTCACAATCCTTCGAATACAAAGAGTATTTTATTAAAGGGGTCAAAATGACCCTTGCCCGCCGTTCTAGGAATACATGAGAATATTTCAAAAACTAACAAATCTAGAGAGCTGAATTTTTTTAAAGAAAAATATGTTATATATTTAGAAAAAGTCAAAAAATTTCAAACGATTTCTTCCAAACAAACTAAAGTAATCAACGAATAAATGTGCTCAGGTGTCAAAATGACCCCTACCGCCGTTCTAGTGTTAAATAACATATTTTAATATTATCCTGTTTTTTCTAAAGAAATAAAGTTCCATATTTTTGCAAGATTTTTTCCACATGAATTTAGAATACTGTTGAATGGGGAAGTTTTTTACAAGAAATCTCTGGCTACAACTACAGGTAAATTTCAAGTTTTTTTTTCTTTTTTTAAGGCAGGGTGCATTTTGCCAATTTCAAAAGGGGCATGGTGTGGCACCATTAAAAAAAATGACCTAGAAGAAGCAGTATAAGTAATTACAGAATTAATAAAAACTGCAAATAAGTAATTTCATTAGTTAGTAGCACAAATAACAAAACTAACAAATATTATTTGCAGCTCATTTTGCATTTAGGAAAATTTCTGTAAACCACCAAAATCTATACCTACACACATGTACGTGTATGCTAACCAAAAAAAAAAAAGAAAAAAAAGAAAAAAAAAAAAAAGAAAAGAAAATGAGTTAACCCATTCATATAGAATAAATATAAGTTAGCCACTAATATCTGAAATCCTCAAAATATTTAACTAACAGCATTATTACCTCTATTAGCTTTCAATGGTTCAATTTTTTAATATATATGAGTTACAATAATAATAATAATAATAATAATAATAATAATAATAATAAACATTTATTTAACCTATACCAAAGAAGCTCTTGCTGTGCTTAGCATTTTTATACCAATTATTTCTTTTTCTCTTATGCATTCATTTACAATTTAGCTGCTGAGCAGATGTCATTCTTTCATTCTTCTTTAACTTGAGATTGCTATTAATTACTATTTATTCTTTTACTTGTAGAAATGTAATTATACTTGCTATGTGTATTTTATATAAAATAATGCATAAATTGATTATCTAAAGGGAATTATGACATTGCAAATTATGTTAGATTTAAATATCATTTTTAAATGAAACTGTTTTAATTTGGATAAAAACTTAAAAACAATGCTTTTTACAAACTCAACTGTTTTTAATTTTTTTACAATACTAATGAATTAAGCTTAGAAACAGTTATTTAAAGCTCTTTTTTTGTTTATTCATAAGTCAAAATACCTGTAGAAATTTTCAAATTATGTTCATGTTAGATTTTAATACTTTTTTTGACATTTTAAACATTTAGAAAATTTTTGATTTTAATCAATGATTTTTTTTAAAAAAATCGGTTGATTAAAATCGTGATTTAATCGCTGATTTAAATCAACCGATTAAAATCGTTGACACCCTACCATCCACAGCCAAATATGTTTTCTAATTCTTTTAAACAGTCCTGTATTTGATCTGTAGATTGATATATATATACTATATAATGGAAAAATTTAGTTTATCAAGGAAACGCATAACAGGTTGAAATTCTCTTTCAGCAATTTATACTAATATATGGAAACATACTTAAATAATTTTGTACAACCCTGTAGTTTACCTAGAACCTTTATTACACGCCACTATTTAGTTAAAATTTAGTTCAAGCTAAAACACTCTTAAAACTGCTGAAATCACATTTCCAGAAATTATAATTCATAGACGGCAACGTATCCAATTCTTTGCGTGACCCTGTATATCAGTTTATCTATCTACTACAAACATTTCTTAGTAAATTAAATACAGTGCAGCGTTAAAATGCATAACTTATTTAAAAACCACCTTTAAGCAATACCCAGTAACCCTTATGAATACTTTTGTATAGTCCTGTATATGAATTATAGCATATATATATATACACCATATACTATGCATAAATGTAGTGAATCATAAAAGTGCATATCATAATTAAAAATGTATTTCCAGCAATCATCGCTAATGAACAGTACTTCGGATACAATATAGTATCTGAAATATTTTGTGTGTCCCTGTAAATGCTATATACACTTCGTATTATACATGAAATAATTCATAGTATGTAAACCTCAACGACGTATATCAATTTCATTACATATCAAATAGATTAACATAAATAAAGTACGCCGCAAACAATTCCCTCCACCCCTATATCATTATGTATTGGAATTCCTTTTTTAGCCCTGTAAATGAACAATAACTATTCTTTGCATCGCATATTCTGTGGAATGCACATTTTAGTGCGCTTCATAAATGCATATCAATTTTATTCTGTTTGAAAGCGTGTAAAATAATTAAAAATCATTTGAAACGATTTTTTTCCCACAGGCCGTAATGTAATGGAATACAATTGACTGTCCTTGTAAATGAACTAAACATGCTACAAACTTCATTACAAATAGGGGTCTTGCTATGGTAAACGTCAATAACATCCAAAAATTTTAGGTCAATCCGAGTATATTTACGCGAGTTAGAGCGCGGACAGACGGCCAGACAAACCGAAGTCATAAACACTTTTCAACTTTATCGGGCATGAAAAACACTATATTTCAATTCTAAAATATTATATTTTATTTTTTAATGCCAATAAAATAAATGTATCGAAAATGTAGAAAATGACTTTACAATCAAAGAAAATTTAATAACTGACTCTGAATGTCTACAATTAAATGTTTGATTAAAATCACAAACAGTAAAAAAAACGCGTAAATACAATTAAAAAAAATATAGCAATTTGAAAAACACTAAATAATTAGTATTTATAATTGTACTATTAAACAACAGCAAACTATAATAGATGAATTAAATGCATTTAACAATTTCTCAAAAATCTTTCCATCGCCATATTGCTTTTGAAAGGAATATCAGATCAGTCTCATTGCATATGACATACAACTATTTAACTCATGTAATAATCTGTCAAAAAGGAACAAAAAATTTAAATTAAATAAGACATACCTTTTTAAGTTCCATAAATATTTTAATAATATCCGTATTTTATCCTAAATTGTCAGGCATATTTCTGTTAGCTTAAAAAAACTAACTCTCCGTGTCAGAAGTTCTCTGATCCTTATTTTATTCTGCGGTTTTCATCGAGCGCAGACGATATTTGACCAAGCAGGTGCTCCTACTGTATTATTATAATTTTTTTTTTTTTTTTTGTACACAACCGAGTTTAAATGCGCAGTAATTTTACCTTTATGAGAGTATCTGTAATGAAAATTTTCTATTTGAATGAAACACCTGCCTTTTTTCATTCTTTTTTTTAAAGTACAGTTTGTTTTACACCTAATGAATAAATGCGTATCTTCTTAATAAATGAAAAGAGAGTATACAGGATAAACAAAATTTCTTTGTCAATCTGTCATTTTTTTCATATTCATTTTCTGTAGAATAAAACAATTTTAAAATAACTTTTTTTAAAGTCATATCTCTAAAACACGAATTTGAAATACGAATAATTATATCATGGGTTTTGTATAAAATTTGTATACATATTTTTTCGGAAAATACTAATTTTATTTAAAGTCTGAAAGAAGTAGAATAAAATAAAAATAGTTATTTAAAATAGTTAAACACTAACAGGAAAAAATATGACTTGAATGCAAATTCTAAAGTAAGAAATGCATATATGACTAAACTCTGAGTATTCTTTCTACGTGCTCATTAAAAGCTACAGACTTAACTGTAATAGAAAATTTTAGTTTGAAACCACAGAAGGGTTTAGAATACCACTGGTCGACAAAAAATAAAATAAAATAAAATAAAAAAATAAATAAAACAACTTCCTCCCTGAAAACTAAATATGTAAAGTGTACAAATGTAATATTCCTAATTCTAAATATGTTATCCAAATTGCTCCAATACGTACCATTTTCCCGAGAAACATTTTTATAATAATAACAATCAGTGAAGGATTAAATTGCAATGGTAGATAAAATTGAACTCATAAAAAAGTATACTTTCACTGTCTTAAATAAGAAATTGATAAAATATAGCATGAAAATCTAGTTTGTTGATACTTCTACCGTGCATTTTTTTTCTGCCCCCCCCCCTCTCTCTTTTCGTGTCCGAATTTACTATTTCCTATCCACTAATATATTTTCATTCCTTATGTCGCTGTAACTCGGGCATGTAATATTTCTGTTCATTTTCAAAGATTTTTGATGTTCATATTTTTGTCACACTGTGACTTACAATATGGTGATTTTTTTCGTCACAAATGTGACGTGACGTACGTTACATGCAGTGTCATAACAGTGACGTCACAATTTTTTTTAATTGCCAGAAAATATAATTTTACATAAATAACATGTTTTGAATATTTTTTGTAATTTTTCAAAGTTTTCTAAGAAGTTCACATCTCAGTCACAATGTGACATCACTGAGTGGTGGCATTTTGGTCACAGATGTGACGTGACCACAGTGACTCACAGTGACGTCACAACGACGTCACCGTGACCATGCATGCTATGAGGGTATATCCTTTATTCGATACACAGGAGGGGGGGGGGGTCTCTCGGCTCACATTCAGTCACCAAAAACAATTCTTCGATCAATTTCGTTTCAAATCTTTTTTCAGATGTTAATTTTTTTTCTACACACGCACAACATAACCCGTTTAAAACATGCACAATTTTCTTTTTATGTTCTCCATGTCATCTTATTGAGTAAAACACATCACTTTTATTTTCCGATCTCAATTCCACTGGAAGTCTCTTGATACCGGAATGATACATGTGGTTATAACTCTATAATAATTGACATAGCACATTAATATAGGGATATTTTTGTTTTGAGAGTGTGGTTAAATCGTTCCACTACCGAAGTCTAGATATTATTATTCACAGTGAAAATTCGAACCGCCTATTCCTTTAAAACCCTTTGGATGAGTAGGTCTTATATTCTGTCCCACCGTCCGATTGAATCGACTTGGGATTTCTCATTGAAAAATAAATTAAATGACTAAGTCCGCTCATTCATTTAATTCCCTTTTGTTATCTGAAAAAGTATTCCACTATCTTAAAATATAAGAGGGTTTATTATCAATTTACACTTCCACTCTTACCGCACACTATTTCCGCTCTTATCATGACGCCCTTCCGTCAGCTTAACTCCCGTCATTGATCTTCAGTCGTTCGCACATTGCCACCGTGCCACTGATGTTAAGCTCTCAATTTATATCTACTAAATACTATAGTTATATGTAAATCTATACATCAAATATAGGGCTGCACAAAAGAATTGAGTTCTTTTCCGGCTATGGATGGTAATTCCTGAGGTCGTGTTTTCAAATGTGTTATGAGTTTTCTTAAATGTTTACTTTGGTTTCTTATTTACCTTATTAAACAGTGACGTTTTGTTAAAGTATTCTGTAAATGTTGGAAAGTGTTTCATAATCTATGCTGGATTTTTCTCTCTTGTTTAATCTCTGATAAAGAAAAATTAGTGAATAAATGATTATACGCTGAGGAACTTTTTTTGCCACAAAATAATTACTCGATCGTAGAAACAGAGGACTAATTCCACATTTTTTATAGTGAAGAATAAATTGATATCATTATATGGAAATTTCTTTACAAAAAAAATCTATTGAACTGATAAAAATTTCAGTTACACCAAAGTATTAATAACGGAATTTTAAAATTAATTCCTTCCTGATTTTATCTGATTTTTTACAATCCAAAATACTATCACAATTACGTAAGTTGCACACATTATTGGATTTAATTCGCTTTTTCTAATCTTTGATAAATATACTTTTAATAAAGAAAACTTTGTGATTAAATAATTGTATTATCCTGCGGAAAAAAATTCTACCATGAAATAAACATTTAACAAAAAGAAACAGGGGATTGATCTCGTTAGGATTAGGAAAAGAAAAAAATTACGATACATAATGAACTTTTCCTTTACTAAAAGATTGGATTTCCGTTATACTAGGGATTAATAGGACAATTCTAGATTAATTCTTTTCGGTTCTTAATGGTTTTTATAACTTAAAACATAGTCGCAAATGCGTTTCTGATATATATTACTGGAATTAATCTCTTTTCTTATAAAGAAAACTTCATGAATAAAACATTTTTTACTGCGGAAATTTTTTTCCTCCAGAAAATAAAAACTCGGTCAAAAGAAACAATGTATTTTTTCCGGTTTGTTTATAAACACGCTGTTTAATATTGAAATAACATGAACTTTTCTTTATGAATAAATTGTGTTAACATGAAAGAGATATCAGTTACATTATTCAAGATTGATTCTTTTTTCATCCATCGTAATTTGTTATGATCTAAAACGTGGCTTTAAAAAGTTCTTAATACTTACAGATGCAATAACAAATAACACACACTGTAAAAAAAGGACTAAAATACGGAATTTGAACTGTAAATCGAGGCGCCAGTACTATTTCCGTACTTTAACGGAAGTTTTCCCCCATAAATTCCAGAAAAAGGGAAAATTTTCTGTAATTTACGGGGGGTAAAAGTTCCGTTAAAATACGAAAATAGTACTGGCGTCTCGATTGCAAGTACAATTTCCGTAATTTAGTCCTTTTTATCCAGTGTAGTTCATTTAAATTGTTTTTGTTAATTTCACACTCTACATATTTTAAAAGTAATAAACTAACAATTATTTTAAAGGTATATATAAATATTATACAGACATACATACAATAAATAGAATAAACCCAACTGGAGTGGTGAAAAATTAGCCAGAGCCAGGAATCAAACCCGGGACCACAGTATACAAGACTGCCGCTCTAACCACTGAGCTACTCCTGCCGATACCTGAGTCTGCAATTTCTCACTAATAAACCAGGTTGGGGAAGTCACCAGCCATCTATACGACAGCCATGGATGACCGGACGACGATGAATAGATTTTACTATAACATCGATCTACGATGTTACATTGTAGTATGTGTGTCTTATTATAACAATTATTTTATTTACCAAATTTACTCATGCATAATGCGCACTCGTGTATAATGCACAGGCCTGTTTTTGATTAAGAAAATCGAAAAAGATATGCAGCCTAAAAGTTTTACATTATGCTGCAGCATACGTCAAACCAGTCACAGCTGGTTTCTTATAATACTTAAAGAAGAATTAAACCACTACTATGGACACTCTGTACCGAATACTCTGTACAGTCTCAGAATTACTTTCTTCAATACACGGAAATATTCCTGTCAGCACTGCTGCCGGTATATATCCGAGAATTGAAGAAATTTCCGTTCTTTTTTTTTTTTTTTTTTCGTTCTAGAACATAAAATGGGCTGGAACATAATCAACATCTGGAACATAAAATTTTCGTAATTTTAAAAAACGAAAGAGTTTTAGGTAGCTTTCATTACATAAAGCTACCTATTACAGCCGTTCGGAGGAAAGCGATTTCAAAACATTTTGGTATATTTTCATCGATCATGACCCCCAGATTCCGAAACCACCCTCCGTTCAAAAGTTGATATATATATATATATATATATACATCCATATATATATATATATATATATATACATCCATATATATATATATATATATATATAATCTTTGTCACACTGTAACTCTCGTATTTATGAACCGATTTGGATGCAACTTGGTGTGTACATAGTACATACAATGCCTCGACCGAGTTCGTAGGCAAGCTTCATTCACCATTTTGTTTCAAAAGGGAACATTTAAAAAAATTTAAATTTAAAATTTAAAATGAGGTATCAGAAAATTGGAAAATGAAAAAGGTTTTTTTTATGTGTTTGACCTTGATACTGATTGAAGATTCTGGGGCAGTTTTTGTTTCGTCTATATCTTAAAAAATGGGTGAGTTATAGCACTTTGAATTTCTAGCATGGCTGACATTTTGAAACAATCTGATATTTGTCACGCGATAACCCACGTATTTTTTAACCTATTTGGATGTAAGAAGGCATGTGGATAGTATATAGCAATGTCTCAACCAAGTTCACTGGCCAGCTCCATCCGCCATCTTGTTTCAAAATGGCAGCCATTAAATTAAAAAAATTATATTTAAAGTGAGGTGCAAAAAAATTAGAAATTGAAAAAGGTTTCTTTCTTAAGTATTTGACTTTGATATAAGGATTCCTGAGCATTTTTTGTTTTGACTTTATCTTAAAAAATGGCTCAGATATAGCAGTTTGAATTTCTTTATGTGGGTGACATTTTGAAAAATCTGATTTTTTGCCTGCGATAGCACTCGTATATATCAACCGATTCCGATGTGAGTGAGCATGTGCACAGGAATTACTAAGGTCTCGACCAAATTCACTGGTTAGCCTCATCCACTACGTTGTCTTAAAAGGGCAGGCACTTCAAGATATCGCCGAATTTGGAAACCAAATATAATTTACTTTAAATAAAATCAGCTTGGATAAAGCTGACTAATTTCGCGAAATTTTCATTCATAATGATTTAGTATTGATAAAAATTAGTATTGAATATTCTGTAATCGGTTTCCACTAAATTGAGCTTCGTGTGTTTAAATAATATTAGCTAGCATTTTAAAAATAAGGAATATGAAAGCTACCTCTTCCTCCCGGCACTGGCCGGAAGGACTTTTTTGAAACAAAAATACGTCTCTCTTTCTTCCGTGGATCCACTCGGTTTTAAACCTGGGAACGCAGATTTCGAATCGAGCATCTTAACCACTCGGCCAAAGAGCACTTGGTAGAGGTCGAGTGTAAAATGAAGATACGGGTTTTCTTCCAATAGGAGACCAGTAAGGACTGTTAAATTTCTTGTTCAAAAGACTGGGAAATTTAAACTTTATTGCATGGATATTTTGTCGTTATGAAATAATGGTTGGTGTTTTAACACTTATAAAAATTATTACGTATTCGACATATTTTTAATAAGACATGATTTGATTGTTAGATGTAAAATATGAATATTATATTTTGAATTAAATTCGAGTACTTTTTTTAATAAAATCGATTTTTTTTAACTTGATTGAACTTTTATACATTTTTTTAAATGTTTAAAATATATTTATGAATATATTTAGAACATAATAAGTGTTTTTGTTTAGAATATATTTTACATACAAATATTTTTTTAATACTCAAAAAAAAAAGTTTGAGATTAAGTTTAAATGAATGCGAAAATTGCTACTTTATTAAATTTGAAAGCATTACTTTTGTTTGTTTGTTTTTAAATAAATTAGAAATTTTAATTTATTGAATTTTTCATTTAAAAAATAAATTCGAACTTACGTATTAATACAGCCAGTACGCATGCGTGCGAGGAATAAACGGAATTTGTCTCTTTTTTCCTAACACCGGGAATAATTAATGGGGAAAACATGTTTTCTAGGAGTACGGAAATTAATTGTTTAAAAATGAAGAATAATTTAGTGCATAAAGACAATTTTTTTCTGACAGTGTATGGTGTGAAATAAATATTGATCCGGAATATCAACATCTGGTTAATACAGCGCGGAGGTTAACATTTCCCAGCAGATTGTTTCCAATAAGAATTTAATTGACTAGTGACGTAATCTGTGGGTGACGATTGTTATGTTGAATAATAACCTTGTCCTGTGTTTCAGCTTTATTCCGAACGTATTTATTTCAGGTCTTCTTTCAAACAGGTTACTTCAGTATTTCTCAACCTTTTTTGATTGACGGCACAGTAAAAATATCTGAAATAATTTGCGGCACACTTGAATATAAAAAATGTAAAAGTTGTATGATACAATATATATCTATATAATATATATATATGTTTGTGTATGTTAGATTAAATAAATTCAAGCATGTCTCATAGCGATGTAGATGCGGAAGATGAATGTAGCATGGAGTTGGCGCATAGATATACGAACATTTAGTAAAGTAAACTAGAGCAACTGCTTCGCCTATTTAATTGAACAGCTGAATTGTTGTACACGATTATCATTTCTCATTAAAGATGACTGGCAGTCAAGTGGCTTATGACAAAAACAATGGAAATGAAGATTGGGATTTCTCCAGGAGACAAGTAACGAAAACAATACTGTTCACAGAATTTTATTCAATAAGATCGGGCAGCAGTTCTCACAACTCACAATGCAGTGCCATCAATAACTTCGATGTAGAAACATCCATAACCCATAGTAATTATTTGATTACATCAAAAAGGTAAAATCTTTAGAACGAACGTCATTTTCTCAGACACACGGCCAGGGGGCAGTTTACAATTAAAAAAACTCAGCACAATCTGCTGGAGAATCGTGCGTAACTGCTTTTTACTCTCCAATCGTAGGAACACAATTTTCACGTATTACGCGCTCTAAACTAATTAAGATGCAAAGAAATCACGCTATGAAAAGAGTACTGACAGAGCGAGTGGAGGGATAATAAAGCAAAAAGGAACTCCGGAATAAAGCGCGGGAAGGTAAAACACGGCTGGATAAAAATAAAAATGGCTACCGAAGAACATTCTAAAGCAGATCGGAAATGGAACATTTAATTTAAGAATACTAAAAGCGTAATAATTAAATGAATTAGACAAGTAAGACATTAAATTAAAGAGAATTTAACAGAATTAATGATAGAGATTATTTAAGAATAACGATTTAGTAAATATAGATAAATAATTTAGAATAGTAAAGGAAAATCGCAGAGATAGATCTAATATTGTAACATATATATATATATATATATATATATATATTTACAAAATTTATTCAATAACAGGGCTAAGTCTGTTTTCTTGAACAAACTAATTCAAAACGGGGTTCCAAAGTCACCATACAAGTTCGCATTTCATCGTCAACTTTTAAAAGTCGTTCTTGTTTTTTGGACTTGATTTCTGTGAATGTTGAAAATGCAAATTCATAGAACCATGAAGATGCAAAAGGCAAAAGCTTTCAAGCTGGTTACGGGGTAATACTTTTTGATAGAAAGTCAAAACTCATCCAAATTTTTCTCAAAGAATTTTGAAAGGTAAAACTTATCGTTTCTAAAACCAATGAGCTGTTCTTTTTCTCTTGTTGTAAAATTTGATGTCTTGAAAATTAACAAGAAAGAAAAATCATGCGTTAAGCATAGATTATGAAATACTTTCCAACACTTCCTGAATGTTTTAACAAAACTTCGTTATTTAGGGAAATAAGGTTAATAAGATAACTAAGTAAACATTATATAAAACGCATAAAACATTTGAAAAACTGATTTCAGTAGTTACCTTCCATAGCCAAATATGTATTCCAATTCTTTTGAACAACCCTGTATTTGATCTGTAGGTTGATATATGTACTATATAATGGGAAAATTTAGTTTAGCAAGAAAATGCATAACAGGTTGAAATTCATCTTTCAGAAATTTATACTAATAGATAGAAATATACTTGAATACTCTTGTACAGCCCTATAGTTTACCTAGTACCTTTATTACATGCCACTATTTAGCTAAAATCTAATTCAAACTAAAACACTCTTAAAACAACTGAAATTATATTTCCAGAAATTATTACCCATAGACGGTCATGTATCAAACTCTTTGCGTGGCCCTGTATATCGTTTTATCTATATTCTACAAATATCTCTTAGTAAACTAAATTCAGTTCAGCGTAAAAATCCATAACTCCTTTAAAACCCACCATTAAGCAATTTATGCCAATACTCAGTAACCTTTACGAATTCATTTCTGTAGCGCTGTAGATGAACTATAGCATTTATACGCACTTTATAGTATGCATATATAGTGAAAAAAGCGCATATCATAATTAAAAATGCATTTCGAACAATCATTACTAATATACAGTAATTCGGATACAATATAGTATCTGAAACCTTTTCAAATACACCGCAAACAATTCCCCCTACCATTATGAACTCTTGTGTGGCCCTGTAAATGAACAATAACTATTCGTTGTACCGCATATTCAACAGAATGCATATTTTAGTAGACTTCATAAGTGAATATCAATTTTACTTTGTTTTAAAGAGTGTAACACCATTAAAAATCATTTGAAACGATTTTTTCCCATTGACTGTAATGTAACGAAAAACTTTTGACTGTCCCTGTAAATGAACTAAACGTTCTACAAACTTCATTTGAAATAGGGAACATGCTATGGTAGGGGTCACTAACATCCAAAAATTTCAGAACGATCCGAGCATATTTACGAGAGTTGGAGCGTGGACAGACGGACAGAAGGACAGACAAACCGAAGTCATAAACACTTTTCAACTTTATTGGAAAGTGTTAAAAGTGGGTTCGTTAACCATTCATATTCGTCAACTGAAAGCGAAGGAAAGTAAGTTTTAAGTTCGTCAATGGTACTTATAATTTCTTCTGCAATTTTTCTGTTCGACTGAGATTCATTTACACTTGGAAAGCAATCAAAATTTTCTTTTGATATTAGGTCAATTCCATATGTAACGGAATGACATTTTAATTTGTAGAATTATAATTACCCTGAAGCTATTTTCAAACAAAAATTGATTTTTCAGTTTGCACATGACTGTTATTGATTATAAGATCAAAAAGATTCCGAAACAAATTTGTTAACTTTTTATTCTTTTATTTTTGAGTAGTTTCTTTTTGTGTAACGGAATGACATTTCTATTAACAAAAATATCGTTCTGTCACACAATAAGAAATTACTAAAAAGTGAAAGAATAAAATAGTTAAAAAATTTGTTTCAGAATTCTTTTTGATCTTTTAATCAATAACAATCATAGGCTAACTGAAAAATCAATTTTTGTTTGAAAATAATTCCAGACTAACTGCTTTAAGGTTAATTCTACAACTCAAAATGTCATTCTGTCACATATGGAATTGCCCATTATGATTTTTACGCTGTTAATTTTTCGTTAAATGACTTCCGTCTTGATGTTGTTATGACGATATTCACGGATGGACATTATAGGCAAGGGAGGAGTGGTGTGCTGGAAATGCTAATTCGGGTAAAGGAGTGATCAAGGAAGGTAATAAATAGAAAATGTCGTATTGTGGGTACGGCAGCATGATATTTTAATTATTTTTTAAAACCCTCGCGGCACATTTGACAATCTCTCATAGCACATTCATCTGCCGCGGCACACAAATTGAGAAACACTGGGTTACTTGCTGCTCGTATCATTGATTATGGAACGTCGTTAAAACTGCTCATAGTAGATTACATCCATTTGATTCAAGCAAATACACAACGTAAACTTACTGCCACAAATGTTCGGTTTGAGTACTGGGGAATTTGGTTCTCCTGAACACCTATGCCCTCAGTCGTTTGGAATTGTAGTATTCATCTTTCGTAAGAATTATGAGGAGACATTTTCTTTGTTGTCTTTAACCCTCCGAGTGTCTTGCAAAAGGGTAAAATTGTAATGTTGTTTTCTTTGCATTTTGTTTTAAATGCTAAAAAAATGTGATTCTTTTAACATTATAAAAAAAACTCATTTACAAATATGAATGTAATCCTTGAGAGTATTAATCAGTCTTCAATGTATTTAAAATTCATTAAATCTATAGAATTATATTATCTTAAATTTTGCCTGTATTGCTGTGAAACCTGGAGCTTAGTGAACGGAATATTACGCCCCAAACACTTAGAGGGTTAAAGCAATAGTTAACACTATGTTTTTAAACATTTCGCATTCAAATGATCTGTAAAAAAATAAAAATGTTTCTTAATCTACAAAAATATAATATAATCTCGAACCAAAATATACAATAACATCTTCCGAGTTACCCTCGATTCAGAGAAATGTTCCCCATCTTTAAAAACATCAGAAACTAATATATTTTCAGGATTTAAAGAATAATTTCAAAAATAAAATATATTTCTGACACGAATTTTCCGAAACGTTTCCGAGTAGGTTTTGTAATGTAATTATAAATTTTCTCAACCCGAAAAATGTTTACTTAAGAATTGATAGCATCAGAAAAACTAAAAGCTTGTTTGAAAAAACTGAATAATACACTAAACTCCTCGTAAACGTTTCCGAATTTCGGTGGCAACAAAAGAGACATTTTTTTTGTATAAATGCTTCATTAAATCTAGGAAATAGATTGGTTTCTGAGGTTAACGATAAGGAACACTTTATGGAATTGTGGGTAACTCGTAAGACGTTATTCTATGTTTTCGTTCGTGGTTATTTTATATTTCCTAAATTAAGAAACATTTATCATATTTTTTACATTGTGTAATCCGATTTCCTCGCTATTGAAACATGTTGCTGCCTGTAATTGCATGGCATCTTAATAATCAAGCATTTTTAATCCAGCAACCAGTTCGGATTGGTTTCAGTGATGATCTTTATCGTAGACTTAGTCATAGTCACATGCCTAATATGACAACCGATTTATAAGCTATTGCAAGAACTTAATTTATAGAGTGGTAGCTCTCAATTCTTTACTTTAGACTGGTCAGTTTACGAAGTTCACAGCTGCAGCCTTGACACGTACTACATGAGTACTTCTCCCTGCCGTCTATTAACTCCTTCCCATACACATGTTACCTTTTAATAAACAAGTAGAAAATTACATTATATGACATAAATATTTCGCAACTGAACTTACTTACATTTGCCAAATAAAAATTAACGGAATAATCTCTTGTTCAGACTGTAACTTCAACTGGAATCTTAAATATGGATGTGGTTATGTTTCAGACCAGACAAAATAATTTTCGTCAAATTGAAACCCTGGTCCAAAGCCTAAATTAAAAGAGAAATAGTACCATATTTCACCCCAAATGCAAAAAAATGGCATGCATCTGTGCTGGTCACTACACGCTCAACAACCTCATGCGACAATCCAGTTCCTTCTATGTGGTTCTCCAAGTTGAATGCATCACCAAAAATATATATACATACAGATAAGTATATTTTGTGGCGTATTTTTTAAAGAACTCGTGATTTTTTCTATCAGATACAAAAAATTACATATGGGACTTCTCTATATATTTGATGCCAATTAAATAACCTCCAATAGAAGATTTGAATGTTATAAGTTTTGTCTATGGCGTTTCATCTCATTTTCAGGAACCTACTATTAGTAAATCGACTCTATCCTAATATTTACATTTAATAAATTTATTAATAATTGCATTTAATTTTCAATTGATAACATTGGCTAAAATTTACATTTCGTTTTACCTAGTAAATATTTATAATTAATTATAATGCATTAGCAAAAATTGGCGGTTTTGTGCGCGTGGAAATAAAACTAGTTAAAATGTACTTTGTGCAGTTATTAACATGAAGTGAAATTTACATTGCTACTACTAATAAAAAAATTAATATTTAATCAATAAAATCTTCATTTCAAATCATTTGAAGCCACTCCAATCTAATTTGAAAAAAGATAAATAAAATGTTGCCTATTCCTAAGTTCCGTCTATACCCTACCACGTCTGATCCTGTAGTCAAAAAATGTTTCAGATCGATTCCGTAATTTCAGCATTATTTTGATTCTAAATATTTTTAGCTCTCTTCATTCTTTAAAATTTCAAATTTTTAAAAAATATTCTCGTTGAGCGTTTGCGTTTTAAACCATTATTTCAAATTTCAAATTTCTAGCCCTAACAGTTGCAAAAATCATTATTTTAGAACATTTATCGTTCTTGCACCTGCTAGAGTGAAGACTTGCCGAGATAAAACAACTACCGTCTTTTGCGCAGAAATAATCACCATTATAAGGCTAAAAGAATTTCGTAAATCTGTTCGGTTTTCTCAAAATAACTTTGATTTTAGCATTTTTTAACCATTTGGAAATGGTTGTTTTCGGTCGAGGATGGGGCCAAATGATGCTCGCATTTTATTTTTTTTAACGAAATTCAACGATGTGCTTTATTTTTGAAGAATTTTTATTTGAATAGGTAATAGAAATGCATAAAATCGGTAAAAATTGTTTGATTAGGTAATCGAAAGGCATAAAATCGTTAAAAATTGAAAAAGTTACAAAATGGGTAGGCTCAAATTATCAGATATGGAAAAATCCAAAGCCAAAGAGCGACACCGAAATGAAAATCGTCTTGCAAAGCGAAAATCGAGGTCTTCAACTCATTATTTAAGCCATGAAAATCGAGGTCTTCAACTGATTATGTAGCCCATGAAAATCGAGGTCTTCAACTGATTATGTAGCCCATGAAAATCGATTACAGAATAAAAGACGAACGTGAAAAAGGAAACAATCTAATGTTTAATCGATTGATAGTAAAAGGCCATTTCTCGAGGGGCTCCAATCCACTAGCCATGGCGTTTTAACCAGGAAAAATTGAGCTCAACGTAGGTAATTTATCGCAATCTGTGGATGACTCGGTGGAACTGCTTTCGATTTGTAAACTGTTTTTTTCTCGAAACGGGACTTGCAGAGTTTATCGATGAAGGTTTTGGTCGTCTGAAGTTTGATCTTTGTGATCTGTTGTTGAAGAGGATGCGATGGAATTTGGTGGACGAAATAAATTCCAAATGGTCGTTGTAACCTATTAAATTAGATTTTTTTTTCTTTATCGTTCAGTGAGGGCATGTATGGCCTCAAAGTAACCAGAATGTTACATTTCAAGTTTACAGCCTTTAACAATATCCAAGTAACCGTAATTTTAGAACGTTTTTCTAACATTTGTAGCCTGGGATGCAAAGATCACGAGATAAAAAATAACCAGTTTTAAAGCAGGCAGAGTCACCATTATAATACTGAAAGAACGTTTGAAATAGATTCGGCAAATGTTGAGTTATTGTGATTTTAGACTATTTCCTGCTAATTTCACCCATTTAAAATTCTATTTTTACTATGTTCTATCTTCAATAGAAGAAAGTATTGTAATCGAAATTTTTTTCGACTGGCTGTTTTCGACGGATTTACACGTTTTATGGATCAGAGATCCCAAAAAACGTGTTTATAGAAAATGTCAATCTGTCCGTGTGTCTATCGACATTGTACCATCAAAAAGCGTATGAAGTCATGTACAGAATTGAACCAATTTTTTTTTTTTTTAGTTTTTGGCTATGGCAAGCAGGTCCTTCCTTCATTTGGAAAAAATCCGCCGGAAGGGGGCGCCGTAATAGCGATTTTTGTACGATTTTGAATATTGTACCATCGAAAAGTGTATGAAGTTATGCATAGAATTAAACTAAATTTTGTTTTTAATTTTTTGGCTATAGCAAGCAGGTTCTCCCTTAATTTGGAAAAAATCTGCGGGGAGTGGGTGCTGTAACAGCGATTTTTGTGCGATTTTGAATATTGTACCATGGAAAAATGTATGAAGCTGTAATAGCATTTTGTGCCCTTTTAATTACTGTACCATCGAAAAGTGTATGAAGTTATGCAAAGAATTGAACCAATTTTTTTGTGAATGCTTTTGGCTATGGCCAGAAGGTCTTCCCTGAATTTGGAAAAATTCCGCCGAAAGGAGGCGCTGTAATAACGATTTTTGTGCCATTTTCAATATTGTAACCTTCGAAAAGTGTATGAAGATATGCGTAGAATTAAACCAAATTAATTGTGTATTTTTTTTGGCCATGGCAAGAGGGTACTCCCTGAATGTGGAAAAATGCCGCCGGTAGGGGGCGCTGCAATAGCAATTTTGGTGTAATCTTCTTAATTTTTCGTAGTTCTATTGTACACCAGTGGCTCGTGAATCGACGGGAACTTCCCATCCTGATAAGCTGACTATTCGTGATTTTCATAAATATCATGATCAAGATTAATTCGTTTTTACACCGACTAATTGACTGAAGCAGAAATTTAAGATGAAATTCAAAGTTGATATAGTATTGAACTAATGAAAATTAAATATTGACATCTGTAACAACATTTTGAAATATTAAAATATATGAGATAGAAAAAAGTTTTGGGATTGACCCATCTAACTAGTTTTTTTATTTTTTATTTTTTACTTTCATGGCGATCATTTATCATTTAATAGTAACCGCCATGTCAATTTTCAAGTTTTTAGTCCGTCAAATTTCAAGGATAATTTTATTTTAGAGTGTTTTTTGCTCTGGCATGCCTTTTGGTGTAGGATTAACGACATAGAAACGTAGCCGATATTAAAGCAGAGACTGTCACCATCAATATATTGGCATTATTTTTTTAATTTGTTCTGTAATTCTAGAGATTACGTCCGACAAACAAACGTTTCTTTTTTATATAATATTAGTATAAATAGATATATGACAGCAAAAATGTAATTGCAGTCTTCGATCTGGATTCTCTGCATGTTATTTTGACCTAACTAAAGTTCTAGTGAGTAGGGGAGAGTGGGGAGGAATGGGACATTTTTTACAAAAATAAGAAAATCAACTTTGTTTGACACAAAAACAAAAATTTCGATTTATAGAATACAAAATAAAACACTTTCTAATCTCCTCGAACAATACCAAAACATAATTTGCAGAAACAATTTCATTTATAAAGAAATTGTAAATTTCAAAATGTGTCCCATACCTCCCCACTAACAAAGAGGTATGGAACAGCTATAAAACAATGTGTAATAAGGCACAGATAGTCTAGTGTTGGCTATATATACAGTCTAACAAAGGTTGTACGTTCATAATGGCTGTTCTACAATATCAAATTTCATTACCTTCATCACTGGAAGGAAAATTCAGGATTGTCAATCAGAGATGACATTAAAAAATCATCAGTTTAATTTATTTCCATTTTGAATTAAATGAATATATTTATAATGTTATAATTAATGTAGTACCCTCGAAAAATATTTGAATATTAGCAATTTACATTCCTCTTATTAAAAAGAAGGAATTAGATATGTTCCTTCCTCCCTTTGCTAGCATATCCCATTCCTCCCACTACCTTCTTTTATGTTAAACTTCTTGTATAAACAAAATGCTGCTTTTAAGCATAATTAAATTAGGGATAATATACAGTATAATGTTCCATAAATGAGGAAACTATTACATCTACGCATAAACAAGTCATTAATATACAAAAAAGCATAAAAAGTATATGAAGCAAATTTACTTTTGATTCTTGAAATAATCTTTATCTTTATGCAATCGAAAGCTTATGCAGATCAGCTACTTTTTTCAGCTGAAGCTTGGGGTACCATCGCTTCATTTAATGTGTGATTGATGAAATGATTAGAATGATACATAAATAGAAAAACCTACTGTCCTATTCCTCCCGCTGCCCCATTCCATTCCACTTTCCCCTACTACTGATTTAGATTCATGTCTCTAATATTACTTTAATCATTTTTGAAGAAAATCCATAAATGCACTTATTCGTATCCAACTATGTTATTTTTATTCACCAGATTATATTGATAATTCCGTATAACCCCTTTACAAACAATTCTTGCATGGAAAGCAATAAATTTTATAAGTATTATAAGAAAACAAGCAATGTTACTTTCAAATCAATTATCTATCTCAAATTAAAATTATAAGTATTATCAGGATAATGTTATTTTTTTATGAATGTTAGATGAATTGTTATACTAAAAGATAAAAATACCATAAAAACTGATTTATCATTTCTTAAAAGTAAAAAAAATAAAATGGTTTATATAAATATTTGAATTCCTCATATGAGATCAAAGATAATAAATGTAGAATTAGTCACATATTTAATCCTATCTCGAAAAATGTCAATTTCAATTTTAAACATTTTTCATTATACTAAATCTGCAGAAAATTTGGAAAATATTCGAAGCAGCAATAATCGTATTTTCAAAAGAAGAAAAGCGGCTAGGAAAATAAGGTTTCTGCAAGCAAGTTATTTTCTTTAATAAGATTTTCCCTTCAATCTTAAATATTTTATGATTTCTTGATTAAACTGTGGAATGCAGACGTTTCCTCAATTAAAATAGTGGAACTTTAGTTTGGTTTTTCTAAGAAGCTTTTACGGCAATATTTTACCTATCTATCAGAAAACATGACGATCAATCATGTTATTTATGGTGTTGAAAAGTGCTTTTATCATTTACAATAATTACCTCAAGAAAGATTTGAAATAATTTAAATTAAAATTTTCAGAATGAGTTGGAAATGAAAGGATTTTTACCCGACTGCCAAGAAGGGTTGTGTGTTTCACGCGTATCTGGATATGTGGATTTATTTATACCCTCGAAACATCCCAACGCCTGAATGGATTTTAGTGAATAATGTCTCTATCGATTCGTCTTAACCGTCCGATGGTTATAGGCTAGGTTTTGTTTTTATAAATTCAAAATGTGGGCCGTAAAATAGAAACTGGCGGTATAAACGAAAAAAATTACGCACCATATTGAGTGACATATCATTGGATAGGTCTTTCAAAATGAAGATGATGTTTCTTTTTACAGTCAGATATTCCGTTTAAATATTACACAACCTGGAAGTTGTGTAGGTAGGATCTCTAGCTTTACTGCAACTGTAAACATCATACACATCTATTAGTCCAGGCAATAGGGAATTTTACCTAGCAAAATTAATGGTAGCTCTGGAAATCGGCTTACTTTATGTTTTTTGGGTCGCTGAATCCGAATTTGTAACTTCCCACCAAAATTTCCCCCGGCAACCCCCCCAAAAAGGTTTTATTAAAAAAATCAATTTTTTTATTGTTTCAGGGGAAAAGTATCTAGAAATTCAGAAAGTAGACAAAATTTGCAACAAATTAGATATATGACATTATGACTTAGGATGAAGGGGAAGGGGGAGATCTGCAGGGGCGGACTGGCCCACCCCGCTAACCCGCGATCGCGGGGTGGGCCAAATTGGTGTAATGGGCCAAAAGAAAAAAAAAATTTATGTAAAACTAAAAAAAATTATATTATGAAACTGAATTTTTCTTTTCCTTTTTTTCGGTGAAGCCCTTTTTTTTTTCTTTTTTTTTTTTTTACTTTCTTCTATCTTCAATAGACCAAAGTATTGCAATCGAAATTTTTTCGACACCCGATTTTCGGCAGATTTGCACGTTTTAGGAGTCAGAGATCCCAAAACCATGTTTAGTCCGTCCGTGTGTCGCCATTGCACCATCGAAAACTGTATGAAGTTATGCGTAGAATTGAACCAAATTTTTTGTGTATGTATTTGGCTGTGGAATCGGTCCCTTCTTTAATTTAGAAATATTCCACCGGAAGGGGGGGGCTGTAATAGCATTTTTTGTGCCATTTTCATTATTGTACCATTGAAAAGTGTATGAAGTTTTGCATAGAATCGAACCAAATTTTTTGTGTATGATTTTGGCTATGGCCAGTAGGTCCTCCCTGAATTTGAAAATATTCCGCCGAAAGGGGGCGCTGTAATAGCGATGTCTGTGCCATTTTCATTATTGCACCATCGAAAAGTGTATGAAGTTATGCATAGAATTGAACCAAATTTTTGTGTATGTTTTTGGCTCTAGCCAATAGGTTCTCCCTGAATTTGAAAAAATTCTGCAGGAATGGGCCACTGTAATAACGATGTCTGTGTCATTTTCATTATTGTACTATCGAAAAGTGTATGAAGTTATGCATAGAATTAAACGAAATTTCTTGAGTATGCTTTTGGCCATTTCCATCAGGTCCTCCTTTAATTTGGTAACATTCCGCTGGAAGGGGGCGCTGTAATAGCGATGTCTGTACCATTTTCATTATTGTACCATCAATTAGTGCATGAAGTTATGCATAGAATTGAACCAAATTTTTTGTGTATGTATTTGGCTGTGGGCAGCAGTTTCTACTTGAATTAAAAAATATTTTGCCGGAACGGGTGGCTATAATCGCGATTTTTGTGCCATTTTCTTTATTTTACCACCGAAAAGTGTATGAAGTCATGAATAGAATTGAACTAAATTTTTTGTGTATGTGTTTGGCAATGTGTCAGCAGGTCCTTCTGGAATTTGGATATATTCCATCGGAGAGGGACACTGTCATAGCGATTTTGTATAATTTTCTCGGTTTTTCGTAGTTCTATTGTCCATCGGTTGCTCTTGCAGCGACGGGAACTGCTATTTGTAAAAAGCTGTTGTAAACAGAATAACGAAAAACTATTGATTTTAATATATATCATGATCTAGATGAACTCATTTTTACAACGCTTCATTGACTGAAGCAGAAATTTAAGATGAAAATCAAAGTTGGTATAGTATTTAACTAATAATATTGTAGCATTAACATCTGTAACTACTTTTTAAAATATTAAAATGTATGAGATAGAAGAAAGTTTTGGGATTGGCGCATCCAACTAGTTTTTTGATCGGGTAAGTCCTAATTTATCATTTCCCTTTTCCATCAGCAATATTTGGAAGATCTGTGCAAATTACTCATTTTGTATAGAAACCGAAAGATAGGTGATAAAGTAAAAAGCGCACGTGGTCAGTGAAGGATGGGAAGTTTTTTGGTGGGATGAGTCTAACTGCAGACATTTGCGTAGTAACAAAAGACAGTCAAGGATTAGCTTACATATCTAGGGATAATCTACAGATCAATGATCTTGAGAGGCAAGGATTAGCTTACAGAGAAAAACGAGAGGAGGCAGGGACAGACATGAATAGTAGAGGCGTTAAACACAGCATTTTTTAGATTTGGTAATGCTGCTGTGTAAAATATGATCAAATTTTGCCCGGTCATGTAGTACAGGCTGTCAAGAGAAATCAAGAAAAAAGGTCTTCAGAAAGTATGAAGAAGGCTAGAATAGAGCAGAAAGAAGAACAAAATGAAAATCCTAAACGACATGGAAGAGGTTCGTTGATTAAGTTCCTGCCCAAGTCATTTATAAATGAGTTAATTACTCTTCTTTCCATTCAGATCCAAATAAACGTTGACGAGGAAGTAAAACAGTCAGGTTCATTCAGTATTGAAGTAGATTTCACACAAGTTATATCGGTAATGGAGCATTTGGTACTTTGTGATTTGTGTTCGCTATTTGCAGCATGGTAAATTGAAGGTAAGGTATTAAAACTGAATGATAAACAAAAACGGGGGAACCCCCCCCCCCTCTCAAAATAAAAAGAAAAATGTTTAAACTCCTTTCTTCACAAATAGTAAGCACTTCTTTTGATGGTGCAACAAATAATGAGTGGAAGATGTAAAAGTCTGCAGGCACAATTGAAAAAGGACAATCCAAATATACAGCATGTTAAAACCCCCTTTCTGTTGAAGGCTTGGCGAAAAAAAGCATTGCCATAAATTATTGTAGCCTATTCTTTATTTACTGCGTTTCAGTTTTAATTTGGATCGGATGTAACTTTCGAAGCGAGTGGTCGGCGATATAACCGGCTTTATCTGAACCAGGTTTATGGCTTGGTAACAATAAATTTGTCAATTTTAATTTATTTCCGAGTTTTTATTGTCAGAATACATGATTCACATTTTATGTGTAAAAGGTCGATGAGAATATTTTATTGAATTAATTCATGTGCTAAATTTGGCACTGACAGATGCAACAGAATGTTGCAAATTGGCAAAAGACCTCTTGGGCTTAATACAAGCTACAACCGTGTTTATCTCGGAGTCATATAAACGAATGCAAACGTGGACTTCAGTGAATAAGGAGTCTGTAGGTGAAAATAAAGTTCTTCGACAATTACAAAAAGTATGTGCTACTAGGTGGTGGATTAAGATCGAGCTCTTAATAGCATGTTTGACGAGTCTTCCAAACCTTTTAAATATTGACGTAAGTTTTCAACATTGCTTAACCCGTAAGCACACGCGCTGGAACAAATCTCACCCCAATCATATTTTTCTTTAAAAAAAAAAGATAATGTTTTTAGGACGCTTCTGGCTTGCCTTGTACCTTTCAAGGTCAAGGTCGAGAAGGGGTGGGTGAAGCAATGTCTTTTCTTTGTTCACTAGGAGGGGAAACATATACCTCTTGGAATAAAATAATCCCGTGCGTGTACAAACGTTTCATTTCGATACGTTCATTTCTTACGGGATAGCACACACTAAAATAATTTTAATAAAAAACTAACATAAAAGCTACTTATATATATATTGATGAAAGGACATTAAAAGCAATTAATATCAATTTTGTGAAATAATTCATCTTTTAAGGTGTAAAACAAATCGCTTGCATATTTTCTATTTAAAAAAAACGTGATTTTTACAGAAACTGTAACAAAATCTAAAAATAAATATGAAAAGCATGATTTTTTCCCTAAAAGAAGTAGTACTGATGCATTTTACAATATAGAGCTATAGATTTGTTTTTAAAACGCATTTAGCCAAAAATATAATGGGAAACAAAATGGGGTGAGATTTACTCCACGCGTGTAGTAAAGGTAATGGACAGGGGCGTGTGTGCTGACGGTTCAATAGCCTACAAGCTATTACTAAAATGGACGAATTCCCGTCACATGTATCATTTTCGGCAAGATCACTGATTAATAAGTGCTGCAAGTTTCATTATATATCAATAGCAACCATTTTCAGCGACTTATTCAATATATATACGCCCACACCGAAGTATCTACAGATAAGTTGTCTGGACTACTTAACTGGAACTAAAAAAATCCAATTTGCTACACCAAACAAATAATTTTGATATGGTTCTGAAAAATGCTTCTGAATTTACGGAACATCTTCAGAAGCAACTAACATAAACGGAGTACACCATTGAAATTAAGAGTGTTTCCTACAGAAAAAGAGAATATCTATAGCAAAACGTCGATTTGGTGAATATTCTCACGGTAAGACAACAAGTATTATCGGATCACCATCAGAAATATTTCTGGTAAACTTTTATATTATCATCTTAGACACAGTTCTTCATCAGTTGAATACACGTTTTACTAGAAATGACTTGCTCATGAAAGACATTCGCTGGTTTGATCCTCGCCGCTTCAGTGAGGTTAAATTGTTAAATGAACTTGATGAAGAAGCTCTTAGTACTCAGTCTGGCTTGGCGAAAGTCAAGAAAGACTATGACAGTAAAGAGTTGCTGCAAATCTCCCGGCACTATGCTGATTATAATCAGTCACTATTGCAGCAACAATCTCGACATAGTGAGTTCTCAGCCGCTTACAGCAAAGAAACGAGCTGTTCAAACGAACTCATTAAAGATGATGAGAATCACTGTAAAGTTAATAAGAAATGTAAAAAATGCCTAGCTTGTGCATTAGAATTACTTTTTGAGTTGAATGCCTATGGTCATATTTATCCAACATTGTGCATAACTTATAAGTACATATTGACTTTATCATGCTATCAAGTATATTGTGAACGATTGTTCTCAAAAATTAAAATTATAAAGATCTGCTTGCGTTCATCTGTAGGACAAGAACTGCTAGATAATTTTAGACTATTCAGTGTTCAGTGATCTTTTGAATACGATTAAGATAAGATAATAGATGAGAGTTGCCTCAAGAATTGTCAAGATATCTGACATTCTAATTAGTTAGTAGTGAGGGTAGAAATCAAACTATTCAGTTTTCAGACATTATATTGATATTTAAACAAACATTAATCAATGTAGAAAGTGTGCTATATACAGTGCCTCAAACTTATGTCTGAATGTACTGACTCGTTCAAAAAAACTTCCGAAAAAATTTAAAATGGAAGTTTTTTTTTAAAGAGTCAGTACGTTCGGACATGAGTTTGAGGCACTGTATGTTGATAGTTTAAAATAACTAAATAAAATGTGCAAATGAATATAATGATATTTTAAATAACAAATTAATCAATATATGTGTGTCAATTTTAATAGTACTAATTCTTTCCAGTCAATACTAACACTTTCCAGTATAAAATTTTCAATGTAGTGTACTGATAAATCTAAGGTTTTTTTTTTTTTTTTTTTTTTTTTTTTTCCCCACGCAGCGCACGTTAGCTTTCCACGCAAAGGAGCCTGGGTCCAAATTCCGGGTGAGAGATAGGTGTTCCTAGGTGTTGTCAATGTTCATAGGTTAGGGCCAGCTATGCCCTATGCCCGATGGGAGCCCCTTCGCAACTAGCTATCATTTATTCTATGATATCATTGGCCGATGCTGACAGCGCAGTTAAGCCGCCATTGGACCAAACATTTTTTTCAATACAAAGAATAAAAATATCTGAACAGAATTATCATAAGGAATTTAGAACGTTTTTATTTATTACGTGTATACGTTTTAATTCAAAAAATAAATAAAAATTAAGCAAATTAACTCCTACCCGACACAAGATTTTTTTCTCGAGGAAATTACCACCAATTGAAAATAAACGATTACAAAGATGCTAATATGTCTGAAATTAAAGTTAAGTCATCTTCGTAGAGTTAGAGCAAAGGGTCATGTTGATAATCAGTATTCAAACACTTTAACTAATTGGTGGACCAATGCTTAAGTCTAGCGGGGTGGGCCAAACTACGCCAGTCCGCCCCTGGGGATCTGCCTCGGAACATGCGCGCGGTGCTGCGTGGAATAAGTTGCGCAATTCCACTTAACCACTCACACGTTTACATTCGCCCTCCCATCTCCCCTCCGAACTTTCCTTATAAGGTTTACTTTAAGTTTTTTGGGTCGCTGAATCCGAATTTTTAACTTACCTCCAAAATTTCTCCCCGCCCCCCCCCCCCCCCCCAAAAAAAAAATTGTTATTAACTTAAATTTCTTATTGTTTTAGGGGAAAAGCATTACGAAATTCAGAAACTAGACAAATTTTTCAACAAATAGGATATATGAAATTACGACGTAGGATGAACGGGGTGGGAGAGGGCTGCCTCCGATCATTCCCCGCGCGCTTTTCTCAAAAACCAAATTTTTTCAAAAAAGCAATTTTTTGGAGGTTTGTCGGGGAAAATTTTGGTGGGAAGTTCAATTCGGATTCAGCGACCCAAAAAACATAAAGTGAGTCGGAATTCAGAACTAGCATTAATTTTGCCATGTAAATTCCCCTATTGCCTGGACTTCATAACTTAGTGCACGTAGCGCCGCAGTGCATGTTCAGAGGCAGCCCTCCCCCTCCTCGTTCATCCTACGTCATAATATCATACATCCTATTTGTTGCAAATTTTGTCTGGTTTCTGAATTTCGTAATGCTTTTCCCCTAAAACAATAAGAAATTTAAGTTAATAACAACTATTTGGGGGGGGGTCGGGGGGGGGGGGGGGGAAATGTTTGGGGGGGAAGTTAAAAATTCGGATTTAGCGACCCAAAAAACTTAAAGTAAACTTTATAGTGAAAGTTCGGAGGGTAGATGGGAGGTCGAAAGTAAACGTGTGAGTGGTTAAGTGGAATTGCGCAACTTAGTTTACGCAGCACCGCGCGCATGTTCCGAGGCAGTCCCCCCTTCCCCTTCATCCTAAGTCATAATGTCATCTATCTAATTTGTTGCAAATTTTGTCTACTTTCTGAATTTCTAGATACTTTTTCCCTAAAACAATAAAAAAATTGATTTTTTTAATAAAAACCTTTTTTGGGGGGCATTTTACCAAAATTTGGAGGGGGGCTGCCGGGGAAATTTTGGTGGGAAGTTAAAAATTCGGATTCAGCGACCCAAAAAACATATAGTAAGCCTTTTTCCAGAACTACCATGAATTTTGCTAGGTAGAGTCCTATACGGTCTCTATTGCCTGGACTATGTAGGCCTCATCAAAACAGTGTTTATAGATCGAACTAACAATAAAACACATCTTAAAAGTCACCTATTCTTTTTTATCTACTTGTATTGATAAGTAATATAAAAAATGGTTTCACATTGATGAGAAATAATTAATTAGTTCGCTTTTTACGCAGACGGGTTTTTTTTATTTTTTAAATTTAAATTTTACTTGTTATCAATAAAAATGCACAGATAGATTTGAAACGTTATTATAAAAAAAATATGTATTGTGGTAAGAAAAAATATTTTCACTCTCCTATAAAATTTAAAAAATCCTTTTAAGATTCCCCCTTCCCTTCCCTCACAAACCACGAAAAAGAAAAACAGAACGAAAAATCATGCATCAAGCGTACACTATGAAACATTTTCCAACGCATCCAGAAAACTATAACGAAACTTCAACGTAAAATAAGGTGAAAGAAGATTTGTAAGTAAGCAATTTAAAAACGCATAACATATTTAAAAATCCATTTGAGCAATTGCCGTTCAAAGTCAGAAAAGTAGTAAAATAATTTTGTGCAACCCTTTATATGACGTTTAAATTTGCATATACTATACCAACATGCTAAAATTTAGTTTAGTAATCACACACATAACATAGTGGAAAACTCGCTTTTTCCGATTTCCACTGACATACGAAAATGCATTCCAACTATTTAGTACAACCCTGTATATAATCTATAGACTTTTATACAAACAAAATATTAAGGTAAAATTAGCAAAGTTATGAAAAAACACATAACACAATTAAAAATGCACTTTCGACAATTACCAACTATAAACAGCAGTGCATTCAGTTCTTTCCATAGTCCTTTATATGAATTTATTTATCCTCATAAACTTCATTTGGTATACTAAATATAGTTCATCAGGAAATTACACAACACAACTAAAAACCGCCAATAAGCAATTCACGACATAGGCAGAAAAAGTTACGAATTATTTTATGTAGCCCTGTATATTATAAATAGAATTTATACATATCACGGAATAAAATAATGTACAGTAAAACCTCCCTAAAGCGACCACGTTCCGTTCCAATAAAAATTGGTCGCTCCGAGAGGTGGTCTCTTAATGGAGGTCATGCTTAAATCTAGATTTCAATAGTTGAAAAAAAGGTAATAATTAATGTTACTAAAATTTATTTTTCACATTCGGAAAAAATATGAAAATTTAAGTATCAAATCAAAAATTAATTACAGAAATTAATTACTGCAGAGTTTCAAAAATGAATACATTGACGTTTGTTTTAATTTTCTTTTATAAATTTTATTTCCAAGTCCTTTCGAAATTCAGTAAATAAATGCAATTTTTTTTTAGACGGGAACAAATAATGACGATCTCATTAATTTATCTGTTTCTTTGAGAGTTTCCTGACAGAATAGGGCAAGGGAGTTTATTGACTGTCATTCTTAATTTGTCATCAGAGTTAAATTCATTGCCTAAAAAGGCACAAAGAGGTTTAAACACTTAAAAGTTACCAGTATATAAAAAAAATTAAACTTAGTTTAGAAGTTTGATGAATAATGCACTCTCCGGAATTATTTTTCTAATAAAACCTTCTTCAAGCGACCAGAAAAAAACGGAATTTGTTTCATTTCCTTCAAAGAAATTGGTTGCTCACGGAGGGAGTACAACTGGGATGGTCTCTGAATGGAGGTAAAATTAGTATTGAGCCTATGGAAATAAATTTCGTTCCATGAAAAAATGGTCGTTCAGGGAGGTGGTCGCACAGGGAGGTTTCACTGTAGTTATACTTAAAATCGCATACCACAAACGAAAACGCACTTCAAACAATTATCGCTCATAGACACACTGAAAAAAAAATTCGGCCACTGGCATCTAGAAAATAAATCGCGACTCTAGAAAACATAGTTCCATATAATCCTCATGAATTCCAGTACCCTTTGCTGTGGAGTTCTAGTTATCCCTATTTAAATTCAAGGGCGATTTTCTATATTATCGTGGTCAAACTTATTTAAAGATCGCTGCAAATAAATGCGAATACAAGAAGTGAGTTATAGTAACTATAATTCTCGTTTATGAATTAATTCTAGTAATCAAGTGATAAGTTCTCGCAATTCAAACGATTCATACTATATTGTATCGTTTCATCATCTGGGAAACTACACTGTAAACTGAAATGTCTGAAATTCAGACACATAAGTGTCTGAAACGGAGTGTTCAATTTTCAGACATTTTAAAGTGTCTAAATTTTTAAGACGCTTGTATGTGTCTAAATTTAAGACATTTCAAGTGTCTGAAATGCATCCATGTTTGACCACCTTTAATTTCTCTGCAAAAGCAACCATTTGTTCACCTTTTTTAGGAAAGCCTTATGCACAGAAAAAAAATCCTTTAAAATATAAAAAATGTCCCGCCAATCAAAACGCCAGTACAATTTACGTATTTTAATGAAAATTTTCTTCAATTTCCGGAAAAAATTATTTATTTATTTATTTATTTATTTTGGAAATTTCTGTATTTAAAAAAAAGGCGGAAAGGTACACACGTATTTCAATACAAGGTCTTGCACATTTTACATGACTAACTCATTTAACTCAATTTACAACATTGCACTTATCCCTCGCAGGATACGAACTCGGGACCTCATGGTTTCTAGACTAACCGTCCTATCCTCTCGACCACACCTCCACAGCTGAGAATCTCACAATTTATTTTACGGTAATTGTAAATATTTTGTTAATCTACTTATAATTCTGAACGATTTTACACATCTTCTCTCTAGAATTTTGAATATTTTGTTTTTTAATTTTCTGCAATGTAAGATTAGCAGAAAGTTTTTTTACTTTTACCAAAGAAATTTTCAGAACACAAATATTATTGTTAATACAGATGACACGTTATTTTTTAAGTACAGTATGAGGCCCGTTATCCGGAAACCCCGTATCCAGAATGCTCCGAAATCCGGAATGCAAAATGATAACTGAAAAATAATTTTTCCTTTCAAAAACGTAAAAACCTGCAATATTTTTTAATGGTGTGAATGAGCTTGAAGCTGAAGACTTTAAAATTTAAAAAGAGAAAGAAATTATTACAGATCTGCTGGACTAAGCTAAAGAACTTTCATGTTCAGAAGCTCAATTCTTGAATCAAAAACCAGTAGAAGATTGTCTAATTGCTGATGATGATACTCCTGTAAGTGATCAGATGACTGGCAGTGAGATTTGTGACATAATGCCAAGGAATATTTCTAATGGAAGTGAAGATGATGGCAAGCAGAATGAGGTGGTAAAAAGATTTCAAATGAGCTATTAATGTTTTTAAATAGAACAACTGGTTTGTGGAATGCAACAAACAAGCTATTCCCACAAACAGCAAATCATGGCAGTATACAGAAGCAGTTAGTACAAAAGACACACTATGAGCAACCAATCTTAATAAAAAATGTTCTAAAAAACCAAATCAAAGGATTCTGCTCTACTTATATGCTAATTTGAATTGTAATTTAGGTTTTTTTTTGTGTGTAAATAAGTTATTAAATTGACTAATTTATAACTATGTATTTTCATATATTATTCATATTTTACACATTTCATACCGTTATTTTATACTATTCTAAACATTTATAGTAAAGTGTTCCGAATTACGGAAAAACACCTTTTCCAGAATATCTCAGGTCCCAAGCATTCTGGATAACGGATCCTATACTGTATTAAAATATTTAAAATGTTTTAACAGTGCATATGTATATATATTATATATATATTTTTAATTAATATATATATTTAATTAATATATATATATATATATATATATATATATAATTTGGGCTTGTCCCGTTTCAGTTGTGTGGGTGGGGGAGGGAGGAAGAGGCCACGTAATTCAACACCCATTAAAAATAAAATCAATTTTTCATTTTTAAAAAAATGCATATTAGCCCAGTGCTTAGGGAGTTGAATTCGGAAATAATTAGGGGAAAGCTGGAAATTGTTTTAACCCCTTCCGTTTAGATCTAGAATGAATATGCTACGTTTTCCCCTCGTACTAGGTGAGCGTTAGGAATTATACATTGATTTATAGTAAAAAAAAAAAAAAAAACACTTTTTTTTAAATACCATAACACTATCTCAAAATCACTAACTTTTTCAAAATATTGTCAATACAAATTTTCTAGAGCTTAAAATTCTGAATAAAATGAGTACCTACACTTAATACTTTTGTTGAATATTAAGGTCACGATTCTACTTTAAAGTTTTAGCACCGTGGCCAGAGGGTTGAACTCAGAATTAATTAGGGGAAAACTGGAAATCATTTTAATCCCTTCAGATTAGCTCTAAAATAAATATTCTATGTTTTCTCTTTCGTACCAAGTGAGCGTTAGGAAATATGTACGTATTTACATTCGAAAAACATGTTTTTCCTTAATATGTTTAACAATATCTCAAAATAGTTAATTCTATCAAAAACATTGTCAAAGCAAATGTTATAGAGCTTAAAATTCTGAATAAAATGAGCACCCACATTAGTATTTTTGTTCAAAATTAAGGTTGCAATTCTAATTTCAAAATTTTGCCTTAATCGCTAATCAAGAGCTTGAAGTCCAGAGATACCATGCTACCTAAGAATATCTCAAAACAGCTAAGTCTATCAAAAACATTGTCAGTACAAACGTTGTAGAGCATAAAATTCTGAATAAAATGAGTACCCACATTAATATTTTTGTTCAAAATTAAAGTCGCAATTCCATTTCAAAATTTCGCCTTAATCACTAATCAAGAGCTTCAAGATAGGAGAGACCAGATTACCTTAACAATATCTCAAAACAGCTAACTATATCAAAAAATTGCCAATACAGATGTTGTAGAACTTAAAATTTTGAATAAAATGAATACTCACATTAATATTTTTGTTCAAAATTAAGGTCGCAATTTCCGATATTATTAAAAATTTTAAAGAAAAACGTGTTTTTCGAATGTAAATGTGTACATATTTCCTAACGCTCACTTAGTACGAAGGCGAAAACATAGAATATTCATTTTATACCTAATCTGAAGGGATTAAAATGATTTCCAGTTTTCCCCTAATTAATTCTGAGTTCAGCCCTCTGACCACGGGGCTAAAGCTCTAAAGTAGAATTGTGACCTTAATATTCAACAAAAGTATTAAGTGTAGGCCCTCATTTTATTCAGAATTTTAAGCTCTACAACATTTGTATTGACAATGTTTTTGAAAAAGTTAGTGATTTTGCGATAGTGTTATGGTATTTAAAAAAAACGTGTTTTTTACTATAAATCAATGTATAATTCCCAACGCTCACCTAGTACGAGGGGGAAAACGTAGCATATTCATTCTAGACATAAACTGAAGGGATTAAAACAATTTCCAGATTTCCCCTAATTATTTCCGAATTGGGCTTTTTTTTTTCTCCCCTACCACTGGGCTATATCTTTTTGCCCAAAGCCTGTGTTTAATTTTAATGCGAAAGTATGTGTATATAAAAGTGTGTGAAGGAATATAGTATTCTGTTTTCTTTGATTATTTTTTCTTTTGTTTTGTTTGATCGGTTGAATATATGGCATTTTTTTTTAATTAGACTCATTAATTCCTTCCTATATTCTGAACAAAATTTCTCAGTTATAAATATTGTGTATAATTTTTCTGCAAAAATAATAAAAATCATTGTTTTATATTTGCGCACATAATTTTTTTTCTTCCTTTTTTCCGATCGAAATACAGGTTAAAATTTTTTGATGAGACTAATTTTCTCACGGTGAAATGAGATCATTCCTGAATTAAATCAATACTCAATCATTAGCTAAAAAGTTATGTAATAAAAAATTTCAAAAATATTCCAAATAATTCCAACATAATAATAATAACGAACTAAAATAACTTCTTAAAACACCATCAAAGCCTTAAATGCGCAAAAATAATAATAAGTTCGACTTCTCTTATTCAATATAGATGGCGCCAGAGCTTTTGGTTATTTTCAAATCATTTTAATTTTTTGTTAAACTTTCGTAATTAAACTTGACATTTTCTATAAATTTCAGAGGAAACCGTAACATCAGCATACCCTTTGGATACCCCACAGATTCAGTGGCGCATCCAGAATTGCAATTTCGAGGAAACTAGTATATTTTACAGGCAGTGTTGTAGTCGTAAAAAAATGCAATCGTCGTAACCAGCCAGCGAAGCCAGAGGAAGCTCTGGAAAGTTTTGGTTGGTGTAATTCTAAATGCTTTTAAGATGTTAAATAATGAAATACTGTACTAAAATATACCTTTGATTTGGCGATTTTTTTTGTGTGTGTTTTCGTATTTGGATAATTTTAAAATGTGTTTGCAATCAAACAATTTAAAGTTTTATTATTAAATTATCAAAATATTATAAAGGTTAAAGTGAGCAAGATGTTGCACTGGAACTTAAATTTATAATTAAGTAAGTTTTTTTAAGTAAATTTTAAAAACATTAATTAATTAATTTACTTAAGTATAATTAAGTAATTAATGTTTATAAGTAAGTAAATTTTAAGCATGCTATAATTTCGAATTTCATAATAAAATTTTAAAAAAAAACCAAAAAAATGTGTGACAAAATTAATATCTTTTTTAAAAATTCCGATTTTTTAAGGACCTATTAAAAATAATAGTATTCTTTCATAATTAAAAAAATAATATCTAGTCTAGTCTGGGAGGGGCTTCAGCCCCCTTAACTCCCCCAGTAGGTGCGCCAATGCACTGGTTTGAATATAAATAAATAAATCATGTCTAATATGCATGCGTTTAGAAAATTCTGATTGCGAAATATGTGGATTTGTCCTTGAAAGATTATATTTTACCTTTTAAATGGAAAATTTTAAATACAGATATATGCAAAAAATGGAAAATTTTCTGGAATTTACGGAAGAAAATTTACATTAAAATACGTAAATTGATGCCTCAATTGGCAATATAATTTCCATATTGTAACGGATATTTTTTACAGTGTATAAAGCTTACAAAAAACAGTGAAAAATTGATTGCCTATTGCCAAACTTGCAGGTTGGTCAAAAATGGATGCGATTCAGACGTTTGAAATGCCTTAAATTCAGACGTGTACGTATGTCTTAAAAATTAAGACACTTTAAAATGTCTGAAAATTGAACACTCCAGTTTCAGATACTTACGTGTCTGAATTTCAGACATTTCAGTTTACAGTGTTTATACCATGATCATATAGTAAGACACTTAAGTGTCTTACTATAAGTGTCTTACTTAAGTGTCTTAATTTCAGACACCTATGATGCTGAAATTCCATATTCAGACACTTAAGAGTCTGAATTACTTTTTCAGTCATATATGTGTCTGAATTTAAGACGCCCTTATTTGCAGTGTATAGACTTGAAATTCTCGATCATTTCGTCTGTTCAGTTTATTTGTTTACCTTATTCGCATAACTTGCAAATCTATATTTCTAGTTTAGGAATTTAGAAAATTACTAGCTATTTGTTCTAGTTGAAGGCGGTATACACTGTAAAAGAAAATTCCGTTAAAATGCCGAAATTGCACTGGCAATCGAAACGCCAGTACTATTTCCGTATTTTAATGAATTTTTTTCCATAAATTCCAGAAAAAATTCCTTTTTTTTTTTTTTTTTTTTTTTTTTTGGCAAAATTTACGGGAAAAAATTCCGTTAAAATACGAAAATAGTACTGGCGTTTCGATTGCCAGTACAATTTCCGTATTTTAACGGATTATTATTTTTTTTTTTTACAGTGTATACTTTTTTCAATGCAGTACTGCAACCGAATTGTTTTGTGTGTCCCTAATGATAAATGTTATGGGTTGGGTTGGGTTGATTTTTGACGGCCAATTATCTACACGAGGGATATAGGCCCGGGGGCAGTGCCCTCCGTGGGGGGTCTTTCTAAGGGAACCTAATCCGTATTAACGCATGGAAGATCCACGGCTCGAAGAAAACCACGAAAACTCCGAACGATTAGGCCGACGGGCGCGATTGGGATCGAACCCAGCACCTCCCGTCTACCAGCTTCGAGAGCAGAACCTCTCGGCCACTGGTGGGGCCCAATAAATGTTATGCATACCATATTTTACAATAAACATTTTATTGTGGACCAAAGAAATGCATAGCAATTTCATTATATTTGAAATGTTGTAACATTATTAAAATGCACTGCAACGTATATTCCCCCGTTGACCGTAATGTAACTAAATATTTTTGAGAGCCGCGACAAACGAACTATAAATGCTACTCATTTCAATTTTAATAGCGATCATTCTATAGCAAACCTCAACAGAATATATTAATTACATGGCAATTCAAGTATATTTACGGTAGTTGATGCACGGACAGGTGGATAGATGGACACGTGGACAGACGAACAGACGGTAAATAGATAAACCGAGGTCATAAACACTTTTAAAAAATGTTAGAAAGAGTTAATAAAAGAAAAAGTAACAAAGAAATTAGTCCGCTTCTTTTAAGGCTGTTCTTAAATACTCTGCTCAACAAGTGCAAAAGGTTTTAACACATTTACAAATTCATTTTTTAACGAAAATATATAAAATTAAAAAACCTGACCATTGTAAACGATTTAGAATTGATCTGAGTTTTCCATTTTTTAATAAATAAATTACCTATTGAGTTATAAGCAATTTTGATCACGTGACAAATACGTTTTTCACCCTTTCTTGAGTGCTTATTCTTCTTTCGCGCGGAAATTACGTTCAAAACGCCCACTTTGACACTATTTCCTGAAAGCTCTATTGCGTTTGCAAAAAAGCGGAAAATACAGCTCGATTACATAGTTTCTGAACAACAACACTTGCTAGTTTCATGCATTTCCTAACAAAAATAAATTAAAACGTATGTCATAAAGTAGCCCTTTTGGATTTGAGAACAGCCTTAATGAGAAAAACCCGGATAAATGACCTGATTTTGCTCAATAATATTTACTGTTGAAATGAGTATGCAAATAATTAAAACTCAAACTTTTATTGAACTCCGTACGAGAGAATTTTACAAACATTGAACATAACACATCATCATAAACATACGAATATTTATTTAGCTGCAATTGTTAGTTTGCAAAAATAGATTCATTATTTTATGTTTATCATTGATTCATTATTTTATGTTTATCATACGTACTTATCTACTTTATATCATCACAGCTGCTAACTTCTACGATAATCTGCCACGCATATATCAGTAGAGAAATCTTATACTTGTTTACTTGCAATTATTTTTTTTAGATTAAGTAAGGTAGCAAAACAGTAGCTTTTTGCAGCTATCTCATACTGCATTCTGGAATCATGCATTTTTAGTTTGAAAAAATTTAATTCCCATTTTATTTTATTTTTTCTTATAAGTTGATACCTTCATGAATATTATTGTATTCTTAATTTTTCATTCATCCTATCCGAATTTAAATATCGATTTGACTAAAGACTTTCAAATGAAATTTGCAATAAGACGACAGCGAAACAACTTTCAAAAAATTCAGATGCAAATAGATTTCGAGCATTAAATATGGAATTCCTCTTAAGAATTTCCTTGGTACTTTAACATATCGCTATTACAGTTCAGATATTGCATTTTGGATTTATCTTTACATGCACATTTAACAACAACTGTAAAGAACTAAGTCAACTTTTTTAATATATATGGAAATAACTTTTAAGAAATTTTCTTCTTTTGATTTTCATGAAATATCTTGAAAACGTTGGATATTCGGTGAAATTTAGTTAACAACAAAGTAATATATATTTCAGCAGCTATAAACTAAACTAGCCGTCCTCGGCGACCAGTTTGGTCTCCTTTAAATCTATGCGAAGCATTGTATCGTGTTACTTTTATTCATATATTTAATTTACTTGCTCAATCCTTCGCCAAATCGGAAGATTCTGACATAGAAATCATGAATTCGGTATTTTTATGTTAGCCGAGTGCAGGTGATAAATCGCCAAACATTGTACCCGTCGTATTTTTTCTTATTTCATTAATTTCATTTAAAATATAATACTTTCACTTATTTTATTTAAAATACATAACTTTAATTTAAAACTGAAATACTTAAAATTTATGACTCTCAATTTTCTCTTATTTCTTAAGAATGGAAAGAAAATAAAAAAAAATGTAATAAATAATACTATAAACTATGACATTTAATTTCAACATCAAAGCTTTGTTTTAATTTACTTCACGAAAATGGTTTATAACAGTCGCAATGGAACAATATTTGGCGATTTATTATCTGCTCCCGGCTAACATTAAATTACCAAATTGGCTGTTTGGCATATAAAAAGTGAAGCGGTCAACCCCGAACTGTTGATGACAGTCACATGACTTAGGCTATTATTATAGAGATTATTTGATATTTTTAACTTTCGCTGTTATTCAGGTCAATCCAGATCTTTGTTGAGTTGCTCATAAAATAACTTGTTTAATTTATTCATGAAAATGAAGGGCATTTTCTTATATTATACAGAAAACTTGCCAAAACAGAATCACAAAGGACCGGGGAAATTTTCTGCTATAGACGGGCTTTCTTTTTAACGTCTATTCTAGTATCCAATGAAATTTCATTATCATCAAAATAGTAATTATTTTAGTAGCTAAAAAGTAAATTATGTGACTTTTTTACTTTCGCTGTTATTCAGGTCAATTTAGGTATTTGTTGTTTTTCAAGGATAAAAACTTTCGTAATGATGAAATTTGCAATAAAACGACAGCAAAACAACTTTTAAAAAATTCAGATACAAATCGATTTTGAGCATTAAAATATGAAATTCCCCCTAAGAAGTTACTTTGGCATTTTTTTATTTCCGTTCAGATATTGCCTTTTGGATTTGTCTTTACATTTACATTTAACGACAACTGTTAAAAAAGAAGTCAACATTTTTAATATTACATGGGAAATAACTTTTAGAAAATTTCTTCTTTTGACTGTGTTGAATCTTGAAAATCTTGAATAATCTTGAAAATGCTGAATATTCAGTGGAATTTAGTTAACGCAGAAAAGTAATATTTATTTCCGTAGTTAAAAAAATAAATCATTTGTCACTTTTCACTTTCGTTTTTATACAGACCAATTCAGATATTTGTTTAGTTGTCCAGATAATAGAAAACAAATTTCGTAAAAAGGAACGCAATTTTTTGTATTTTACAGTTTTCTTACTTTCGCGTAAAAATTTCGGTTAACACTATTTTCCAGTAGCAATCTTCTTCTTATTTAGTCGCAGAATTTGTAAGCAACTATTACTATTCAAAGCAACTATTACTATTCAAATAAAGCAACTATTACTATTCAAAAATTGCGGTTTCAAGAATAATATCCATACGCATCCTATTATGTAGCAAAATTTACTAAAACAGAAGGGACCAGCGAAAAATTCGGTACTTACTTGTTATAGAGGCCTTAGTGATATAGAGAAAATGACCTTGGTAAGAGAAGGAAATTTTTCTTATATATTTTCTGGCAACCTATACCCTGTTTCATACACAAAAGCATTTTTTTTTAAATATTTATACATTTAATACAGAGAAGCCAATCTATTTCATATACAACAAGTTGGAAAATTCATGTCAAACGTGGCAAATCAGGCTCGTTAGTACCATAACTAGTTTTATAAATATTTTTTTTGCACCGCATATTGCATTGAATGCATATTTTAGTGCACTTGATTTCATTCTGTTCCAAAGACTGTAACATCATTGAAATGCACTTGAAATAATTTTTTCCCATTGACCATGATGTAATTGAAAACTTTTCACTGTCCCTGTAATTAAATTATCCGATTTTCATAAAAATTGAAACGACTCGACAAAATTTTGCAACAATTATATATTTAAAATTTCAGACCGTTCGGTTAGGTAGTTTTTGCTTTGTTATATGCGGGCAGACGGACAGACAGACAAACAAATAGACAGACGGTTGGTTGGTTGTGTTTATGACTGCCCATTATCAGCACGGGGGATATAGGCCCTAAAGGGAGTGCCCTTCGTGGGGGTCTTTCTAAACCAGGAAAACTCCGAACGATTAGGCCGACGGGCACGATTGGGATTAAACCCAGCACCTCCCGTCTACCAGCTTCGAGAGCAGAACCTCTCAGCCACTGGTAGGGCGATAGACAGACGGACTGAACGACGACTATAGGTGCTACGTATTTATATAATTACGAACGCAGCTAAAAATGATAATTTGTATATAAAAGGCAATCTATATTACAAAGAACAAACTTAACTGTGCGTAACGATGACTTCATTCTGCTAATGGCAACAGCAGGCGATCAATTTTAAATTTTATTTACTTTTATTGCAATTTTTTAAATTTCTAAATTTCGCACATTTTCAATTTTTAAACCGTCGAATACAAAAAAAACTGTACTTTCAAATGCAATTTGTTTGAAAACTATATCGCAATTTAATCGTTTTTTATTGCTTTTAAAATAACTTTTCCGCATGATTTTATTAAATCTATTTCTGTTACTTAAAGACAGACGATTACAAGACACAAATATGTTTACATTTAAATTATTATAAATGAAATAGTTCAGCATTTGTTTTCAGCTTATATTCCATAGTAAAAATTAAACTTTATCAATCCATAAATTAAAAATATATATATATATATATAAAACTCAAATTTAAGACATGTAAACGAGCCACGCTTAAAAAATTTAAATTATCGGAATAAAAAAAGAATAGCAATCTTTAGCAATTTCTTTGACTGTTAACACCTAGCACGAGGCCAATACGAAAGTATCACTTTTAATAAATTTCAAAATTTTATTTGAATGCATAACTGCTATCATATAAAAATGATTGTTGGTACTTTTAGTGAAAAATCTGAAATATATATATATTAAATGTAAAAAATCAGTTAGAGTTTTCAATTAAAAAAACATATAAATGGTTTTCACCTGAATTCTATAACCCGAGGAGTCCTGTTTGGAACTCCTTGTAATAATAATGTACATATATAAATAAAATATTTATAATGTATGTAAACAAGCTTAAAAATTCATCACATTTATTTTCATAACTGTTTATATTGTTTAACAGCAATTCTCACTTTCTGCAGCCCAATTTTTTCCAAGCTTTTGAAAAAAGTGCCAAGGTCCCTATAACTAACAAATACCGAAATTTTCTTTTAGATGGGATTCTCCTTAGCAGGCGCGCCGCCAATTGAAATATCCAGTAAAATTTCATTAGCAACAGAATTCTATTTGTTTCAGTAACTAAAAATAAAGTATGTTGCATTTTTCTCTTTCACAATATTTTATGTCCATCTATATTGAGTTATTTTAAAAATAGTTTTGTTTAATTTTTTTCATGAAAATAAAGGAAAATGAAATGAACATTTTGTTATATTAAATAGTGAAACTTATTAAGGCAAAATCGCATGTAACGGGTGAAATTTCATTTAAAATAAGTTTCCGTCTTAGTAGCATAGGTAACCCTTAACGGTAGCATTAAATTACGGTTTAAAAATCCAAACTGCTTATTGGCCCCATTTTTTTGAAAAAGAATTATTCACCTTATTTAATGACAGGTTAAAATGATACCATAATAAAGCCAATTACACTATTTTATAAAACTGGTGGGAATCAAACAATCTGAATAAAAGACTCAGCCCGTGAATATCACGGGAGTGAGAATTAAAGGGTTAAACTGTATGTGTTTAACTTAATTAATATTTGAAAAAATAACTGTATATTCGTTGGAACAAAATTAATCTCAAAATACTTTTTTTTCTCATATGAGTTGTAATTTTCCAACTGGGCGAAAAATTTCAGGGCCAGGATTCGAACCAAGGATCTCTTGATTGAAGCTGCCAATGCTCGGCCATCTGAGCTATCCCGAACGAATCGAGAAGACTTAATTCACTTAGCTAACCTTATTGATCATAGCATCTGGTCTGATATATGAAATAGCCCTACAGAATAAATCACAGGTAATAGAACTCCAGTAAATGTTGGATACGTATGATTTACATACAGTCGTTGAAAAAAAAATAAACACCCCATACTAACTCTGCAAAAAATTATCGTAGAAGAAAGTTACTAGTGCCACACGATTGGTAATAAAGTCTACTTTTAAATGATGCATACAAAATTTGCTTAGTGAGCCATCTACATATTAAAACGAATCATAACTTTGTTTGTTTCAAAAGCAGTACACAATTTTGACAGCATAAATGAACTCTACACCCTTCAATTAGCCTAAAAACAAACTTTTATGCAATTCGTACGATAAGTTTCCGAGAAATTAATTATTTTAAAACGAGCGTATTTTAGCGGCTGTATCCAGATTGAAGTTCGGTACTCGATTGTTGACCGAGAGAGCTCCCTTCTTGAGCAAGGCATCTCAAGCCCACTGCTAGATTACAGGATAGCATAAGAAATTTCAAAATAAAATTATTAGATATTTTTCGGTTTCTTCATTATTCAGGTCAATTCAGATGTTTGGTGGGTTGTCCAAAATATATATTTTTTAACTTGTTCATGAAACTGAAGGCCATTTCCTTTTATTATATAATAAAACTTACTAAGATTAAATCACAAGAAAACTTCTTCTATAGACAGGTTTTCATTATTACGTCTGTTGTAGTACACAGTGAAATTTCATTATTAGCTTAAAAATTGTTTATTTCAGTATGGAATTTCCGCAGTAGTTTTACATTTCGTTATTTCAGTTCAGATATTGCCCTTTGGATTGACACATTTAAATTTAACGACAACTGTAAAAAACTAAGTCAGCTTTTTCAATATATATGGAAATACTTTTTTACATTTTTTGTTCTTTTGACTGTCATGAAATAACATGAAAACCTTGAATATTCAGTGAAATTTATTTAACAACAAAGTATTATTTATTTCAGTGGTTAATAAATAAATTATTAAAAAAATTTTATTTTCGTTATTATTCAAGCCAATCCAGATATTTGTTGAGTACTACAGAAAAAAAAATCGTGAAAATGAACGACATTTTTTATACTATACAGAGTATGTATATATACATTATTTTGGAGTAGCAAAATTTCCGAATAGGGATCTCCGCTTCATTTTTTGTGATTAAATAAGGTGGAAAAATCGTAATAGTTGGGAACTATTTTTACTGCATTCTGAAGTCATTGATTTTAGTTTTAAAAAGTTTAATTCCTAGTTTATTTTACTTTTTGATATAAATTGATACCTTCATGATAATATTGCATTCTGAATTTTCCATTCATCCTATCCAAATTTAAATATCGATTTTTATATCAAGTTTTAAATGAAATTTGTAATAAAAAAATTCAGGTGCAAATCGACTTGGAACCTTAAACTATGGAATTCACCCTTAATAATTTTATATTTCGCTATTTCATTTTAGGTATTGCATTTTGGATTTATCTTTATACATGCATTTAACGAGAGCTGCAAAAAAACTAAGACAGCTTTTTTATTAAATATATATGGAAATAACTTTTAGAAAATAAAATACTTCGAAAACATTGTAAAATTATTTAACAGCTAGGTAATATTTATTTTAATAACTAAAAATAAAATTATTTGGCATTTTTCACTAGTGAAGCTTACTAAACTAAAATTGTGGTATTGAAAAGTAAGAACTTTACGCACCTTATTATATAGTAAAATTTGCTAAGACGGAATACCAGGGGACCGGAGAAAAAGTTCGTTTTAGAAGGGAGCGGTAGAATGCTGTTTAATTCTGTAGATAAGGAATAAAACATTTGATATTTTTCACTTCTGTTTTTGTTCAGCCAATCCAGATATTTACTCAGTTGTTCAGAAAATACTTTATTTTTTTCTTGTAAATGAAGGACATTTTCTTATATTATATAGTTAAACTTACTAAGACCGAATGACAAGAAGACCGGAGAATATTTCTACTTTAGACGGACTTCAATTATATCGCCTATTCTAGTATCCAGTGAAATTTCATTAGCAGCAGAATAATATTTATTTCAGTAGTTAAAAAGTAAATTATTTGACAATTTTCACTTTCGTTATTATTCAGGCCAATTGGATATTTCTGGAATTGTCCAGAAAAAAAATCGTAAAAATAAAATTTTCAATAAAGCGACAGAAAAACAACTTTAAAAAAAGGGTCAAGTGCGAGTATTACTCGCGCTCAGAGGGTTCCGTACAATAAATGTATAAATTATTAACTGTATTATTTAAAAAAATCGTTGCTTAAAGAATAATAAAACTTTATAAAAAAAACTATACAACGTAGGGTTGTGTATAGCTGTATATACTAGAAAAGTATAAATGGGTATACCATAAAAGTTCCAAGAGATATGAAGGCTAAAGAATAACAAATATTGCTATTCCGTATAACTCTTTTTTTAATCTTATCCTAAGCTGTTTCTGATGAACTTAACTCGGTACTGAGAATAAAAGTAGTGCATATTTAAACTTCATTTGGAATTTCATAAAACTAAATTCAGCGTAGTAATAATCTTCTCTGTTTTCAGTATAACTAAAACAAAACCCTTCTTCAAAATTTAACTTGTCATTGTGCTAAGCGCACTTCGAAAGGCGATCGCAAAGTTGTAAAGCCGCCTTGGTCCTTACCTCGTTTTTCCAGATAGGTTTTTAATTAACTTTTTTAAAGAGAACTGGGACGCATTGAGAGATCCACTTAATGCAAACTAGTCGCGAATCCCGTAGTATTTATGTGATTAATTCTAATTAAATTAGTCTGTTTTAACAATTTGACGTTTATATATTTTATACTACTGTTACTGGACATTTTATTACAAAACTATATCATTAAAAGTTGTTATCTAGGCTTTAAAAGCCGATGGTACATAGACTATGCCACCCCTGTCGTTATGTATGTTCAAACCGTCCGTGTCTTTAATGGTTAATATCTCGGCTTATTACCGACAATTTTTTCGAAAATCATTATCAACAATGCTTTTATACTTCTGCTTACCTCCAGAACTCCTCAACACTTTTGCTGAATACCCGCAAATCAGAATTTGTGAGTAACGGAAAAATGCACTTTTCTGAAAACCTATGTGATCTAAGGTAATCGCTATAGTTTTTCTGCAAGCTTTAAACTAACATCTCCTATCCCTAATTTTTTTTATAATTTTAGTTTCAATAGATTCGAAAATAGAGGGGTGGGGGCTTACTTTTGCTCAACATTTTTGACGATATCTCCGAACAAATAATACCTAAAATTAAAAGAAATGTATTTTTGAGTTCAGCGTTACGAAAGCTTTCATACGATATCCCACACGATATACAGTCGGACCTCTATTTAACGAACCTCTATTTTGCGAATTTCTCTATTTTGCGAACTTTTCCTTGGAAACAAGAACATTTTGTGAATTTCTTCGTAAAATAACCTCCAAATAGCGAAGTGCATTCTCTATTTAACGAACTTTTTCTTGTGATCAATTTTTTTTTCTGCCCATTTCTCAAAATATTTCTGGACATTTCAAACTTATTCTTTCTTTAAACACTTTTTATGATGTTCAATGGCCTTGAACTGGTTTTACCAGGCGTCTTCTTTGTCAGCAGTGAGAATTCGGTAAGTACGGAGGACGAAGACGATAATCCCTAATTAGAGTGACTTAAAAAAATGTGGATATAGTGACAAAAAAAGAAGAAATTAACCATGATGTGCTGATTGATGATTGTATTTCACTTAATTCTGAATTTGAGACCTCGGAAACACTATCCGAATTGGATATTTTCTACAGTGTGAAAAATAAAAACAATACAGCAATGAATCGCGATGAAGACGAATATGATGATGATGGAAATGATCATTATGCAGGAATTAATAAAACTTCGTATGGTGAAATGCTAAAATCATTTGAAACAATCCGACGCGGATTATAGTTAGAAGAAAATATGCATGTAAGGGTTTTTGGTGCATTGCAAAGATGCGAGACGTATTATGAGAGAAATCACTTTTTTAAATAAAAAACTCAGGCAAAATTAACAGAGTTTTTCAGAAATTAAACTAAAGGACGCATATGTTAATGTATGGTTAAAATTGTTTGCTATAATAATAATAAATACGATAATGTCATTAAAATTAGTTAATTTTAATGTAAAACTATTTACTTTAAACAGAAAATACAGTGTATTCCCGGACAACGTTTTGTTTTCCTTGCAGATTTCAAAGATTTAAATACATAGAAAAAATAAATTGATGATGGATATTGGTGGGTAAAATAAATAAAACAAATCGAAATAATTTATAAAAAAAAAATGTGATTAATTACTTTTAGTAAAAATATTTAGTGTTTATGGATTTAAAATCTGTTTTATGTAGTTTAAAGTATTTTAAAAGGTGAATCTCTATTTAACGAATTTTCCATATAACGAACTTTTTTTCGGGATTTAGCGACTTCGTTAAATAGAGGTTTGACTGTACAAAGAAAATATTCTTCTTTTTCAAGTAACTTAATTAACCCCTCTACATTTTGCTAAATATTTTTGTGAATGTTCAATATTTATATAAATAGGATTGTGAATAGTCTTTATTTCTTCCTCCAATTTGAGCTTTCCATGTTATATAGCTTACTAAAATAGGTGTGATAGACAAACAGACACAGGAGTGATCTTATAAATGGTTCCGTTTTTACTTTTTACGTACGGAACTCTAAAAATTGAGATGCATGTCGATTTCATACATTAAAGTATAGAATTCCCCTAAGAATTTCCTTAGTACTTTTACATTTTGCTATCTGAGTTCATATATTGCATTTTTTATATATCATTACATTTACATTTAATGACAAATGCAAAAAAATAAGTCAGCTTTTTTAATATAGATGGAAATAATTTTTAGAAAATTTCTTGTTTTGACATTTTTCTCTTTCGTTATTATTCAGGCTAATTCAGATATTTGTTGCGTTGTCCACTAAAAATTTTGTCGACAAAACAGAGTGTGTATGGTCCTTATTTTCGAGTATCGCAATTTTCGAATAGTGATCTTCACCTTATTTAAATATACAATTCATAATACTTTTAATTACGAATTAAACAATGCGATTATTTCCGATTAAATAAAGCAAAGATTCTTATTCGTAAATTGTAGTATTCAAAAATGCCATAAGCATCCAAATATATAGTGAAATTTGCTAAGACGGAATCTGAAGGAACCGGAGAAAAAATTCATTTTAGAGGGCTTCCCTCTTAGTTTTTTAGTACCCAGTGAAATTTCATTAGCAGCAGAATATTACTTATTTCTACAGCTAATAAATAAAATTTTTGATATTTTTCACTTCCATTATTATTCAGGCCAATCCAGATATTTGTTCAGTTGTTCAGAAAATAATTTGTTTAATTTGTTGAAATGAAAATGAAGGACATTTTCTTATATTATATAGTAAAACTTACTTAGACGCAATTGCAAGGGAGCGGAAAATATTTTTGCTTTAGACGGGCTTCCATTGTAATGTATATCGTAGTATCCAGCGAAATTTTATTAGCATCATAATACTATTTATTTCAGTAGCTATAAAATAAATTATTTGACTTTTTTGCTTTCTTTATTATTCAAGCCAATCCAGATATTTGTTGAGTTATCTAGGAAACATATATTCCTGTGAAAATGAAACTTAAAAAAAAAAAGACAGCAAAACAACTTTTTTAATTTTCAGATGCAAATCGATTTCGGGTATTAAAATATGGAATGCGCGCTAAGAATTTTCTTAGTGCTTTACATTTTGCTATTTGTGTTTAGATATTGCATTTTGCATTTTTCTCTACATTTACATTTGACGACAACTATAAAAAACTAAGTCGGCTTTTTTAATATATATGGAAATAATTTTTAGAAAATTTCTTCTTTTGACGGTCTTTAAATAACTTGAAAACATAGAATATTCAGTGAAATTTATCTAAGAACGAAGTAATATTTATTTCAGTGGCTAAAAAATAAATTATTTGACATTTTTCATTTTCGTTACTATTTAGGCTAGATACTAGATACTCGTTGAGTTGTAGAGAAATAAAAATTTCGTGAAAATGAACGACTTTTTGCATACAGTACAAAGTGCGTACAGTCATTACACTTTTGAGTACCACAGATTCCGATTAGTGATCTTCTCCTTATTTCTGCGATTTTGCAGAATTTTTCAATGTTTAATAGTAGTTATAAAAAGTTTTGGTATGAGAATTTTTATTTGATAACCTTACATATTTACTTATCTTATTCACTTCAAACAACTAGCTTTAATATCGATTTTATGTTAAAGAAGCCTTTGATTCTAAAAGTTGCATGACGGAAAAACACGGTTAGGACGCTTAAAGGGTTTTAAATAAGGTGTGAAAATCGCAGTAATTGGAAATTACGTATTACTCCATTATGAAGTCATTGAATCCAGCGGAATTTTATTAGCAAGATAATACTATTTATTTCAGTAGCTAAAAAATAAATTATTTGACATTTTCAATATAATCCAATTAATAATTTTATGTTATTAATATATAATTATTAATGTATAATTTTAATGTAATTTATTTTATAAGTTGATACTTTCATGATATTATTTCATTCTGAATTTCCCATTCATCCTATCCAAATTCAAATATCGATTTTAATAACGAGTTTTAAATGAATTTCGCAATAATACAACAACAAAAAATCTTTAAAAAATTTAGATGGAAATCGATATCGAGCATTAAAGTATGGAATTTTCTCCTAAAATTTCCCTGGAAAATTTTTATATTTCGCTACTTCATTTCAGATATTGCATTTTGGAATCATTTTATATTTACATTTAACGACAATTGCAAAAAACTAACTCAGCTTTTTAATATAGATAAAAAAACTTTTAGAAAATTTGTTCTTTTTACTGGCACGAATCACCAAAATTCGAAATCATTGTGGCACAAGTACAACTGGTTTTGCCGTAAGGGTTTTCATGTAATGGGGAAAATGAGTCGTATCCAACCCAGCAAAGAGGAAATTGCTGGCCAGCATAGGTGCTGGCAATGATGGAGAAGTACTGGCTGATGGTCTACCACTGCATGACCATTGCTGGACAGCTTCAGTCAATTTTGCTGTTGGAAATCATCAGATAAAATTCTGGTGGGCATCCATTTTAACTCATGCGCTGGCCCACCACTACATAGAAGTGCACGAACTTTTGCAGTATTATTGCTGGGAACCCTTACGCTAGGTGGCGCTGCGAATATCGTAGACATTGAGTATTTGAACACAAATCTGAAATGAATATCTTAACACAATTTAAGCTGCAAAGCTAATTATTTTTTTTAAACCATAAAAAATATAGCACCACTGCCACCAACAAAATAAATAAGTAAATGAATAAATAAATAAATTCTTTATTTCAACGCACTTTGTTTTTCTCCTTAAATCTGGTTTTACTAGGTTACAAAGGATTTCGGTTTTCATAATTTACGCAGTTCAGAATCAATAATAAAAAAAGCGTATAAAATACATAGGATTTCTATACAATAGAATAATTTTTATAACAGTTTAATGAGTGGGAACGTAAATCACAAAAGAAACAAACTTGAAATATTGTAATGAGAGCTTGAAAACTACGAGCAATCGTAGCGTACGCTGAAAGCACTTGTTCATGCCCGATCACGAAAACCAAGCAGCATAGAGCGCGGTCAGTACTTGGGACGGTGACCACATGCAGTTCAAATATTTCTATAGACATTTGTATTATAGACACTTCTATAGTTCTTGGTGAAACTAGCTTATAGAAAAAAGAATCACAATTATATAATACTTTGTTTTTTAGAATTCTATAAGAAAATTTTGTAAGGGAAAGTGCTGGGCCAGCAAAAGAATAGCAGTGGGATAGGTGCTAGCACTTCAGGAAAAGTGCCGTATTGATGTAATGTGATGGCATACCAATGATGGTCTGCTGTTGGCCATCACTGATGTGCCAGCTGCATTCGGCTCCGACACTTTTCGACAGGTTTAAGTAATGGCACCCTTGCACTTTACCGCTGATAGCACTGCTGGCTGCCATCTTTTTTCCAGCTGATGGCCCACTGTTTCTTTCTTTGCTGGGAAAGATATGGTAAGAAAAAACAATACCTATTCATTCAAAATTTGAATGTAGCCGTGTTAATTTAATGTCTTATTAACTGCGACAAGGGAATACAATTCAGAGTACGTGAAACATCTCCAGAACATCACAGACCACCTTATGCTTGCATTACACCTTGATCAAAACCCTCATAAAAAATTGCATTCAGCCTCCGGTGCATTCCACTTTATATGAATTTTAGCCCATTGCAGATGCGCCTTTGTGCGTTCATGTGTTAGCATGAATAATTTCTGTGTCACTCTGTTCCATATCCATATACCCATATTATGATGTTTGCACCTCAACTCTTTAATTTTCGTTGCTGTTTAATCGCTGTGGCGCGCTCTATTTGATATATACCAAAATTGCCTTTTCATTTTCGGTATCAATTTGTAACTTATAAAATATGATTTTCATATTTTTAAGGCTATAAAAACACTTTTCTACGTTTTGAACTCGTCAAAGTGGCGTTACTCCTTAAGACATTTTATCATGAAATGCATGATTCGGGATTGAAACCAAATAAGAAACCTGACGTCATTTTAAATTTATTTTCTCTTTTAAGAGAAAAATTTAAACAAAATGTAGCCCTGTTTTTAACTTGAATTTTTTTTCTGCCTTTAATTACATTTCAATACCGAGATAACAAGTGATATCCAAATTGAATTTAGATACATTGCGAAATATTAGTTTAAAGTCTGTTGTTTTGAACAGACCTTTATACTTTTTTTTACTTTATCTGTCAACGCCCATTATCACTTCGAAGTTATTCCTTTGAAAGGACCTCTGGGCTCATATTTTAAGTTAATATGCCTCGTGGCACCTATACTTGGATCTTGAATATTTACCTAATGACGGAAATAAGCCTCATATCTCCTCGGAATTTCTGATATGATACTACACTAGTGTGCAAAAATTAAGCAACAGTCATGCTTATTTTTGAATACGTGAATACTCAAAAGAAAATTCTATAAACAGCAAGAGTAAAAAACAGATACTACCCTAACGGCACAGTCAGTCGATATGAACTCTCCTTGACACCACAAATAGTCATAAGAGTCACAGTCACGACAATGAACTTAAATGTGATATCTTTCATTCGTCGCATTCTTACATTCATTTGGCCACTCCAATGAGAAGTTACTATGAGAGCTGATTTGTGAAGAGTCATGAGGGGAATTTACAATGAAGTTACTTTATGACTCTCGTATGACCGCCATTTGGAGATTCCCTTGTAAAGTCCTCACAATAGCTGCTTTGTGACGAGTTCCCAAGTGACATAAAACGAAATTATCTGATGACTTTTCTGAAAGGAGTGCAATGGTGACATTACAGTAGAGTCTGGGTCATCTGAAAGTTACCACGTGACTTTATTGTGACACTATTTGACACCAACGTAATGCAATGCTTACGATGGCTTCAAAAATGACTCTTCATATGACAGTCACATGAGAATCACAAGGTGACTTCATTGAAATGCCACCTGGAGACTCATCACAAATAATAGTCACGATGATTTCTCAGCGGAGTCACCATACGACGATCATTTGAGAGTAATAATGAAACGAATAAAAGATGCCATACTTTTTTCACCGTAATGACTGTGACACTTGTGACCATGTGTGACGTGAAGAAGATGTCACATCGATTCTGCTGTAGGGTTAGTTCCTACTTGAATTATACTATTTTTTTTTTAGTATTTACGTGTTCAAAAATACGCATTTTGGGACTGTTGCTTAAGTTTTGCACACTAGTATGCCTTTAAAAGTTTTGTACCACCTCCAAACAAGCAAATACATGAGTTGCTCTTCTTTTTAACACTTTCCAACAAAGTTTAAAGTGTTTTTGAATTTGGTTTGTCTGTCTGTCTATCCATCTGTCAGATCTGTCTGTTAGTGTTCTAATTCGCGTAAATATAGTCCGATTACCAAGAAATTCATAGATGTCATTGGATATTCCTATGGCATGTTCAGTATTGAAAATGAAATGTGTAGCATTTGCGATTCATTTACAGGGACACTCAGAAGAATTCCGTTACCTTTCGATCTATGGGGAAAAGTCGTTTGCGACATAATTTAATGATATTACACTATTTTAAAGATACTGAAATTTATATATATCACTGAGGGGTACTACACAGTGCTTACTGTAGAATAGGATGCGCCTAGAACTTATTGCTTATTTGCTGGGACACATAAAAGAATTTGGCTACAGAAGAAATTGAACAATAATTGAACTATTGAAGCTTGTCAACAATAATTTCTTGAAGTGTTTTTTCAGTTGGGGTAGGATTTTTAAATTGAACTATTTTTTATGTTACATGGTGTGTATAACTTCTACAGATAATGTACAAGGCTGCACAAAAGTTCTCAAGTACATTTCCATTTATTCGCGGAAATTGCTGAATGGTAATTTTCAACTGTGCTATTCGTTTAACTGAACTAACTTTTAGCTTACTATGCTAACTTTTAGCTTACTATTGATGGTAACAGCAGTAATTAGGTTTCTGAATGCATTTTTCAAATTCTTTCTTTAGCCATCATCTTTGACCTTAATAACATGTAAAGCTTTGTTGCAGTATTGTAAATGTGCTGGAAATTATTTCATAATATATGTTGGTCGCATGATTTTTCGTTCTTCCTTTTGGATATAAAAACTTCAAAAAAACGAAAGTCCTGTCTTTGTTCGTCTGAATGCTAAATGTTTAATTTACATTTGCATGTTTCGAATGTTTGATTAATATTTGTTGTTGCGATTTCATCTTGAATTTGCATATTTTCCCATAGATTCATAGTTCTGATTTTCCGCCCTAAATATACCTTTTGATAAAATTTGTTTTTTATTACTCTATTTTAGTGAAAACAATACAATATAAACTATGAATTTTAAAAAAATAAAAAAAAATTACTTATGAAATTTATGAGTAAAGAAAAAAATCCACATTCTAGCTTCTAAGCATACACATTTCTAAATTTTTTTAAATATTATTCTAATGTTTTACATATCTAACACTTAATTTTCACGATTGAAAAATGAAAAGTAACAAAAAATAACCTATATACTTGAATTTCTCGGGTCATGGTAATCTACAAAATTATGCACATATAAAGAAAATATTTTTCAAATTCTTTTATTAAAACAGATACACGATACAAAATTGAATTACAACAAAACATAAATCTAAATATAGAATATTTGATCAGAGAAATGTTACTTTGCGCACGACATAAGTTTTCAAAACTTTCACCGTTTCGAAAAAAGACTCCATTCAAAAGCATTTTTGTTTTCAAGATCTTGTACAGATGCAGGAAAAAGCATGTAAATATTAAAATGAAATAGTTCAATATATTTGAATATTTTTGCTTACGTGCTGATGCTGTTTTGTAAAACGGCTTGACATTCAAAATAAACACAAGATTAGAATTCAATCAATGTATGTAGCATTAAAGTTTATATCTAGAATTTCTATTCAAATATATTTCAAAGAATTCAAATACTTCTGAACAGTCACTGTAATTGTCTTACTTTAAAAAACTTGTGTTTCAAAATTTATAAATTGTAGAAAAGATAAAGATTCTTTTTTTCAGATGGCATTATATATAGTGTGTATTTTTATTCATACATGTAGCAACATTTTATAAATTTAAAATCTGAAAATAAATTTGATTAGTATGCAAATAGTAGGCGCGATTTATTTTGTAATTCCATAATATATTATCATTAAATAAAGATTTATTTTTGCAAATAAAATTGCATTAGTTTCCATTAATTATTTCTCATCGATGAACTTAAAATGTGGATTCTTATGCAGGTAGCACAAATATTTGACAAAACCTTGTTTCAATCACTAAAACCTTTCAGATAGCATATTTTTAAGCTTACGTGCGCTAAGGTGCTGCGAGTAATATAATTCAGAATTAACAATTTAATCTATCTAAATTTAAGAGAAATAAATATCAAATCTTAAATTCATAATTATGTATTATTTTTTTGTATTAGCGTATGAATTCTTAAATATGTAAAACCTCGTCGGTGTTCGCGCTTAATATCTGACCATAAGAAAGCCCGCGTTCCTGTTGTAAAGAAACATCTGAAGCAAAAAATGAATTGGTCAAAAGATTTTTCACTGATGAAAAGACGATTAAATTAGTATTTTTGCATGATATGCATTCCTATTGGTGTGATCTCTGAAAGAAACAGGATGTATTTTTCACCCGCCAACTAGGTGAGGCTCTCTAATGGTTTGGGCTGGTTTTTTCTTCCCCGGGAGGTAAGCTTAGAATTGTTTTTTTTTTTTTTCTATAAAGACGGCAAAATAGACATACATATATTCACATGTTATCGCGCCATTTGTTGAACAAGGGTGAAAAAAAATTGTCGGCCTTGACTGTGTTTTTCAACAACAAAACATTGCACTAATTCATTCTGCAAAAGACACAAAGAAGTTATTTAAATATAATAAGATTTCAACACTTGATTGGGTGGCCAATAGTCATTATCTGAATCCATGAATAACATTGCTCAATTTCTACTGAAAAATTGATCAAATGATCTGGTGTAACTCGAAAGCATAATTAAAATCTTTCATTTATGAGACATGCGGTGTTTCGATACCTCGACAAGTTGGAAACCTTGTAAGCTCCATGCCACAATGCTGCATTGAAATTACACTGAAAGAAAAAAAAATATACCGCCTTCATCTAGAACGAATATATAGTCGTTTTCTAAATTCTTAAACTAGAAATATAGATTTTTGAATTATGTGAATATTGTAAACAAATAAATTGAATAGACGAAATGATCGAGAATTCCTAGGTTTTCTAGGTGATGAAACGATGCATTATATTATGAATCGTTTGAATTGCGAGAAATTATCACTTTATTTCTAGAATTAATTCATAAACTATAATTACAGTTACAAAAACTCATTTCTTGTGTTCGCAATATTTTCAGAGATTTTTCAATAAGTTTGACCACAACGCTCTTGAATTTTAATAGGGATAACTAGAACTCTCTAGCAAACGGAACTACAATTTATAAGGTGGACATGGAACTATTTTTTATAGAGCCAGGATTTATTTTCTAGATGGGAGTAGCAGATTGTTTTCCAGTACATAAAACATAACGGAAGCTCAATTAACTGTAATAATTCTACAATTAAGAAAAATCCTTTTCGTTCTTATCATTGCTCCCATTTCATATCTGAAAACGCGATTTATTATGTTGTAATAATAACGATTGTTTTATAATGCTTTCATTATATATATATATATATATATATATATTACCTATTTAATTTAATACAATGAGTTTATATGGTTTATATGTGGATTTATACACATATTTAGTATTTAGTTAATTAAATCATTATTCTTATTTTGATCCCCCAGTGTAGTCCAGGCTTTAACTTGATTGAAATTCTATGAAGACAAGTAAAAGAAAAAGTGTTTGTCAGACACAACTCTGAAATTAACCCTAAATAACAGAAGCAATAACTGAATCTTTGTTTCATATTAACACTATGCCGTTCGCACGTCTAATCTAGATTCTTTCGTGTCGCGCCGGTAGAACGAACTTACTTTATTTCACTGTTCGCAGGCGGTTTTTCGAGGTTCTTGGGAGGCAATAAATCGTCAAGTTTACCAATCTTATCGTCCGTTCCCATAAGTTCCAAAATGATGTCCCTCTATTTTCAATCAATTATATAGTTATCTAGTATCTATTACCTATCCATCTAGTATCTATCTAGCATCTATTATCTGTTATCTAGTATATATTATCTAGTATCTATTATCTATCTATCATCTAGTTATTTAGTATTATCTAGTTATTTATTATCAATTATCTAGTTCAGTCTAATATCTATTAGTATTTTCAATCTATTAACTATTGTCTAGTTATCAACAGTTCTGAACACCACAATTGGCCTACCGGCGGTTGCCCGGTAATTTCCGCATGGCACAAATATGGAGCCACCGGAGCTTGCCCAATAATTTCCGTATGGCACCAATGTGTAGCCACCGGCGCTTGCCCGATAGTTTTCGCATGGCACCAATGTGGAGCAACCGGCGCTTGTCCGATAATTTTCGCATGGCACCAATGTGGATCCATCGGCGCTTGCCTAATAGTTTTCGCATGACACCAACGTGGAGCCACCGGCGTTTGTCCGATGGTTTTCGCATGGCACTAACCTGGTGCAATCGGACGGCATAATGTTAAAATATTTACAGAACTAAAAAAGTTGGATATCTTTATGGGAAACTATTTCAAGGCTTCTATTAACCCTTTCGCAACGAGCTCCGTTTACAATTCTTTTCATTTTAGAGCATCAGTTTTTCCCAATAAAAATATTCGTTTTATAAAATATCATAAAGAGGTCCAATTAGATAAAGCAAAAATTCCTGTTCAAATTCAAGGATTTCTTGTACTTTATACTAACGCATACATTCCACTGATCACGAACGGGTTAACACTAAATGTTATCCAAATAAAAATACCCTAACTTGTGAGAATTTTTGTAAAACTAATTTCTCCACATCTTTCATAATTCTTGACAACTACTATTATAATAGAAATATTCTTTCGAAAAATATTGTATCATAGTACGGATTCAATTATCTTTGCACTAAAATGTAACGTGTGTATCACTTCACTTTAACATTAAGTGTTCCTCTGAATTAGCAAACATTAGAAATCGAGTTTTTTAAAGTGTTTCCATAATTTTTGTCAATAGTGTACCTTTCATATAAAATTCTCTTTGGTGTAGTTGGTGGACAAGCTAATATATATATATATATAACCATTATAAACCAATACAATTTATCAACAACAAATGTGAATGTATAAATTATAAAGGAATTTATTCATTTTAAAAATGATGTATTAAATACATTATATGTATATATGTATTATATATATATATATATATATATATAATATAAGAAATGTGTAAGATTTTTCAATAATGAACTATTTTTACACCGGGTAGTTTGTTCTATAATCCCGGTAGCTTGGACTGGATCGCCTAGTTATAACTGAAATGCTAAAATCACACTTTTTACAGCCGATACAATAAAGAAATAAAAACAAAGTAAACAACATTTATAACCCTGTTACATTTGAAAAATTGACACTGTTATTTGTATTGGCTTTTAAATTCATATACCCTGACTAAATTTAAACATTTAAAAAAAATTATTTAAAAAAAAATAAAGTTTTCCCTGAAAAATTCCAATATCCTGTTTACTACATGGGTGCAGAAAAATAATCCTCAAATAACAAATAATCAAAATATGCTATTTTGTATATAACAGTGGCTTCGTTCTAGAAACTTTTAGTTTCGTGAAGTTTCTTTATATAAATTTTTCATCGCTTGACATTGCAGACATCTTTAAAGACGGGAAAAAATACTTCAGCGTAATTTTTCAACATTTCTGAGCAGTTTTATTTTAGTATTCATATTAAAGTTTGGAAAAAACTAGGCACTCAAAACAAAATGCAGTATTTGAATTCTGAAAAAAGAAATAAAACATCAAAGTTTGTAAAGAAAAATGGACATTTTCACTTCAACTAGAATAAAATTTTATGTATAATATTTTTCTTCTTAAAAGAATATTTTTTGAAGAAATGCAAATAGTTTATTTTTATACACATTGGAAATTTCACTTCAAAATAAATTTTCGAATAAATCAAAAAAACTTATGTAGGCAAAAGTATCCTTTGAGAATACTTTACCTCAATTAATCCTTGTTTTAAAATAAGTAATCCTTGTTCCACACCTAGCCATAAATAAAATGCTTTTTCCTCGCACAGGTCAGGTAAAAAATTATTACGTTGTAATAATTTTCTAACAATATCTGTTGCAGTAAAAAGCTTAAAGTGTCTATCAGAATTCTAATAATCCGAGTAAAAGAACAAAACAAAAAACAAAATACATTTGAAACCCTGTTACATTTGTTCGCTGTTAGAATTTACATTGATGTTCATTTTTTTATTTGAATCAGTATTTTTTTACTCAATTTTCTCGAAAGAGTAATTATTTCTTTTTCTTCTTCTGTTCAAGTAAGGTGTGTCCCAACGAAATAAAGCCACCCTAATTTTGTGCCGTAACTGGACACAAAACAAACAAATAAGAACGAAACAAATATATTAAGAAAGTCCATATACAAATACATATTTACAAGGAGTAACTCATTCCCTGCCCCACCTGGGCAGGAGAAAAAGATGAATGCGTAAAAAAAGAGGGGGAAAAGTGTTCCGCCGAAATAAAGCCACTGCCAATATTAGTATTTATTGGAAACTACCGACATTCGAGCTGCTGCAGTTCAACACATTTATGATGTCAGGGAGTTGTCAAATACTTGTTCTGAGCTAGTCGAAGTTTGTGCAGACTTTAGAAGGCTGTATTTTCTATTTCTCCTGCAGTATTGCAATGGGAAAGAAAACCCACCTGACAGATAACAGCTTTTAAGGAAAAAGGTCTTTCACATAGACCAATATCTAAGCAAATTAAATGATCTAAAACCGTAACAGACAATTTTGTAAATAAGAGCAATACATACGGGTATAAAAAAAGAAGGTGTACATGCAGAAAAATGCCTTTCAGACAGGAAAGATAAGTTTTTTGCGTCGTCTTTCACGAGGTGGTATTTCCCTAAAACAGTTGTCAAAAAAGGATAACATCCCTGTGACAAAATCAACCCTGAAACGAATTAAAAAACGTATCGGCATCTTGTGACACAAGAAAAGAAAACAGCCGCCCATGTTGAAAGTTATCCACATGCAAAGGAGAGTTGATTAGGTCAAATATCATCGAACTTGGTAGGACCAATGGCATCGTGTTATAGTCTCAGATGAGAAAAAATTAATTTGGATGGGCCAGACAGCCTTGCTTTCTATTCGTATGACATCAGGAAAGAAGAGAAAATTTTCTCCAAAAGACAGCAAGGTGGAGGCTCATTAATGGTGTGAGGAGGCTTCGGCTATGGAGGTAAACATAACCTGGCTTTTCTCTCAGGCCGCATGAAAGCTACTGATTACCAAGAAATGCGAGAAAATCATTTACTGCCATTTGCAAAGAGAATTTGTGGACTAAGTTGGATTATCCAGTAGGATAAGTCCTCCATTCACGTTCAAAAATCTTCCTGGGAATGTTTTTGGATAATCGGGTGCATGTCATGGAATGGCCTGTCCTTTTTCCCTGATCTCAATCCCCAAGAAAATGTGTGAGGTAGCCTCATTAGTGCTGTATATGCCTATAGCAGACAGTTTCAGTGTGTGGCAAAATTGAAGGTCGTCATCATTGAAGCGTTGGAGAATATTGACGCTACTGTCTTCCAAGGATTAGTAAATGATATGCCATATCGTATATTCCACATCATATATAACCATGGCGAATATATTTTCTATTAACAGTAGTGGCTTTATTTCGGCGGGACACTTTTCCCCCCTCTTTTTTTTACAAATTCGTTTTTTTCCTACCCAGGTAAGGCAGGGAGTGAGTTACTCCTGTGAGTTACAAGTGAGTTACTCCTTGTAAATATGTATTTGTATATATACTTTCTTAATATATTTGTTTCGTTCTTATTGGTTTTTTTCGTGTCCAATTACAGTACACAATCACGGTGGCTTTATTTCGGTGGAACACACCTTATATAAAACTCTAACTACAACAGATGGTGTAATATCTTAACCAGAACATTTATTCTCTATAAATAAAGAGCTCTTAAAAATTTAAAAGGTCAAAATGTTATAGATATATACCATATCACTATTCGTCGGAATAACCAAGTTCTTTCTAAGAAGCGCATTATTCTGTCTATCAATAGCTCTACTTTACCATCTAGAATTAAAGCATCCTACCTAATCTGTCCAGTCCGGCATTACATAAATAACCGTTTCCATTGTTTCAAGTGCCAGCATTATAGCATGGTAAAACTTCTTGTCGTGGATCTGTTACATGTGTCCGCTGTGCCGAAGTTGTTCACGACAATAAAAAATGGGAATATTAAAAACGCTGGGACAATTGTAAACGTGAGATCTCTGCATTTGCACGATCTTGCCCTAGATATTTATTTGATTCAGACTATAAAAATTACTGAAAATGTTTCTTCCTCCGAAATTCAGAAACAAGTCAAATTCAGAACCCCATCTGTTGGAGCTTTTCATATGCTAGTTTGCAAAACCAAGCTTCAAAATATATCAGGCACATGGATACCCAAACTCTATCTTCCTTGTCAACATTATCATCTAGTATTGTTAAGGGAAAATGCCATGATATGCATCGTTATTGTAGGCTATTAAGTATGCCCTAAGTGAAAATCTTACAACCCTCATCACAACCCATCACAATGGAATACTTTCATCCTTCTAAACATATGTATTCTAAATTACAATCATCATCAGAGCCTGTCAAAATGGGTACCGAAACTGCATCTTCCTTGTCAAATTTATCATCTAGTACTGTTAAGAAAAAATGCCATGATATGCATTGTTACTGTAGGCTATTAAATATGCCCTAAAGGAAACTCTTACAACCCTCATCACAACCCATCACAACAGAATACTTTCATCCTTCTAAACATATGTATTCTAAATTACAATCATCATCAGAGCCTGTCAAAATTGGTACTGAAACTGCATCTTCCTTGTCAAAATTATCATCTAGTATTGTTAAGGAAAAATGCCATGATATACACGGTTTTTGTAGGCTATTAACTATGGCCTCTGAAACTCTTACAACCCTCATCACAACCCATCACAATGATATACTTTCATCCTTCTAAATATATGTATTGAAAATTACAATCATCATCAGAACCTGTCAAAATAGATCCATCTAAACAGCAGCGAAAACACTCATCTGTTCCATATGCAAACAAATTGCAAAAATCTGACGTTTCTCCAATACCGAAAAAAAGTCAATATGCACAGAAAGAGAGCGAAAAACTTCATCTCGAATATTTTCAGAGTAGAAACCTATGAAGAAAAAAAAATAACATATCTCATTCCAGCCCTGCATATTCCAAGAAGATGCTCTGCTGTGCCTAAAAAGCTATGCGATCAGACTGTTACAATTATGACTCTGATGCAAATGAAGAAAATACCGTTTCCGAGGAATTTTAGCCTTGGTGATTTTAAATTATTTTCTTTTAATAGTCTGGTTTAAAATAAACATCTTTTTAACATTTTCCAACAAAGTTGAAAAGTGTTTATGACTTCAGTTTGTCTGGCCGTCTGTCTGCACTCTAACTCTCGTAAATATACTCAGATTGCTCTGAAATTCTTGGATGTTATTGATGTTTCCCTAACACGTTTCTTATTTCAAATGAACTTTGTAGCATGTTTAGTTCATTTATAGGGACAGTCAAAAGTATTCCGTTACATTACGGCGAATGCGAAAAAATTGTTTCAAATTATGTTTAATGATGTTACATGCTTTTAAGCGTAATAAAATTGATATGCATTTGTAAAGTGTACTAAAATATGTATTCTGTAAAATATGCAGCGCAAAGAATTGTTATTATCCATTTACAGGGCCACAAAAAAGAATTCCATTACATAAAGATATAGGGGGGGGGGGGGATTGTTTGCAGTGTATTTCAATTATGTTAAACTATTTCATATATAATGAAATTTATATACGTCGCTGAGATTTACTATAATTTATTTCATGTATAATACGAAGTGCATAGCATTTACAGGGACATACAAAGCATTTCAGATACTATATTGTATCCGAAGTACAGTACATTAGCGATGATTACTGGAAATGCATTTTTAATTATGATATGCGCTTTTATGTCTCGCTATATTATGCATACTATATGGTGTATATAAATGTTGTAATTCATATACAGGGCTACATAAAATGATTCGTAAGGGTTACTGGGTATGAGCGCAAATGGCTTAAAGGTAGTTTTTAAATGAGTTACATTTTTACGCTGAACTGCATTAAGTTTACTAAGAAATGTTTGTAGAATAAAGATAAAATGATATACAGTGTCACGCAAAGAATTTGATACATGGCCGTCTGTAAATGATAATTTCTGGAAATGTGATTTCAATAGTTTTAAGAGTGTTTTTGTTTGGATTAAATTTTAGCTAAATAGTAACATGTAATAAAGGTACTAGATAAAGAATAGGGCTGTAACAAAAGTATTCAAGTATGTTTCCAACTATTAGTATAAATTTCTGAAAGAGAAATTTTAACCTGTTATGCAATTTCTTGCTAAATTAAAATTTCCCATTGTTTAGTATACATATCAACTTACAGATCAAATACAGGGCTGTTCAAAAGAATTGAAAAACATATTTGGCTATGGACGATAACTGCTGAAATCAGTTTTTTAAATGTTTTATACGTTTTCCAAAAGGTTTACTTAGTTATCTTATTACTTATTTCATAAATAACGAAATTTTGTTAAAACATTCAGGAAGTGTTGGAAAGTGTTTCATAATCTATGTTTAACGCATGATTTTCTTTCTTGTTTGCTACTATTTGGACTTTTCGTACTTCGTTTTCAGACCAATCATACTTTTTTTAAATTGTATAGATTTTAAATAGGAAAATTTGTGCATTTAAATATGATGTTATGACTCCATTTCACAGTTTTGATTACATTTGTAATCACGTTGTAATCCTTGTTAAGTTTTGTTGTTTATTTCTAGTTTATTTTTAAATGGCAAAGTTTAAATCCAAAAATATTTTGGTGTTATTTTGGTGCAACATATCCTTAAAGAGACCTTGTGTCATTAACTACTATACAACACACCAGTATGAAACCGTGTTCCATGTATCATTAGAAAATACTTCAAAGCCTGAAAATGCACAATTCTCTTTGAGTATGACATAATTTTCACTAGTAAATGCGTTTGGCAAGTAATAATTTATTTAGTTTTGAAGTTTTCTTTCATTTTAAATCTTCATGCGTAAAAACGTTCGACGTTTACCGATACATAAAATGTTTTTTCTCATACACATAACCCAAATAAATTAAGTTTTAATATTTTTTAATAAGATTTATTATAATAAAAGGCTAAACTATTGTTTAAAATTCTAACAACCAGTGCAATAAAAGAAAACAGAAACCAAGATCATGAACATTTGAGGCTGTAGTGCTTTTTAAGCAATTTAAATTTGAAAAACTTAGTGTTATTCTTATTTTCCTTTATTTTTTAGCTCATTTTCCTCGAAAGGGTAAGAAATGTATGCAATAAAATATAAAAAATAATACCCTCACTTCAATTGTCTATTACACAGTTTACCAGTCTGTTGCATAATTTACTACATAGTTGCAAAAGGGAAAATTCCAAACAAATGACTGTCTCAAGATATGTTATTTTGTATATAATATTGACATCATTTGAACACCTTTGACGATTAGGAAACCTTATTTGTATGAAGTATTCGCTTGATACTACCGACGTGCTTGAAGAAATATCATAAATATTAAAACACATTCGTTCAATATTTCTAAAGACTTGATATTGAAAACAAATGGCTGCATATTTGAATTCAGAATGACAGTCTGAAAGCAAAAGTGGGCATCTTCAATTCAAATAGATGGAATAGTATGTATAGTACTTTTCTTTTTTAAATACATCTTTGAAGAATAGAAATAGCTTTTTCCATGTATTTTGCAAGATCGATTTCGAAATAAATTTTGTAATGAATCAAAAAATTTAATCATACAAATGGACCTGTGAAGAATCGCTTATCACAATAAATCTTTTATTTTAAAGAATTTTTAAATAATCAGCTCATAGACCCAAGCATAAAATGCTTTTACTCTTAAACCTTATGCTCTAGTAGGTGGATTCCTTTCCACTTAATTTCAATACCCAAATTTCACAGTGGCACCGGAATTTACGATCAAATTTATTTGAAAAAAGTAGATGCATTCCTTCATGTACATAATAAACCGATTTTTTTTTCAAAATTATAATGCCATTGTGGTGTTCGGATATTAAAATTAAGTGGTATGAAATTCACTCACCAGAGCTTAAAAGAGTTAAACTTTATGCAAAGAAATTGAGTTTTGATAATTTTTTTTACAGTATCAATTATAATAAAAAGTTGAACTGTCCACAACCAGTGTAACAGAAAAAAACAGAAACGCAGATAATTAACGTATTTGGAATACTTTTTGAGCTGTTTAAATTTGAACTGACATTGTTATTCTTATCTTCTTTTTAATCCATATTTTTCAGCTCACTTTTCATGGAAGAGTAAAAAATTTATACGATAAAAAATAAAAATAGTGCATTCGCTTTAGTTTTGAATTATACTGCTTACTAATAGCTGAAAAAGGATTAATAGCAAAGTAAAGAATTTCTTAATGTATGTTATTTTGAAAATACTGAACCTCATTTAAAAACTTTTGATTATTCGAAAACTTTACATAATTTTTTTATTTCCTTGTTACTGCCGACATCTTTGAAGAAAACAGCATAAATGTTAAAGCACAATCGTTTAACATTTCTGTACAGTTTTATTTAAGTATTCATGTTATGTTTCGAAAAAGACCAAGCATTCAAAACAAAATACAGTGTTTGAATTCGGAAAGATATCAAAATGTGAAAGCAAAATGGGTATTTTCAATTCAAAAGTATGTTTAGTATTTTTCTTTTAAAAATACATCTCTGAAAAATAGAAATAGCATTTCATGTGTATTTTGGAAATTTCATTTAAAGATAAATTTTGGAAAGAATAAAAATTTTTATTGCAAATACTCTTTACAAGAAAGAGGTTTATCTAAAGACACTGCTGAAAATCTTTGCCACGGTAAAGCCTTTGATTTAAAGGATCGCAATATCAACGCCTACCCCCACATAAAATGCTTTTGACTCTTGCACGTTTTATAGGTAAAAAAAAATAAGTTGTAACAATTTACTAAAAATATCTGTCTATTTTATAAAGAAAATTCCTTTCCGTGAGTAATGTTGACATTATATCGACGGTACCAGCAATCTAATCAATTAATTTCATCTTTTTTTCAGATTTATTTACTTCTAAACATCGCGTAATTGTAATTTTTATACTGTCGAATATAGAAATATGTGTACTTTAAAATGCAATTCGTTTAAAAACTGTATTTCATTTTATTGATTTTTCTAGTTTTTAAAATAAATTTCAAGCATGATTTTTTTAATCGAATTATATCATGTGCAGATTGATTACGGAAGCTTAACCCGTTTGCACTAAAAACAATATAAATAGTTCAACGTTTGTTTCCAGTTGATATTCCATAACGAAATTAGCAGATCATAAAAATAATAACAATAATGACATAAAAAGAAGTTCGGGTATTATGAAATGGTCGGGCAATATGGAATACTTCAATATCTGGCACATATGGTATTGCAGTCAAGCGTAAATCTGCTATGCGACTTCCTAGCACTCCCATGAGGCACTGTTCTCAGTTCTGTTTGGATACCTGTTGTTAGAGCGACATAGTGAAACAGAATCTTATTCTCAATTTTTGCTGTTTTTTGCAGGCAAATTTTATAAAATTCATATTACAGTAGAGCCTCTTTTATCCGAAACTCTTTTAGCCGAAATCCATTTTTAAAACTTTTTTTTTCTTTCTTTACTATCACATTCCTTGTGTGCAAGCGGTCCTTTCCGAACTACGAATACAGATAAATATTTCGGATCCTGTTTCTTAGAATTCCTTTGAATTTAACTTGAGCTCCCGTAAACTGCGGAGTGAACTAGAACACAGTAACAGGAGGGATAACCGGAATATGTGAATGTGGTCTAGAAGCAATGAAAACGAATAAATTAGCAATTCTGAAGCTTTTGAATGTTTTGAAAAAAGTTTGATGTGGCTGAAGCAGCAGAAAGACTGTGATACGGGTGAACTAATAGTATAAAAAAAAAACAACTTCGTGATAGAGATGCAAAGTAAAGGCAATCGAAACTACGACAAACAAAACTTTGTTTCAAATCCTTGTGATATATGTAAAAGGTACTTAATTTCAAAATTAGAATTCAGGTAATTTATTCTTGTTTCTATTTTGCTATTGCTTTATTTTTACTAAGCACTTGTTATCATAATAAGAAGGACCGCATATATTTGCCCTTAATCTTAAAATTAAAGCATTCACGATTATCCAAAAATTTCGATTTCCAGACAGATGGTCCCAATTACTCCCCCCCAATAGATCCCAATTACTTCGGATAATTGAGGTTCTACTGTAATTATAAAATTCCATTGTCAGTGATGATAACCAAGTTCAGTATAAAGTTGAAGAATTATATTTATTGCTGTGTTAGTCATTTTTTGTCCTATGCTAACTTGTTGGCGAGTGAAGAAGTTATGTTTTTCAAGATAGTGTATCGGATAACATGGAATATCAGCTACGCAACTGTCTCAAGACGACTCTAAAAATTAAAACAATTTTTCAAACAATCTGATGTAATGATGTACTCAGGTTCACTCATTAAATAATTTCGGTTATTCTTTTGAATCGTGGTTTTTATAGCAATTTTTACATTCCTTATGACACTATTCCATATTAAACGACTGGTTGCCATTACAAGAAAAGTGTAACTTTTTTTAAAAGCTAAATATTTATATATAATTTTTTCTTCCACTTTAAATGCATTAAAAGTGTATTAAGAAAAAGTCAAAGTTTGTTATTTGGTAGCTTTTAATGTATCTCAAATTTTTTATGTTGACATACAAAGAAAAATAAAATGGTATTCCATAATACCGGAACTTTCTCTAAATATCTCAAATTTAACAGATATGCAATCTAACTGCGTGCTTAAACACTGAAATAGTCATAATCAAAAAGGTTGCTGTGAGTAAAAAAGTTTTGACGATTTCTTCGGCTTTTAACCTCTGGCATACGAACAGGTTAATAGTATCGCTCTTAGTAAATTTCAAATTTTTTTTGAATATGTCATTGATATTTATCATATAGAAACTCTTTTTGGTGTAATTAGTTAACAATCTAAAACATATTTTAGATGCAAAATCTCTATACCAGAGTTTTCATTAAAAAAAGGGCTTTCATTTATCGCTTACTTGGAAGAAAAGTGACACATCTCGCAAAAATTCATTTTGTGTTTTATTCAACCAATAAGTCTCTCATATGTGCATATTGCTGCAGAAAAATTTTCATAAGAGTAGTTATACGGAAAATCACTTTATTACACTATGTATCCATTTGTGACCTCAGAAGTGGGGAGAATTGTGCGGACATGTAAAATTACTCAATCCTCGAAACCTCGCTCCAAACCTCATCTATATCTTGATTCTTAAGGTTAAATAGCTTTTTAATATAGCTTCTTAAGGTTAAGCTTTTATACACGTTTTTACTTTTGCATGCAGAGCTAATTACTATAATTTTATGTTACAGTAAAAACATGCATATCTCCCTCACCCCCCCATTTGCCTCTCCTGTGAAATTTACTTTTGCCGAGATGTGTCACTTTTCTTGCGGGTGAGGGATATGTTCAGTGACTCGGAATGACCGTGTTGGGTTCAATAGTTATAGCCCAGGAGTCATTCCACACAAAAAGAGCAAAAATTTTAAAAAAGTCGTGGCTGCATAGTAACCGATTTTAATAAAATTTGTTACACAGATTCAATATATACTCAAATAGAGCATTGCAAAATATTTCGACAAAAAAATAAAAGAATTTCGAAGTTCTGGACATTTAAAAAACTTGTGACATAGAATGGCATGTGTACAATCGTTTAAAGTTGCAAGGTTGAAGTTCCGTATCTTGAAAACTATTTAACATAAATTAAATCTTTTTGTAATATTGTAATCTCTGGAAAATTATCTTCATATTTATTTAGTAATAATAATTTGGTAACGTCATGATTAATCCTAAATTTGTTGTAAAAATTGAAAATTTGTCAATTTTGAGAAAATTAAAAACGTTATAAACATTAAAGGAATTCAAAAACATCTGAAAAATTGATGCCTGATGTAGTGTTACATATTAAGATCGAATTGCTAAAGTTTTTAAGTTGCCATGCATTTTCCCTCACCTTTAAAAAAATTTAGAAACTTTAAAAAAAAATGACAAAATCGTAATTTTTCCTCTTTTTGATAGGTAAAAAAAAAATAATGAAGGAAAGGTCAGACAATACAGTTATTGCACAGACATAAAGATCAATAAGTCCATGATATGCTAAAAAAATTTCAAGATTGCCTTTTGATTCCTAACGTCACAAAATTGGGTTAAAAAAGTAATATTTGTTGCATTCCAAGAGCTTTCCTATTGAATCCGCGCGCGTTTTTTTTACAATATTGCACGATTTTAAAGGGGAAAAAATGTAGTGCTGCCATCTATGGATTTAGAGAATAAATATATAATTTTTTGTCCAACGTAATATATATATATTTTTAATGTAGTTTAAAATAAATATATTAATAGCCAAAAATAAACTGAAAGCAAGAATAAAAGCTTCTATATTATAAATATACACTTCTATCTATAATATCAAAAAAATAAAAGATTTAAAAAGCTTTCCTTCACTTTCAAAGAAGTGATAGAAATATTGCATTTTACACCCAACATTTTTTACTATTTATTTTTTTTCTCATTAAGAAATAAAAGGGCAAGAATGAAATTTTCGATATTTAAAACATATACCTTTAGCTATAACGTCATAAAAAATGTAAACTTGTCAGAGCTGTCCTTCTTGCTTAAATGAGCAATAGAAATATTGCATTTTGCCCTCAAAATTTTTAAAAAATAATTTTTTTCTCATAAAAATACAATTACTAACTTACGCCAATCTGTTACTTATTATTCATTCCTAATTATAAATAACATTTAATATAGTCTTTCCATTCCTAAGGCTAATAATCGAAATTGAAATTTTAAGCATTTAGACAAAACCTCGATTTTGCATCCACTTTTAATGTAAATTTTAATACTTAAATAAACAATCCTGAAATCTATTATTTTACATTTACTCATAAATAAATATGATCTACTTATATACCAATTTTCATTAAAATCTATGACATGTCTGCCACAGCTGATTTGCTCATTTTGCATGGAATGACCACCCGGGGAAATATACCAAAAAAAGCCGTTACTTTGCAAAAGGTCCTGCAGATGATTTTTTTTCAGACTTGTATATATGAGGCTAGCATGGAAAAACCGAATTTTTCAACAAAATTTCCTTCGAAAGAATTTTCAGTGGGCAAAAAACAACAAAATTTTGATACTTTTTTGTTTTTTAGGTGCGATCTTAATTATATATATACGTAGCAACTATAGTCGTCGTTCGGCCGTCTGCCTGGCTGTCCGTCAGCCCGTCCGTCTGTCCGTCCGCATATAATAGAGAGAAACTACCAAACCGAATGGTCTGAAATTTTAAATATATAAATGTTGCAAAATTTTGTCAAGTCATTTCAAATGTTATGAAAATCGAATGTATAGTTTTATTACAGGGATCGTCAAAAGTTTTCCGTTACATTACGGCCAATGGGAGAAAAAAAAATTAAGTGCATTTTAATGATGTTACAGCCTTTCGAACAGAATGAAATATATATGCACTTAGGAAGTGCTCTAAAACATACATTCAGAACAATATGCGGTTCAAGAAATGTTTATAAAACTAATTATAGTACGAGCGCACCTCATTTTCCACTTTTGACGTACGATTTCTAACTTGTTTTAATATCTCGAGACCCGTAGTTGTAGCCTATTATTTGTTAAGTACAATTTTAACGGGGACAAAATTCTCTACAACTTTCACAGTTGCAATTTTTTACACACTCAATAGCAAGCGCATTTAAAAAAGAGGATATTTTTTTCAATTTCCTTAAAAATCTTTAAAAATGTACAGTCGTGGAAAAAAAACGTAAACACCCCCTACTAACTCCTCAACAAATTATCGTAGACAAAAGTTACTGGTACCGAACGATTGGAAATAAAGTCTACTTTTAAATGATGTATATAAAATTTTCTTAGGGGGTCATCTACATATTAAAACGAATCCAAACTTCATTTTTTTCAATGGCAATACCCAATTTTAACATTTCAAATCTTCGGTTCAAACTATGCCTAGACTCCAAATTTCAAGTCATTTGAATGATAAGTTTTTGAATTAAAAACATTCAAAATTTAGTGCTTCTAATGTTAAATTATATTTTCATATTTTTATTTATAACTCCTGAAATTATGCTCCTAATGCGCTGCTTTTTTTGGAGCAATAATACTAATATACCCAAACATAAATACGCTGAATTTACAATTTTTATAATTTTATTATCTGAATTATGATTTATGAAATTAATATTCGAAAAAATTATGAATTGCAACCTACAATTTTTTTGACGGATTTAGATTTATTAAGTCCTTCTTTATAAAAATCCAAAATTTCACATTTTCCTACCAAGTAGTTTTCAAATTATGCTTGAAAAACGGCAAAATGATGGTTTAAGGGGCCGTCTATGATAGAAGTGAGTAGATATTTTGAAATTTATTCTGCTGTCCTGTGATCTAACAGGTTTCATTGACTCCTTGAGTGGCGCTTAAGATGCCTTGATCAAAAAAGGGGCTCTCTCGGTTAACAAACGAGTACGGAACTTAATTTGGATACAGCCCTTAAAATACGCTCGTTTTAAAATAATTAATTTCTCATAAACTTACGGTATGAATTGCATAAAAATTTATTTTTAGGCTAATTGAAGGGTGTAGAGTTCATTTATGCTGTCAGAATTGTGTCCTACTATTGAAAAAAACAAAGTTATGGTTTGTTTTAATATGTATATGGCCCCTAAGTAAATTTTATATGCATCATTTAAAAGTATACTTTATTTCCAATCGTTCGGTACCAGTAACTTTCTTCTACGATAATTTGTTAAGGAGTTAGTAGGGGGTGTTTACTTTTTTTTTCCACGACTGTACTTTTGTACGAAAAAACGATCACACTTTTCACGGTCATCTTTCTTCACGTGCAACAAAGAAAACAACATAGTTGCCAACCTCCCGATTTTTTAATACCAATATTTTTATGCAGAAATACTTGTTTTATGCAATCGAACAATTTCTGAAATTAAACAAAGAAAATACTTTTGTAAGAATTTATAGGTATTAAAAAATCAGGAGGTTGGCAATTATGAAATAAAGAACAAGAAATCGACATTTGGAGCCGTATTGTTTTTGTAGCTGTTTAAATTTTCAAAACTTGCATACCTTATTACTCATATGTTCGTTCAAATGCATATTTTCAGACTCAATTTTAACGAAACTGAAAAAAAAAATGAAAGATAAAGCTTTTACTTCATTAGTTAATTACATTTTTACGTCATTGGGGAAAAAAAGAAAAAAAAAGAAAGAAATCTAAGCTGAAGAATTTCTCAAATTATGTTATTTTGAGCCTCATTCTGCTAGACTCCCTTTAGAAGCGTTTAGCAATTCAGAAAGTTTCTCAATATACATTTTCCATCGCTTTATTGCAGACATCTTTGAAGAAAGAGAATAAATATTTCAGCACCATCGTTCAACATTGCTGAACAGTTTTATTTAAGTATTCCTATTATATTTTGAAAAGACTAGGCGTTCAAAAGAAAATGCAATATTTGAGTAAAAAAATAACTGATCTAAGTGTGCAAAAAAATTACATTTATCAATGCAAAGAAAATGGAATACTATTTATAACGGTTTTTTTTTTCTAAAAAAAAATTTTTTTTTTGTGAAGAAATGCAAATTGCTTATTACTAAACATTTTAGAAATTCCATTTCCAAAAAAGTTTCTAAAGATCAATCAAAGAATTTTTTTTTGTGCTAAAAGAATATATTCGTTTTTATTTAATTGATAAACCCTTTGTTTTAAAGAATTTTAAGATTCTCTAACACTGTGAATATGCCTGATGCTTGAAATTATCAAATATCCTGATGTACATTATTCGCTCTGATAATTTATAAGAGCACAAACAATACACTGCATATAAATTAGTATAAAAATACAAGAAAAAATTATCATAAATAAATTCTTTTAAGTATAAATAAAACAAATGAAACTAAGATAAACTCAAACATTTTTAATTATATCTCTATTTTTAGGTTGTTTTCAGTGATCCTATAGCAGATTTAACGAAAAAGAATCATTGATATATATACAGTCGTGGCCATAAGTTTAGGACCACCACTGAAAATTATGATCCAGACAATAAATTGAATACTCACTCGTTAGTAATATTATAAACTCCGTTTATTACATGAATATTACATTTCTACGCATATAAATTAGATTCATTAAACACAAATTTTACAGAAAAATCAATATTTTGTTGGTCTGCCGTTAGCTTTTATTACATCATGCAAACGTTTTGGCATGCTCTCTACCAGACTTCGGCAGTATGGAGTTGGTAATTCTTTCACCCAAACTTCCTTAACTGCTTTTTCCAGTTCCTTAACACTTGTTGGCAGTTTCTCAGAGACCTTGTGCTTTAAGAGAGTCTATAAGTTTTCAATTGGATTCAAATCGGGACTGTTTCCAGGTCAGTCAAGGATTATAATTTTCTTTGTCTTCAAGAACTGAGTAACAATTTTAGAGCGATGACATGGTGCACCATCATGCATAAAAATTGTGCATTTATGAACGGTCATGTGTAATTCTAACTTTTCCTTCAACAAATCCAAGTATTTTTTTCCATTCATAGTGATTCCTGGTGGTAAGAAGAACAATGCAGCCGTTCCGTTCATTTACATTCCAACCCAAATCATGACACTTGGGGAGTGTTTAACAGTCTGTAAAGTGTAAGGTTCATCGAATCGCTTTCCAGGAGGTCTACGGACATAGTACGTGTGTGTAGTGAACTGCTGCATTGTAGATTCGTCCGAAAAAATACCAGGTGCCACTGACGAATTGTCCATTTGGCATGTTTCTTGGCAAAGTCCAAGCGCTTAGCTCTCATGGCCGCTGTTAACCTGGGTTTTTTCGCAGGTTTATGGGATTTTAAATGAAAGTCGTCGAACAAACGTCGACTTATTGTTCTACGATTGACATCCGCACCTTTTGCAAGCAGTGCTGACCGTATTTTGCTTGCGGAACTCATTGGAGGACGAACTGCTACTCTCCTAATGACATGGTGTGGTTTTACGAGGTCGACCACACCTTTTGGCCTCAACATAAGTCCCTGTTTCTTTAATTTTCTTGATCGCATTGTGAACTGCATTCTTACTACGTCTTACTAGTTCACTAATTAGTTGTTCAGAATAACCTTCATTATGAAGAATAACAATTTTTGCAAGCTGAGCTTCAGAAACTGATGATTTTCGACCCATTTTCATAGGTTTTCAAAACTTGTAAAACAAGCAACAATTTCGTCTGCGACGCTTATTACTCAAAGATCAAACAAAAAGAGAATACAGTACTCCACTGCCAGACGGAATGATGTCATCTGACGCAATCGATTTGATTTATGACGTTAGCAGTGGTTTCAATTGTCAAAACACTAGTTTCTGAACGGTGGTCCTAAACTTTTGGCCACGACTGTATATATATACTATGCTTTACTTTTGATGCAAGATTTAGAAATTTACAATGTAAAAAACAAAAACAAATGCTTCTGAATCAACAAAAATATTATATAAACACGAACGAAAATACACAATATCCTCTTTTGAGTTACCCTAGGTTCCGAAAAGTTTACTTTACAAACCACAAAAGCTAATATACCAGGTATCCTAAAATATATTGACTGATTCTAAAATTCAATAACTCGCAAATGGTGACATCTATTTAAAAAAAAAAAAAAATTGTAGGATAGTTATGTAAGATGTCAGGAGTTTTTTTATTGCAATTCTCGATTTTAATTTAAAATAGCAGCGATAGATGGTGCTGCAAGCAACAGGAGCTAAAACTGGAGCTAATTTTTGTCCTCCGTCTTCTCTCTGTTATTGATGCGAAATAAGGAGATTCAATATATGGAGCGGGTCTTTAAAAACAAAATTGCAGTGGCGACTGAGAAAAACACTCCATATACTTAACCTCATTCTTCCACAACAATACTGAAAGAAGACAGAGACCAAAAAATCGGGTCCCGATTTACCATATATTGCTTGCAGTGCCAGCTGTCGTTGCTATTTTAAACTAAAATCGAAAATCGCAGTAAAAAAAACTCCCGACATCTTACATAACCTTCCTGCAAGAATTTTTTTAATAGGTCTCACCATCTGCAAGTTATTGAATTTTAAAAATCAGTCAGTCCATTTTAGGACACCCAGTATTTTCGATAAAGTTTTCGAAAATCAGTATCAGCAAAAGAAATTTTATGTTTATAAATGTTTCTTAAATCTCGAAAATATATTGGATTCTGAGATTTCTCAAGCTAAAGAAGGCTTTTCGGAATCCTTAGTAACTCGGAAGCGGTAATTGTATATTTTCGTTCATGGTTATTTTATTAAATACAGTCGGACCTCTATTTAACGAACCTCTATTTTGCGAATTTCTCTATTTTTCGAACTTTTACTTGAAACCAAGAACATTTTGCAAATTTCTTCGTAAAATAACCTCCAAATAGCGAAGTGTATTCTCTATTTAACGAACTTTTCCTTGGGATCTAAATTTTTTTTCTCCCTATTTCTTAAAATGTTACTGGACATTTCAAACTTATTCTTTCTTTTAACACATTTTATGATGATCAATGACCATGAGCAGGTCTTACCAGGCACCTAACTCACCGAGAGCAATAAAATCGTTGTGATTCTTTGCTTTCCATCCAAGAAGAGCAGACTTTTATTATCTCCTTTTAACCCTCAATGGAGCTGCCCCGTGTCCTTAAACTATAGTTTCCCGTTTTCTAGATTATTGATCATGATTAATCGTGTTGGTAATTTCGGTTCTTGTAGTTCGAAAATATCAAAGCGAAAATGTTTGAGTCTCAAAGAAAAAAAATTTATTTGATGAGGTGGATAAAGGCATGAATAAAAAGAATACTGCTTTAAAATTTGGTATTCCTCCAAACATCTTATCAACCATAATAAAAAATCGTGATTTTAATGTAAAATTATTTTTTTAACTGAAAATACAATGTATTTCCAGACAATGTTTTGTTTCATTCTTATTTCCCTTGCAGATTTCTTTTTGATGGGTAAAATAAGTAAAACAAATAGATATAATTTATAAAAAAAAACTGTGATTAATTACTTTTTTTAAATTACATTTAGTGTTTATGGACTTAAAATGTGTTTTACGTAGTTTAAAGTATTTTAAAAGGTGACTCTCTATTTAACGAATTTTCCATATAACGAACTTTTTTCGGGATTTAGCGACTTTGTTAAATAGAGGTCCGACTGTATGTGTTAAAAGCAGTAAATGTGAAATTACGTTTTATTTCAAATGGCCAAATAATATCATTTCCAAACAATCTAAATTTTAAAATATATTTACACGTACACGAGAGATTTATTTGATATTTCGAGATGACCTTTTTAACTTTTCTTGCCAATTCTAAGACAGAGCAAATAATAATATTTCCTTTCTATCAATAAAAATATTTTTGTGTGAATATTACAAAGAGAAAGAAAAGTTTAATGAAAATTACGTCAAATTTAAAACTTTACGATTAAAATCTCTTACTTAAAACCATTTCCTTACAGCATTGTAAAAAAATACCGGGAAGCAATGACTCTGTTGACTTAGTCCATATTATATTAGCTGATTTTGAAATATTTAAACAATCTTATTTAATCAAATACGAAAACAGCCATTAACAGCAACTGATTCGGCCTTAAAATCTCTCCGTAAAAGGAAAATGAATGGAAACCCGTTTACAGGGCGACCACCACTGGTTTTTTAATTATAATTCAATCTTCCGTAATTCTTTTAAAGCCAATCAAATTAACGGATTTTTAGAGTCTGAACGGGGGTTGGCGAGCATAGCTCGTAGGGGGCAGAGCCCCCAGTTTTTGAAAAATTAGAACCGGCAACATTTTCTATCCTCTAAAGATATTTAGTACTGAGGCAAAAACAGACCAGATATTTTAATAGGAGATGATGATATTTCTGAATTCTATTACTACTTTAATTGAGTGCTATTTGCTATAATTATCGGACCTTGAATAGATATCGGACTATGATTGATAGCCTATATCATTCTCTGATAGAGAATGATATAGGCACGCAATTGTAAGATATAAATAGCATTGTTCCTGTAATAGCTATTTAAATTTTGGAGAATTTTTATTCAATTTATAATTTTTATATCCAAATCCGCCGATAGGCAGAAGTACTTACCCTTTACTTCTATCTAAATTAAATTAGTTTAATACTTTAGAATTTAATTTTTTAATTGTATTTTTGAAAAATAAGAATCGCCGGCGTTTTCTACCTTCTAAAGATATAAAGGTATTTCGGACTGAGGCAAAAATTAACCAGGTCTTTTAATAAGATATTACATTATTTCTGAATTATAGTACTTTAATTGCATGTTATTTGCTATGATAATCTGATCTTGAATAAATACAAGCAAATGATTTTGAGATGCAAATAACATTTTTCCTGTAATAGCTTTTTAAAATTTGGAAAATTTTTATTCCATTTATAATTTTTACATCAAATCCGTCGATAGACAAGAATACTTACCCTCTACTTCTACCTAAATGTATTCTTTCTTAAAGTGGAGGAAAACAGTTACACAAATTAGCCCCCTATATCTTTGCTGACTGGTTATGGCCTTATGTAGAATTGATAATAAAAATTGCAAAAGTGTTCTAAATAAAGTAAGAAATAAGATGTTAAAGAAATAGTCCCCTCAATAATATTTAAAAAGTTACACATTCTAATTTTTTATACAATCCTCCTAAACAGAATTTCTCAGTTATTTTTTTTCCTTTTGCTACAACAAGATTATTATGAAACACTACATACTGATATATCTTTAAAAATGAATGAATTATGCTTAATTGAAAATTGATTGTTGGGAAGGAGGACCATATATCAAAATAAGAAATGTAAATTTGTGAGACATTACAAGAAATGGGAAACATTTGTGATAATACATAAGTACTTGACCCAAAATATCTACACAAGCATTATTATAAAATCTCCCTTATGTGCATTGGAGTTGGAGTAAAAAAAAAAAAATACAATTTTTTTTTCATACTTGTTAAAAAAATTATCAAAAGATGCCATAGTAAATTTATGTATAGCCTCTATTTTCGATGAAGAGACAGAAATTTGAATGGTGCTAAAAAAGCGGTGTAATTCAGCTTCTTTCTACACAGTAATTAAGTTGATTTTAAAGATAGATGTATGCAGTTTTTTGTAATGATCTTGTCGACGCAAAACCAAATTTTTCTATTTCACCAATTTTGTCTTCTAGGGTGTCGTATAAAAAATTTAAAAAGCGTAACTGTTTGGAAATAAATAGGAGAACAATTTGATTAATATAATATTATCTTCTATTTTATTGCACCATAATCAAGCAGTTGGCATTAAAGAAATCCTTAAAGGGGAAACCGCGCAGTAACATACAGATCTGTACACCTTTATTTCATATATTTTTGTTTCAATTTATGTTTAAGTTCCTCTACTTAGTCCTGCGGATAACGTTATGAAATAACTGAATTAAATTCATGTCATACAATTTATTTATTTATCCATATAATCAGTAAGAGACTTTCAAATACCGAATTATTATAACTAGAGTCCCGATTATCCGAGTCCCGCTTAACCAAGTTTCCGCTTTAAACGAGTTATTTTCTTCTAACGGATTGATGGATTCCGTTATTATGGCCATAATATTTTTTTTTTTTCAAAAAATAACCATGGCCTTTTTTCCCCATTCTGACCAGAAAATCATAGTTCTAACTTTTTACGACTGCTATTTCATCTTCACCTAACACTTCATTTATAATGGTAGTAATAGAATATATCAGTCCGTTAGAAGAAAATGATTCATTCCAAATGCATAAATTCGATTTAAAAAAAATATTTAATACTTTAAGCAGAAAAAAAGAGACTACACCTGCAATTTTCGTGACACTAATAGGATTACATAGCTACCAATTTGTACTGTTTTGTTACCTCTAAAATTTAATAAAAACATTTTGCCATATTTAATCGTTGACAACTGTTAGATTTCGGCGATTGAATTGGGCAGAATTTACTGGTAAGTTTTAGTGGTAAGAAAAAATCTTAGAAATTGGTAGCTATGCAATAGCGTAACACTGAAAAAACTTGCAGCACAACTCACATTTAACAAACAAAAAACTAAGAGTTTTTTTCAAATAAACAATTTCATTTCCCGTTTTAATTAAAAGTAACGGAAATGTACATCAAAGAAATGTTACTAGTACCATAAAAATGAATGAATTAAGTAAGAATTTATATTTCATCTCCTAAGTTGGTGACGATTTGTCTAAATCTGGTTTATCCAGGTTTTTTGCTTATCCGAGATATTAACTCGGATGATCGGACTCTACTGTACTTAGAGGTCTGCACGGGCCCGGGGTTGGCCCGAGGCCCGTAGGCCGGGCCGGCGGAATGAAGGCGAATTTTCAAACGGGCCGGACCGGCAGAATTAGGACAATTTTTTCAACGGTCCGGCAAAAAAATTGAACGGGCCTGCAGGGCCGGGACGGGACGGGACGATAAAAAGATTAATCGGGCCTATCGGCCTGATATACGAATTCAAGCGAAGCAGATAAAGTACGAGCCATTTTCAATTAATATTATTTTCTCGAGAAGTATAAATGTGCGTCACGAGCCGATGCAAGTTTAACAACATAAATACAGAAATGTAACATGTCCATCGTAGACATCGCCATCGTACAGTTACAAGATGTCTGAATCCGGGTTTAATTTTTTTCAGCAAACTCGTGCCGGGACAGAACTGGTCTCAATCGATCTCAGGATGTGTAGGACAGGCATTATGTTTTGTAAAAGTATTAATAGTGACAATGAACTTCTGTCAACAGTATCTTTGGAAATATACCTTAAGGTGGTTCTCATATTCACTGCTCAACAATGCGAAACTTTCAGACACATTTTCTAACTTATTTTTAACTATAAAGGCATAAAATTAACAGACCTGACTACTGAAGGCATTTCGAAACGAATTGCTTTCTCCATATTTGATAAATTCCTTACAGAGATAACAGGGATTCTTGTCACGTGACTGTACGTTTTTCTCCTTTCCTGTGCTATCGCTTCCGAAAATTCGATTCAAAACGCCAATTTTGGCAGTATTTTCAGAATAATATATTGCCTTTATCTATGAAAAAACGGCATTTACATAGTTTCTGAATAAGAATACCTGCCAATCTTACGCATTTCCGAAAAGAAATGAATTTATAAATGTGCTGAAATGTAGCTCCTTTGGATTTGAGAAACGCTTTAAAAATGAGAGAAATATTTTCACAAACCTAATTTTTATTATACAGCTTCAAAAGTTATCACGTTTTTAATCCTTTATTCTGAGCTACATTAATCTTTTAATCAATCCTTCTTTGAATTTTAAAATGCCTGTAGAGACGATGACTAAAACACTGTAAGTAATCGTTAATGTTTACTATTGAGTGTTTTTTGTTTTGTGAGCACATAGTAATCTAAAATATACAGAAAAATGTGTCCCATAAATATGTATGTAGTATTCCTTAAAAAAATCAAGCCCCACCAGTGGCTGAGAGGTTCTGCTCTCGAAGCTGGTAGACGGGAGGTGCTGGGTTCGAACCCAATCGCGCCCGTCGGCCTAATCGTTCGGAGTTTTCGTGGTTTTCTTTGAACCGTGGATTTCCATGCGTTAATACGGATTAGGTTCCCTTAGAAAGACCTCCACGGAAGGCACTCCCCCTAGGGCCTATATCCCTCGTGTAGATAATTGGCCGTCAACAATCAACCCAACCCAACCCTTAAAAAAATCTTAATTGTATGTCGAGAAAAAACGGATTTTTTTTTTGTAGAAATTGAGTCGGGCCGGGCCTGTTTTCACTGATTTTTGTACGGGCCGTGCCGGGATCTGTAAAAATGCAAATGCTCGTTTGCATTTTTACGGGCATTTTTCCAGGCCCGGCGCAGCCCTGGAAATTCCGGCCCGTGCAGACCTCTAACTGTACTACTCAGAAACTCCAAAATGTTTGGTGCTGCCATCTATTAGCATCTTTGGAAAGGTTTTCTGTTTAGTAATTTAAGATTGATCCACTTAAAAATGAAATTAATCAATGAAATAGTCATATAAAAAACACAAAAGTGTTCATTAATTTAATGAAGTTATATCTCTTTTCACGTAACGTAACATTGTATCAGTAAAATTAAATATTGTCTTTTTTCTTTTAATGCCCAGTCTTTCTTTTAATATAATATTATTTTCTATTTTATCGCTATGATTGATTCAATTTATTTATAAATACCTCTACTTACTCCTAGGGATAACATTACGGAAAAACTGAATTAAATTCATGTTATACAATTTATTTACTTATTTATATAATTAGCAAGAGATTTTAAAATGCTGAATTATTATACTTAGAAACTCCAAATTGTTTCGTGCTGCCATCTATTAGTTTCTTTGGAAAGGTTTTCTGTATAGTAATTTAAAATTGTTCCATTTAAAAAATGCAAATTAATCAATGGAATAGTCATACGAAAAACACAAAAGAGTTCATTAATTTAATGAAATAAGTTATATCTCTCTTCACGTAACGTAACATTGTATCATCAAAATTGAATGGGATCTTTATTCTTTTAATGTCTAGTTTTTCTTTTGATAGGTATAATTATTAGAAATAATAGTTAGAATTAGTATAGAAAATAATATATTTTCTATTTTATCGGTATTTTTTATTCAATTTATTTTTAAATACCGCTATTTACTCCTACTGATAACGTTATGATATAACCGAATTAAATTCATGTTATACAATTTATTTATCTATATAACTAGTAAGGGATTTTAAAATGCTGAAATATTATACGTAGAAATTCCAAATTGTTGGGTGCTGCCCTCTATTAGTTTCTTTCGAAAGGTTTTCTGTCTAATAATTTAAAATTGGTCCATTTAAAAAATGTAAATTAATCATTATAATAGTCATATAAAAAACACAAAAGTGTTCCTTAGTTTTGTGAAAAAATTATATTTCTTTTCATGTAACGTAACATTGTATCATCAAAAGTAAATGGGGTCTTATTTCTTTTAATGTATAGTTTTTCTTTTGATATATTATTTCCTATTTTATCGCTATTTTTTATTCAATTTATTCTTAAATACCTCTATTTACTCCTACCGATAACGTTATGATACTACCGAATTAAATTCATGTTATACAGTTTATTTATTTACCTGTATAATTAGTAAGAGATTTTAAAATTCTGAATTATTATACTTAGAAACTCCAAATTGTTTGGAGTTTGCTGCCATCTATCCATTTCTTTAGAAAGGTTTTCTGGCTAGTAATTTAAAATGGATCCATTTAAAAAATACAAATTAATCAATATAAGTCATATAAAAACACAACAGAGTTCATTAGTTTAGTGAAAAAGTTATATCTCTTTTCAGGTAACGTAACATTGTATTATCAAAATTAAATGGGGTCTTTGTTCTTTTAATATCTAGTCCTTCTGGTAATAGATTATTATTTTCTATTTTATCGCTATTTTTTATTCATTTTTAAATACCTCTACTCACTTCTACGGATAACGTTATAATATAACTGAATTAAATTCGTCTTATACAATTTATTTATTTATCAATATCATTAGAGAGAGACTTTCAAATGCTGGATAGTACTTAGAAATGCAAAAAAGTTTGGTGGTGCCGTCTGTTAGTTTCTTTGAAAAGATTTTCTCTCTAGAAATTTAAGGGGTCTCAGGACTCTTAAAATTGGAAAAATCGAAAAATAAAGACCATTTTCAACATTTAATATCTTAAAATGTAATCGATATTAAGACGAAATTTTATATTGGGATGAAAGATATAAGTATGTTCTTTCATTTCATGTATTTAAAAAATTACAAGATGCAGAATTAGAATTTAGAGTGGGCTCCAAAATGTCAGACATTTGACGAGCGGAAAATCGGCATAACAGATTATGCGCACGATTACAAAATAAATTTTGCAAGTAGAAGCAAAATTTCGGGTCCTACTTATGCTTCACATTGTAATAATTACTCTGAACCTAAATAAATTTGTATTTAAAGCATTTTTATATTTTTAATACAAAGTTGTATTTAGCTAATGCAAAATTAAGAAATTTTCAACAATATAATCACCTATAAAGAATATATTTCTGAATAATAAGAAGGAAATTTTAGGTTCAGTTTATACAGACAAACATGAAACATATGTTTTGAAATTTTCATGAAAAAAAATTCAGAAGTTTTTGAGATATCGTGCGCGTTATGCCCAAAAACGTCATTTGGAGAAAATTGACTTCAAAGATTCTGAAACGCCGCTTCAGCTATTCAGCGTGTATAATTCTAAAAGCCATAACTTCTGTTCTAATAGGAATTTCAAGGAAACATTTATACCAAAATGTTCAGAAAAGATAGTAGTTTAATATCTAAAAAAAAATTAAAATTTCGAAAATTTTAAAGCTTTAAGAGTCCTGAGACCCCTTAAAGTTGATCCACTTAAAAAATGCAAATTAAGCAATGAAGTAATCATACAGAAAAGACAAAAGTGCTCATCAATTTAATGAAAAAAATTATATATCTTTTCACAACATAGCCCACAAGCATAGCAACGTAACATTGTATCAGAAGAAGATGGTTGGTTGATTTTTGACGGCTGATTATCTTCCCTAGCGATATAGGTCCAAGGGGGGAGTGCCCACCGTGGGGGTCTTTCTAAGGGAACCAAACCCGCATTTACGCATGGAAATCCATGGCTCGAAGAAAACCACGAAAAACTCCGAACGATTAGGCCGACGGGCGCGATTGGGATCGAACCCAGCACCTCCCGTTTACCGGCTTTCGAGAGCAGAACCTCTCAGCCACTGATCAGATTAAGAAAATGGGTACTTTTTTCCTTTTAATATTTTTCTATCATTGAAAAAAGAAAAAAATGCTAGTATTTTGCAATAATGCTGATATTCATTATTTTATAGAGAATTATATATTATTTAATTTTTTCACTGTATTTTAAATTATTTTCACCAATAGTTTTTTTTTTTTTCTTTAATAGTTCGGGGATTATGGTAATTAAATTCATGCTATTTTTCAAATGCTGAACACTTAGAAACTCCAAAATGTTTGGTGCTGCCGTCTATTAGTCTTTTTGAAAAAGTTTTCTGTCTCGTAATTTTAAATTGATCCTCTTAAAAAATGTAAATTAATCAATGACAGTCATCGGAAAAATAATCTCTTTTCACGTAATAACGTAACATTTTATCAGGAAAACTAAATGGAATCTTTTATCTTTTAACATTTTTCAAGCATTGAAAAAAATGCTAGTATTTTGCAATAACGCTGATATTCATTATTTTATACAGAATTACATATTATTTGCGGGGCTCACAATCAGAGATGTAGTGGAAGGTATGCGGGGGTATACACCGTATACCCCCGTCTGGATTTTTTTAAGGAACACCGTATACCCTCTGTTTCTGAAGAAAGCTATAGTATATATACACTAGAGTAGGGATGCACAACCTGTGGCCCGCGGGCCAAAAGTGGCCCGAGATGGGTTAGCGTGTGGCCCGCGGATTTCGTCAATTTATACCTGGAAAAAATTACAATTTTTATCCATAACTCGCAAGAAAAGTTAGTGAATTTCGTCGCAGGAAAAATTGAAAATTTCGTCTGCCATTTAAGAATCGCGAACTTTTTCGATTAGTCGAGGGGAAAATCGCAAATTTGCGACGAAAAAATTCGGGATTTTGTCTATCGGGCACGGAAAAATGGCAAATTTCGTTGGTCGGGCACGAAAAAAATCGCGAATTTTGTCGATCAGGCTCGTAAAAATTACAAATTTCGTTGATCGGGCGCGGAAAAATCGTCAATTTTCTTGATAATACGAGGCAAAATTTAAAATTTTTATTGATCGACTGCAGGAAAATCGTGAGTTTCATCAGTCGCGAGAAAAAACCGCAAATTCTGACAATTTGCCGTGGGAAAAAATTGCAAATTTCTTCAGCCAGTTAAGAATTGCGAATTTTGTCCATCAGGAGAGGAATAACCTTGAATTTCGTTGATCAGCTCCGGAAAAATCGCGTGTTCGTCAGTTTATCGCGAGAAAAGAACGCGAATTTTGTCAATTTGCCGGGAGAAAAAATTGCAAATTTCGTCAGTCAGTTAAGAATCGTGAATTTCCTTGATCGGGTGCAGTAAAATCGCAAATTAGTGAATCGGGCACGGAAAATCGCAAGTTTTGTCGATCAGGTTCCGAAAAATTGCGAATTTCGTTGGTCGGGCACGAAAAAATCGCAAATTTTGTCAATCAAATGTGTAAAAATCGCAAATTTCGTTGATCGGTCACGGAAAAATGAAGTATTTTGTCTATGGTGCGCTGAAAAATTGAAAATTTCGTTGATCGGCAGCAGAAAGTTGGGAGTTTCCTCAGTTTATCAGGAGAAAAAAACGCGAATTTTGTCAATTTGCTGCGAGAAAAAATTGCAAATTTTGATAGATTCAGTTAAGAATTCCGAATTTCGTTTGTCGGGCGCGGAAAAATTGAAAATTCGTTTATCGGGTGCGGAAAAATTGAAAATTTCGTCGATCAGACGCGGAAAAAAAAGCAAATTTTGTCGATCGGGTGCGGAAAAATAGCAAATTTCGTCGATTCGGGAAGGGGAATCGGGAACGGGATTTCGGGAGGGAAATGCTAATATTGTCGATCGGGTGCTAAAAAATAAAAATAGCGTATTTTATCCATCGAGTGCGAAAAAATCTCGAATTTTGTCGATCGGCTTGGGAAAAATTGCGAATTTTGTCGATCAGGCGTGGAAAAATCGCTAATTTTATTGATTAGGCGCGGGAAAATTCAAATTTCTTTGATTGGCTTCTACTCTCATCTTCGTTCATAAAGTTCACATTTTTTTTCCAGCACTAGCCACTTTCATGCCTATGTTTGTTTTTTAGCACTTATAATAAAACAAAATTTACTCCCCTGAATAAGTCATGGAATATTATCATTCCTTGAAAGCAATCCTTGCTATATCTGTATTATATATACAAACGTAAACTGTTAATATATCTTTGCCAACTGAAATGGATATGATGACTGAGTAAGGGAACTTAGAAGGACAAAACTACGCCACCTCCTCCTCTGAAACCATGTTTTTTATCTAATTATAGGCTACAGATTACCTACCCGAAATAGAATTCTCTCCGTATTACTGATGTGGCCCTCGACTACTCAGTCATTTTTGTAAGTGGCCCTTCTCTAAAAAAGGTTGTGCACCCCTACACTAGAGTATACCCTCTTCTTAGAACGTATACCCTCTGTTTTTTTACGACTACACCACTGCTCACAACCATAGTAAACAAAGTCTAATTTGAAAAAAAAAAAGATAGTCCATTTAGAAGATGCATGAATTCTGTTTTATTTACTCCCACAGTAAACAAAGTCTGTTTTCACATACTTTCTCATATATGTCATCTGTTTACAGACTTTGTTTACTGTGGGAGTGAATACACTGCCTTTTAATTTATATATTTCTCGATTAATAATACGTAAGAATTATAAATGTTAATAATACCATAGCTGCCAAGTTTTTCGCTTTTTTCCTACCTCTATTTTTTTAACAGATAAATTTGCCTTATTTTATTCTGTGTTTTCCCATGATTAAATAAGACAAATTTATCTGTTAAAAAAACAGTGGTAGGAAAAAAGCGTAAAACTTGGCAGCTATGGTATTATTAACATTCATAATTCTTATGTATTATTAATCAAGAAATATATAAATTAAAAGGCAGTGTATCCACTCCCACAGTAAACAAAGTCTGTTTTCACATACTTTATCATATATGTCATCTGTTTACAGACTTTGTTTACTGTGGGAGTGGATACACTGCCTTTTAATTTATATATTTCTTGATAAATAATACATAAGAATTATAAATTTTAATAATACCATAGATGCCAAGTTTTTCGCTTTTTTCTTACCACTAATTTTTAACAGATAAATTTGCCTTATTTTATTCTGTGTTTTCCATGATTAAATAAGACAAATTTATCTGTTAAAAAATAGTGGTAGGAAAAAAGCGTAAAACTTGGCAGCTATGGTATTAATCAAGAAATATATAAATTAAAAGGCAGTGTATCCATTCCCACAGTAGATTAAGTCTGTTTATACATACTTTCTCATATACGTCATCTGTTTACAGACTTTGTTTACTGTGGGAGTGGATACACTGCCTTTTAATTTATATATTTCTTGATTAATAATACATAAGAATTATAAATGTTAGTAATACCATAGCTGCCAAGTTTTTTGCTTTTCTCCTACCACTATTTTTTAACAGATAAATTTGTCTTATTTTATTCTGTATTTTCTGTGATTAAATAAGACAAATTTATCTATTAAAAAATAGTGGCAGGAAAAAGCGTAAAACTTGGCAGCTATGCTTATGTATTATTAATCAAGAAATATATAAATTAAAAGGCAGTGTATCCACTCCCACAGTAAACAAAGTCTGTAAACAGATGACATATATGATGAAGTATGTGAGAAAACAGACTTTGTTTACTGTGGGAGAGGATACACTGCCTTTTAATTTATATATTTCTTGATTAATAATACGTACTTTATCACATACTTTATCATATATGTCATCTGTTTACAGGCTTTGTTTACTGTGGGAGTGGATACACTGCCTTTTAATTTATATATTTCTTGATAAATAACACATAAGAATTATAAATTTTAATAATACCATAGATGCCAAGTTTTTCGCTTTTTTCTTACCACTAATTTTTAACAGATAAATTTGCCTTATTTTATTCTGTGTTTTCCATGATTAAATAAGACAAATTTATCTGTTAAAAAATAGTGGTAGGAAAAAAGCATAAAACTTGGCAGCTATGGTATTATTAACATTCATAATTCTTATGTATTATTAATCAAGAAATATATAAATTAAAAGGCAGTGTATCCACTCCCACAGTAAACAAAGTCTGCTTTCACATACTTTATCATATATGTCATCTGTTTACAAACTTTGTTTACTGTGGGAGTGAATACACTGCCTTTTAATTTATATATTTCTCGATTAATAATACGTAAGAATTATAAATGTTAATAATACCATAGCTGCCAAGTTTTTCGCTTTTTTCCTACCACTATTTTTTAACAGATAAATTTGCCTTATTTTATTGTGTTTTTTCATGATTAAATAAGACAAATTTATCTGTTAAAAAAACAGTGGTAGGAAAAAAGCATAAAACTTGGCAGCTATGGTATTATTAACATTCATAATTCTTATGTATTATTATTAATCAAGAAATATATAAATTAAAAGGCAGTGTATCCACTCCCACAGTAAACAAAGTCTGCTTTCACATACTTTATCATATATGTCATCTGTTTACAAACTTTGTTTACTGTGGAAGTGGATACACTGCCTTTTAATTTATATATTTCTTGATTAATAATGCATAAGAATTATAAATGTTAGTAATACCATAGCTGCCACTATTTTTTAACAGATAAATTTGTCTTATTTAATGATGGAAAACACAGAATAAAATAAGGCAATTTCTCTGATCAAAAATAGTGGGAGAAAAAAAAGCGTAAAAGTTGGCAGCTATGCTAATATGATCTTTATATTAATATACATAAACACACTTTAATTAATACATTAAACGCATCCCTAAAACTCCACATTGAAATAAAATTAGATATTTCATTTTCCTGAACTTTTAAATGTATACATGCTATGTTTCAAAACATTAGTGTTGATTTTAGAAATGTAAAGTAAAAACTTAGAATAGCTACTAAATTTCAATCTGGAATTTAATCTTAACATATTTTCGTAGGTATGTGAATCTCGACCATAATACCTGTCGCCCCAGTTTCACATCCTGGCTTCAAGTATTAAACACTTTTTTTTTTCATCCATATAATGTTCAATTCTTACTTGTATTTTGCATTAATAGATGGCGCCATTAACGAATCGCTTTTTTTAAAAATATTTTTACGAATGATTTAATTTTTAGCAGAGCTTCCAATATGTTTCAACTTAAATAAAAGTGGAAAAAGGCGGTTATGTATTTTTTAAAGAACCAGAAACGCTATTTTTATTTTTTGAAGGAGGACTAAGAGGACATTTGTCAAACAAAAGTAAACCAATATTTTTTCAACACACAGGCCATTATTTAGTCATTCCAGAAAATGTTTTAGTTGGTCATCTTTATAAAGATTCCATTAAACAACCTGCATAGTTTATTTTATACACTGTTAAAGGTTCTACTGAAAGATAAACATGTAATATTTAGCATTAATTTTTTTTTAATTTCCCTTGATAAAACCTGAACTGAAACACATTTAATTCACATTGATTCTTTGTAGTTAAGAGTTGAGAACAGCAAAATGTTTGATTTTTGGTAAAGTATAGAAAAACTCATTAAACTATTAGACAAAAAAACTAGATAAATTTAATCATTATTTATTTCTCAAAATATATTTTGTCATAAATGATCAAGGTGATCAAATGATGAATAATTTTTTGCAGAGTTAGTAAAGGGTGTTTACTTTTTTTTTTTTTTTTTTTTCCACGACTGTGCAGTCGTGGGGAAAAAGTAAACACCCCCTACAAACTCTGCAACAAATTTTTGTAGAAGAGAGTTACTGGCACCAAACGACTGGAAATAAAGTCTACTTTTAAATGATGCTTATAAAATTTGCCTAGAGGGCCGTCTACATATCAAAACGAATCTAAGCTTTTTTTTTTTCAATAACAATACCCAAGTTTAACATCATATATGAATTCTACATCCTTCAATTAGCCTAAAAACAAATTTTCATGAAATTCGTACGATTAAACTAATTTTGATACACTAGACAGACTTGACTACAACATTAAAACAGAGAAATTGAATTAAATATATATATATATAAACATTTAACTAAAAACAAAAATATATACAAAATATGTACAATTTCGTATGATTAGTTTCCAAGAAATTAATTATTTTAAAATTGTACGTTGCTATTCATATTTTTTTCAAATATTAATTTCATAATTCATGTTATAAAATTTTGAAAATTGCGAATTCTATATATTTAGGTTTGGGTTTTTTGGTATTATAACCACACAAAAAAAGTGTACTACTACACTTAATGATATTCCTTCTTCCCGAAATATTTGTGCACGCATTGTTTTCACAACAGAATTCATCTTGCAGACGAATGCTTAGCAGTAACATTTGCATTAGAGAATCTGACTTTGTTTTTTTCCTGAGCTACTGTGACATGTCAAAGCATCTTCTCTAAGAAAATTTTTCGGGTAGATCTCAGGCTACCCGGGAACTATTAAAAGAACTAAGTGGTGAAGAAAATTCTTTTTTCTGGTATGAATAAGAAGATTTTATTGAAGTTGAAAATGATGGAATCACAGATAGTGATAGAGATGAAAATTATTATTAACTTTTGAGAATAAAGATGAAGAAAAAATAATGCTTGAAAAAAAATCTCGGGAGCATGAAAATATGAAATCAAATTTTGAAGCTAAAAATGAAAACCACAGTGCATAAAATTAAAGGGATGGGTTGAAATATTCCGAAATGTTTCAAGTCATGTGACAAGTCTATGAGTATTATATTACACACCAAATAAGTGTGTTATTCTTCTGTCTACTTTATGCGAAAATGCAAACATTAATCAAGAAAGTAGAAAACCAGAAATGACAGAATTTTATAATTCTACAAAAGAAGCCATAGACACATTGGATCAGATGTGTAATAATAAGTCATGTAAGAGGAAAACACGCCGATAGCCTATTTGTGTGTTTTATGGTACGATACATATCTGTTTAGTGAATGCACATGTTATATAAGTGCATAACATGGCTCAAAAATCCAAAAAAGCATTATACAGAAAAAAGTTCCCGATAAAGCTGAGTGAAGATTTTCTTGTCCATAGATGAAGAAGCGTCATCCTGATCAACAAGGACGATTATAAGTGAACTTTTAAAATTGGATATGAACATTCAACAACCCGGACACATTCTTAATTTTTAAAAAGGAAAATCTGTTCATTTCGCCCATATAATTTGAGCAGAATGACGTGCAACTTCTGTCTAATGTGTTCCTAAACAATACGTGGTGAAAGTCACGCGAATATGTGTAAAGGTTGCTTTGGAAATAAATTAATCATGCTTACTTAAAGATCCAGCGTGATAAAGTCATCTGCAGGTAACATACTCTTATTCTAAGCTTTTAAAATTGATTTTAACCACGCCTACCCACATTTCGTCTGGTAGACGAATGATTATCATACCCGTATGTTTTTTAAAGGGTAGCATTCTAGGGTTAAACATGCAAGTAATGAAACTTCCCCTTTTCTTAATGTTAATGGCATTTTTTCACTTTTTTCAGAATACTTTTCATCACTTTTGGTTGTTTTTGCACCTTCATATTTTTATGAATAGTAGTTACTTATCAAATTTTTCATGTTTCTTGTTAAGCTCACATGAGATTTTATTTTTATATTATTAATATAGAAATGATAAAATTAAATAAAATCTGAAGTTATTTAAATAAAAAATATAATTTAGTGAAAATTGTAGCAACTTTATCATATTCTTAAAAAAAAAATCGAATTGTAAAATATCCACCCAATATTACACTATGGGGTGAAATTGGTATTTTGCCATATTTTTTCCCCTCTAAAATTGTATGTCATTGTATTTATGGTGAGAACACTGAATTAAATGCAACAGAATAGGGTGTTAGAACTTAGCTCTATTATCAAGTCCAGTGTATATATATAACACATGCAACTAAAATTTTAAAGTAAATTTTGGGGCATAAAAAAATAAAAACAACAAGGCACATACAGACAAATACAATATGCTAAGAAATAAAAACTTAGAAAACTGTTTATTTCAACAAACATGGTTTGAGAATGAATATTCATCAAAATTATGTCTACTTCTAATACTTGGGTAACATTTCTAATACTCTAATACATCTGTGACAGGATGATATAGTGAAAAATGTTTGTTAATCACCAAGTGTGCTTATTATTATCAATTGCAAATCAAGTTCAAAACAATAATTTAATATGCATTTATTAAATACATAACCAAATTAAATGATTAATATGAAAGCAATGTGAAACAATAATTTAGCATAAATATATACATAATACATAGCATCAGACTGATGGCTGTTACTTTTAAAAGATATTTATGCTGGCAGATTTGTCTCTGGTGGAAATACCATATAGCCAGAATGAACATATAACTAGTATACAATTACAAAAAAAGCAAAAAAAAAAAAAGTTTTTTTTTTTTTTTTTTTTTTTTTTTTGTCAGAGATTTTTTAATATATAATATTACATAAAAGACAGAAATAAATCAGCCCACTCATAATATACCTTTTCGAAACAACTTGCGAATACGCCCGGAGTCCGCCATCTTGTTTCTTTGTTGATCATCACCGATTTTAAATTTCTTTATTTGGATTTATTTATTTATTTTTGTTGTTATTTATTTTTGTTGTTATTTATTTTTGTTGTTATTTATTTTTGTTGTTGTTTATGTCTGTTGTTGTTTATGTTGTTAAATTAAGCATAAAGTGATTATAAATGACCAACAAAGAAACAAGATGGCGGACTCCGGGCGTATTCGCAAATTGTTCCACATTTTCTTTTAAAATACAGTGGATCCCAGATGTAATGCTTCCCACAAATAACACTTTTCCATTTTTAACGTCATTTCACAAGGATCCCACCAATTTCCTATTCCAACAATGTAAAAAAAAATGCTTTTAAAATCTCATTCTGATGCCTTTCCTGCATTTAACGTTGCTAAATGAAAATTAACACTTTTTTGTACAATAACTCATCATTTTCGACGAATTTGGAGCTTTTTCAATCTACATCTCTGTTTTCCTTCCAATCGCTATTTCCTGAATTCAACAAAATAAAATAAAATAAAATATTATTTCTTTCATTTTGGAAGGCTCAGAAACCTGCAGTTTGCTTACTGCAATCAAATTTACTTCTACATAAAAACTAAAAGGAGAAATAATCTTTTTTTTTCCCTACTCTACATGATACGTGATCACAGCACCTGATAGACGAAGCAAGACAGGCCGGCAAAAGGGATTGTGAAATAATCCACGAGTGAGGGGCCAAGGGAGCAGGAGTGTTAAGTTTGCAATAGAAGCTGAACTGAAAGACAACATTAAAAATCTTTATTCATTTTCATTCAGCGAGAAATGACTGCAAAACAGATTCGATTCTCTATTGCCGATAAGGCCAGCCTTATCGAAGCATTTTTCAGGATCTAAAGCAGAATTTGCAAAATCCCTTGGACTTGTAACAACTACACTTAAAACAATTTTAAGACAGCAAGATGACATTGAAACAAAATCAGATACATTAGCAAATGCTTCAAAAAGATTAAAACATTAAAAGCTTCTTCATATGTTAAATTAGAGAAATCACTGAATTGAATGGTTCCAACAAGTGCACTCTGCAAATATTCCTATTAATGGAACGATATTAAGAGAAAGCTATTGAAAATTCTCTTAGATTAGACATAACAGGAATTTCCGCATCAAACAAGTGGATCAACAGATTTAAAAAAAGACACAACTTGGCATTACAGATCAGTGTGTGATGAATCCGCAAGAGTCGATCAAGCCATGGTTGATGACTAGAAAAGGGATGCAGGTATACTTGTTACCTATCCCGTCAACCAAATTACTGTTGCCAAATTGTAAGATTAAATGCCAATAATGGTTGATTGTAAATTTCACATATTCACTTGACAACACGTTTATGTCATCAAGTTATTTTTATTTCGACATTTTATTTGTATTTTTATCAATATTATACTATAATTTATTTGTTCTTTTGTTACTTAAAATACAAATTATGTCAATTTGTATAATTTGATGAGCGGTTTGGCAATTTATATAACTTGGCGAAATTGATCGACGGGATAACTAACAAGTACCGGGATGCACGTTGAAAATTATATGCCACAGAATATTTTTAATGCTGATGAGACAGGTTTATTTTTCCATCTTCTTCGAGATATGAAATACACAATAAAAAGAGAATCATGTAATGGAGGAAAGATGTCAAAAGAACATCTACCGTAATTTCTTGCGTATACGCCATGGCTTAGTTAAGTCTTTTTCATGCCGAAAATTTTATTTAAAAAACGAAGTCCAATAAATGATAAGCAAAAGCAAATCACATTTTATTTAAAACAAATTCTGGTAGGAAATTGAATTATCTGAGCTGCGGCGTATACGCGGGAAATTACGATAACTCTTTTACTGTGCTGTAATGTTGATGGTAGCGAAAAACTAACTCCGCTTGTTATTGGCAATGCTAAAAAACCTCGTCGTTTTGAAAACATTAAAACTTTTCCCACAAGTTACAAAGCTAATAGAAAATCCTGGATGGCAGAAGTTATTTTTCAATATTACTTGCAGCAACTGAATAAGAAAATGCAATCTGAGAACCATAAAATAATCTTGTTTGTAGATCAATGCACATCTCACAAGAATGTAACATTGAAAAATGTACACCTCGAATTTTTTCTTCCAAATTGTACCAGCCATGTGACTTGCAGACAACTTGTGAGAACATTACAAGAGACCGCATCTCCCACAGCTTCAAGAAAGGTGGATTTCCAACCCCGGTCCCATCTGCTTTTGATCACATACGGAATAACGATTCTACTGAGGTTGATTCAGCAATACTTGATAAGGATTTCATCGAATACACAGAATGTGACACTGAAGTAATGACTTACAAAACGAAAGCATTGTCAATTGCCAAATTGATGGAACTGTCTTCAGATGAAAGCATTGTTGAAAAAGACTGTCCAGTTGTTGAATCAATGCCATCTTTCAATGAAGCCCAAGCTATTTTGCAAAAACTGAGACTTTTTTTCAGAGACATGAAACTCAAGAAAAAGAATTGGATGCAGTTTTAATGCTTGAGACTTCCTTGTGCGTTTGCAATCTAAAACAAACATTCAAATCAATACCTCAAAAAAATTTTTAAGGCAAAATAATGTACGATCTGACTTCTTATTAAAGCAACAAAATGTGTTAGTTGCATATAAATGCTTTATTTTCTATTTATGTTTTATTTAATTAATTTAAACTTAATTTTACCATTTTGGCAATGTTTTTTAAATAACATACATAGTGTTTTTTGTATAACCCCGATTTAATGTTTTCCCACTTTTAATGACATTTTTTAGCAGCCCTGTGAGCTGTGAACGTCGTTAAATCCACTGTATATTACAAATAAACACTAGTTTATTACAATATTAGCATGTAAGTACATCATTAAAAAATAAATATGTCTTATTTTCTTTCACAACAAATAAAAAATTATAATTTACATCCACACTATCGATTCTGGGATGTTCTGAATTTGACAGTAAAGATTTCTATTTAATTTATAAAATGAGGATTTCAGATAAACTATTTCCATATTAAGTTAAAAATAAAAACATCAAATGTCCAAATAATATAAAATGTAAATAATATAAATAATAAATTAAACTGGACGGATTATAAGTGATTTGAAGGCATTCAGATTGCTTTAATAAGAAGCTTCTACCAAGTTTATATTTAATATTCAAATAACTCATAATTTTATTTATCACTTATATTTTTTAATTTGACTTACTTAACGCTTGAACTCTCGCTCTAGGTCCACACAGACCAAACTTCAGTTGTTTATTGACCATTTACACTTTAACTACATTGTATTGTAACACAACAAATACATATTGATACATTTAAAATCTGTTGTTAAAATTATTTCAAAATGTTACAAAGAAAAACAAAACAAATCTAACTGATTTAATGCTAATCTATAACAATAGAATAATTTTTATTGCTCAAAAGGTTTAGGGTTAACTTTTAAAAATAAAGACAATGACACATTAAGTGCACCAACCAGGGGAAAAACAGCAGCAAACTCCAAAATAATAGCATAAGTAATACCATGCCACATTTACCCTCTTCCCAAAGGCTCTTCAAAATTGCAACTGAATCATTACATAAGTTTTTAAACTATCAGACAAAATACATTTTCATGCTCCAAAGGTAATTTTTTTGTGCTGTAAACTCTGATGTTATAATTTTTATTGTTTAAAGCTAAGACTTTTTTAATTGGTCATTTGTTTTGTACATGTTTTTAGCTACTATAACATGTATAATAGTATTAATCTATTACCAAATGGCTGCATTTTAGGGTTATGTAGTAAATATGCAACTAACTAGGGATACTTGACCCGTCACCTAGGGATACTGGACCAAGATTAGGATTAGTACTATTGAAATGCATTTAGCATGTTTTACTTATAAATAAAAAATATTATAATATTATAAATGTTATAAGTAAATAATATAAAGATTATAAATAAACGACTGGATTCTTGTCAAATATTGTGGGAAACGGAATATAAGATTTGTTGGAAAGGTTCTTAAATTAATTTTGGCGGACTTACTATTCAGTTTGCAAGACAAATGGATGGTACGCAATTTAAATGGCCTGAAATGAATGATATATCATAAGTTGATCCTGACCAAATCGAAGCTATTCTTCATCCACCTGAGTTTTTTATACAAATGATAGAATTGTAAGTTTTATGTTTTAATATGACTTTACATTTGGAGTTGAATAAATTGTTATTTTCTCATTCTGGAACTTGTTTAGGCACATTATGAACTTTCAGACTGCTAATATTTTGAATTTTCAACAATAAAATTTAAAATTGGATACATTAATGTTAGGCCTATGTAATAAAAATTAAAAGTTTTAATTTTGTTTGACAAAAATAAAAAATTATTAACCTTAATGCTAATTTTGTTCTTATGTACATGTGTTTTGTTTATAATTTTAAATCATACTCCCAAATCTATGACTTGGATCAAGTATCCCTAATGGGTGGGTCAAGTATCCCTATACATTGGGATACTTAACCCAAATTGAAAGTTTTGAATATTCATATTTTACTACCTTTATACTTAATACTTCCGAATAATAATAATAAATATTGTGCAATATTTCGTTAAGTATATATATAGACTGCATTTACATACCCATAAGTAATGTAAGTAACAATCCAAAACTAACAATTGGGTCAAGTATCCCTAGTTTCCCCGATTTGTGTAATTTATTCTGTTTTCTTTCATAATTTATTTTTTTATGAATTGCATATTACTTTTATACTATTACTAAACATTGTATTAAAGAATATCACCAAAAATTAAATATCTAGGGCTTAAATTTTGTTGCGACATAGAGTATACTGTCTGTCTTTCTTTGCTTTTATGAACCATCCATGTTTTTAAAGGCCAAATGACAAAACTGGAAAATTTTACTAGCAGCCTGTAGTAGTAATTTCACTAGTGGACACTTCTTAATTTTAGAGTGCTAAATAATGATTTTTGGGAAGAGTTCCATATCCTGTTCTGGTTTCTATGGCAATGTTTTGATGGGATTGTTGCGATCTCCAGCATTTGCGGTTGCTTTTTTTTTATTACTTGAATGCTACTGGTGGATAAGTGAAAATATTGAATACTTTTCCTATGATTAATTTTTCTTAATTTATAATTTTCCGGGGGGGTTTAAAATGATATTTTTCTGCAGATGAAATATTATGTAAATGTATGTATGATGCCTTTTTATATGTTTTAAGATGTATATAAAATTAACATTTATAATACAGGGTCTGTTCTGAAATTAGTAGGGCTATTTTTTTCCTGAGCGAACGGGCAGACGAGAGGTGGTCTGTGCACGCACGATCGGTGGAGGGGGATATTGGGAATGCTGAGAAAAATCAGCAGTCGGATCTCATCTGTTGAAGAGAGCAGGTCGCTTGTACTGTGAACCCCTGTCGAAACGCCTCGTCAAGAGAATCATGGAGCGTTTTCTGGAGCAACGATACGCAAATTTTGTGTAAAGCTTGGTAAAACGGGCAAAGAGACTCACACCATGATTAAGGAAGCCTATGGTGATGCTGCCATGGGTAGATTGGATGTTTTTGAGTGGCACAAGCTGTTCCGAGAAGATAGGGAAAGAGTGGAAGACAACGACACTCTGCACGTCCTTTGACCAGCAAGACCAAAGAAAATGTGTCACAACTAGAGATGGGAATGCTCGGAAAAAACCCGGAAAAGTTGGGGAAAAAAACGTTTTTTTTCGTTTTTTTTCCAAAGGGCTATTTTTTAATTTTTCCAAATTGGAAAAATTGAAATTTCATTTATAAAATAATGTAGTCAAAATTTTATAATTGTTACATTCTGATACTTTTATTTATATTTTTTTCATGTTTAGTGTCCCTCATGAAAACCTTAACATGGAAAATCTTATCTGTAAGCAGGGATCTCTTTAGAAAGAACTTGAGTCTCTTAAAGGATCCTTCACAGTTTTTTCTCCTTAAAACATATGACCTTTAACAAAATTCTTTCACTTAAAAATAGACATTTCAGAATTTTTTTACAATCTCCAAATTAAATCCTTCACAAACGCAATGACTTTAGAATTAAAAAAACCTGTTGTATAATAGCTGCAATAACCAAGGAATCTATTATCTAGCTGTTTATATGTACAAAGGACAATAATGTCTAGATAAGAACTTAAATATGTAATTTCTAATTTACAAAATTCCGATTACATTTTTTACAAGTTCATAAGTTCTTATAAAAGTTTGCAATTTCGTAAAAAACATGATCATGTGAAAAAAAATCTAAGCAAATCCTTGATAAAATAATTAAATGGAACTTTTCAGGTTAAAAATGGAAATTCATGTGCAGAAGTATTTCAATATTATACCAATAAATGAAAATGGTAAGATGGAAAATTTAATGTAAAATTTGAAACATGCATTTAATTTGATTCGCATGGCTGTGATTTTTCACTACTGTTAGAAAAATTTCTTTTGATAATAACATGCAGTTGAAATGATGTATAATTTTTTTCTTTTCTTGAAATATAGATTCTTCGAGTTGTCTAAATGTATTTTCAAAAAACATAAATCCATACAGACTTTGCAAAGAAAATGCAAGCAAATCTCTGTGAAAAATCTATTTGAAAAGAATTTTTAAACATATGGAAAAATCCACCCGTTTTAAAAGTTTCATTAAAAAAAAAATACCACTTTCAATATTAAGGATCTAAATCTTACTAAAACACAGTTTGGGTTAAGTCTGGAAAGCTGTACCAAAACTACATATACAGGAAATGAAAATTATAACTGTAAGGGGGGGGGGGAGGAGGGGGAAGTAATACTGTAAAATAATACCAATTTTTAAACAACGGAAGATTTGAAAAGGATAATAGTATTTATAATAATACCAGAACTACTATAATTTGTTTTTTTTACACTGGCATCCTTTATGAATACTATGTAGATGAGATGTTACAGTTTAAAACTGCTTTAAAACTACAGTGATATTGGTTGAAACTAAAGATTTTTTTGTTTATTTTTTAAATTAGTTCTGCTGATATAATTAAACGAAGTGCTACTGAAAAATCATTTCAACAGACACATGATATATTATACAAACAATGGTGTTAAATTAAGCAAGAAAAGCTACTCTCAGAATTCTGAGACTGAAAGGATAAATTTTTAAAAGCTGGCTTTTTCTCTCTCTCTCTTTATTTTAATAACATATTCACATATAAAGGGAAAATATTTTTTTTAGTGTGCAAAAATATTGAAAAAGTTTATTATTGTATACTTTTTAAAAATATATAACTTATTTTTGAGAAACATTTATAGGAAATCAATTTTTCCTGAAAAAAACTGGAAAAAAAATGGTTTTTTCCGCCACTTCAACTTTTCCGGAAAATTTACATCTCTAGTCACAAGTGAAAAATTTACTGAACAGTGATCGCAGGATGAGTATCAGAATGATTGCTGATGAATTGAGCATTCCTTAAACCCATGTTTTTGAGATCAGCTGCACCATGACAACGCGCCGAACCACACAGCGTTTCACGTAGTGGAGTATCTTGCCCAGCACAATGTGGCAGCACTGCCTCATCCCTCCTACAGCCCTGACTTGGCCCCACCAGACTTTTTTCTATTCCCGGGAATAAAACCGACGCTCAAGGGGAAGCATCATGGCTCGTTAGAGGCAGTTCAACAGACCGAGATGAGGGAGCTAAACAGCATTCCGGTCCAGGCGTTCCTGGAGGCCTACGAAAACTGTAAAACTCGTTGGCAGCAGTACGCAGATGCAGAACAGTGCTACTTTGAAAAATTCTAATTGTCTGTACTATTCTCATGAATAAATTTCTTTAAAAAAAATGAGTCCTACTACTTTTAGAACAGACCCCCTGTATAATGTTATGTTTTTTCACATAGTATAATAAAATATGAAACGTATAAAATTATAAAGATATATATATATAAGTAGGTACATAGTATTTATTTATATGTATATATAATATGTATTCATATATGTATACTATCTATATATAATATACAAAAACTAAAAAAATATATATAACATTTATAATTTTCAAATATATATAGGGGAAAGCGGGGTACAGTAGAAATAAGTGCACAGTGGACCACCCCTTATATTTTACTTATTTTTAAAGCTTTTCTTTTAGGCTAATTGATAACAGCACTGTATTGATTACTTATAGCCTTCAGAGCACATTGTTAGCTCAGAATGAACAATGAACCCTTTTATCCTGACTGGTTGTTTTGAGCTCCTAAAAGTAAAATTTTTAATCATCATACTTTTCTTTATTGAGTAATTAAAGGTTATGGATAAATAAGATAAAACAACTTTTTTGAAATAGGTAAGACACTGGTCTTTATTTAATTTAAAACTTTATATGCCTAAAAGAAAACTTTAAATAATATTTTTATAAGTATGCATTGAACTTCAACATGGAGCACAGTGGACCGCCCACTGCTGGGATACAGTGGTCCGCAATGAATACTGCTTCTGTAATGAAGAATTTTCAAAATATTTAATAATTGCCTATTCTCTATAAAGAAATATTGTTTTAAAATAGTTATTTAACTATTAAATAAAATAAACAAAAAAAAAAAGGCAATTTATTTAATCTTACAATGCATAGAGTAGTCATTTGGCACACTTTAAATTTTATGTTACATGTTGTTCAGATTATAATATAGCCATCTGACACTTTAGTTTTCTAAATTATGGATAACACTTCACGTGTGATTTTTAAAATGAGTTTTCTTGTTCAATATAGCAGTTTTGTTTTTGTTTGTTTGTTTTTTGTTTTGTTTTTTTTGGGGGGGGGGGGGAGAAATGAAAATCATGCATTGTAGAATTAACATAGTAAGAAATATTTTGTTTCGTATTTACTGCCTTTGAAAAATATAACTGTAGCCTAATAAGTAATAGATGACCTCACTGGATTGGTTATTTATAGCTTCAGAGCACATGGTTAGCTCATAATGAACTACACTGACGGAAAAAAAAAAATCCCAACACCAAGAAAGACTTGTGTTAGATAAACGAAATTTGGTAGGCGTGTTTATACATCTGAAAGATGACATCGATTGAAATTTCGCGCTTCGCACATAAGTGTAGCGCTAGTAGCGCCTAAAGGTCAAAATTAGCACTGGCCACCGGCCACAGGGCCAGTAAATGAGAAAAAGTGGCCAGTCAAAAATTGTCTATCAGTGGCCACCTTCCGGCCACTTTTTTACAAGGAGAGAATAAAATTTTCTTGCATTTCATCAAGGATTCTGCTTTTTTTTGGTTCCAATATATTTACATTAACATATTTATTTGGGCTATTCAGTTTTAGATGAATACTTATAGAAATTTTACTGTTTAGTATTTTTAAATAAAAAAGTGGCCACTAGTTTTAAAAAAGTGGCCACTTAAAAAACTAGTTCTACCGGCCAGTGGTCGCTAATGAAATTTCCCAGTTTTGACCTATCTAGCGCCACTCAGAACTTGCAGATCAGGTTTACTTTAAATGTGTGCTGTAAAGTTCGTGGGTGTTATTTAGCTTCGAAATGTGACGGATTGAGTTGATGTTAGCCAAGAATGTCTTTAACAAGACAAAGAAGCCACTGTCAACAGCTCACCGAGTTGGAACGAGGTCGCATATTCAGGCTACGAGAAGGTGAATTTTCTTTCCGCGATATTGCAGAAAGAGTTGGCTGGAATGTATCCACTGTGCATGATTGTTGGAAGCAGTGGTCAAGGGGTGGTACTGCCTCAAGAAGACCAGGTTCCAGACGGCCACGTGGCACTCCTGAGAGGGAAGATCGCCGTATTCGGCGTACACCTATGGTGCATCGTACTGCGTCTGCGGCAGAAATTCGAGCTGCAGTTGGTACCACAGTGACACAACGAACTGTTGGAAATCGGTTACAAACCTGAGCTGCAAGTTCTGAGTGGCGCTACTAGTGCCACACTTATGCGCGAAATTTCAATCGATGTCATCTTTCAGATGTATAAACACGCCTACCAAATTTCGTTTATCTAACACAAGTCTTTCTTGGTGTTGGGTTTTTTTTTTTCCGTCAGTGTATTTTATCCTGACTATTTTGAGCTTCTAATAAATTTTTCATTATCATATTTGTCTTAATGTTTGCTGATTTTTTTGTACTTAATTAATAACTTATTTGCAATCACTCCTGTATCTTATATTGTTATTTTCTAAATATAATAATTTTTTTGATAATTCTTCATTTTTATGTTTTTTGTTTCAAAATGCTACTTACAAATTTATATTATTATATTATTTTGGAGGTATAGGGGAAATAAAAAAGAATTAGATTAATTAAAAATAGATTTATATTGTATTTCAGACAATAACTAATAGTGGACCACTGTGCCCCAGTGGGTGGACATGTGTATCCCGCTTTCCGGGGCACACTGGTCCATTTTACGGGTGTATATATATATATATATATATATTTTTTTTTTTTAAACGTATTGGGAACTATGTTCTGCAAAAATTATGAGGCATGTAGAAAGGTTTAAAGAATATTCAAAAATATTTTTAGGTAGATTGGTCTCTTTGTTAAAGAGAAAAAAAAAAATGTTACTGCAAAAGTGGACCACTGTACCCTGATCTCCCCTACATATAAATATTTAAAAACCATGTTTTTCTGCCATGCTTCAAAAATTTGGTCAGATGGTAAAACGGCTTATTGGTGGCATTTTGGATTTCTTTGCCAATCATGCCAACCGGAACTCTTCCCTAATTTTTTGCTAAAATTTCTATCAGTATTAATCTAAAAGTAAATAGCCTATATAAATATGTTAATATTAACATATTGCAGCTGTAAAAGGTAAAACTGGGAAATTTTATTATTTACCAATAGTACCAGTTTTATAAATGGCCACTTTCACTAAACTAGTGACTACTTTTTTACTAAGTGAAAACAGTAAACTTTTGTTAAGATTTCTATTTAATATTAAGCTAAAATTGAATAGACCAAATAAATATGTTAATATAAACATATTGTAAACAGAAAAAAGTAGAATACTTGATACAAGAAAAGTTTACTTTTTCCCTGTAGGAAAGTAGCTGCTAGCTTTTAATAGCCGCATTTTCTCATTTAGTGGCCCTGTGGCCGGGTCAAATTTTGCCTATTATGTAGCTGGCAACAATGGAGTCTACAAGAAATGTCTACTCTCTAACAAAACAATATCAAGGTAAAAAGTGAGAAAAAGCCATAAGAAATCATGTATTTTTGAGCATATTGGGTGCATTTCTGAGAAATTTTCAGATAATAAATTTCCCTGTAAAACAGGGTTGTATTCGATCGGTTTCAACCAGGGAGTGTTAGAATTGATTAAAAAAAGCCACTGGTTCCAAGGGCCAGTATGAGAATTTACTGGTCCACGGACATCATCACTGGCCTGCTACATAAAACTCTAAGTTCCTTTAACCCTTTGAGTGATCCGCACCCCCTTAGAATATAAACCAAACTTACTTTGCAGTTATCCAAAATTTTCAGCATAATACAATGTAAAATTATAATCTACTAAAAATTAAATAAACAACAGTACATAAACAAAAACAGTAACATTATTAATTAGACATTTTATTTCAATTATTTCAACTGACTATAACATTTAATGCAATTTTTATTTATTTATTTATACAAAATTTTTTTATTAAAATAAAATTGTGTGGTTTGCATTCAGTTGGGATTTTCTCAGGGGCAGGAAAATTTACGTTAGCCTATCAAGGATCAAGGAGGGAAAAAAAGTTAATACTGGTCCTGCAGACAGGGTGTCTACAGAATCCGTAAAAAAAAGTTCCCTGATTTTTCCATGATTTCCCTGACTATTTTTATCAGACTTCCCTGATTTCCATTATTAACAATACACATACAGTATTTTTTCATGTATGCCGATTCCTCATATAACACACTTATCCAGTTTGGTAATATCTCATTTGGGAGAAAAAACAAGAGAAAAACATAAAAATTGCCTAATATTCATTAAGTACTGGTTGACAGTTTTATAAATCCGGACACAACTAACTTCATAGTGTCCAACATCACATAGAAGCCAATGGATATAGGGTGACCGGAAAGTTTCCTCATTTTCTGAAAAATATTCAATTCTAAGACTTATCTAAATCTGACGGGATAACTAACAGGATTAAGCTGGCCACCTGGTCAGGTTATGCTAATGTATCATTTAAATTTTTTTTAAATGTGTAAATTGCCTTCAATATAAGTGCTATGTACAGAAAATCAGGACATCTGATCACCTTAATTTACGTTATATATCAAAAACTCATGCCATGCACAGCTTTTAAAAATATTGGGAAGGACTAATCAGCATGTGAAAAAATATGGTACATAAAATAAACGAATCAGTCTCGTTGGCAAGGTGAAAATGCAAATATTTTCGCAATACAGACAAATTTCCCAGATTTTACAGTATTTTTACAAAGTTCCCTGACATTTTGCTGATTTTTCCAGAGTGATAAACCTCCCTGATTTTTCCATGATTCCCTGATTTCCAGATTCTGTAGACGCCCTGTGCAGACCACTAAATTTTTCAAATTAGTGTTCCAATTGAATTTTTGATGGCCTCGGACCAGCGGACCACCAAGGATTTTTAACACTGCCAGGGGTGGTTTTATCCATGGAAAAAAACAGTTTTAACCGTCCCAGCGATGCCGCGGACGCGCTATACCATGTAAATAACGCGAAAAATCGGAGACGGGATGCAAAAAAAATAGTTCTTACGCATCCCGTGGGATGCATAATTTCGTCAAAAAATCACGAAAAAAAGCCAATTTTCGTCAAAGGATCGCAAAAAATAGCGCAAATTTCATCAAAATATCGCAGAAAAATAGTGTATTTCGTAAAAGGGCTGCGAAAAGATAGCGTATTTTGTCAAAGTATCGCGAAAAAATAGCGAATTTCGTCAAAAAATCGCGAAAAAAAGCCGATTTTTGTCAAATGATCGCGAAAAAAGTGCAAATTTCATCAAAATATTGCGGAAAAAACACAATTTTCATAAAAGGGCCGCGAAAATATAGCGTATTTCGTCAAAGGATCATGAAAAAATAGTGAATTTTGTCAAAAAACCGCAAAAAGCTGATTTTTGTCAAAGGATCGTGAAAAAAGCGACAAATTTCATCAAAATATTGCGAAAAAATGCGATTTTTGTAAAAGGGCAGCGAAAAAATAGCGTATTTTGTCAAAAGATCGCTAAAAATAGCGATAGTCAAAAAATCGCGGAATAAAGCTGAATTTCATCTAAAGATCAACTAAAAACGATCACATTTCGTCAAAGTATCGCGGAAAAAACACTATTTTCGTAACAGGTTCGCGAAAAAATAGCGAATTTCGTCAAAGGATCGCAGAAAAAACGCGGATTTAGTCAAAGCATCCAAATCACCAAAAAAGATGTGAAAACCAAACTTATAGGTAGAACATTCATAAAATGGGATTTAATTTCTTTTAATGAGATTATTAAAAATACAGCATGATTTCAGTGTACTTTAACAATCTATTCAGGGGATGGACCAGTGAACCCGCCCCCCCCCCCCCCTTTCTTACTGCATTGAAATGTCTCCCCCTTTTGAAAATTTAGGATTTGATGCTTATTTATGATTTAGATGTGAACTTCCCTTCCAAGGAAAATGTCTGATTCCAACACAGATCTATGCTGACAAATAATTCAATGGGAAGTGCAATGAAAGCACCTATCATTCAACAAAAAGTACCCCTTTACTTAACATAAGTATTCTTTTTTTCAGCAAAAATATCTTTTTCAATATAATATCTTGCCCCTTTTTAAAAGAAATGCGAGCATTAGTGATACTTGCTACTGGAACTTGATATCTTCTACTCTCAAATAAGTACTCTCAAATACTGACGACTTCTACTCTCAAATAGCTTTATTTTACAATTAAAATTGTATCTTGCATTTTTACTTTTTTAAAAGTAAAGAAAATTTCTCTTAATATTTTTTAAAAATACCTTATTTGAGTGCAAATAATACTGGTTTTAATAGATTAATTATTATTAAAACAATAATTAATGTATTTATTTTATCTTATCCAAATAAACAAGTTTCACTTATTCCTTTAAAATATGAATTATTATTGATGGGGACCCGCTTTTGTAAAAAAGGGACCCGGATTTTTCAAGTGCAGCGACATCACTGCGTCCTGATCAAAATAGGTTTTGGACATCAGTGGTCAAAACTCATTTGAACTAAGAAAAGAAATTAATATTTTCTTTACTAAATTATAAATTTTGTACAACATTCAACGGTTTTATCAAAATAACATTTAATATTATTCAAATAAGACATTTTTAAGAATTTGCACATATTTTATTTTGTACTACACTTTTATTTTCATTACTTTACAATAGGGTGTCAACGACTTTAATCAGTTGATTTAAATCAGCAATTAAATTGCGATTTTAATCAACCGATTTTTTTTTTTTAATCATTGATTAAAATCAAAAATTTTCTGTTTAAAATGTCAAAAAAATTATTAAAATCTAAGGTGAACATAATTGGAAAGTTTCTACAGGTATTTTGACTTATGAATAAACAAAAAAAAAAAAGAACTTTAAATAATTGTTTCCAAGCTTAATTCCCGAGTATTGTAAAAAATTAAAAACAGTTAAGCTTGTAAAAAGCATTATTTTTATCCAACATAAAAGTTTCATTTAAAAATGATATTTAAATCTAATATAATTTGCAAAGTCATAATTTCCTTTAGGAAATCAATTTATGCATTATTTTATATAAAATGAACATAGCAAGTGTAATAAATTTCTGCAAACAGTCAGTGTCTTAGTTTCTCGTTCTACTTTTGTAATAATAAATTAATAGCAATCTCGAGTTATGGAGAATGAAAGAGTGACATCTGCTCAATAGCTAAATTATAAATGAATGCATGAGAAAAAAAGAACTAATTGGTATAAAAATGTTAAACACAGCAAGAGCTTCTTCGGTATAAGTTGAATAAAAGTTTTTTTTTTTTTTTTTGTATCTCATATATACTAAATAAAAAAAAATTAATTGGGTATATTGAAAAGGAAGCAAAACTTTTCTTAAAAAGAAAAAAAAAATGAACCATTGAAAACTAATAATCCTCACTGAGACGGAGAGGTAATAATGCTGTTATTTATAAATATTTTGAGGATTTCAGGTATAACTGGCTATCCTTATATTTATTCAGTATGTATGTATATATGGATTTAACTCATTTTCATAATTTTTTGGTACCCATACATGTGTTAAGTTTAGATTTTGGTGATTAACAGTAATTTGTCTAAGTACAAATGCAAAACGAGCTGCAAATAACATTTGTTAGTTTTGTTCTTATGTGTGCTACTAACTAATGAAATTTGCAGTTTTTATTAATTCTGGGATTGCTGCACAAAATGCACCCTACCTTTAAAAAAAAAAAGTTAAATTCACTTGTAATTGTAGCCAGAGATTTCTTGTAAAAAACTTCCCCATTCAACAGTACTAGATTCATGTGCCCAAGATCTTGCAAAAATAATAGAACTTTATTCCTTTAGAAAAAAAACGGGATATTATTAAAACATTTTATTTAATTGTATTTTTCAATTTGTGGTTCATAAAAATATTAAAAATTAAGGACACTTTCATACTAAAAATTATTCTATTTTTTTCTTATATTATTACAAAGCATATTACTATATTACCAATACATTTTCCTCATGAAATAGTGCCCTTTTTTGGAACTATCATCCTGCTCCCTTTTCTTTCTAAAAGGAATACTACATTATTAATTATCATTTTAATAATTAAAGCTTAAAAATATATATCTTCTTAATTAGAGTTAATTGTTTAATAATTATTAATTTGAAGTAGTGTTAACTATTTAATATTAAATGCAGTTATTAATAATTTTAATAACTGTTAAATATCACTAGTATTTAATAAAGTTTTACATAATTATTACAATATTAATGTATAATAACATTGTAATAATTATGTATTGTTTGATACTATCTAATGAAACTACTAATTTGCAGTTTTTATAATTTCTGTAATTACTAACTAATAATTATAATTTTATTAAACTAATACAGTATGGAATCATTTATCCGGAATGATATTTCTGATAGACTGATTTCAGAATCTTTGCAGAAGAAGGTGTCATACATTGCCAGTTTGACATAGGCTTTGCTTGAAACAATTGTATAATTTGATGACAACATCTAGTATTTTTCGTCATCACATTTAGTTGTATTTTAGATGTTTTAATTTTTATGCAGAGGAAACAGAAGAATTTTTGTTCCTAAGGGATTCCCATAAATTGCCTTCTTTTAAACTCTGGCTAATTTTTTATCTTTCTTGCATTGATTTTTAATCCAACTAATCTAATAATTTAAAATGAGAAATAATGCCACAACCACACATATTCCATAAAATTTATCAAATGGATGCTGCTTTAATGCACAACCAGTTAACCGGAAAAACCAGTTATCCGGAATACATGTGACCCCAAGCATTCCGGATAAATGGTTCTGTACTGAACTTATAATTTTATTAATTAAAGTGTAAAAACATAGATTATGTTAGCAATTAGTGGTTTAATTGTTTAGGAAACCTAAAACTCTTGGTAGCTATTCAGTATTTGAACGCTGGTGAAAAAAAATCATAAAAATCTGATTTTTTTACACCCTACTTTACAATTTAACTGTGGAAAAAATTCTAGTGTTAAACAATTTTTGTGAGCATTGAAATATATTAATAATTTGATTACATAACAAATGTTATATATAAAAAGTCAAAGAGTAATTTTACTAACTTAAAAAGGGATTACAAGTAATAAGTTTGAGCTATTTTGGATATAACCAAACAGAGAAAATAATCTTTCTAAAGTTGAAAAGTTTGCACAATTTAGATGCATTATGAAATCTACAAATTTCACACCAATATATTCAAACTTTTCATTACTACTCACAAAGTTTCAAATCATAATGTACTTTACATTAGTGACACTTTAAGAAAATTAAGAATTAGATTATGTTTCTGTTTGAATTTGAAATAACATAATGCAAGGGGAACAGATGTGTTATTATCCCGGAGTCCGCCATCTTGGATTTTTTTCTTGGCTTGATTTTAACATTATTTTTTTATTAATAGTTATAATTATTATATTCTAGTTTTTTCAATATTATATTAACCTATCAACAATATTTAAACATAGGCGACATTACTACTCGGCGAAAAAGGAGTTTTCATGCATGAAAAAAAATCAAGATGGCCGACCCCGGGATAATAACACATCTAAGCCCATTATATCAATACTATTCCCTTAAATAATAAAATTTAAGGAATTCATAAAAACTTAAATTATATAAGAGAGTTTTGACCACTTTTAGTGGGTTAAAACCAATTTTGAACACTGTCCTGTTTAAATTGAGTTATGATTACAACCCTGCTGTAAAATGGCCGCTTTCAGATATTTTTTAATTGCCACTTTTTTCCTTTTTAATGGTGTGTGGTGCCACTAATTTTACTCTTTATACAGGGTTAATTATTACATTATTTTAAAAAACCTCTTCCTTAAAACGTATTTCTTATAACATCAAAGAACACCAAAATTACAAATATTAAATCAATGTCAATGATGTAGGTTATGACGTTGATTCTTCTTGATTTACACTTTCTGACATTGATTCTTCTTGATTTACACTTTCAGACGTTGATTCTTCTTGATTTACACTTTCAGACGTTGTTTCTTCTTGATTTACACTTTCAGATGTGGATTCTTCTTGATTTACACTTTCAGAGGTTGATTCTTCTTGATTTATACTTTCTGAGGTTGATTCTTCTTGATTTACAGTAAACACAGATGTTATCTTCGGCAGTACTTGTCTGCGACAAACACAAATTTTCAAATGAACATTCAGATTAGATTTTCTAGTGAAATCTCTAAAACAATACTCGCAGGTATATTTTAGATCTTTAGTATGAACATGAGAGTGACGCTTAAGATCATTTTTGTCAGCAAAACGCCAGTTACAAACTTCACATTCGAAAGGTTTTTCTCCAGTGTGTCTACGATAATGTGCACTTAAAGTATGACGAAGCCTGAAACCTTTTAAACATATATCACAAACATAATTAATTTTTTTTCCAGGTATAAAATAAACAGGTAGCTGCAGAGGAACAGGAGCCTCAACATTTATAGACCCAACGATAAGACCGGCCGGTTTTTTATTCACACATGTTTTGCGTGCATCTTCACCACAGTTAGAACGTTTGTGAGCGGACACCGGTCTTCTCTCATGCCGTAGTTCATGGTTTCTTAAATTAGTTTGTGAGTGAAACTTTTTCTCACATATTCGGCATGAATATGGCTTGTCTTCAGTCTCTTCTTCATGCTTGGATTGTTTGTGTGCATAAAGGCTCATCTTAGTGTTAAATCCTCTATTACAGATGTCACATAGAAATTCCTTTTTATCTTCGTGTACAGCAACATGGTCATACATATCATAAACCTTTCTAAAACTTTTTGGACAGTATTTGCAAGGAAAACGCCTTTCATCAGTCTCAAAACATTGATGCAGATTTAAGCTCAGTTCTTCACAAAAACATCGATCACATTTATCACAGGCGAAAACATTACCACCATGACTCTTTACATGGCTAATTGATTCCCTCAATTTATAGCATATAAATTCACATGCATCACACTCGTATCTCTTTAGCCTGTGCCGTCGCATATGACGGGTATAATATCTGCGAACGGAAAATTCTTCGTGGCAAAGCTCACATGAAAACTCTTTGACAGTGTTGTGAATAACTTCATGTCGCTGTAAAAAATAATGATGAGTAAAAGATTTATTACATGTTTTACATACAAATGGTTTTTCTGATTTGTGAGTATGCAAGTGTACGTTGTAATGATTCCTTCGTTTAAAAGTTTTATCACATATCTCACAAGAAAATGGTCGCTCTTCACTATCTTTGGAACCAGATTTATTCTCTAAAACCTTCGTGGAATTTTCTTCCTTTTTATGATCACCCGGTTGCAAATACAAAACTAAAGGAGAAGTAGTAGAAGATAATCCAGAGTCAGTATTACACGAACTTTCGTCATTTTCAGTATCTCTAACCATTATTTCACCATCACCTTCAGATACATTTTCATTATTCACCAAACCATGCATAATTTCTGAATTGGATAAAGAATTGTTCCCATTTTCAGTACTGCTAACCATTATTTTACTGTTATTTTCAGATACTGTAGTGCACATTCCAGAGTTATTATTACAGAAACCTTCATCATTTTCAGTATTATTGGCCATTAGTTGCCCATCACTTTGGGGAATATTTTCATCTTTCAAAAAGTCACACAAAATTTCAGAGTTAAATAAAGAATCATTGTCATTTTCAGTATCGCAAGCCATTATTTGACTGTCACTTTCATATATACTTTCGGTACTCACTAGATCACTTAGGATTTCACAATCAGATGGCGAATATTCATTTAAAACAATATTGTTTGTTGACATTGTCGCAGATAAATACACGCTGGATTCAATCAATTTGTTTTTTCCGTTTTACATACCAGAAAATAAGTCAAACAGAAAAATCTGATCGGAAAATAAACCAAATAAAAACACGTTTTTTAGTAGTTTTCAGCTTTCAACACAGTACGCTTCCCTCTATTATTGAAATTCAAAATTGAAAGGATTTTTTTCTGGAATCGGAATCATTCAAAGTGAATCAAATCTTCAAAATTCAGATTTTCAGGACTTTACGCGACCAACGACATACAAGGCCTTGATTTAACATCAAACGGAGAGGTTAATCTTTACCAACGCCCCCTAGATACTGGATAAGAGAGAAAGCCTTGACACGCGCTTTCGTTAGCCTCGCACGCTTTATGGTGACATCACGAAACGTCACACAAAACAGGGAAAACAAAGAAAAAAAAAATCTAACAACTTGTAAGTTTCGATTTTGTTGGTGCGTGAAATTATTAATTATTATTGGTAAATAATAATTGGTATTTGCATAGGCCAACGAAATCGAAACATGTAAGTTGTTCAGTTTTTTTTCTTTGTTTTTCCTGCTATGTGTGACGTTTCTTGACGTCACAACAAAGTGCGCCTCGGCTTTTCTTTACACGTCGATTGGCATAAAACGATGGGTGCACCTCTTTGTTCCATTCAAAATGTAAAGATGATCGAGAAAGATGATCCACTCTGTGTGACGATAAAACGTCATGAACTGGCCTTGTATGTCATTGGTCGCGACTTTAGCCACCAATATCAACAGCCACTCCTCTGCAGGAATTTTTCCTCCGAAAAAGACTGTTTATTGGACGATAGGGAAGCAGTGTTAAAATGTTCTTCGCGCCTATTGAATATTGATGTTTTTCTTCTTTTTACCCGCGCCTGACGTCATATGGGTAAAGTCGAGGCTAACGAGAAAGACAGGCTACCGCGGTGGGTCCGATTCTTCTTTTTTTACAGACCGCTGGAGTCACGTGATACTCGAATGCACCAATCAAGATGTGCGAAAAGAGCATCACGTGACTCCAGCGGTCTGTAAAAAAAGAAGAATGGGACCCACCGCGGTAGCCTGTCTTTCTCGTTAGCCTCGGGTAAAGTCCATGGAATGGTTTATCTGCGGTATAATGCCTAGAAGTGAATAGTGTTATTATCAAAATGATGCTTCAGAAACGGAGGACGCCGATAGATGGCGCTAGCGTTCCCGCCGCTGCCATAGTATGAGCGCTTTCAGAGACCGAAACACGGGTAAAGGACTTTACCCACGTATGGCAGCAGTCACTCCTCTGCGGGGAGAAACCCTCCGAAAAAGACTGTTTATTGGACGAAGGGGGAGCAGTTTTAAAATGTTCTTCATGCCCATTGGTGTTTTCCTTCTTTTTACCCGCGGCTGACGTCACATGGGTAAATTCCACTCGGAAAATTGGGGAATGACGTCATACTGGTTTCTCGGTGTAAGGTTGGGTAAAAACGGCTCTGAACGCTTTCGGGTAAAGTTGCGGGATATTTTTATTTACATTTACAAACATGGCGGCAGCTGCACTTTCAACAGTGCAAATAGATTCAGTTATCACTTTTTTTTAGATGGGAAACTGTTCCAAAAGTTAATTTTTATGGGGAATACTATCGCAACAAATATGTATCACACACTGTTAAAAATATCGTGAAAAATTACCTCTGTTTTTAAAGGCTATCTATTTTCTGACCAATGAGAGCGCTTTATAGGCGTTTATGTAGCTTTCTCATTGGTCAGAAAATAGATAGCCTATAAAAACAGAGGTAATCTTTCACGGTATTTTTAACAGTGCAGGTTTTGCTAGCCATTTTAGGCTTCCAAGCGTGAACTGATTTGTCATATGCAAAATTTACATTTATCTTTTAACTTATCTAAAAGTTAAGCTTAGACCAGAAATGTTTTTATTATTATTTTTGTAATGTGAAAAAACAGTAACAATGTGCGATAAAACTGATCAAAACAATGCTATTCCGATTAACAGTCACAATTAAGCTATAAAATGGTAAACAAATCAGATTTCCCAACCATGTGATCACTTTACCCAACAAAATTTTTCAGGTAATGTGGGTTCCCCGAAATCTGGTTAATCTCCGGCTCTGAACGCTACGGGGAACTCGGAAAAAGTCACGTGATGTCGGTCTCTGAACGCTACGGGGAACTCGGAAAAAGTCACGTGATGTCGGTCTCTGAACGCTTCGGGTTACCCGTGGTAAACCTGGGGAACCCAGGGTGCGGTCCGTGAACGCCTTCTATGTGTCATTTTCCAATGCACACCCTTTTAAATCTATTTTTTTTCTGCAAAAAATCAGTATTTTAAAAGTTTCTAGATTAAAAATGCAGAAGTTTTTTTCCCCCTCTAATAATGAAAATGCAGTTGAGAGAGGAATTTAAATGATTTCATGACATCTATTTTGTAATGAAATTAAACAGTTACAAACAAAGTGTCCTATTTAGTTAATATTGTTCTTTAATTAATATTCTTTTTTTAGTTAAAATTAGATAAAATCAGAATAAATGGTTATTAACTGTATTTTTATATCTTAAAGTACTTCTGACTAAAGGCATAATTTTGTTATATAACTGTCCTTAATTGTAAGTAGAGGTCTTTCTAAAGTTAATTTAAGTAATAGAATAAGGTTTTTCTTTGTACAATATTTCGTTATATCTAAAACAATATATTGAATATACATCATACTATAATAAATTGATGTAAAAACATAGTTTTTTTTTGTGTGCAGCTAAAATATCCCCCTCTCCAAGATTTGACAGCTTTTTAATCAATATTCATTATTACTTCTTTACAGTCAGTTAATAAACTAAGAGTAAATTGAGTTTTTAAAATTTTCTGATGTTTCAGAGCTTTAGTTTTTGGCAAAATAATTTAAGGTATATTCGCAAAAAAGGAAATGAGGAATTAAGGATTTCTTGAAATCGAGTAGGATGCATTTTCTTTAAAATGTACTTTTTAGGGTTTCGTTCATCTGACGAAACCCTATTCGTCTCGCTCCTCTGTCTGTCTGTCTGTCTGTCCGTCTGTCTGTCCGTCACAGAGCCCGTTCTCAGAAACTATACATGTTGGAGACATGAAATTTTGGGTACTTATAGCTGAGCACTTCACATCATACGACAAATCATAAAATTTTGAAAAAGTCGTACATTTAACCCTTTGGGTTCCCGCATGTGTATTTTAAACAATTCTTTCTAAGTGAGCTCCTAATTATGTTGGAGACATGAAATTTTGGGTACTTATAGCTGAACACCTCACATCATACGACAAATGATAAAATTTTGAAAAAGTCGTACATTTAAACCTTTGGGCTCCCGCATGTGTATTTTAAACAATTCTTTCTAAGTGAGATCCTAATTAGTTTGGAGACGTGAAATTTTGCATACTTATAGCTGAACACCTCACATCAAACGGCAAATCATAAAATTTTGAAAATGTCGTACGTTTAACTCTTTGGGGTCCCACATGTGTATTTTAAACAATTCTTTCGAAGTCAGCCCCTAATTAGGTTGGAGGCGTGAAATTTTGCATACTTATAGCTGAACAACTCACATCAAACGACAAATCATAAAATTTTGAAAAAGTCGTACATTTAACCCTTTGTGCTCCCAGATGTGCATTTTAAACAATTCTTTCTAAGTGAGCCCTTATTTAGGTTGAAATTTTGCATACTTAAAGCTCAACACCTCAGATCTCATGTCAAATAATAAATTTTGAAAAAGTTTTATGTTTAACCCCTTCAACTCCAGCTTGTGTATTTTAAGGTGCCTGCCTACGTACGGAGCAATTTTTTCCAAAAAAGCTATTTAATTATTTTTTAAACTTATTTTTACTAAGATTAAGACTAGAAAATGTGAAAAAAAGTAAAGAATATTTCATTCATTGATAAAATTTTGGTAAATGGAGGCATTTATCGTAAAATTTAGTGAAATTTGGCCCGAAACGCAAAACGCTCTAAAGGAAATTCTACTGTATGTATCTTAATTTCCTTTTTACACTTCATACTTATGACATTGGTGAAGGCAATGAACTAAAATCTAAGAGATTCTTTAAGTATTTCAAAACTTATAGCATATTGCACCTGTTTACATGTTAATTTTCATAAAATTCATCGATGTCATTCCACAAAAACATCCATAAAACAAAAAATATTTATTCTAAATTTAAATCTTTAGTTCATTGCCTTCACAATAGTATAAATAACATATATTTTAAATTTCATAGTGATATTCCAATAACTTTTTGAGAAATCATGTTTTGCGTATGGAATTTTCACCGAAAATTACATTTTCCAAAAAATGCATTTAAAGTTTAGATTTATGTTTTACTACAAGAATTTACAGTAACATACATCTAAATTTCATGGAGCATATTATTTACATTTCTTATCATTAAACAAATGCATCCAAAATCGCGAAATTTCTCCAAACATACGACCCTTTAAAAGCAAATTAAAAATTAAAAAATTTTAAATTTTAAAGCCCTTTAAACAGCACTTCCGGTTTGAGTGACAGCTGATGAGTAGTTTTAAAACCGCTATAACTCCGGATCTATTTATCGTACAATAAAAACGAATACAGTTTTGGAAAGGTAAAAAGTTGGTCTTTAGCAAAATAAAATAAAATAAATTTGACAACTTTGGTCGAAAATTGCATTTTCAACGTAGTCAGATGCCATTCTTTCTAACTGAGCCCCTAATTAAATTGGAGATTTGGAATTTTGCATACTTATTGCAGAACACCTGAGGCCAGGCGACAAATCATAAAATCTTGAAAAAGTCTTACGTTTAACCCTTTTAGCTACCACATATGTATTTGAAGAAATTCTTTCTAAGAGAGCCCCTAATTAAGTTGGTGACATGAAATTTTGCATACGTATAGCTGAATGCCTCAGACCACACGACAAATCATAAAATTTTCAAAAAGTCTTTTATTATTTACCCCTCTGGGCTCTAACTTGTGTATTTTAAGCAATTTTTCTAACCTGCGCCCTTTTAACCCGGGGAGAAATTTTCCAACTTTTGCCGACACCCCTTTGACCATTCTTTCATATTATGCACCATAACCTTACATATTTTAGTTCCATTTTTTCCCGCCACGTGCGCCCACTTATCTCGGGTGCTATGGGCCCAATCCCCTCGACTAATATATCTACGGATAGTATGTAAAAAGGATTTTTGTTCGGATACAGGTTTGTTTAGAATCAAGTGCGCCCCCTGGTTTTGAAATATGGAACTGACAGATTTTTCAAAAGGATAAAGTGTTTTGAAAGGAATATTAAACGAAACCCTCTGTGCGATCTGTGATCACACTTACCCACTTGTTTTTAGTTAAAATTAGATAAAATCAGAATAAATAATTATTAAATTTGTTCATATATCTTAAATTACTTCTGATTAAACGCATAATTTTGTTACATTAAGTTAATAGAACAAGTTTTTTCTTTGTACAATATTTCTTTATTTCTAAAACAACATATTGAAATTTAACATACTATGATGATTGTTGTAAAAACATATATATATATACTTTTTTTTTTCGTACAGCTAAAATATTTACTCCCATTTTGATAACTTTTTAATCAGTATGCATTATTACTTCTTTACAACCAGAGCTTATAACCCAGAGAACTTATAAATTGAGAGTAAATCGAGTTTTTAAAAAATTCTGATGTTTCAGAGCTTTAGTTTTTGATAAAATAATTTAAGGTAAAGGTATATTAGCAAAAACTTAAATGAGAAATTAATGATATTTTGGAATCTTAGAAAAAAAAAACTTTCTTGAAAGTTGGATGCATTTTCTTAAAAAAATTCCTTTTTTTAGTTAAAATCAGAATAAATAATTGTAAACTTTATTTATATATCTTAAAATATTGCTGACTAAAGGCATAATTTTGTTATATTAAGTTTCATTCATCCTAAGTTAAGTAGAGGTCTTTTTAAAGTTAATTTAATTTACAATTAAATTAACTTTACTACTAAAACACTAAAACAATATATTGAATATATATCATACTATGATGAATTGTTGTAAAAACATAGTGTTTTTTCTTTTCTTTTCCTTTCTCTCTCTCTCTTTTTTTTCTTTTTGAACAGCTGAAATATCACCCCCCCCCCCCCCACCATTTTGACAGCTTTTTAATAAATATTTATTGTTACTTCTTTACAGCCAGTTAAAAAATTAAGAGTAAATTCAGTTTTTAAAAATTTCTGATATTTCAGAGCTTTAGTTTTTGGTAAAATAATTTAAGGTATCTGACCAAAAAATCAAATCACAAATTAATGATTTTTCGAAATCTAACAGGATGCATTTTCTTTAAAATTTTCCTTTTTTTAGTTAAAATTAGATAAAATCAGAATAAATAGTTAAAGTACTTTTGACTAAAGGCGTAATTTTGTTGTGTTAAGTTTAATTCATCTTAAGTAGAGGTCTTTCTAATGTTGATTTAATATACGTGTATATTTGAAAGGGATCACTGATGCAACATACACAGGTACTTATTTTTAAGGGTATATACCTTGATAAATAAATACTCATTTTGAGCATTTATTTTTTAATCATGGAAGACGGTAGTATTCCGAGTGACGCAGCCTTAAGCCTAAAATCGTATCGTATCGTATCGTAGAATTAGTAGATGGCGGAACTCATATATACAGCTAACTCGACATCAAAGAAAATGCGAAAAACCGCCTGTTAATAACTCATCAAATATAGGTCCTATTGTTCCGATTTTTTAAAAATAGTCTTATATCTGCAGTCTAATCCTATTCTGAATTTTTTACAATTCTACGTGCAGTATATTTTCAGATCTGTAAACCCATTTTGAAAACAATTTCGATGGTGTAAGTTTGTCTTTTTTTTTTTTTTCTCCGAAACGGTCTAGATTTTTTTAAAAACATTAATATATAAAATGAATCTGTTTTTAACGAAGTGGATAAGACTAACCTAGTATCTAGGAAAACTCTTAATTTTTATATAATCCGCATAAAAAAATGGACTTCTTAGGATCGCGGATTGCATGTTATTCTATGGGCTAGCAGACAGAACGTTGCACGTCGGTTTTGCGTGGTTTAGGTTACAGTTAAAAATCTGAATATTGGCAATAAATCTTTTTTTAAACTACGAAAACAGTTTATTATGTGCTTTGAAATACTTAGACTGACTTTTTAAAATGGAGCAGTATTTTGTAATTATAGGTATTTTATTTCATTGTTATTCATAGTAAGTAAACATTTTTTAAGGAGAAAATATTTCACATTTTTAAAAAAATTCTCGTATCGAAATTCGATATTTATCGAAAATTCTCGTATCGAAATGAAAATTCATCGCGTTCGCCATAAGACTTCGCCATGTATCACTACGCGATACGCGAAGTTGACTGAAGAAATAAGAAATATCAAAGATCTTGAAATGGTATTCCAAGGGGAGAAAGTGAGTACAATTTCTAATTATCCAGATAGCATTCTTTGCAATCCAAAACTTCATGAAAATAGTTGTAACTTTTCTAATAAATATGTTACATATAACATATGGTAGTAATAATCAGTATATCTGATGAAAATACAAGTAATTTTTTAAAATAAACTATTTAATGATTTTTTTATCCCTATTATTGTATTTGATTAATAGTAGTTCAACAGCCATAATTTTATATTGTAAAATCCTTAAAAGCACTCTGCAAGCAGTCCTTGTTCAATCACAAAAGCCTGCCACTAAAATATTTTAATGCAGAAGATGTAATGTATTTCTCAGATATAAACAATGAATTTTTCAGTTAAGAAGCACGTGTATTTTACAAATATTGCTATTTCTTGGAACACTAAATATGATACATTATCGCCTTTAACACATTATTTTGGAGTAATGAAAACATTGTTATTATATTAAAATTTTTTGTAAATGAGTGTTATAATCAGAGCAGCTCATGACAGGTTTTTCTTGCAGCACTAAAATGCATGCTTTCCAAAAGTTTTTTGGTGTTTTTTTTTATAAATTTTTGCCTTATTTAATGGAAGAAAATTCTGCTAAAAATAAGGCAAAGATTTCATTATTAAAAATAGTGAAAAAGAATAAATTGGCCAGCCATGCATTTAGTGTTCCCAAAACTGTCAGTCATGAGTTACCACTGTTTATAATGATTTTGCCCAGGCATATTTGGATGTTATATTTCAAGGTAATATCTTTAAGGTAATTTAATAATGTGTGATCTATACCTATTATGTAAAATTTCCTAATTTGCACATTTTCTGGTTCCAAGGAATGTAATTTAAAGCATGTATACGAAGTAAATTTAATGATGTATGAAATATGATCTATATAATGCAAAATTCTATAATACGCACAACTTCTCATACCAAGGTGTGCATTATAAAGATTTTCTACTGTATTCATATGTAGTTCACACATCAAAAACCTTAAAGATTTAGTATCTGTAAGAGGACATTATTACAACTTTATATTTTTTTCATTCTGTAGCTCAAATTACTCAGCTTAGAATTTGCCAATCAAAACATTGCCATCTTGATTTTTTTTCCACTGTCTTTATTTACCTCAGAAGTGATTAAGATTTTTTAAAATTGTAAATCCTAAAGGTTATAATAGCAAAAAAGCATCTTTAAGGCCTTGGGAATGAGCGACCGGTATACTTGGCCACTTAAGGTGTCCAGAATCCTTCATTATTCTCACCACTTATTTTTAATTGTAAAGTTTACCTTCTTTAATGGGAGCATTTCTATGATTCAATTACAGAAAATTTTCTGTTTTTAAAGACCTGTAGTAAAAGGTTAAAAATTAAACAAAGGGCTCTTGTCGCGAAGGGGTTAAACATCTTGATTTACAGTGAACTTTAATAACCCTTGGCTTTAATTGCCAGTACTCTTCCAATTGAGCTATCTGTACGACAGCCAAGCCAACACAATGTTCGCTCAGAACAACTATTATCATGACATCAATAGATTGTGTGAAAAATAATTAAAAGTGTACATGATTATATATTTTATTATTAAGCAACAGACTTTGCAGATCCGATTTTCCAAAAAGCTTTAAAGATTGAAATCTCTAGGCTGGAGTGGGAAAGTGGTAATTTTTAGGAATAGGAGGATAATTTATATAGAAGAATTTTTTGTATAAAAATAAAGATTTAAATTTTTTTAATGTTGGGGAGTAGGGGGAGGGAGAAGAGGTGAAATGTACAGTCGTGGGGAAAAAAAGTAAACACCCTCTACTAACTCCTTAACAAATTATTATCGTAGACAAAAGTTATTGGTACCGAACGATTGGAAATAAAGTCTATTTTTAAATGATTATATAAATTTGCTTAGGGGCCATCTACATATTAAAACAAATCCAAACTTCATTTTTTTCAATGGCAATACCCAATTTTAACGAGATATTTCAAATCTCCGGATCAAACTATGCCTAGGCACCAAATTTCAAGTAATTTGAATAATAAGTTTTTGAATTATAAACATTCAAAATTTAGTGCTTCTAATGTTAAATTATATTTTCATATTTTTATTCATATCTCCTGAAATTATGCTCCTAATGTGCTAATTTTTTGTGTAGCAGTAATACTAACATACCCAAACATAAATACGTTGAATTTGCAATTTTTATAATTTTATGATATGAATTATGAAATTAATATTCGAAAAAATTATGAATTGTAACCTAAAATTTTTTTGATGGATTTAGATTTATTAAGTCCTGCTTTATGGAAATCCAAAATTTCACATTTTTCTTCCAAATAGTTTTCAAATTATGCGTAAAAAATGGCAAAATTATGGTTTAAGGGGCCGTGACTAGATAGAAGTGACTAGATATTTTGAAATGTCTTACGCTGTCCTGTAATCTAGCAGACTTCATTGACTGCTTGAGTGAAGCTTAAGGTGCCTTGATCAAGAAGGGGGCTCTCTCGGTTAACAATCGAGTACCGAACTTCAATTTGGATACAGCCCTTAAAATAAGCTTGTTTTAAAATAATTAATTTCTCGGGAACTTATAGTACGAATTGCATAAAAATTTGTTTTTAGCCTAATTAAATGGTGTAGAATTCATTTATGCTGTAAAAATTGTGTACTGCTATTAAAAAAAGCAAAGTTATAGTTCGTTTTAATATGTAGATAACCCCTTAAGCAAATTTTATATACATCATTTAAAAGTAGACTTTGTTTCCAATCGTTCGGTACCAGTAACTTTCTTCTACGGTAATTTGTTGAGGAGTTAGTAGGGGGTGTTTACTTTTTTTTTCATGACTGTACATTAGGGAAGTTAGTGCTTGTTTATTTATTTATGTTAATGAGCAACAAATGTTGCAGATTTTTTTTTTTCAAACTAATTTTTGAAAGATTTTATTATTTAGGTAAGCTGGAGAGGTGGGTGCAAAAGCAGAAGTGGAATCTTCGGAGCTCAGTGGATTATTTTATATGATTTATTATTATTGTTAATAAAGAATTTTAAATAGGGATGGTGAAAGATTATTTTATAGAAATTAAAGAATGTTTAATTTTTTTGCACTAGGAATGAGAAAAGGGAGAAGCAGAAATTTGTAGTTTTGGATTTAATATAAATGTATGGAATTACTTTTATAAGTGAGCGATGATTGTTATATATATATATATATATATATATATATATATATATATATATATATATATATATATATATATATATATAAAGATTTAAAGAGTAATATTTCTTGCTATTTTTCTTAACAAAGTAATTTTTTTATATAGTAAAATTTAACATAGCTTTTTATATCTCTGAAGCAAACCAACAGAAATACCCTCTAAACATGCATGTTGTACATTACTTCCATATCTTACCAAAGAGTTCTTATAAAAATCTCATTGCAAGGTGCTCTTTAAAATTGAAGTATGGTCATCCTTTTTTGCGGGGAGGGAGGGGGGAGAGATTGAAGGTGAATTGAAATCCTGACTATGAATTCTTTGTATTGGTCTTTAATTTTTTTTGTGTGTTTATTGTTTTATTTATTTTTTTCAATAACCTCAAAAAAGTAATGATATCAATACAAAAACCCTTAACGGGTTAAAAGTTTGTGACGCAGCACTTTATCTTATGCTCTAAGAATTTTAAATATGGAACTAAAAAATAATGATATCGAATTTTGAGTGACGCTATGCTATTAATTATAATCTCTCTATATATTATTTATTTCATCTTTTTATTTTTTTATAATCGCATGTGCAAAAATTATGTTCAATTAAAAAAAATGTATAAAAGTTTATTCATTGATGCTTTAACATTTACACCTCTCATAAATTCCAAGTATGAGTTTTAAAAGATATGATATCAAAATTTTAGTGACGCTTTGATGTGGCTTTAAACGATTTGTTTTAAAATTAAATTTAAATTATTTTGGTTTTGGCTAAGATATATTCACACATCTAAATAATAGTTTTAATTTTCCAATATACTTTAAATATGTCACTTTCACTGAATTTATATAATGCATTTAAATGTATTTAATTGAATAAATTGATTTATCCTTTGTCCAATGCTATTAAAAATTTAAAATAAGATTTGCGTAAATAATTTTTTGCGTCATTGTATACAAACTAAGGGAAATGTATTCAAATGGATACTATGAGGCAAAAAAATTATTTACGCAAATCTTATTTTAAATTTTTAATAGCATTGGACAAAGGATAAATCAATTTATTCAAATAAATACATTTAAATGCATTATATAAATTCAGTGAAAGTGACATATTTAAAGTATATTGGAAAATTAAAACTATTATTTAGATGTGTGAATATATCTTAGCCAAAACAAAAATAATTTAAATTTAATTTTAAAACAAATCGTTTAAAGCCACATCAAAGCGTCACTAAAATTTTGATATCATATCTTTTAAAACTCATACTTGGAATTTATGAGAGGTGTAAATGTTAAAGCATCAATGAATAAACTTTTATACATTTTTTTAAATTGAACATAATTTTTGTACATGCGATTATAAAAAAATAAAAAGATGAAATAAATAATATATAGAGAGATTATAATTAATAGCATAGCGTCACTCAAAATTTGATATCATTATTTTTAAGTTCCATATTTAAAATTCTTAGAGCATAAGATAAAGTGCTGCGTCACAAACTTTTAACCCGTTAAGGGTTTTTGTATTGATTAAATATACAGTCATTTTAGTTTTGTTGCATTTATATCCACTAATAAGCCCAGGAACGAAGCATGTTCGACCAGCTTTTCTTTTCTAAGTATCAGTAATGATTTATCATTAAACAAACATAACATGTCTTTACTTTTAAATGTTAAAGAAATAGAGCAACTTGTATAATTTGTTTCAAAATGTACCGTTAATTACATCTCGACTAACAAACATTAAGATCAAGCTGTTTAAATGCGATTTCAAACGTTAATCAACGACGGTGGGAACACGACGCCCTCTTGCGGAGAAGCTGGTTTTCCTCCTTCTAGAGATCATTTTTTCATTACGGTTCTATTAGCGGCAAACACACTATATACTTCTAGGCACTGTATCTGCGGTGAGAGTTTTCTTGGGTGCCTAGATTATCAGAGCAGCAACTTTGATTGATTGATATAATTTGTAGTCTTTATTCATTTAGGTAAAATTTATTGTATTTAAAGCCACTTTTCCCGTTAAAAAACATGATTTATTGAATTTCGTTCAATGGAGGATATTACAAATATGGGTTCGAAGCTGAAAAAAGTCACGTGATACCGGTAATTTATTCAAGGAACTTTTAACTGATAAGAAGGGAAGATACTACTGCTTTGCCTCATGAATTGTTTCATTGGCTAGCGGGGATTTACATTACACGTCTACGGAGCCTTCCCTTCTTTACGCTAGAAGTTTTTACCTTGACCACGTGATCAAAATGGAGATGGAATATCCTCCATTGTATTTCTGTGGATTTCTGCTAAAAGAGATGATACTAAAAGCGCTGCTTTTGGCCCGCTATGGTCAACATTTTATATTGTTTTGATTAATTGAACATAACTTAAAATTTATATTTACTGGAGATTTGATAGTTTTTCGTTTGACGATTGTTAAAATGTGCAACACAAGATGAGAAATAAATCATTATTTAGCTATTTTAATTATATTCCCGTAAATTCATCTTTAGTGGCAAATTTTAACTTAAAATTGGCACATCAGTCATCTCGACTTATTATAGATGGACCGGGAAGCGGCAGCACAGACAATCACGCCATAGAGTTCACGGCTGAAATGGAGGATATTACAAATATGGGCTCGAGGCTGAAAAAAGTCACGTGATACCGGTAATTTACCCAAATAACTTCTAACTGATAAGAAGGGAAGATACTACTGCTTTGTCTCATGAACTGTTTCATTGGCTAGCGGGGATTTACATTACACGTCTACGGAGCCTTCCCTTCTTTAATCTTTACGCTAGAAGTTTTTACCTTGATCACGTGATCAAAACGAAAATGGAATATCCTCCATTCTACAGCTTTTTTGAGTCGCAACTAGATGAATTTTTCTGCAGATTCAATGAAACCATTACTTTGCGGGAACACTGTTAAAAATATCGTGAAAAATTACCTCAGTTTTTCAAGGCTATCTATTATCTGATCAATGAGAACGCTTCCTAGGTGTTAATGTAGCGTTTTCATTGGTCAGGAAATAAAGAGCCTTTAAAAACAGAGGTAATTTTTCACGATATTTTTAACAGTGTACCTAGGACATGATGTGATATGACGAAATCTTTAAAGCTTTGAGAATTTTGAAAAATGAGATGAGTTAATAAGCTCAAATTGAGGACCATTGTCCGATCTGACCACATTAGGAATCCCATGTCTGGCAAAGATTAATTTGCAGTGGAGAATTACTTCCCCAGAAGTTAATGTTTCCAGTTTTGCGGTTTCTGGATATCGTGAGAAGTAATCGGTTACGATTAAATACCCGTTTTTACCCGAAGCCAACCCGACCCGAACCACGGGTCGGGTTGGCGCTATATTTTCCCGTTGCGGGTCGGGTCGGGTTGACTTTAACTTTTTTGTTGCGGGTCGGGTTGCTTTTATTTTTTCGGGTTCGGGTTGACCCGATTTTTTAAAAGAATGTGGAAAATATTTTTTCATGTTAAAAGCCTATATAAACCGCAGATCAAAGTTTCACAAAAACAAAATGTGTGCCTGTCTGTTTTGTCTTTAATCATCCTTTCACGAGTCTTCAAAATAATAAACTGCATTACATTTTTATCGTATTTTAAAAATACAATACGCAGCAAAACGCTAAATAGTATTTCCTGTCTATCACACAGTAGTTGTTTGTCATGTCAAAACAATGTAAGAAATATCAAGACCTATAGAATATTAGAATTCTAACTATTCAGTAAAAATGCTTCTGCAGTGCAGGACTTGTTATAATCCTTATCGTACCAGTAGTTGAAAAAGTATATTTATATTAACTTCCAGAAATGAATTCAATACTTCTACAGCTTCCGTTGAAAAAGTATCAAGTGAATAATTTAATTGTGATGATACATGATGCACTATGTTAGACGGGAAAATTTTCAAAATAATAACTGCTGATAAACTAAAGGCAGATGGCTAATTGTGTAAAACAATGTGTATCGTTATAAATGGAACTTTTGAAACCGCAACTAATTTTAAAGAATATTGAAAGACTAGATTTTTAGTTTTATACTGTTTAGGTACTGTTTAGAGTATAGTAACATCGGGTCGGATTACCCGCAACCGATTCTAGACTATTTTGTTGCAGGTCGGGATGAATTTCATTGTTTCAGGTTGGGATTTGCTCTAGCGGCTCGGGTTCGGGTTGACCCGAATTTCGAAAGAATGGTCAAAATCTTTTTTCAGGTTAAAAATCTGTGTACAATAAAACTTACATTATGGCTTTTCTCCCGAAAGGCTGATGACTATTTAGCGGACACTTTTTCAATTCCTAAAATTTATATATTTGAACGCTTATATCATATCTCTGAATAGCGGGCACCTCTCAAGCTATAATACACACACGTAGCATGTGTATGTGTACATAAACTGTCAATAATGTGATACCTCTGTTTTTGTGTGTATCAAAAACAAAATATTGATAACATTTTTCATATGTTTCTTAAAGAAAGACTAATCTATGACCTCATTTCTTATATACATTTTATTTCTCATGCAGTAAATTCAACACATAGTCCTAGATATTCAAATACGTATTTATTTTCATCTGAAACATAGTTGTGCTCAAAACGTTTTGTGAAACTCCCAACAACCTGAGTGGTAAAAAACCTACATATGAGTCGAAAGAATTCTTCTAGTGTGAACCCGACCTGCAGAAAGAAAATTACATTCATTCCAAGCCCAAAAACAAAATTCGGAATAACTCGACCCGATGTCTGACTCTATTCAACAATCCCGAAGTGCTCAGAGGTTTTACTATAGTTGAATATTAAAGAATATAGATTTGTTCATACTTCTATGTAAAGCATAAAAATGGTTTTAGAGAATTAGAGGTCTGTACGGGCCGGAATTCCAGTCCGTGTAAAACTCAAACGTTTGGCCCTAGCCCGGCACGATTCGTTTATAATTTTATTGGCTTCGTCTAAATATTTGTATCGGGCTGGTAGACCCACTTAATTGTAGTTGTCGGCCCGGCCTGGCAGGGACGTTCAACATTTTTTGCCGGCCCGACCCTTTTATTTTGTTTATTAGCCCAGCTCGTTGAAAAACTGTCCTAATTCTGAGGCCTTGCCCGTTTGAAATTTTGCCTTCATTTTGCCGGGCCGGATGCAGACCTCTATTAGAGATAAAATTATAGATTATTTTTCGTAATCGTATTAAAACATGATTTGCTTTCCTTACATTGCGGGTTCGGGTTGGGTTGCGAGTTGAAATATTGCAGGTTCGGGTTGGTTGCGGGTTGAAATACTTAAGGTTCGGGTCGGGTTGCGGGTTGCCGGAAATTATTTTTGAGGGTTCGGGTCGGGTTGTGGGTTGCTGAAAATTATTTTTGCGGGGTTGGGTCGGGTTGTGGGTTGACTTAAAATGTAATTTGCGGGTTCGGGTAGGGTAGAACCCGACCCGCGCAGGACTCTAGTACTGACCATAACAAATTATTATTATTATTAGAGCGTGTTTGCCTAATGGACTTTACCCACGAATGGCAACATCCACGCCTCGGCGGGGAAAAACCCTCCGAAAAAGACTGTTTATTGGACGAAGGGGAAGCAGTTTTAAAATGTTCTTCACGCCTATGGACTTTACCCACGAATGGCAACAGCCACGCCTCTGCGGGGAAAAAATCCTCCGAAAAAGACTTTTTATTGGATGAAGGGGGAGCAGTGTTAAAATGTTCTTCACGCCTATTGGTGTTTTTCTTCTGCTTATCCGCGGCTGATGTCACATGTAAAAGTCCATTGGTGTTTTTCTTCTGTTTACCACGGCTAACATCACATGGGTGAAGTCCATTGTTCCTAAGAAATAAATTTCAGATTTACTTTCATTTTTCCTACAAACTCGTCCAAAGTATCCTAGTTTGGAGCATTTCAGACATTTAGCATCTTTTGATGGACACACTTTTGTATTATGTGTATATTTACCGCACCATTTACAAAGATCAAAGGGTTTTGGATACTCTTTTTTCCCATTATTCTTTTTATCAGTTTCTTTAAACCGTGGATTTTGAATGGATACCCCTCTCTTAGATTTCACCTTTGTTTTGTTTACACTAAAAAGTCTCTGAACAGAAGTATTGTTAGAAGTAAGAATATCGTGCTGCTTTTAATTGATTCCGATAACCTAATTTTATCTATAGCTTTGTTCAAAGAAAGGTCTGGATACAATTGTAATTTCTTACTTAATAATTTAGCTCTAATACCAACAACTATTCTATCGCGTATTAGTTCATCATGAAGAATTCCGTAATCACAATGTTCAGCTAGTGAATAAAGTGAAGTTACATTTTGAATGCGTTGGCTAAACTGCGCACGCTCGAAAATTATGTTTTTCTTTACGATAAAATGATCATCAAAATGTTTCAGAACAATGTTATATTTCTGCTGGTCATCTTCCGACAAGTTAAAAGACGTAAAAATATCTTCTGCTTTATCTCCATGAGATAAATAAGAGAATTTACTGGTTCTACCTCTGTTTGATTTTTTAAACCTTAAGCGAATCGATACCTTTCGAAACGTTGCTTCCATTTTAACCAAAGTGCCAGTGATGAAAAAGTAAATTATTCTGGCGGTGTAACCTGGTAAGAATTTCTATATTCTATATCTTTAGACATTATAATTCTTAATAAAATAAATATAAATGTGCCGTATAATTATGCATGAAAACGAAACTTCTTACTTTAAACTATAAATCCGTTTTCAGTATTCTACTGTAGTAAACGTCCTTTCAACCACTATGCGTTGCTATGAGGTTCTGTTAATAACGTAGCGAACCATCGAAAGCTCCAATGAATATATACAGCAAAATTACTTGCATACATTTATTCACACATAATTTATTCTATTTAGGTTACACATACAAGCATGATACAACGTCACATAAACATAACCCAGAGCTCTTGTTCTATGTTAATTCAGATTACAGTTAATGTCCTTGTACCGTCTAGGTTACAGTTAATGTCTTACTGCCGCAGAATTAGTTAAAACTTGATTCGATTCGCATATTAAAATGCAATCGGTCTGCCAAGTCAAACCCAAAAGTACGAAAACATGGAGGATTGGGAGCAGGAAAACACAATGGTAAACGTACGAGTAAACCACTAAAATCGGGCTTTCAGGTGTTTTCCACCAAGATATGACTTAGCAGACAGATTGCGTTTTAATATGCAAATCGAGTTTTAACTAATTCTGGGATTTCAGTCGTGAACTCGATGAGGTAATTGTCTGTGCTACCGCTCCCGGTCTAAGACTGATTAATCAAATTCTTAGGTCTTAAAATGAAGTTTATTCAATCTCTAAATAAATACTGAATATGCGGATTTTAAGCATACAAGAAATTACAAACATATAGTATTAAACAGGAAGTTTTACCACCAGGATCCCCGCTAATGGGGGGGGGGGGACGTGGGCAGCCTCTCTCCCAAACATTCGCGAATTTCTGCTACACTCGGCAAATTTACAAACTTAGTTGGCAAATTTGTTTAAAACTTTAATAAAAAACTATTATATACTTTTTATTTCTGGTAGACGTGGCAAAAGTTACAAATACAATTGGGAATAGTATTCAGCTTTTTACAAATAAGATATATATTACGTTTTCTAATTGTGATAACTTGGAAAACTTATAAAACTAGTTAGCAGACGTCGAGAACTATTTATTTTAGCTTCTCGATGAATTGACAAATTGACTGCACCCCCAATAAAAAGTCTTAGCGATGGCCCTGTTTACCATTTATTGGCTAAACTATTTTGTTTAGGCGTACATCTTTTAATCTTAATGGATCCAGATAGATTTTGCGTTGTTAGCGAAACGAGATTGACCAATTAGAACATTTGCTTACTTAAAACAGAAAAAAGTTCGCAAAAATCCAGGCTTCTGATTGGGCAATCTCGTTTCGCTAACAGCCCAAGTCTAATTGGATCCTAGCCAATATCATATTCAACACAATGAAAACACAAATCAACAACAACTAACTCTCATATCCATCATTAATCTTTTACAGGTGTTTTCTTGTAGTCGAATATCGCCAATTATTGGCTGTCATAGTTGAGACAAACGCGTCTATCTAAGTACAGTCAGAGCATTGCATGTTCCCACTATAGCGCCTAGAATATATGTGTGGAAATCGGCTATCCCTGTAATACTTAAAAAAGCGCTAAAATATTGTATCCCTTAAATGTGCAACAATGCTGCTGAAATATGAAGATCGCAGCGACATCTGCAGGATATTTTCTACAACTGCAAGATATTGCTCTCGATATTGCTAGTCTATACAATGTAATACGGAAATCCCGCAGATGTCGCTGCAATCGACACTTGGGATTTTAGCAGTATCGTCGCACATTTAAGGGATAAAATTTTTTAGCACTGTTTGGATAGCATATTTCCACACTAGGTATTTTAGACGCTGTAGTTCCCACTTTCACATATAGGCAAACTACTACAACTAGTGCAGAAACGCTGCTGCCACTAGAGTATCCCTACACCAGAGTAGCGATGTAGGTGATGTAAATTTTGGTTGGTTGAGACGATTTTGGTCAAAAACTATGAATGAAGAGAGATAGAAGGAGAGTGGAGGATATTCCATCTACATTTTGATCACGTGGTCAAGGTAAAACCTTCTATCGTAAAGAAGGTAAGGCTCCGTAGACGTGTAATGTAAATCCCCACTAGCCAATGAAACGGTTCATGAGGCAAAGTAGTAGTATCTTCCCTTCTTATCAGTTAGAAGTTCCTTGGGTAAATTACCGGTATCACGTGACATTTTTCAGCCTCGAACCCATATTTGGAATATCCTCCATTATCAAAATAGACTTCGAATTGGAGAAAGATAGTATCGATTATTAAAATTGGTTAGTGATGCTGATGTTCCTAACCCCTGTTTGAAGCTAGAAAGAAAGAAAGGATGGAGTTGACGTATCACTCTTTCCTTGTGGAAATGTTTCAAGCCAGAAAACTTAACCAATAGCAGTCAGCAGCCTTTAGTGAAAAATGCGGAACGTGAAATATAGCGGATGCAGAAGGGGTGTGGTGAAGGGAAGTAGAAACGGCTCCACGTAATATCATCAAATATTCTATCCTCCTAGGTTTAAAGTCATCAATCAGTGTCATCTGTAGAGTGCGTCTTATAAGAATGACCTCATAGGCAAATGGTGCATGCTCAAACTGTACTTACACGTTTTCGCTCAAACTATAAAAAGTGCAATCCAGAATTGGCGATACTCTTATCTCTATATAAGAGTGTCGACATACGCACACGGCGCATGCTGAAAGACTACTTTGTCTGAACCATGGTAAATCTGCATGCCAAACCTTGGTGATACCATAGATATAGTAATATAACTAGACTAAGCACTCAGTTATAGCGTCTAGAAGATATAGTACGTAAACCGAGTATTCCAGTAATGCTTTAATGGAGGATATTCCATCTACGTTATGATCAAGTGGTCATGGTAAAAACTTCTAGCGTAAAAAAGAAAAGGCTCCATAGACGCAATGAAAAGCCATCGCCAGCCAGTGAAACAGTTCAGACGGAAAGCAGTAGTAGCCTCCCTTCTTATCAGTTTGAAGTTCTTTGGGTAAATTACCGGTATCACGTGACTTTTTTCAGCCTCTAACCTCCAGATTTGGAATAAAGTCCATTAGGTACTAAAAAATTGAATCCCATAAATGTTGAACGATGCTGAATGACAAATGTCGATCGCAGCAATAACTGAGTCTTCACAGAAAGAAACGTTTTCTCAATAGAATATTTATACAATACTTACGTTTGAACTACCAGATGTTGCTGCAATCGCCATTTTTCGTTCAGCATTCTTCATTTGTGGGAGTATCCCATAAAACTATAATTAACGCGCCTAATTGTGAAAATGGAAGTGTGGTACCAATGCTCAAAGTGGAAGGAGAAACATAGAATGGACTTTATCCGAGGCTAACGAGAAAGACAGGCTACCGCGGTGGGTCCGATTCTTCTTTTTTTACAGACCGCTGGAGTCACGTGATGCTCTTTTCGCACACCTTCATTGGTGCATTCGAGCACCAAGTGACTCCAGCGGTCTGTAAAAAAAGAAGAATCAGACCCACCGCGGTAGCCTGTCTTTTTCGTTAGCCTCGACTTTATCCATGTGACGTCAGCCGCGGGTAAACAGAAGATAAATACCAATAGGTGTGAAGAGCATTTTAACACTGCTCCCCTTTTATCCAATAAACAGTCTTTTTCGGAGGGTTTTCCCCCGCACAGGCGTGACTGTTGCTATTCTTGAGTAAAGTCTATTGACTGACCTTTCTTGCCTCCTACTGCCATAGAGATGTGCAAGGTGACGTCACGAACAGGTTTTTGCTGCGGCTGTAGGACAGCTATTATCTCTACTTTTATCAACGCTTTTTTCTATTTGTGTGTCCTACAGCTTGTTCATTGTTCAACGGTAAAAGTACCATGATGGGAACTGCTCTATGGAGGATATTCCAAATATGGGTTCGAGGCTGAAAATGTCACGTGGTACAGGTAATTTACCCAAAGAAATTCTAACTAAGAAGGGAAACGGGAAACTATTACTGCTTTCTCCCATGAACTGTTTCATTGGCTCGCGGGGATTTACATTACGTCTAAGAAGCCTTCCCTTCTTTATGTTTTTGCTTCAACCACGTGATCATAACGTAGATGGAATATCCTCCATTGAATAGCAAGATCTATGTAGACCGAGTTTTGGGTGACAGGAGCCTGCTAGAGCGCTTTTTACTTGTTATAAATAGAAATATCATGCGATACGGAAGAATGGGGTGGAATGAAACGTGAACGATTGCTGATTTTGATTCACAATGGATTATATTCCAAATATGGGTTTGAGGCTGAAAAAAGTCACGTGATACTGGTAATTTACCCAAAGAATTTCCAACTAATAAGAAGGGAGGCTATTACTGATTTCCGCATGAACTGTTTCAGTGGCTGGCGGGGACGTGTACGGAGCCTTCCCTTCTTTACGCTAGAAGTTTTTACCTCGACCACGTGATCATAACGTAGATGGAATATCCTCCGTTCGATTTTAGTTGTAGCTGCCTAGTCACGATTTGAGAAATTTCGAAATCACGGTTCTGGAATAATGTTTCTTGCTATTACTAGAAGTTTCCCAGCTTGGAGTCTTATGTAGTCAAACTGATTTCGCGCGACAATATGTTAGAAGATATTCATTTAGAGACTTTTGGGAATATTTATTCCTGTAACTTTTAGGAGAGTGACCGTTTTAGAGACATTTGAGATCTCCGTGTTATTCATGTTCATATTTATTCTTTTAAAATCTACTGAATTATGCTGTGACTTGTGCGTAATAGCGTTTTCCTGCTGCATTAGAATACCTGAGTTTTCTGGAATATTCTGTAAACAAATAAAGTGATGTTCAAAGGAGTGTTTTCTTATAGACTAACAATCACATGAACTCATAGTATTAACGGTATCTATGTGCAACTAATATTTTATATAAAATCTTGTTTTTTATCTTGCTACTTATCTCAATTTTATAGAAAAATTTTCCTTGCACCCATCACTAATATTAAAATAACTTTTTAAACCTTTAGAGATATAAAAGAAGGCTTATTTTATACTAATAAAGAAAACGCTTATTTTATACTTAAAAAAAGTTTAGATCTCTCTGTGTGTGTGCGCGCGATGGCTAGTGAAATCTACAACACGTACGAGGCTGAAAATTTTTGTGAAGATAGTCCAAGGCCTCTCCTAATGAATTTAAAATTTCTAATAATTTGCTGGGATATTAATTAAAAACTCATCAAGTGGCCCAATTAAAAAAGTATTTCTTTCTACAAAATCACAAGATGTCTAGAATTGGACTCTGATGCGAGGGTAGTGCACGACCGTCTGATCAACGCGCTCACCTTGACATAGCATCGAAGCTCGCTGTTTACAGAAGGAAAAAGCATAGATTTTAATCGGGTCGCAAAGAAAATTCTTTGCCAATTTCTCCTTTAAGAGAGGGAGGGTTTACCAGAATTTGTAGTTTGCCAGGTTGCCACATTTGAAAGTACACTAGAAATTTTTAAGGAACGTTATATTTCTTAAAATATTGCTTTTATCGATTTGAAATTAACACACATACGAGTATTTTTAACGGCGAATACAGATATCCAATTTCCTTTGAAATCCGACTACACTTAACGAATATATATTAACAAATATAATTTTTCGAGCTTTTTATCTGGCAGCTGTTTGATAAATCATTTGAGCAGCGCTTGCGCAGCAGATATATAATCATACAAATTTAAGGTTTATTTAAGAATATTATCATGGGCCTGGGTAAAGTCGGACAGGACAGTTTGTTGTTAATAAAAAAAAACAAAAGAATAAATAGTTATTCTTGTTTTTTTACTCTTTATTAATATACGGATTTTGTATTATTTGAAACAGACCATAGTTTACAGGATCCATTTATTGTACTATTCGGTGTCAAATTGTCCATCTTGTGCATATTAAAGTTATTTAAAGACGTTACGTTGATATTTTGGGATTTCCTATGGCACATACTGTTGCATAAATTCCTTATTGGCATTTCCAGGATCATGTAGGCCAAGTAAGACACAAAATAGCTGATAGCAATATAAGATATCGCCTTCAGTACCTAAAAAAAAAAAAATCAAATTCTCGTAAGTGATTTGCTATAACAATATAAACATATGCTCATGTTCTACGTTTGAAAAGTTGTTCAAGCAGTATTTAAAGTATTATTTAGTATTAGAAATAAATAAATATTATATCCATTTACAGCAAAATTATCTTTTCTAAAGCTGATGCAAAATTTAAAAAAAAAAAAGTCTGTCATAAAAAAAAGAATATATATATATATATATATATATATAAAACCATTAATTAAACATTACCGACCATCATCAAGAACTGCAATATTGTGAATGATTGACTACACGCCATATATATATATATATATATATATATATAAGTTTAATTTTTTTACTGATTGAAACTGAAAAGTGCAAATAAATTCTGGATAGTGGTATGAATTAGGTTTTATACATGGCTTAAGGGGTTTCAGGACTTTTAACCCGTTAAAAAAAATCGGATCCGAAAGGTTTAAAATTGAAAAATAAACCATTTTTAACATCTAATATTTTTAAATGTACATCGTTTTAAAACACAAATTTTGGAGGTATGTAAGATATAAGTATGTTCTTTCATTTCATCTATTTAAAAAATATTACAAGGTGTCGAATTAATATTTATAGAGGGCTTCAAATTGTCAGACATTTGTCGAGCTCAAAATACGCGCAGCATTGCAAAATAAATTTCACATCGAGAATAAAAAATTTGGTCCCTCATTATGCTTCAGATTATAATAATTACTCTGAACCTAAATAAATTTCTATTTAAATAATTTTTAAATTTTTAATACAAAGTTGTATTCAGCTAATAGAAAAATTTAAAAAGTTCAATAGATTTAACCACACAGAGAACCACATTATTTACCACATTAATCCACATTTAGACCACTTTTTTTTTTTTTTTTTTTTTTGAGGTATAAAAAGGAAATTTTAGGTCCAGTTTATGCAGACTAACATGAAACATATCTTTTGGAAATTTCATGAAAAAATATTGAGAAATGTTTTGAGATATACTGCGTGTTATGCCCCAAAACGTCATTTTGAGAAAAATGAATTCAAAGTTTCGGAAACGCCGTTATACAACTCTGAGTTGCTATATGCCTAACACTCATAAATTCTGTTCTAATGAAGATTTCAACTAAAGGATTATATCAAAATGTTCAGAAACATAGGAGTTTAACATATAAAAAAAAATTAAATTTTGAAGACTTAAGGGAACCGAGACCCCTTAAATTATATTGTAAGATACTCTTTGAAACTTATGATCTTAAAGCTACATTCAGGGACTTGCTCGTCGTACTGGTGGAAAGTAAAGTTAGAGAAAATGGCATTGCTTTGATAAAGTTGAAGTAAAATGTTTCAGCGTTATGAATTAAAATACAGTTGTTCTGTTAAAGAATTAAAATACAGATGTTCTTTTAAAAACATCGCTATATTTTCACCGTGAAAGATTCCGCTTTTTTATGATTAGGATCCTTAGTTTACTATTTATATTAAAAAGGACAAACGTGTACGTCCATCACGCTGGCATCATTTTGACTGTATCAACACTAGACGATTAAATTTAACTTTTTCTGAATTTTTTTAATGTTCTAAACATAGCACATTTTTAATTTTTACACCGTCGTATAGCGAATAAAATATATTTTCAATTGCAATTTGTTTGAAAACTGTATCGAAATCAGCTCAATTCTTATTGTTTATAAAATAATTTTCAAACACAATTTAAAAAAAAATATTTCTACGAGTGCAGACGATTACGAAAGATGAAAGATAAATCCGTTTGTAATTATATTAATACAAATAGCTCAGTATTTGTTTCCTGTTTATATTCCATAACGAAATTAAATCCTTCATCAGTCAATGAATAAAATAATAAAATATAAATAAAACACAAATTTAAGACAAGTAATCGAACTATGAGCTTAAACCACTGGAATGATCATAATAAAAAAGACTGATTGTAAATAATGACCTTTCCTAATTTCTCCGGCTGTTAATTTCCGGGACGAGGCTAATGCGAAAGAATTAATAGCTTTCCAAAACAATATTCAAACGCATAATTGCTATTTTTCATATAAATATGATTTTTGGTATTGTTATGGGCGTTCTAAAAATTTATATGTTAAATGTAAAAAAATCTATTTATCAATTTAAGGGGACAGTTTAATTTTTGAACAATTTTGTTTATTGAAAAAAAATGGTTCAAATGGTGAACTCATTGCATTTCAATGTTTAACTAAAAGCATATTATGAAAAAAAAATTAATTGCATATTTAATAAATATTTTTAAAGTTAAAAAAATATTTAAAAAAAATCCTTAATACTTTTTTAAATATTAATATTTTTGCTGAATTTTATTTTTATGATTTTCAAATGTGTATTACACAAGATTAAGCATGAATTTTTACATATATCTAATATTACATTTAATATATTTTTTTTTACTGATATACTGAATGTATACTGAAAAACGATGAAATCGAACACATCTTGATATATTTTTATTTTTTTTTTAAATAACAACAACAACAAAAAAAACAAAACAAACCCTGAAGGTTAATTTCACACGCAGATTTATCACATACATAATAAAGAACGCGTACGAAAAAGTTTAAATCTCTATCACAAATACAAAAAGAGCCTTAGGATTTTTAAAACAGGAAAGTGAAGAAAATATGAACACGGAGAAAAAGCCATTTAAAGTTTTAATTTGTGTGGGTAATTGCGCTGGATGTATTAATAAAATTCACAATATCTCGCGATATGATTGCCGTATGGGTAAAAATGAGTGTCAAAATATTCACAATTAAACAAGCTTTCGTTTAATAATAATAATAATAATAATAAATCAATTTTTTGACCAATTTTGATGTAAACTGTCCCCTTAAGAAAAAATATGCTTTCCCCTACATTCTATAATCCGGGAATCCCGGCTTTATCCCCTCGTTATTTTAATATAATTCAAATTACTATAGTCCCTGTCAAAAGTTTAAGCACAAGCATAAAATGCTGATATTTAATGAATAATAAAAAGTTCAAATAAAGAGCATTTTTTTATTTGTGTATATCGCAATTTCATTTATATAAATGATATCAAAAGTAGAAAAAAATAAATTACATATTTGTAAAAAAATTAATTTAAAATAAGTTCAAACAAAACGGTCTTAAAAGTTTATGCACAATGACAAAAACCACTACATTTATCTTTTTTACTAAACTGTTACATACAAATTATTTTTCCGTGATTTCGGATTAGTTCAAATAAACAAGCGTCCATCGAAATTATTAGTTTTTGTAGTGTTTCTGGTGGCAAAAAGTACCATACTTTCTGTATGGCCTCATTGAATTCTTCAAGAGAGTCATACTGTTTTCCATTGCTGTAAACCTGAAGGGTTAAAATGCAATAGATATTCTCAATCGAGTTTATGCCAGGACATACAGCTGGCGAGTCAAGAATTAAAATTTTTTTCTGTGAAAGCCACGGCTATGTAGTCTTATGTAGACTGTGGCATTACCTTGTTCAAAGATCCATTCAGAACTCCTCACACTCCCACCCATCCACCCCAAAAAATGTCACCGAACGGAAGGAAATGTTGGTTCAGCGTCTCTTGTTATTTCTGGAAATTTTGTCTTTCTTTTAGAAAATCCATAGAGGTCAGGCTCTTGAAGCCAGACCCCCCCCCCCCCCTTCCAAACCATAACAGGCTTACCGCCTTACTGCTTGTTGTAAAAACTTATTGGTTCCTTTCTCAGATCATTTGAATATATGTCCCACCTATTAGGGACGTCGATGTTCCAATTTTTCTCAACATTGAACAAAACAGTAAGCCACTTGTCGCCCGCAGGACGTGTGTTTTTTTAGCTCAGTTCATTCTTGCCTGTTAGTAGTGTAGTTTGAGACATGGTTTTCAAGCCATTTTCTTTAGTATGATGCAATCACGTTCTTTAATAAGTCTATGTGCAATATCTTTGGACACCTGCACCGCGAGATTATTTTTAATTTCCTGTATGGGCATATTTTATCTAAACACGAATCTACATATCCTCCGAACCGTCTCAACAAACGGCATACGTGGTCGTCCACATCTTGGTTTCCTGTTGAAATTATCATTTCTAGAGAGTACTTGATATAGATACTACGCTTTGATCAGTTTAAAATTTTTGAAATTTGAAAAACATTTTTATTTTGTGATTTTAATTTTAAAACTTTTAAAATCTCACCTTTTATCAATTTTTCACCCTACGGCATTTTTAAAACGAGTGGAAATGATTTTTTCACTTTTATAGTTTTATAAAATTGGAAAACTACCTCATACAACCTCATTGTATCCGTCCAATACCATGTTTCTAAAAAAAAAAATTGCATAAAGTGCTTAAACTTTTGAGACAGTGTTTCTTCAAGAAAAAAAAGTAAATTAAATTAAAAGTATTGTAATTTTATTTTAACCAACAAAATCTGATTATTTTATTTGATTTTGATTAAATGCTGAGTATTTATTTTAAATTGGCATCATATATTTTCTTAACTATAATTATTTCTTAACTATATTTGAAGAGTGCATAAACTTTTGAAACGGGCTATAATAACTTGGCAATTTTTTTTCGAATGCTTCTTGGAAAATTTCTAACTAGTATGAAGAAAATGAGAAAATAGCACATTATAATAACTGACATGTTTTTGATTTTTTTTTGTGGGTGGGGTACATACTAAAAGTTTAATTTACACCCTAATTGTTCTTTTATGTGTGAATAACTATTCCAGATAAATTTACTACTTTATTTCTGATAAATTATCATACTAGAGTAGAAATTTTATTCCTTTCAGGCCAATAAGGTGAAATACTAATACATTGATATATTAAAAGAATCGAATAACTCCCCGTTCTTTGAATTCCGTTAAAAAATAGATAATTAGGTAGAGAGAGAAAAAAAATTAAGTGAAAAGAAAACAGGGGGAAAAAAAGCGGGAGAGATATTCGCAGCTAGCTTTTACTGAAGCATTAAGAGCAAATAAAATTTAGAATTAACCTGAATGCTCTTAAAAAGAGGTACAATATACTTACAGTTAAAAAAAAAAATCTTAAAATCAATTTAATGTTGATGGTGCAGTTTAAAAATGAATGAATTTAACAAGTACGGTCTAAATAATATTCAGAATCGTATAAATACTTAACAGCAGTGAGCAAGGTATTTTTTTTTTTTTTATTATTATTCAATTTTCGGCATTGCTTTCCTGCCAAAGTCTGTGACGGATTTAGAAAGGGGGGGGGGGGTTAACGAGGCCGAGTGAAGCATTAAAATTTGAGAGGGGTGCACAAAGTATTTTGTTAATACTTAATGGGATCTTTAGAAGCTATCATCTTTGGAGCGCTGAAAAAAAAGTATGTTTTATGTCTATAAAAGTATGCTTATATTTAGAAATGTATTTTTTTTTTTAACATTTCAATTTTCTGTGTTGCTTTCCTACTAAAGTCTGAGGCTCATTTAGAGAGAATTGGGGGTAGACGAGGCCGAGAGAAGCGTTAAAATTTGAGAAGGGGAGATACAGAAAGTATTTGGTTAATATTTAGCAGCATCTTTAGAAAACATCACTTGTAGGGGAGCTGGAAAAAATAAAGCTCCGGGCGCCATGGGTACTAAATATGCTTTTGACTAAGGAGAAAAAGCAGTAAATAAAAAAATAATACTAAGAGGAATTAAAAAAAAAATAAGTAGAATAATTTCTTACCATGTCGAAGTGTCCATAATTAAAATGTTCCCTGGATATCCCAACTGTAAAAGCAATAACGATGAAATGGAAGACGTAGGCATAATAACTTAGCCTGAAGAGGGGATCAAACACTTTCCAGGAAAATATGGCATTTACGAAACCTAAAAAACATAAAACAGACTGTGTTTAATAATTTTGAAAATACAATAAAGAAATGAATAACATAAAAATGTTTAATAAATAAACAATTAAATTAAAAAAATAAAAAAACCCGACTGCGTAAAAAGCGAACTAATTAATTATTTCTCATCAATGTGAAACTATTTTTTTTTCAATTCCTACTATTAGCTCACACTCTCGCTATGTATATCTTGTTCAAATTTTCAATCGTTAATAAAATACTTATTACTCATCCAATCAAGCTCAAATAATTTTTTTAAACTTGTAGTGGATGACACTTGATGTTAATCCAGTTTTTTCAAATATTAATTAATTAAATTAAATTAATTAATTTTTAATAATCGAGAGAGCCCTCTTCTTGATCAAGGTATTTTAAGACCGAGAGAGCCCTCTTCTTGATAAAGTCATTTTAAGCGCCACTCAACATTAAAGAAGAATGGGAGAAAAAATTGGAATCTTATTGACCTAAGTACGAATTGACTTAAAATATTTTTTTTATATTACTTGTTTATATTACTTACCTATTTTTTTTTATTTACTTGTATTGATGACTTTTAAGATGTGTTTAATTGTTAGTTCCTATCTATAAACACTGTTTTGATGAGGTCTATACATGTCTATGAAGATTAGACTTGCAGATCCACAATACATACACAACTTCCATGTTGTATAATATTTTAACGCAGCTTCTGACTGTAAAATAGTCAATGAAACATCGTCTTCTTTTTGAAAGACCTATCCAATGATATGCCACTCAATAGGGTGCGTAAAAAATTTTTTCGTCTCTACCGCCATTTTGTATTTTACGGCCGCCATTTTGAATTTATAAAAAAACCCCTAGCCTATAACCATCGGGCCGTTAAGACGAATTGATAGAGACCTCATTCATTAAAATCCATCCAGCCGTTGGGATGTTTGGAGGGTATAAAGAAATCCACATACACAGATACGCGTGAAACACATAATGATAAGATGCGCAAGTTATAAACATATAAACTTGCTCAATGAACTTGTACAAATAAAATTAATAATAAAGAATAAGATCGACGCTTCGAACTGCTTCTGCAGCTGTCTTCAGGATAAATATGATGTTGAAATGTTTAAAAGTCTAGAGATAAATGATTCCTGCCGAGTCTAGATCAATTATATGAATGGAAAACGTCGATATTATGCTTTATCATTAACTAGCTAAAGCAGGGCTGCCACTGGTGACTATTTTTTAATTCTATCTCGCACCACTAAAAAAAAAAAAAAACATACACTTTGCCAAAATCTGCAAGAGAAATATACTACAAAATTTATTCTCTTGAAATAGTGGAACGAATAGAATATAAAAATAGTCGCCTGTGGCAGCCCTGCTAAAGTATCCGCCGTTTCCCGGAATTTTAAGAATGTTTATTTTGAAAAATCAACGATTGCATGTTAATTTGCGTAATTTTCACTCTTTTTTTTTTCATTTAATCCGGGCGACAGATTACCTACTTACTTAGTAAATATAATCTGTGATCTGGATTGAGACCGAGATTAAAACCTTTTGCTGAAAAGTTTCTTCCGAGTATTTTATTATTTAAATATTCTTTTCATGTTTAAAGAAAAATGGCAAGTACAAAAATTCTATGAATTTTATTTTAAAAATATCTGAAATCTTTATTTCAGTTCTTCAGTAAGAATGAGGATCTAAACCTTTGTGGAAATTCTAATATACACGGATACAAATAGGTATATATATGGAATGGATTTAAAAATGGCGAAAACAAATTCAGAGAACCTCAAAATGCTAAAATATACCAATATTTTCTTAATCGGGTTTTTATTATGTTTCAATACTTTTTCAATTTCTACTATTAGTTCACACTCTCCCTATATTTATTTATATATATATATATATTTATTTATATATTTATATATCTTGTTCAAATTTTCAATCGTTAATAAAATACTCATTATTCATCCTATCAAGTTGAAATGAGTTTTTTTAAACTTGTACTGGATGACAATTTATGTTAATACAGTTTTTCAAATATTAATTAATTATTAAAAAGCAGAAAAACCAACGTTAAAAATGCACAAATAATATATGAAAAGCAGCAAACAGCTGTTTCGAATCTACTAGCGAGATTCTTCTTCAGTGCAAAAGGAACAGCGTGCTAGAAAAAGCAAGGCTGAGCCAATTCTGCTTTTTAATATTGTTGCACAAAGGCTTTATTTGCTATTTTTATATTAATTAATTAATTAATTAAATTTTAATTAATTAATTTTAGTTTTGCATGGGAAACAAAATGGCGGCCATTGGTTATTGAAGATCAATGAAAGTATTTTCAATAAGGGTTTACCATAGGGGGGACCCTGTTCTGTCGCCAAATACCGCCAAGTTTGTCGCCAACTTGGCGGCCAAAATGAGTCGCCAAAAGTGACGCCAACTTGGCGATATCTGTAATATTTCCCCAAATTCCCATAGAGTTCCATTGCAAACCTACTTGCTTATAGAAAATCAACAAATTGAGATATTTTAATGCAACAAAAACTAATATTAGCTTAAGGGATTATATTAAATTTTTCTTTGACGACCTAAGTAGGAATTGACTTTAAAAACAAAATTTTTATATTACTTGTTTGAAACTCATATGACGTTTTATATTCACCTGCTGACGTCCATTATATTTACTATATGACGTAATATTCACTTAAAAAAAATCGTCAAACTATTTATTTCCTAAATAAAGACACAACTTTGCTTAATGGTACACAAAACACGAGCTTTAATAAGCTAAAATTTAAATTCTACGTTTCGAGCTGTTTCTACAGCCGTCTTCAGGAAAAATATGATGGTTAAAGGGCTAAAAACTCAGATGAAGGCTTCCTGTGAGAGAGATAATTTGTCGAACATTGACTAAAGATACGAAAACAAAAGTGTAGTGGTGCCATCCATTGAAAATAAATACTTTTTAATGAAATGAGTCCAAATAATTCATTAATAAGTATTTATTTTCACTGGATGGCACACAGTTTTGTTTTCAGATCTTTAGTCAATGTTCGGCAAATTATCTCTCGCACAGGAAGCCTTCATCTGAGCTTTTAGCCATTTCACCATCATATTTTTCCTGAAGACGGCTGTAGAAACAGCTCGAAACGTAGAATTTAACTTTTAGCTTATAAAAGTTCGTGTTTTGTGTAACATTAAGCAAAGTTGTGTCTTTATTTATTATATTTTATGGTACAATTGTCCAGTATGTGTTAATATTTATTTCAATTTCATTCTTCACGTGGAAATCTTGCAATACAAAAGTAATTGTTCTGGTAAGAATTTTATTGTAGAATTTTAATTGTTGGCAACTGCTATAACGAAAAATATTAAAATTTGATAGGAAATTGCTGTTAAATTGGTCGTTTTTTATTAATTGAAAATTAACTATAAATTCTTTCGATTCCGGATTACTTTAGCTGCCTCGGACGTGTTTGCACATGTACGTATAATTTTACAATTCTGGCTTCCAAACTGTGGATTTGTATAGAATTACTGACAGACAAATTTTTATTTTTATATATTAGATTTTATTTATACAAGTTCATTAAATGTTCTTGTTTATGTGTACAATCGACCAAGTTTATGTGCTTTTAACATATACCTCTTATTTATTATATTTTATGGTGTAATTGTCCTACTTATATTAATAAAAACATTTAGTTCTAAAAATCATACATGGTAACTAATATATATATATTTATATATACACCTTGTCTTATAAACTAAAATAAAGCCTGATTAAAAGAAAGCTAATTAATCATTACGAATTTTTGTTTGTTTGTGTCGGCATATGCTATATTGTTTTATTTCTTTTTAAAATTAATATATGTATACATAAATATATATAAAATCAAAGTTATGTCTGCACATGAGAGAAAACGTAGAAATTAAAAAAAAATGTTAAAGTACTTAAAATTTTTAATGTTTATATACTGAAAAACGTAATTTTAAAAGAAGTTAATAGCAAAAAATCATAATAAAGCATTATAAGAATATTTTTAAATTAGTTTGTTTATTTAAAGAAAAGTTTTATTATTTAATAATTTATTTATAGAAGACTATTAGAGAAAAAAAAATGCAATAAGTTTAAAATGCCATAAGTTTGGAAGCGAAATCGCTAAAGTCTTACGGCATCGTAAATGCTTACGAGAGAAAAGAAAAAAAATAATCTTAACAAACAATTACACAATAATTCCAGAAACGAATCGCTAGCGTCGCGGCACCATGAACGTAATGTGACCCTGGGATATGTAAATTGGAGCGAAAATTCGGAAAGAAATATTCAAATCTAATCGAAATAAATTCAATTCACATCCCCCAGAATCACACTACGGCCGGATGTATAGTGGGTAACATATATGCATCGTAATTAAATTAAATTAAATCTGAAAAAGAAACTCTTTAAACATAAACAAGGAAAATATTACTCACCCCATGAATATAATATGATACTTATATACCCAAAGGAATACACTGTAAATTGCATAATTTAATTTATTATGATCAAACACATTAATTATATCAGAAATATTTATAGATCCGGATCTTTCAATTATCAAATAAAGGCATAAACGTAAGATACAATCACTATTATTCTTGAAATTATCTTGACAGCTACTTGATTTCAAATAACATTGATATTTTAATTAAAAAGGGTTGATGATACATTCCATACATATTATATTTATTATTTTAACGTTTGGTTCCCAAGTGTTCTCGGAAAGTTCAAATACTGTTTCGCCGTTAATAGTTTCATATAGTATCCAATCCAAATAATTAAAATAAAAAATTCGAGTTACTAATGTTCATTTCCATAATATGACCTTTCAAGTATGAGGTCAAACAGAAGTTCTATACACTCTCAGAAATAAAACTCTCCCTTTTGACGATTCAGAAATCCTCGAGCTGTATTTCGTCGTTTTTGACGATCATTTCCTATTAACATCACGTGACTTTTAACGAAACGCAAACCCTCAAATATTTAACGAAAGTTTTGCCTCAATCACGGTCAGACTCAATGCATTTTAAGGAAACAGTTCCTCAAATCCTCCTCAAATCCTGCGATTTTAGCAAACAGATATTTGCTTGTTTATGTTAGTCCTGTAATAATTTATTTTAAAACAGCACTTAGTGCTTTTCAGAAAATACTGAAATATAGGTAGTTATTGTTTCTTCATTAGTTATTTTTTTAGCTGTTAGAATTGTTAGGAATGCTTATTATTGTTATTATTATATTATTTATATGTTGTCGTTCGTTATGTTTTAATTCGAAAAGAATAAATTTCCTGTGTTCTTCAAAACCATTCAATAAGAAAATTAGGTCAATAAAATTTCAAACTTCTAGGATATCTTTTTTTTTTTTTTTTAAAGAAGTATATTATTTTTCAATCAAATTAAAAATAAACATAATTGATCCCTCTCCTCTTTATAAACAGTAAAGTGTTAAAATCTTATCCTCCTACTCAAAGTGATAAAATCTCACGCAATATGCACTTCAAAATTCGTTATTTGTGAGCAACAAATTAACCAGACCATATTTTAATCATCCATTGATCAAAGAAAATTTCAGTTGTAAATTATTTAATCAAGCCATATTATAATTATTCATTGATACGAAAAACCATAAAAATAAATTAGCCTTTCTTAAAACTTTCAGAAAATATAGCAGCGCTGATAAAATTGCAATCTACGTTATAAAAATATAAACACGAAGTAAGATTCATTACAGCAGTTTAAAAGCAGACACTTTCAAGTCCCCAGCAGTCAGGTTGGAATAGCAGCGACCTCCCACACGAAAGGTCGTGAGTTCGAGTCACGCCGAGGAAAGGGAGAGAAGTGATTTTTTTTTCTTTCCCCGTGTCAAATACTGGAGCTTCCAAATTGTTTGAGAGATGGCGCCACCAGCCCTCTTTTGACGAAATTTATATCGTCAAGCAAGTGAAGAAACTAATTTCATCAATTTGACGAAATGTTCGCTCGGAGCATTTTCCAGGAAACCATTTCGTCAAAAACAAAGAAAATTTCGTGAAATCTGAGTATTCATTTCTGAGAGTGTACGATGATTATAGTACTCCAGTGGATGATGAATCAGATAGGTATAATGGTGAGCTTTTAAAGAATATGGACATCTGGCTATTTCACTTGAAAGCAAAGACACGCTGAGTCAGACAAAGCAATTTTTTAGAGAAGAGGGGATATTATTCAAAATGTGGCAATTGTCATAATTCAGATGAAATAATTGGCATTACGGTAAAATCAAATGATCATTCTTCATCCAACCAATCCATATTCAAGTAAGAATGCGTTGAATCCATCAAAATGATTACAATGAAAAGACAGTGCAGTTTATCGGCGCGCTCCGCGTGGAATCCGATGAAACAATCAGTGCAGTTAAACGACGCGCGACGTGCTCATTGAGGAATTGAAAATCGGAATGCTTCTAAAAACTTTAGGATATACAATGTTACACTCTGATCGTTCTTTATTGTTATTTTTATATTGCGCAACACTCAAAGAAATTTAAGGGAAATTGAATTGATCATTTACGTTATCTGTTACGCTCATCGGGGTCTACGCCCTACGGCGAAGAGAAAAGATAGAAATACGTCTAAATGGCACGGGATTTCGAATTCAACTCCCTTAAGAAATGATTTTCCAAGACGATTTTCGGCAGTTGAGAAAATAAACGTCCAATCCCCGTTCTCCACGAAGTAAGAACCCCCACGAATTCCTAGAATCCAATATATACAATACACGAAGTTCAATAACCCTCTCGCGTCCCTAAGCCATCTCGAGAAGAGCTGTTAGAAAAGAAAAAACATGGCCGTCAAAACGCAAGAGAGCGCATCTTTTAAAAGAGAGAAAAGATTAGAATATATTTTCGTACTTATCTGGTAAAGTTGAAAAGCAATTGCGCTGAAATTTTACCAGAGCAATAAGAAAAAATATTAGAATACAATAAACGTGATTCCAAAATAAAATAATTAAGAATAAAGATTTTAGATTTTAATATTAGAAAACTTAGTAAAATTTGCTGTCAATTTGTTAGATCGTAATTTGAAGTTGTTTATTAAAATAAACAAAATGTAAAAATTTAAATTTATGTAAATTTTAAATGGGGAATGTTATTTAATGCTTTAAAAACATAACAGATTAATTTAAGACCAAAACGATAGACTTTAATACCCTTTTATACTGATTTAAGTAGCGCATGACAGAGTCCAGTGTTGCACATAGAGGTTTTCAAAAATCCCTTGCGTTTGTGCTACTAAATTATACAAATTTCTGTTAGTTCATTTTTTGAGACACCCTATTGTAGTGGAAAATGAAACTTTGTGACAACATCAGTGAAAGTCCAAATACAGTATGTGTGACAAATTTTTCTGGAAGTGTAACTCAGAATTGGTATCTAATATTCTCCAGGAATCACTTTGCACTGGCATTTTATAAAGTTAGTGAACTCTTCTCAAGTATGTAAAGTATTGAAAACTAAAAAGTTAATAGAGGCAAAACAAACTAATTTGTACTAAAATTAATGTCGTGAAGGAATTTTCACCTTGTTATTAATATAAACATTAAAACATACATATAATTTCTTAAAAGATGTTTAAAACATATAAAGATATTAGTTAATATAGCCCTGAGTTCTTTCGAACCCACACGTGTTCATTTTAAAAGGGAAATGTTCAATGTTCTTAACACTTTTTAAGAAATTATATGCATGCTTTAACGTTTATACTAACAAGTTAAACAACAATTTATTTTTCTTCTTTAGATTTACTGAAGAAAGATAGAAGTAATGTTAAATAATTACATAGAAAAATTATAAATCATATAGTAATTGTTTCAAAGAGAACATAGTTTCTTTCTATAAATGTAGATTTGCAAGGGTTTAATATTGTTGCAATTAAGAAATTTATATAAACTAGCCGCCCTTGGCGATCAGTTTGGTCTTCCTTAAAATTTATGTTTGGGAAAGCATGCTAAGCATTGCATCATGAACTTTTATTCATATTTCATTTACTTGGACTCCCTTAAATATAATTAATATAATCCCTTAAGCTAATATTAATTTTTGTTGCATTAAAATATCTCAATTTGTTGATTTTCTGCAACATACGATAGCGTAATATATATATATATATATATATACACTGCTCAAAACAATTATGGGAGCACATGGTTTTAACGATATTACGCAAATATTTACACCGATAAGTAATGTAAAATAAAACATCCATAATTTAAAGTGCTGTAGAAAACAGATAAAGAAAACTTCACACGAAATTAAAGTTTATGACGTCAAAAACTGAAAAAAGGTGATAAGTGCAGAAATCGGGATTTTGCAGAAACGTCTGTTTCACTGCCTCAGTTGTAAAATTCAATTGCTCAGCTTGTGTTTTGAGAAAAGGTAGCTTGAAAATGTCACAACAACATGATTTACCGCAATCCATGGCTTGGCGTGTTATCGGGACAGTTGAATTTGGGGAAACACAACGAAGTGTAGTGGATGCTGTTGGAGTCGCAAGAAGTGTCCATAAAAGGCTGTGGAATCGATTCCAAGACACATGGAATGGTAGTCATCGACAAGTGCAAGGTCGAAAATGCGCTAACACAGAAACTGATGACCGATATATCCTGTTAACAGCCCGTCGAGACGGAGCGGGCAATGCTACTCAGCTGCAAATACAGTTGTTCTTGGCCAAAGGACGAAGGGTGTCCAGCCAAACAGTCCGAAATAGGCTTCATCAGGGTGGTCTCTATGCACGTAAGCCAATGGATTGTATTCCGTTGACCTCAAGCCACTGTGCGGCCCAAAGAAGGTGGGGAACTGAACATCGAGTTTGTCGGCAACGTTGTTGGAGTGAAATTCTATTTACAGACGAGTCCCGATTCAGTCTGGATATGACATCTGATGTGTTTTGGCATGGAGAGAAAGAGGCACTCAAAATAATCCCACATTCGTTCTTGAAAGATCACATTACAGACCAGGTGGGTGTGGGTTGGTGCTCTTGGCTGGAATCAGCATAGATGGACGTACGGGCCTGCATATAATTCGGAATGGCACTTTGACGGTCCGGAGTAATACAGACGAGATACCGAGACCTCATGTCGTATTTTATGTTGCAGTAATTAGTGATTTCTTTTTTTCCATGCATGATAATACCAGATTTTATACAGTTCGTCTTGTTGAAAACATGCTTGAAGCTAAAACAATACAGCGTATGGAATGACCAGCATGCTCTCCTGACCTAAATCTGATCGAGCATGTTTGGGACATACTCAGACGACGCATTGCTGCGAGACCGAGGCCTCCTTTTACTGTTCGGGATATGGAGATTGCAATTCTTGAGCAGTGGAAAAGTATTCCCCAAGTCTTATCGATAACCTCATCGCATCCATGGAAAACCGGTGTGCAGCAGTCTTAGCTGTTCGAGGAGACCACACGCCATATTAAAATTCTTGCATCATTTCTAAACAATACTTTTTTTTATGATTTTCATGAAACCAAATTGTTGCCCTAAACCATCTTTTCATATTATTTTCATCTTTTCAAAAAATAAAAGCTCCCTTACCATTTTTTGCGTCTTTTTTTATGTATTGCGCATTGCTACACGTGTACTATCCATTTTATGCCCATACATTGCTGTTTTGCACTATTCTCTTCACTTTTTTGCTTGCTCCCCTAATATTTTTGAGCAGTGTAGATACTTGAAAATGCAGGACGTATTATTGCTTAAAATTTGTATGTTAATGAATATACTTACCTCCACTTCCTAAAGAACATGCTAGAATCACCCACGCGACACAAACTGAAAATAAGGTACGATGGCTACCTGCATACAGTGCAGACCAAAACGCACCCATTGGTTCCATATGGTACTTGTGAATGAATAACATCAAACCGATTAGCAGACAAAAGCACATTATCCATCCAATCATAGCAAGAAACTAAAAGAATGAAATAAAATTATTTGTGAAAAATTATGAAATATACATGGCATCATATGAATACAAACGATTTGTTATATGCAGAATTTCATTAAAATTTCTTATGTTAGGAATTAAAGGACAGTTGTATTCTAACTTTGATGTAATCGATCTTGAATCAATATATTATCGAAACGTCATTCAAATTGAGATCAAAACATTAATTTGAAATGAACTTTCAGTAAACATCCTGAAATATCTTTTTTTGATGCAGAATTTTTCAAATTAACCGGCATAACGTATCCTTTTTCTTAAAATCACGCTGTAAAAAACTTGAATTTAGAGTAGAAAACTGTAATCCAAGACGCCAGTAAAAAACTGTTTATTTTACATAAAAAACTGCAAACATCTTATTTTACTGTTAAATCTGTCAAAAAATGAAAAGATTTAATTTTAATTGCTAAAAGGTGAAAATTAAACCTTAAAAAAAAAAACAGTAAAAATAGGTTTATTTGACTGTTTACATGTTTCGACTCTATTCGAGCCATTTTCAAAACTAATAAAAATATTCAAAAATTGCACGGTCTTTGAAACGCGCCATCATTCAATTTTTCACGCACTCTTTCATATTCAGAAACATTATTATTATTTTTTATTTTTTTTACTTGGATTTTTATTTTTTATTTTCGTAACCATTGAGTAACTCGAGTCATAATTTTGGTAAGTTAAATAACGCTGCATCGTAACAATATTGAAATTTTACATGCTCATGAAACAGTACGTGAAAAATTGAATGATGGCGTTTCACAGACGGTGCAATTTTAGAATATTTTTATTTATTAGTTTTGAAAATAACTCGAGTAGATTTGAAATTTGTAAACACTCGAATAAAACTTATTTTTACTGTTTTTAAAGTTTTAATTTACACTTTTTAGCAATTAAAATTAATATATTATTACAAGGTGTTAATTTTTTTTATATATTTAATGGAAAGATTATAATAAATACAGATTTTATTTTGGAGCAAATCGGTATTTTTGTATTTTAGAGAAAAAAAATTAAATAAAGGAAAGTTCATAATAAAAGCAAATTTTTATCGTAAAATGAACTGTTGAAAAAAAATACTGTCGTCCTGGCTGACCTGTTTTTTTCTATACAATCAACAGGATTTTGCATTGTGCACTGAAAAACAAACTATTTATTCACGTTTTTCTGGTCTTGCGGATAACTTTTGTAGCTAATACTTTACAAAATAAATCTAGAATTAGGAAAGTTATGAAAGATACCACCTAAGAATTAAGATTCAATTATGGTTTAACCCTTAAATGCCTGATTTTTCAAAAATCATTGTAATAATGTTTTCAGCTTTCATTTTTTAAATAAATCATGGGAAAAATACTTAAAAAAATCATATTTTGTTTTAAGTATAGTTTACTGCTAAAAAACAGTTTGTTACTAATCGGCAATACTGGTGCTTAATTGAAAAAATAATTTCTCTTGATAAAATTCTATAATATTAAACACACAACAATTTTAGGAACCTTAAAAAGAAATAAATTTTTCTTGCTCACTGCAGGTCAAAATAAGATATTTCGCGAGCTTCCAAACAAAACAAAGAGAACAGGTAGCAACAATTGAAAAAATAAATCTATCTTTATTCTTAAACAGCACAAGTTGTTGCCATCTACATGTTGAAAATCGATTTAATAATATTTTCAGAATGTATTTTATTGGCAACATTAGGCACCATAGCTTCAATATGATTCTAATAGTATTTTAAAGCCTAAATTGGGTATGTTGCCGAAAAGCAACATCAGGCATTTAAGGGTTAAGTACTGACGTTCTGACTAAGCAGTTTTACTGCAAATCTACAGATTTTTTTTTAACAATGCAGGATAAGACTTTTGTAGAGTTTCTGCCATTTACACATCATTTTATCACAAATATATGCAATTTTCACATGTATTTAGATAAACGCTTTTAAAAACAACCTATCTCAAGACAAAACATAGAACAACAGAAAACGCCCCCTTCTTAGATAATGGTCTATAATAAAACTAATGAAAACAATGCAGGATAAGACTTTTGTAGAATTTCTGCCATTTACACATCATTTTATCACAAATATATGCAATTTTCACATGTATTTAGATAAACGCTTTTAAAAACAACCTATCTCAAGACAAAACATAGAACAACAGAAAACGCCCCCTTCTTAGATAATGGTCTATAATAAAACTAATGAAAACAATGCAGGATAAGACTTTTGTAGAGTTTCTGCCATTTACACATCATTTTATCACAAATATATGCAATTTTCACATGTGTTTAGATAAACGCTTTTAAAAACAACCTATCTCAAGACAAAACATAGAACAACAGAAAACGCCCCCTTCTTAGATAATGGTCTATAATATAACTAATGAAAACAATGCAGGATAAAACTTTTGTAGAGTTTCTGCCATTTACACATCATTTTAACACATATGCAATTTTCACATGTATTTAGATAAACGCTTTTAAAAACAACCTATCTCAAGACAAAACATAGAACAACAGAAAACGCCCCCTTCTTAGATAATGGCCTATAATAAAACTAATGAAAACAATGTAGGATAAGACTTTTGTAGAGTTTCTGCCATTTACACATCATTTTATCACAAATATATGCAATTTTCACATGTATTTAGATAAACGCTTTTAAAAACAACCCATCTCAAGACAAAACATAGAACAACAGAAAACTCCCCCTTCTTAGATAATGGTCTATAATAAAACTAATGAAAACAATGCAGGATAAGACTTTTGTAGAGTTTCTGCCATTTACACATCATTTTATCACAAATATATGCAATTTTCACATGTATTTAGCAGTGGCGTGGCGTGAAAATTTTCGGTGGTCATCGCAATTATTTAAGTTTGTGGTGAAAAATTATTAACTCGTTCTGCTAAAACTGGATCGTAGAGTTTTAAAAGCTTATTAAGAGTTTTAAAATATTGCTTGGTCATCGCCGCATCCAGCGATGACCGGACGCCACGCCACTGGTATTTAGATAAACGCTTTTAAAAACAACCTATCTCAAGACAAAACATAGAACAACAGAAAACGCCCCCTTCTTAGATAATGGTCTATAATAAAACTAATGAAAAATAGAAGCTTTTAATTGTTATAAAATATGTTAATTGTTGAATATGACATTTTAAAGTAACGATGTCAAAAATATATTTAATGAACAATGGCGACTTTTTACAGCAAACGAAATATTTGTTATTTATGGAATTTCATTAGAGTCTAATTACAGATTTTTATCTAAAGATGGTGCATATCCTATTCTTGAATGATTTTTTGCTTTTTTTTTTTCTTTTATCTAAATTAAAGCAACTTCTACTTTCACTTGACGAAGATAATGTATTAGCACGCGGCTTTGTATGAGTAGTTGTTGAAATAAGTTAAGTGCTGCTTCTATGCCTATTTTCACTAGAGAAAATTATACTGCTTCGGATATTACAAAAATAACTATTTAAGCCACATTTTGAGTAAACTTTATTCCTTTACTGCATTAGGTAAACATGAGATTTAAATTAATGAGAAAATTCTAAAATTAATTGCAAAATACATGATAATTTACATGATACATGATAATAATACATGATACATGATAATACATGATAATACATGGTGTTTTGAAGGTTATACCACTCATTTCATACACTGAAAGAAAAAAATATTCCGCCTTCATCTAGAACGAATAGGCAGTCCTTTTCTAAATCCCTAAACTAGAATATATATTTCCAAGTTATGCGAATAGGCAAACAAATAAACTGAATAGACGAAATGATCGAGAATTTATTGTCAATAATTTTCTATGTAATGAAACGCTACATTATAGTATGAATCGTTTGAATTGCGAGAAATTATCACTTTATTTCTAGAATTAATTCATAAACTAGAATTAAAGTTACTAAAGCTCACTTCTTGTGTTCGTATTTATTTGCAGAGATTTTTAAATAAGTTTGAATTCTATAATATAGAAAAACGTCCTTGAATTTTAATAGGGATAACTAGAACTCTGTAACAAAGGGAACTAGAATTTATAAGGATGACATGGAACTATTTTTTTTAGAGTCTCAAAATATTTTCTAGTCGCCAGTTGCAGAAATTTTTTCCAGTGTAGTTCATTTGAAATGTCGAATTTTGTAGAAACTGTTCTTGAAGAGAATTTTCATCTCAAAAGAAATCACCATGCCAAATTCCAAGCTTCTATATCAACTATATAACGGAAACTTTAATTTTAGAACATTTTCTGGTCCTGCACACTTTTAAATTTCTAAATATTTAAAAACTGTTCTGTGGGAGCATTTGCATTTCTAAAGTAACAGTTATGTCAAATTTCAAGTTTCTATCCCTAACAGTTTCAGATAAATCATTGTTGAGAATGCTTTTAAAACGTTTACCGATCATTTTATTCTTTTAAATTTCGAATTTTAGCGGGCATTTTTAGCGAACACTAACGCCTTAAAAATAACCACTCTGCCAAATTTCAAGTCACAAAAATTGTAATTTCAGAACTTTTTTATGCTTTTGCATCCTTTTAAATTTCGAATTATGTATTTTAAACTTCTATCCCTAACAGTTCTAAAAAACCCGGTAATTTAGAACATTTTCCGCTTATTTCACACTTTTAAATTTCAGATTTCTAATAAACTGCTTATACCAATTTTCGGCATCTTTATATTAACTACTATACTAAATTTCAAGTTTCTATCCCTAACAATTTCAACTAAATAGTAATTTAGAACGTTTTCCGCTTATCTTATCATAATAAATTTAGAAATTCCTGAAACAGATCTTAGCGAGCATTCGCATCTTAAAAGTACCACCATACCAAATTCCAAACTTCTATACCAACCGTATCACATAAATCATAATTTTTGGACCTTTATTGCTCCTGCATCCTTTTAAATTTTGAATTTCTAGAAAATTATTCTGGGCGATTATTTACGTATTTAAAGGAACACACATGCTAAATTTTAAGTTTCTATCTTTAGCAGTTCCAAACAATTCAGAACTTTTTCTGCTCAAATTTTGTACTTTTTAGACACCGTTAATAAAAAGTAGTTACATCTTAAAAATAACCATCACATCAAAATTCACATTTCTAGCCAAACAATATCGCAGAAATCGCAATTTTAGAATATTTTTTGATTCTGTGCCCTATTGGGAGTTGTTGTATCGACGTAAAATATAGCCTATGTTACAACAGAGATTGCCACCAGCATTTTGTCACCAGTATTTTTGAAATCAGTTCGGTAGTTCCAGAGATTACCCCTGCAAATAAACAAATATTCAAATAAATGTTATTTCTTTATAATATTAGAAGATCCCCTTTGTTGAAGATGTTCGAGTCGGGCTATTACTACCGCAACTAGACGAGATGTGCGTTTTCGGAGGAAAACTTACACGACGATTGACAACAACATTCGGGATTCAACTGAACATTTTACTTTTCAAACAATATATAATCTGATGTGCTCCACAAAAAAGAAGAAGAAGTAAAATTACAGTTTATCAGATCTCTAAACCAAATGTTAACTAAGATTTTTTTGAAGAAGAGCATTATTTGTGAAATTCTGATATGGGTAATATCCTAACTGGTGCTACTGCAAGTGTAGACACCAAAGCTAAAAGAAGACACCAAAGCTAAAAGAAGACACCAAAGCTAATGTTTTCCATGTTCCTAAATTCTTTATAATTATCTTTTACTTTTTGATACAAAACTAAATGACCTTTTTATTTTCTTCTTACATATAATTTGACGGCTATTTTCAATTTTTTATGATGATACTTACGGTGATCGGAGGAATTATTTTCGAAATACAGATTTAGCTCTCAAGTCGTGATGAAAATAGGAATATGGAGGTCTAAGGAGGTTTGAAAAAGTCAAAGGTATTTGATTTTTGAAAGGAAAATGCGTTTAAAAGAGCCCGTTTGAAACGGTTTGCTCAGTCAGAAGGAAATTCAAGATGAATTCCTTGATTACTTCTTATATATCTAGTTATATATTATTGATCAACACTAATGCAAATTTACCGCGTGTTATTCAAAATATTTACCAGAATTTTCGAACAGCAATCTTTACTTTATTTAACAACAAATACTTCATGATTAATTAAACAAAGATTACTTTTCGAAATTTCTATATATATTTTGAATAAAAAAAATGCCCTAAATTAGTAATGAGTATGCTCGTGACCAGTAAAAAAAGTGTTCATGAGAAAAAGTCGTCTTACGTCTGAAGTTTCAAAAATAGAAACTTTTTTTTCCAATTCTGTTTGTTATCGTCTCTAATAACAACAGACGTAAGTAAAAATATTTAGAATTGAAGTTTGTATGCAGAAATATAAGATTATTGAAACGAAGGAAAATTCTTGTAAGTTTTATATTTAGACTTATTTTCAATAGAATGTAAATTAGATATTAATTTTTTTTCGTGAAATACAAACTATATATGTACGTAATCAAGTTTATATATGAAAAAACATTTTAATATTATCATAAATATCATTCAAAGATTTACCTTTACATAAAATATTTAGAAAGAAATCTTCCAAATTTTTATTAAATCCATACGCAAAATATGGTAAATATTATTTACATTTTTTTTGTGGTGCAGGTTGGAAGAATTCCTAATAACATTCCAATATACATTTTTTTTGTTAAACTCTCATCCATATCTGCAAAAGATTGTTCATATTAGTTTATTTTCTTACCTGTCTTAGTGGATATCTTGATTTTACAACAAGAATTCCGGTTAGCATTCCCAAAGCATAAGGTCCAAAATGGTTTAGTGGTAGAGAGTAATTTACTTTCCAAAACATGCTGGAGGAGCTAGTATAAATTTGAAAATTATCAATGTAGCAATAATAAAGGCAGTTTGTAGACAAATAGATTAAACAAGATTAAACATTATAGCTGGTTTTCAAATATAAATTACAAAATTGTAAAAGAAGTAGTTAAAAAATCCCTGCCGTCTCGGCCTACAGGCGGAGATAGATTTCAAAGTTAAGTACTAAAATCACCAACAAAACTTAAATCAAGATTAGAGATAAATACGGTTTCTTCACTAAGAATGAGCTCTAGGGAGCTAAACTTTTGTGAAAATTCTAATATACACGAATACGCACATGCATGTATATGAAATAAGTTAAAAAATGACTAAAGCAAATTCAGAGAACCTCAAAGTGTTCAAATATGTTAATATTTCCATAGTCGGGTTTTTATCATGTTTTAATACGTTTCTTCAAACTCACATGACGTTACATATTCCCCTGCTGAGATCCATTATATTTCCAATATGACGCAATATTTTGTTAGCCCCCGGTACGGTATGGTATTTCTTTCTCCCAGCTTATTTTGTGCCGTCTTCAAAAAATAACGTTAGCTTACCGAAGTCAGCCGTAAAACAAAGCAGTACGATTAAATACTCTATAGCAATTTTTTAAACTTCTAAGCATCGCATGTTTTCAATTTTTATACCGTCGTATTGGAAAAAAATGCACTTTTAAATGCAATTTGTTTGAAAACTGCATCTCCATTTCTTTTTGAAATATTAATTTTTTTGTAGTTTTTGGAGCCATTTGCTTAATATTGGCAACACAAGTGCTCCATTTCTGTAGAAAGTAAAGGAAAAATAGTTGTAAAATATTAATTATATATTTTTGTTGCCATTTTTTCATAACAACCGAAAGAAAATGTAATTAAAATACTTGCTATTTTGAAAAAATATAAACGAAGGATTTCTGTTAAAATATGAAGCCATTATAAACTATATTTAAATTTAAGTATCTTATATCAATGTTACAAACAAATGAAGGCCTATGAATCATTAGACAGCCTTTTTTTGATCGAGTTTCGTTAATGACGGCATCTTTTTGCTGTAATTGTGTATTATTTCGCGATAGTGACGTCCTATGCCTACTTTACTGTAGATGTTTAAGAATGGATCGTAAATGTGAAATTCTTAAGCAGAGGCGAATGACGTCATTTTACATAAAATAAAAGCTTGTGCTGTAAGTCTTAAAATTGAAATATGTTTTGTACTATATATATATATATATATTTTTTTTTTCATAGGGGGCGACACTAAATTCTGAAAGAGCAGAATTCCTGTTTTCTAGTTTTTTATTCGTCAAACTATTTCATCTTGAGTTTTCATGCGGAATCTTGCTCTAGAAAACTTATGACGTAATATTCAACTTGTTTTCAATTCATGAAACTATTTAATTTAATTTTTTACGTGAAAATCTTGAAATAGAAAAGCAATTATTGTGGTGAGAATTTTATTGCTATTTTTTAATTGTTGGCAACTGCTATAATGAAAATTATTTATTTTTTCCTGTCATTGTTGTGTAAGAGCTGGTTTTATCAGAACCATGTTAAGACGGTATTAAAAAATATTAACTCTCCCCATTTCTATTCCCTTGGGTCGATTTTGCCCATTTTCAATCCCCGTCGAGATATTAGCCATCTGAAAGTTGTTGGCGAGTTTGAAGACAATCCGTTCATAATTGCGACTTTTATCCTGCGGACAAAATTTAGTACATATATATATATATATATATATATATATATAAACTTTTTAGATGGGGGTGGTTTTGGGTTCCTGGGGTCATATAATGAAAAGTTATAAAGGAATTTTTCAAAGGTCGCACCATGGTAACGACTGCAATAGGTAGTATGTCTTACGAAATCTACCTAAAAGTGGCTAAAAGTGTTTAATCTTTAGAATATAATTTATTTTTACACCAGTCAGTAAAAGATCTCCTCAGGCGACTGTTTTTATATTATTATTTTGTTTACCATCATTTTCGCTCTCTAATCCTCATGACCTATTTCTAGAAAAACTTACCATGAAGATTACTTATAGGAAATAGTATTGGGTAAATAATAATAAAAAAAAACAGTCAACTTTAGTTACCATAAGTGAAACGCAGGTGACCGTTGGTAGTCAACAAATTAATTGACTATCAACAATGGTCTGAAAATGATCTTTTTTTTTTAAACCGATACTGATTTAACTGCCTTTATATAACGACTTTTTTAACTGTTACTTCAGAAAACATCGATAAAAATTGAAATTTTAAACATCCAAGAAAAATTATGAAGTCAAAGTTCATTTATAGGATCTCTGAAAGGATACATGTGAAATTTTCTAATGATTAATTTCAAACTAGTGATAAAAGAGATATTTTAACAACTAACATTTTCTCTCCGGAAGTTCCTGGGACTTAGCCTAGGAGAGATTCTATGAACAGGGCCCAGCTATTAGCACGTTTCAGGAATTCCGCCGAATGGGGAAAAGCACAAGAAAATGAACCTTAGATGAATAATTTTTCAAGTGAATATAATCAAAATGTTTTCAGTAAATAGGAGTGTTATTACAATGTAAACAATTAAACATTTTTTTTTAAATTTTAGTAGTAAATAACAGTGTAAATTCGATGGAAATAATAGCAAATAAAAAGGATGTACCACAAATGTGAATTACTTTCCTGGCATGCTTCTGGGATCTAAAATAAATGAGCATAAAAATGTTTAAAACCTGTCTGTGGATCAACTATGTTTAGAGTATTGACATGATTCACCAATACTCTACAACAGCGGTTTCCAACCTTTTTGACGCCCTTTTAAAATGAATTTCTAGGATGAGACCCTTTGATCTACCGTAAATGGTAGTGGTTATTAGGTGCTTTGAAATCGAACACAGGAAAAGGGAATGTATAGTAATCTATATCAACTATGCATTGTCCCAAGAATAAAATTATATTTTGAAACTTTTACCTTATTATTCATTTTATTTTCAATTTCCACTAATACAGATTATTTTGCCAAAATTTCCATACTTAAAAATCCTGCAAACTCCCAGAAATTATAGAATTTTGCATTACAGTAAATTGTATTTTTTTAGCGGGACGAACAATAGCACATATTTCGATTTAGGTGGCGTGTAAGCTAAAAATATCTCTTCACAGACATGTGTCGTTGAGAAGGGCAGCAAAACTAAATTTGTTTTCTTAGACGAGGTTTTACAACTCATCTTACAAATGATATATATGTTTGATAGTTTTAAAATACGATGTTTAACTTTCTGCGGTATGTCAAATCCAGGAGGAGATCGTGTTTTGCCGAGTTTAAAGTGAGTGTTTTTTGTTAATACTGAACAGATTCATTACACATTTGAAATTGCCAAAAGCCTTCTATTAAGCTGTTGAAAAATACTGTTTAAACGAGTCCCTCATAGTTTTAGGTCGCCTTGAATACTCCTCTGTATTTTATTTTGAAGGCGGATGTTGTTTGCATTCCTTTTTAGCAAGGATTGATTTAAAAATTTTTGTATTTGGATCCAAATATCCTTCTCCTGGGTCCAAATAAATCTAAATTTTGGTATTAAAGGAAATGGACAGAATAGAATAAGGGGCGATAATTTGCTAAAGCTAAAATGAGAAAGGCAAAATTTTTAAGTTTCCTTTGAAGTTTATTCACATTTTTATATTATAAATGTTTTTCCAGAAACTGAATATTTTCTTTTTATAAATACTTCATAGTTGAAATTGCATTCTTATTCAGACACAGGGCTGAAACTAAGAGGGGGGGGGGGCAAAGGGGGCATGTGCCCCGGGCGCCAGAGTGAAGGGTCGCCAAATGAAAATTTTGTTTGTCGATTTTTCTCACATTTATGTAGCACGGTATTGTTAAAATCATTCTGTGTGGGGTATGCCAAAGAATATAAGAATCTAAAGATGATATGGCATAAGGATCCTGTATAAAGTGGAATATTTTTTTAAATTCCGTTTTTAAGTTTTAATGAATCAATATTCGACAAAGCAGATTACGTAGTTCAGTATTGCATATTTTATGATTACATACTTAAATTTTAAAATAAGTCGGCTATTAGAAAATTAGTAAAATTCTCTTTGTAGATATACTTTGCGGAGGAGGAGGGGGGGGGGGGGGGGGCGCCAAAATCCATGTTTGCCCCGGCCGCAAAAAAGGCTAGTTTCGGCCCTGTTCATACATAATGAAGAACGAATGAAAACACGAAACATGAAATATAGGTTTGTGTTTCTTCCCTATAAGTAGACAACGCAATGGATTTTTGAGATGATTACTTTTTAGTGCGTGCCCTGCCTAGAAGAAATTAAATTTTATGACAATACATCCTTGAACCCGTTCGCAATGAACGTCTTTTACAGAATTTTTAATCGTTTACCACCGGTTTTTCGAAACAGAAATTTTTACCTAATTTAATCAGGAAAATGTCCTGATTAAATAAGGCAAAATTTACAATAAAAAATAATCGGTGTGAACAGTCCAAGATTCTGAGCACCTTATGCGGCACGTATATGTGACGCTCATCCCCAAGGGTTAAATGAACAAACTCTTCGTTATTACAAATACATACTTACAAAATACAAGCTTAAAATGATGACATAGTTATGAATAGTCTGCATTTTTATTAACAGCAGCTTGACCATACTCTGAAAGGAAGTGAACACCCTGTTGCTAAAAGTCTGAAACGTTAAGAGAATGTTCACCCTAATAATTGGGTAGAGCACGACAGAAATTAATGCATAATTATCAGCAATTAAATAAATAACCTTAATAGAATTGAATTTAACAAATAAATAAAATATGTATTATAAAAGTATGCTTACTTTTCTGCGAAATAGGCGATATAAGATGGATCGAAATCATTTATGTAAGTATATATCCCCACAGTTACATTACCAGCTACCGCCAGCATGACTACTAAAAAAATACCAAGCTTCATGCATCTGAAAAAAAAATTGAAATATTTAACAAGAACTTTTGTTATTATAACCATAAAGATAAAAAGAAATCTTAAAAAAGTTATATCGAAACCAAAGAAATATCTTTAACTCTTATGAATGTCTTTAATGGTTTTTAAAATTCTAATGCGAGACTGAACAAAATAAAGATTTCGTGATATGAAGATCTCTGTACTGAATGTAGGCATATCGAAATGAACAGGACGACCTGAAAATGGACAGAATGTCTTTAAAATTAAGTAAAAAATAAATAGTGAGATTTATTGGTGTTATTTTTGCAGGGGAGTAATGTGTGAAGTCATAAATATCTTTAAATGCTTCATTGTTTTAAATTCCAAATATCCTCGATAGATGGCGCGGCACTGTCTGACACTGTAATAATACTCAAAATAACCATAGAATTTCAAACCATTTTCTCTGTTTAAACAGCGAAACAGAATAAAATGTAAAAACTGAATCCATTTTTATTCGTTAATTTGAATGTTCTAATAGCTTGGGACGGTGCAGCTTCTTCTATTGTTGCTATTAGAAACTAAAACACTGAAGAAGATAAAGATATGAGAGTTTGAGACTGTCTTCAAACATTACTCTCCTGTAAAAATATCTTCAATAGCTGCCACCAGTTACTTGTTACTGAATTTCAAAAACATCTAGTGCATTTTATGGTGCACCATAGATACATGTTAGCATTGACTAGTAAATCCTTCATTAGAGAGGAGTTGATTTACACCCCTCCACGGTAACTTAAACACAGTGATTTTCTACATTTAACTATTTAACGAAGATACAAAATAAAAAATATTTTTTTTTTCAAACAAATAAAAATTTAAATACCACACAGGAGAAATTAAAATTTTTACGAAAATACATACAAACATCGTACACAGCACACCAAATTATCTGTAATAGTTACAGATAATTTCCAGGGTGATTAAATTGCTTCTTTCGTTATTCAATATGTTATTTATTAGTACCTTCTATGCAGCAGTGGGCGAATTTCCATGGGGAATTGTTACTTCCAAACATGATTATTGCAAGGCTGAAGCTAAAGAACAATTCATTTAGAATTTTCAAAGTAATTCGAGAAAAAAAAAATGTCAAAAATGATTTATGGCCGTGTATGTTGTGGAATTGGTATAAATGAATGTCACGAATTCAAAAAGCTTTGTGTATTTACTGGTTAATTAAACCTCATTCCCTTTATTCTTTAAACGTAAGTTCAAAAAGCTTAAAATAATTAATTAATCCTTTTAAAGTAACAAACCAGGATAAATACTTCTGATCAACAAAAATCTTGGAATTATTTTTTCCCCCAAATTCTAAATTATAATTCTTTTTGTTTCCTAAATTCTAATTTTTTTCTTTTCCCAAAGTCTGATTCTTCTTCTTCCCAAATTCTAATTCATAAATTTGAATCATTCTACAGTATGAGCAAAAAATATCTTGACAGTCATTGAAATTTTTTTAAAAAGCCCTCTTTTCGTAACACTACCAGAACTAAAAAAATAAAAGAAGAACGCTGAGTCATCACAAGCTGCTAGGGCTACCACCCCACCTGACTAACGGGTGATAGAAACTTTCGTCCGTCTCTTCTATTTAAAGCAGGAAAAAATAAAATGAGACATCTGAACATTGAGATTGTGGTTTGAGTGTCAAGATTTTTTTTTGCTGGCACTGTTTTTACACCCCTCCTCTTCAATTTTCAAAAGGGTGCAAAATTTTTTTGTTTTGTAATACTGCTTAAAAAAGTTTAGGCTTATTAGTTGACTTATTAGGAAACTAATAAAGGTGTTGGCATCTAATAAACACTTGCTGTAACAACTAGAAGTTCTTTTTATAACTTTCTAGACTTCCTTGTGCCCTTTCTACTCACCTTTTCTCGATGTTGAGAAAGTTTGTGCGCACATAGGTGATAAGGTGATATTTTTCCCAGTACAATAATTTTAAAAGACTTGCGTATGAAAATTCTCAAGGGCCAATGCACGCAGCAGTGCTTGGTACTATAACAGTAAAATAAACAACGATAGTAAAATTGCTTATATTTGTTTTATTTAGAGACCAAATACTAAAAAAAAATAATAATGAAAAATAAAAATTGCTCCAGTAAACTCTATGTGGAAATTGAAGGGTTGTATTCGCAGTTTGTTGCTATATTTCTGAATAAAGAAAAAAAATCATGTATCCAAAATTATGTAGGGATCATAAATTTTACATTTAAAGTTTATTTGAAAACTGATAGAATTTAAAGCTAATTTTGTTTGAATTAACTGTAGAGCTGTAGCTAAGGCTTTGCAAAACTAATACGTATTTCATATCTTTGTGAAAATACATGTTTTATGAAGTCCAAATTAAAAATTAAATATATTATTATTTAATGTGCGGTAAAATATATACTTACTTAGATAAAATCCAGGACAGAATTATCCCAGCTAGTGTTATTTGAGCTAGGCAAGATGTAAACCATAAATGAGGAAAACACTACGAACAAAATAAAGCTGTTTTAAATCTATTTCTTTTGTATACTTAATTAATTTAAAATAGAAGACATGATAAATAAAACGATATAGTTTTTTTACTTCATTAAATTTTTTTGAATGAATTTTAGTTCATTTTTTTAAAAATGAACTAAACTTTAGAGACAAGCATGTTTAAAATAATTTAAATTATATGCATAAAATTGCTGAAGTGTATTTTCTCATTCAGGCGTTCCCTAATTTATTTGCAATGCTAAGCATCTAAAATTTAAAAGAAAAAGAAAAGTGCCCAGTTAAACTGATGGCATTGAAGTCACAGGCTATCCACACTAATATTATACTCTTATTTCAAAGAATAATGCCCCTCGAAAAATAAAGAAATCGACAGAAAAACCAATTTATCTAAATTAAGGGGGGATAAAATCCCCCATTTCGTCCCTTTATACTTAACCAATGAACCCCCAAATCTAATCTGGGAAGCGCTTTATCAGAATAAACCGGTATACCAATTTTCAAGCAAATCCGATAATTTTGGGTGAAAAACCCATTTATCTAAATTAAGAGGGGATTAGACCCCGCACACTTCCCTTTATACTTAACCAATGAACCCCTAAAACTAATGATGGAAGCGCCTTGTTAGAATGAACCTATATCCAAAATTTGAAGCAAATCGGATATTTTTATCAAGAGTTATCGCGTTACGTACATACATACAAAACCTGCGGGCACATTAGCTCTCAGGCTTTGATAGCCTGTGAGCTAAAAAGCGAATAGGTTTTATTGAGCGTTAACAGATAAAATGTATGGTTGCATTTCATTGCAGCTAATAAAATAAAAAATAGAAAAATTGTTGCGAAAAAAATAAAAAAAAATTCTTTTCATGATGCAGCAAAATGAGCATTTTTTTTTTATAAAACATCTTCAAATAAATTGTAAAAATGTCGACTCACCAGTCTAAATTGACAACAGCAATAGCTGTTAGGAATGCAATTCTCCTAAACTGAAATACCTTTTTACAAAAATCACTATTAGACATTTATAATGGTACAACTAAAAAGATATTTCAGTTTTCTTTTATTGCCTCATAGTGTCTTTTATCTTATAGAACGATGTATATTAATATTTCGTAAATTCTGTACCAAAGAAGCAATTTCTATCAGTATTAACGCAATCTCAGTTTGGTAACAATAACCTGTTGCACAGTCGTGGAAAAAGAAAGTAAACACCCCTTACTAACTCTGCAAAAAATTACCGTAGAAGAACGTTACTGGTACCACCCGATTGATAATAAAGTCTACATTTATATGATGTATTTAAAATTTGATTAGGGGGTTATGTACATATTAAAACGAACCATAACTTTGTTTCTTTTCAATAGCAGTACACAATTCTGACAGCATAAATGAACTTTACACCCTTCAATTAGCCTAAAAGAAATTTTTATGCAATTCGTACGATAAGTTTCCGAGAAATTAATTATTTTAAAACGAGCGTATTTTAGGGGCTGTATTAGAATTGAAGTTTGGTACTCGATTGTTGACCCAGAGAGCCCCCTTCTTGATCAAGGCATCTTAAGGGACACTGAAGCAGTCATTGAAGACTGCTAGATTACAGGATAGCATAAGAAATTTTAAAATATCTAGTCACTTCTATCATAGACGACCCTTTAAACCATCATTTTGCCATTTTTTCAGCTTAATTTTAAAACTACTTGGAAGAAAAATGTGAAATGTTGGATTTCCATAAAGCAGGACTTAATAAATCTAAATCCATCAAAAAAATTGTAGGTTGCAATTCATAATTTTTTCGAATATTAATTTCATAATTCATAATTCATATCAAAAAATTATAAAATTTTAAATTCAACGTATTTATGTTTGGGTATTTTAGTATTATTGCTACACAAAAAATTAGCATATTAGGAGTATAATTTCAGAAGATATTAATCAAAATATAAAAATGTAATTTAACATTAGAAGCACTAAATGTTGAATGTTAATAATTCAAAAACGTGTCATTCAAATGACTTGACATTTGGTGTCTGGGTACAGTTTGAACCGAAGATTTGAAATATCTTGTTAAAATTGGGTATTGCCATTGGAAAAAATAAAGTTTGGTTTCGTTTTAATATGTAGATGGCCCCTTAAGTTAATTTTATATACATCATTTAAAAGTAAACTTTATTTCCAATCGTTCGGTACCAGTAACTTTCTTCTATGATAATTTGTTGAGGAGTTAGTAGGGAATGTTTACTTTTTTTCCCACGACTATACCTTTAATTGCAATGTGATACTACCAGTGTTTCTATAAGATTCTATTACCTTCCAGAATAGCATAAACATCTTGAGTTTCTTCACTGTTTAAGATTAAATTGCTTCTTAAATTAAAATCCTTTTCTTCAAAAGTCAAAAAATTCTAACTGTGCCACACTCATTGCAATTATTATAATGGATGGCAACACTGATATACAAATAAGAATGCTTTAAAGAAAACACGATCTCTATCTTTCGTGTACAAATTGTTGTCAATTTAAAAATTCTTTTAGCCTAATTTTAGTTGCATTGCGAAATAATTTGGCTATGTTTCGTTAAAATTTTAAGTACTTTTATGCTATTGCGGTTTGATGCAATTGTATGGTAGTATTGTATATAATCTCGCAAATAGATAAAGGAAACATTAACAAAACTGATGCAGATGAATTTATATTTCTTAGAAATTTGAAATATCAGGAAGTGTCCTTTTCCATCAACATCAGAAAACTTCAATGGAATATGTTGGGACTGCATATTCTATGCTGTGATATTGCTGAAAAAAGTTATGGATGTTCACATAATATATTCTAAGAATTACTTTCATTTCCTTCATCAAAATTCTCTTTGAAGGTTTATTTCTTTCAGATCATGAACTTTAATACTTACCTTGTCAATTAATTGATACTCTGAATTGTCCGTGAGTAAATGAATGTGCTACAGTTGTTCATATTTTATATATTTGGAGGTAAATTTCTGAGTCATTGCGCGCATCATATATTTTATGTTTCTCGATTTATGATCAGCCTTATATGCTCTTATTTATTTAAGGGCAGAATACTTTATGATACACGATTAATTGGTGCTGTAGCTGATATCCACACACACAAACTAATGTTTCAGAAATTCCAATACTAATTCTAAGTAATTAAATAGTTTTTTAAATTCACCCGAAATATATATTACATAAATAAATAAAAAAACTCATAATGATGTGTTAATCCAAATTCTGTGTCATTAAAATAATGAAATATTTATAATAAGCTATATTTAGTAATGTATTACATTTACAAAAGCATAAATAAAAAGCTCTTTGGAACCTGAATTAAGGCATAGTAAACGTTTATGCATGTAGTGGTAAAAAATAAATAAAAAATGCTTGATTGTTGCCTGGACTTTTATGAAAAATGTATTTTCAAGTTAAGGATACTTCACTCACTAAAGTTAATCGTATGGGAGAAATTTTTTCAAATATCTCGTTTGCATTTCAATATTTTTAAATGATCTTTTTTGCATTGGATAGCCGTGGGCGACCTCTACAAAAGTCGTTTTTTACATTTTAGATTTTCTATATAATTTTTTTTTACGAGTATACTTTCAGTTTCGAAATCGGTTCTGAAAGTGAAACTATCCTAATTAAAAAAACTGATTTGTTTTAGCAAAATTTCGTGTTTACACCAGACAGCTACTAAATATATTTCATTTTCTTTTATGCTACCTGCTACTCACTTAACAGTGCACCGAACTAGGTGTTTTACAATATCGTCAAAATTAAGTGAAATATTTCAAAATATGTTAAAAAATACACATTTTTTATTAAATATTACCATTTTTTTTATATTAGAGTACCTATAAAATAGCTCTATGTGATAATATAATTATATTCTTAGATTCTAGTTCAGAGCATAGTGAGTAATATGGCAAGTATTCTGGCAAAATTGAACTGAAATATGTTTAAAACATTTTATGTAATGGCTTTTAAAGAACCTGTGGATAATGAAAAACGCATTTCCCAGAAATCGTATTTAAAGATTTCTTTTATATCTTTGAGACACATACAAAATTAATCTAAAAGTGTCAATTATGGTTTATTAGTGCTTTATGTAAAAAAAAAAAAAAAAAAAAAAAAAAAAAAAAAAAAATGCATAGACATTGTTTATACACATTGTTTGTACACATTGTTACGCCCACTTCCAGTATTTGACTCATTACTTCCTGTTTATTAAATTGGCCTTAACTCCTCTTCTACACTCATGTCCAAAATTAAGGTCACAAATATAAAATTGGTGAAAACTGATGAACTAGTCGCTATGTTCCCACGAAATTTGGCACAGACGGATATTACAATTGGAAAAAGGATACAGCAACATAACAATATGGAAAAGATTTTAATTGTGAATTAAGAAACAGAATATATTAAAAAGTGTTAAATAATGAAGTAGAGATAAAGCAATTATCTCGAGAAAAGTCTGTGTAATATGGAATGTGTCCACCGTGCACTGCTATACAAGCCTTACAACGAGCTCTCATACTGCTTATGAGGATGTCAATAAACGTTTGTGGCAACAAAGCTAATTCTCCCAAAAGCGCGGCTTTTAACTCCTGGAGGGTCCTGGGAGGAGGGTTAAGCGCTGTAATGGCTCTTCCTTGACCATCCCAAACATGTTCAATTGGATTGATGCCCAGAGACAGCGAGGGCCAATTCATACGGCGAATATCCTCTTCTTCAATAAAATCTTCAACAATGTGAGCTCTTTGGGGCTTCGCATTATCGTCCATAAACATGAAGTCCGGGCCTACAGCACCATGGAACAGCCTCACAAGGCTTCAAGGACCTCATCACTATAGCGATGTGCGGTGACAGTACCCGCATCGAAGACGCCCAGTGGTGTATGACTGCCCAAAATTATGTCGCCTAAGACAAGGATTCTTTTGCCACCAAATCTATCGATTTCTTTTACGTAGGAGGGATGATAGCGAGCTCCACGTTCTCTCCAGATGAAAATTCGACGAGAATCACTCTGCGTGGTGACTCTCGATTCATCATTGAAAAGAACACGCCCAATTATTGTGGTGTCCAATACTGATGTCTTCGGCTCCACAACAACAGGGCTCTCATGTTGGATGCAGTGAAAGGGACACACACGACTGGGCTCCAAGCATTAGGGATGAGGTCCTCTAAGCCTATGTGAGGATGTTCCAGGGTGCTGTAGGCCTGGACTTCACGTTTAAGGACCATAAAGCGAAGCCATATAGAGCTCACATTGTTGAAATTTTCTGCAAGAAGAGGATATTCGGGATATGAATTGGCCCTCGAGGTCACCCTCAATCATATTGAAAATATTTGGGAAGGTCTAGGAAGAGCCATTGAACAGCGTGACCCCCCTCCCAAATCCTCCAGGAGTTAAAAGACACGCTTTTGAAAAAATGGGCGTTGCTGCCACAATCTTTTATTAACACCCTCATAAACAGTATAAGAGCTCGTTGTGAGGCTTGTGTAGCATTACACTGTGCTCATGTTCCATATTAAAGAGACTTTTTCCGAGATAAATGCTTTATCTCTGATTCATAATTTAACAATTTTTGATACACCCTGTTTCTTAATTCACAATTAAAATATTTTCCATATTTTTATGTTGCTATATTCTTTCTCGCATTGTAATATACCTCTGTGCCAAAATTTGTGGCAACACAGAGGATAGTTCATCAGTTTTCACAGATTTTATGTTTGTGACCTTAATTTTGGACATGAGTGTAGTTTTCATAGAAATAAAATTAAAACCGGTTTGGAATCGTAAACGATTGCTTCTTCGCATAAAATAATAAAAAAATCGAAATTTTTCACGAAAACGGCCGTTTAAATGTAGGCAGATACCTTAAATGATCATTCTCCCCATAATTTATATTGTGACTTATCCCTTTATGTACTGAATTACGAATTCATGAAAATTTTATCTTCTAAAGCATTTTTCGTGAATTTTTGAGACTACATTAGAAGATTTACATAATAAATTTTTGAAGGATTTTAGAAGGATTGAAGGATTTAGAAGGATTAATTAAATTTGAATTTATAGGGATTTTGTGCAATATTTATAACCCCACTCAAATCTTACATTTTAAATATTTCTCTTAGTATTTTGTGGAATTAGGAAATGTACAAATATAATGTTCTTACAATAGAAATATAGAAATATTTCCAAATTGCAAAATCCCCCGCCCCTCCCCGAGGCAAAAAAAAAAAAAAATCATCTTTTTAAAAATATTTTTGTTTTGTGTAACTAATAATGCTTTTGGAGTAAGATAAACTAATGCATCTATAACTCATTCTAAACTGTAATACTACTAATCGATGTATTAAATGAATTTTATAACAAGTTATTTTAATGGTACTTATAAGTACCGACAGTAGATAAAGGGTTAAAACCACGACATATATTGGAGTTACAAAGAGCATTAGCAATGTTATTCTCGTTTCTTTGCGTACAAGATGTACTAACTTTGTAAGCATCATTTACCTGTTGATCCTGTTCTAAAACATTGGCATACATTCCGACATATGCCCAAGGATTTTCGTTACACTTTGATATGGCGCTATCCATGAAATCATTCCAAAATGGACCAGATCCTATGAGAGGAAGAAGAATTGTGACGCCGAGAAAAATCAGAACCGGAATGACAATCCTTGAAAAAAGAAAAAGATGATTTCATAAAATTAAATTTCCCATACCGGCAAATAAGTAGATAAAGGGGAAAAAATATAAATATTGAGCCAATTTTTAGCTTAAAAATAATACATAAAATACAGTTTAAGGCATAGATGCCGTATCTTCCCTCAGCCGTTGTTGTTTTGAATTGTTTGGCGATTTTTTGTTGGCGTGTTGGCGGTGTTTACGGATATGGCAAACTCGATATGGAAACCCCGTGTGACATGTCGTGTTCTGGCAACCCCTGAGAAGCTTAGAATTTTGAGCATGTATTTTGATATCGTGCATCGTGTTCTATCGTTGTCTTTTTATTTTTATGTTAAATTTATTGGATGTATTTCATTGACTATAGTTTCTGTAGTCCGTTTAAACGCTCTTGCTGAAGTAATTAAGAAATATGAGGAAATTTTGACACGAAAGGGAGGTTTGTTTATAGCGTGTCAATGCGTATTAAGCCTATTTTGGAAAATGACGGCGGTGTTATGAGAGATATTTTGTGCTGGAGGCTTCAAGAAAGCAGATGTCTGTTAAGGTATGTTGACAATTTTATGTATATTTTGTTGCTTTAAGAGTTTTTTACATTTTGAGATTGCTACAAAACGAGAACTGCTGAATTTTGAGAATGCTATACCGCGAAAAATGCTGAATTCGGCGATGTTTTTTTTCGGTAAATGAGCGCGAAGCGCTCATACAACTATTGCTGATTGCCACTTTAGGGAGTTTCGTTTTTTATGTATATTTTGCTGCTTTAAGAGTTCTTTACGTTTTGAGATTGGTACAAAACAAGAACTGCTGAATTGTGAGAATGCTATCCCGCGAGAAATGCTGAATTCGATGGTGTTTTTTTTTCGGTACAAGGATTACTGATTGCCAGTTTAGCGAATTTTGTTTATTATTTATATTTTATTTTCGTTAACCCAAAACATGCGTCAAAATATATGTTTAAAAAAATATTAATTATTATTTATTAAAAATATTAATTATTATTTATTAATATAAACCCATTATGTTTTGTACATTAAATTTGCAAGTAAACCGCATTTATTTTTATTTACGTAATAATACCTATACTATAATAATAATACGTAATATAGTTTGTTTATTTTTTTAAAGTATACAGTTTATTTTTTATTATAGTTTTCAGATTTTTCTATTTATTTATTATAGTTCATTTATTATATTTTATTTATAAATTTATTTAATATTGTTTACCATTTTTAACAATGTTAAGTAGTAAATAATGGTAAATTACTACTTTGAAGATGATTAGCAACGATAAACAAGATTGGCAATTGACAAGAATTTTTGGCGATCTATCTTATGGCCTGGATAATACATAAATATCGCAAACGGACGTGAAACATCAATGACTAAGTGAGCTAAGTGGTTTGTTTCAGGAAAGATGAAATACCTATCAACAAACAAGATACTAAATGCTGCCATGATCGTAAAGAATTCTTGGTTTCTCTATCAGAATCTCGCGGTTTGTCGAAGGATTAAGCAAATAAATTAAATTGTAAATAAAACTTTTTACGTTTTACACTTGGCGACATTTACTACTTGGCGGAAAAGGGGATTTCACGCCAAGAAGAATTCCAAGAAGGCGGCCGGGGGGAACTTATGACATCTGTTCCCAGTTTAAATTTGAACAAGTTCTCGGTTTCAATTTCAATTATTTTTCTATACTCACGGATTTTCCATAATTAATTAAAAGTAATTTTGTATTATAGAAATCTTTACATTAATAAATAATAATGTTTTTACTCTATTAGCATCAAAGTAGCAACTGTTTCTAATTTATGAAACCTAAAAAAATGGGCTTATGCTAAAAGAACCCCCAATCATATGAAAGAACTGTTTTTTCTTTCTTTCTCTTTTTTAGCACCGAAAATCGTAATTTTAGTTTGTTAAAAAACATTGCTATAAAAGTTATACAACACCCCAGTTATGGAAGATGCGGCAATTAAAATGTATATAAATTAAATTTTAGTTGACTCGGGATTTTTTAAATAAAATCGTGATGATCAACGAATTAAAATTTAAAATAATATGAAGAATTTCATGTAAAGATAATTTGGTTTTTCTTGTTATTACTCAGGATGATTTTTATTTATTATTTTTTAAGACAGATTTTTCATGCCACGAAAATAACCCTAATCACATTAAAATGGTCGAGCACCTCGATTATGAAAAAGGGACTTGAAGAAAATTAAAAAGAGGTTGTCTATTGAAAATATTAAGAATCCGCGTCATCTGTAGATTTTATTGTAGTAGTAGCAAGGGCAAAATATATGTTTAAAAAAATATTAATCTTAACCCATTATGTTTTGTACATTAAATTTGCAAGTAAGCCGCATTTATTTTTATTTACGTAATAATAGCTATACTATAATAATAATACGTGATATAGTTTGTTTATTTTTTTAAAGTATACAGTTTATTTTTTATTATAGTTTTCAGATTTTTCTCTTTATTTTAGTTCATTTATTATATTTTATTTATAAATTTATTTAATATTGTTTACCATTTTTAACAATGTTAAGTATTAAATAATGGTAAATTACTACTTTGAAGATGATTAGCAACGATAAACAAGATTGGCAATTGAGAAGAATTTTTGGCGATCTATCTTATGGCCTGGATAATACATAAGTATCGCAAACGGACGTGAAACATCAATGACTAAGTGAGCTAAGTGGTTTGTTTCAGGAAAGATGAAATACCTAACAACAAACAAGACACTAAATGCTGCCATGATCGTAAAGAATTCTTGGTTTCTCTATCAGAATCTCGCGGTTTGTCGAAGGATTAAGCAAATAAATTAAATTGTAAATAAAACTAACATGTTGCAATGCTTAGCATGATTTCAAGGCGACTTAACCGGTCGCCAGAAGCGGCTAGTTATTAATAAATATCACTAATTATTACTTCACTAATTATATGTATTACATGTACTGTATTTTTCCAGTGTTATATTCATCATCCTCAATTCATTAGATGGGGGGGAGGTTAGAAATTTACTTTAAAAGTTACATATTTTCTAATTCTAAAGGATAAGCTTACCTTAGAAAACTCCGTATTATTAAAGGAAACATATTAACTTCAACATCTTGTGCTTTGCATGCAGAATACCACAAAGTATAAGTCAGAATGAATCCGCTATAATGAAAAAAAAAATGTTACTTTCTGATGAATCAATTATTACTTTCTTACTAGACAATACTTTTCTGTTATTTCACTTACAAACATACAAACAGAGAATCTATAGCTAATGGATAATTCACCACCAAAGTAAAATATTCTTGTTGTAAATAGTTCTGCAAATTTTCCAACGAACCTATAAAATAAAGGATCAATGTGACATTTAATAGACACTTACAGAAGCTTTATAGAGATTATATACAAATATCACAATCAAAGTTCCTGTAATTTATTTTCTCTGTATGTACATGCATCCATAAGTACGACGGAAAGTCAGTAAGTAGGTTACAAACTGATATGAGAGGTCGGAAATTAGTAGTAAATTGTTTCCAAATATGCCAATAGGTTAGTGGCGTGGCGTGAAAATTTTCGGTGTTCATCGCAATTATTTAAGTTTGTGGTGAAAAATTATTAACTCTAAAATTCAATGGTTGAATGTTCAAAAAAGAAACTTTAAATCTTACCTTCACTTATACATGAACTCCAAATGTTCTGCTAAAACTGGATCGTAGAGTTTTAAAAGCTTATTAAGAGTTTTAAAATATTGCTTGGTCATCGCCGCATCCAGCGATGACCGGACGCTACGCCACTGCAATAGGTGGCAGCATAATCCAACTATAAGATGTTAATTTCGAATTAATGAGACAGCAGTTGTACAAGATTAGCAGAGGCGTTCAAAAGCTGTTGACGAAGAGCGAAGTGTCGGCCAGTTGAGATTGCGACAGAAGAATCAGTGCGAAAGGTTGAGGAAATGGTTAGAGCTGACATGCGAACAACAATAGACAGCATAGCAATCCTTTCCTCAATCTCAACTTTCCGCACTGATTCTTCTGCCGCAGTATCAACTGGACGACCACGTCGCTCTTCGTCAACAACTATTGAACGACCCTGCTCATCTTGTACAACTGCTGTCTCATAAATCCGAAATTAACATCTTATAGTTGGATTATGCTGCCACCTATTGACATATTTGGAAACAATTTACTACTAATTTCCGACCTCTCATATCTGTTTATGACCTATTTACTGACTTTCCCTCGTACTTATGGATGGCTGCAAATTTGGTTACAGATTATAGCCACAAATTTAGAAGCCTATTTTCACACTCGTAGCTGGAGCGAAGCTAAAACAGTGTTATATCCTGTTTACACCATGGTACTTTAATCGATAAACTTGATTTATTATTATTATAATTGTTTAAGCGGGTCACCCGGAATCAAAGTTTTCGACACAGGGCAAGTTTCTGAAATATTCTTAATTTCGAAATCTTTTCTTAATCCATTAATCGCTGGTGTTGCGTTGACACAACGGTAAAAAAAAATGCGCTTCTTTAAATTAACTATCAATCTACCGTTATTTAGGAATTAAAAAAAGTACCTTATTTAATAACAGAAACGTTGAAATTAAATGAAGCGAAGATTATCTTTCTAAATTTGTGGTGGCAAAAGCTTTCCAGCGAAAAAGTTGAAAATCTCTGTCTTATATTTTCGGCGGTTAATGGGTTAAATATGCGTTGAGTGAAACTCGGCCTTCTGAAATATTTTTCTTATTTGAAATTTGTCTTAAATTTAGAATTGATTTCTACATTTAATTAATCTGCTTTTACGAACGTTCCTTTTAATGTTTTATTTATTTAACATGCCACACAGAATGAAAACAATAATAAACTATGCTACAGTCAAAAGTTGTAGTCAAAAATTTAAAAACTTATGCGCATGTCTAGATATCTGTTTGGCTGAGTTAAGTCTTTTAACTCCTTCGGGACCGGGGTCTCTTACACAAATTTTATTCGATTTGTACCACTTTTTAAAAACGAAGTTATCTTCAATTACATCATTTCGAAAATGCTGTAATTAAATAAGACATCTTTATTACTGGTGCCAAAAACAAATTTTGTATGCACCTTTTAAAAGTACATATATGCACCCATGGTCCCGAATGGGTTAAAATGTTTGGTAATGTGAATGAGTGAAGCCTAATTCCGGCTTATTCGCTCGAAAAACTAAAGCTAAGTGACTTAACTGCCATAGTGTGCTCATGGCAGGAAGCTATAGAAGTCCTGGGTGACAGAGGTGTAGCTAGTCGAATAGACTAAAAGTTGAGTTTGAGTTCAGTTTTGGCTGTAGCAGAGAAACTGTTTGTCCGAGCCATTTTCGGTTTTTGATTAGTCTGGTGCTTCCAAAATTACTGTTACATTACTCTATGACTACTTGCATAATATAGTTATATGTCTCTGAAAATTGTTGTATTTTCGGAAAAATTATTTAAATAAATATGTTGCTGTCAATCGGCTTTGTGTGATAATTAGTTAACGCGTTAATTCTATTTTGACTTCCTATACTGAGCACTATTAAGAGATCTTCATTTAACCTAATGAAACTCTCATCAGTCTCGACTATCTCGATGCATGAGAGTCAGGTAGAAAGGAAATGAGGAAAGCATCACAGAATCATTAAGCTCCTAAAATTATCCAGTTCCCAATGCAACCCTCTAGGATGAACTTCTTTTTTTGCTCCGTAATTCCTAACAAAATCCCCACAGGCAAGTTGAGGAGCATTTATTTGCTTCATGAGTGGAGGACTAATGAAGGTGTTCATATGTAATAAACATGTGCTATTATAACCAAATACTTTTTATAACTTTCCAAACTTACTTCTGTCTTTTGATTCGAGATACTGCGACAGTGACTAAGTTTAATCTTTAAAATAGCTTGCCGAAGAAGAGTACTGATATTTTATCACGCATCATCGTTAACCTGATAGTTTTAGAAGTTTTATGTATGGAAATCGTCATGGAATTATTGCTCCAGTGCTCGATGCATACACAGTACTGTAACAACAGCAACAAAAAAAGCATTAAAATTGTACATATTTGCTTTCATGAGGCTAAATAACTAAAAACAATTGAGGGGTTGACATGGGAAGTGGAGAAAGTGCCAAAAATGAAATTTTACAGGAGAGGCTACCTTTTCCATGCCGAAGGCATTGGAGTTACTACCTGAGCCATCTTGCGGCCATAATAAGAAATAAAATAATAGGGATATGTACTTACTCTCTTCCCCGTCTTTGGTATTTACCATTTTATCAACGAAAAAAATGGATTTTTTGGCCCTTACTTAGCTTCCCATGTCAACGCCTCCATTGTAAAAATGAAAATTGTTCTAGTAGGTCCTACGTGGAAACTAAAGGGTTAGCTAAAATAATGCTAAAATCATGAAAATAGATACTTTCTTACTTGATTGCATGTAAAAAGCATCATAGGGCAGGAGGTAGGTATGTCCCAGTATGATCCAAGCTACTGAAGCAACTATGATACCTCTGACGCAGTGACCCGCTAAAGTGTGATCTGAATCTTCCTCTATGTTCCTCATCAGTCTTTTAGTGCCGTTACATATCGACACTGAGACGATGACATTAACACAACGACCTATAAAGACATAGTTTTAAATTTTAGTGATAAGAATAATTAATACGAAAATAGTACTGTGTTATAATATTTATTATAATAAAAAGTTACGTTGAACTAGAAGCAAGATGGACACTCCCGTTGATATCACGGATGTTATAGGATCATGTTGTGCATGGATGTTATAGGATTGAATGTTCTGTTGTAGGATCGATTTTAAAACATGATAGAAGACCTACAGTAAAGTTTGCATGTAGACATATACACACATAAAGCGAAAGCGCCAAATTACCGCCAACCATGAAGATACTTTACAAAATACCGCCAAATTTGGTGCAAACTGGCTTATTTGTTGAAAGTTCGATATTAACAAAAACAGGAAATTTATAGTTAAGAGTCCACTTTAAATTGATGCATTTCATGTTTAATGTAAAATTAACTGCATTCTTATAAAATGATGAAAAATTTTGTAGCAAATATTCAATATTTTGTTATAGTATAGTTTTTTTACATTGTTTTCATATGCTTTTTGCTTCTTACTTATTACAGTGCATACGTATTAAATTTAAACACTTTTCAGCCAACCTATTTTATGTTTGGTACCAATTATTAATGCACGTGGTCTCCGAATATAGGAAATTAAAACCAAAATTAATGAAGGAAATTTGTTTGTATCTTCGGTACAAATATATCAATTTTAAATACATGGGATCTTTCATGCTATTTTCACTTAGCTTATACCACATCGTACAAAAATTGGGTGCATTATGAGAAAAATTTCTTATTTAAGTTGTTTTTTAACTTCTTTATACTAATAAAAGAAGGTTTCGTTCTGTCTGCGTGTGTGCGTGCGTGTGTGTTTGTCTGTGTGCGATGGCTAAAACAAACCTACAACACGTGGGATGCTGGAAATTTTTGTGAGACTAACCCAAAATGTCTCCTTATGTACCCGAGACTCAGAATTTTAAAATTCTAATAATTAGTTGAGTTATTAATTAAGGGACGATACTCACTCTCATTAAAAACTCATCTCTGTCCTTGCGAGGGGGAAAAATCTCTGGCGCATACGCCGAAGGCTTACTTACGCATCGGTTGAAAATGAAGAATGAAAAATAAAAAAGAAATTTCGGGGGTATTTTGTCATTATTTATAAACTTACACTGTCCAAACCGCTTAGTAGAGTTAAAAACAAAGGGCATATTCTGAAAGATCGTACTCTCACGTCTCAAATGCCACAATCAATCAATAAAAAAAAATACCACAGTTAACCCCTTAAATAAAAAAATTCAAAAAGGGTCGTTTTTTCGAAAAACGTTTTTTTCCCTTATTGCAACGCCCATCCAGGGCGAAATTTTAGAGGTACCGACAAACAGAAAATATGTTCTTAAAGCTAAAACCTTCTTACAATCGATGGTGCAATCGGTTTTAAAAAATATGAATTTTCACCCTTTCAAATATACTGGCAAACGCAGGTCACTTCCCGCCTCACGAAGACTATATTTTATCTACGCTAAATATAACTAAACGTCCGTCTCAATGTATCAAATTTACATCACTTACAAAAATTTTGAAACGTTCGGACGGGTAGAAATATTTTTTACAATATAAAATGTGTAAAATTTCGACTAAATCAGAAAAAATCTGAGTATTCGTCGCGGTTTCGCTCCAAAAATCAAATTACGCAGAAAATAAAATATCAACTACTTACAATTCAATGCTTACTTTCAATTCAATATTTTATCATTTAAAAATATAAATTCAGATGAAATGGAGTCTTGATATAAAGTCATACAAATTTTAGGTTAATTTAACCTCTTCAGTTCCGAAGCTAAAATAATAATACAAATGCTTATTCATTGGTTTTTTTAAACAAAATGACATCGTAAATGACAAAAAATTACTTTTCTGAAATTGATCCTTTAGGTGCTTAGTAATCTAGTTTAAAAATATCGATCTAAAACTACAAACCCCCTTAAAATATCAATTTAATAACCATTAACCTAGATTAACGCAATCACAAATTTAAGATCTTTACACAAGTAAATAATCTATAAATCCCCAAAAATTTTTATTGAAAAAGATTTAAGTTAAATACTTATGAAAATTTCTCACTTTCTTGGTCATACTGTCTTTTGGACATTTTTAGGCATTTTGCTAACTCACATGAAAATAAGATTTATTTTATGTAGGAATCAGTTTAGATGCTGCCATTTATTCGTTTGCTTTGAACGCAGAAAAAAGAAAAAAGAAAGAAAAAAAAAACATTCAGCTATTAAGGAGTGATGTGAAAATGTAAAAAAATCGGACATTTTAGTTTTTATAAGAAAAACAACAGAGGTCCTCGTTTGGGAACCCAGGGACCGAAGAGGTTAAGTGTCATTCATCACGAATCCGGGCAACGCCAGGCGTGTTAGCTAGTCTAGACTGGCTCCTATCGGCAGGATAAGCTCCCTACCGAATCTGTTATACATTACCTAATTTGGCAGCCTATCGCTTACTTGGCGAGTTAGGTAGTAATTATAAGTGAAATACATAAGCGTTCGCTCCGAAATAACAAGAAGCAATACCAGCTCATGATTCGAGAGGAAAAGAAAACATTAAGAACATCACTGCCTTAATATCATTAACTACAATAAAATAATATTAATAAACAATTTGTCATAGTAATATATTTATATACATATTTCACGTTGACAATTTTTTTACTGTTCACTTAATAGTAACTGTTATTGCATATAAAATATGTGCGATGATTAGCTTTGTTTTAGGGATGTTTTTTTATTCAAATTTCTGCAAAATTTCACGCTTGTAATTACGACAGAACAGCTGATTTTTATATTTTGTCTGTATAACTAAATAATATAATCATAAAGATGACATCAATTAATTACATTTTTTATTTGACGTGTAGATAAAATTGTTTAATGAAATAATTTTTGCGAGTAACAATAAAATTACACCTATTGATACTTAAAGCGGAATTTCTATAAAAGTATATCATCCTTTCTATTTTTTTTTGTTAATTAACATTTATTTAATGTAGATAAACCATTCCAACTCAACTATATCAATTCTCTCGTGATATAACATATTAATGAAGTGTGGAATATTTTATATGAATATATATCTATAAACTTTTTAGTAAATAAAATACTACATCAAATAGAAAACTTAGTATGCAGTTAATAAGAAGTTTCTGCGTCATAGAAAATATTTCATCTCTCGTAAATTGAACTTCGAAATTGGTACCAAGATTTTACAAATAAATAAATGATTTTTAAAATGCGAAAACTTTCATTAGTTCGAAGAATTTTAAGCGTTAATTTCATAATTTAATATTGCTCAAGTGAAATAATAAATATTTGACCTCTAATCCAATTGTTACAGAAATTTCATGGAGATGAGAAAATAAAAATGTTAAATATTAAGTAAATTTGCTATAGATATAGTATCAGAGATTTTAACTAAATTATATAAATCGCAATTTTAAAAATTTGATGTAGTTTTTTAAGCCATTGATTAAAGTCATAAATTCTCTTAATTTCTAAAATGGTGTGAAAATAATAATAATAATTAAAAAAATAATAATTTGTAAAGATATTTTATCAACAGAATAAATAAAAGAGCCTTTGAAAAATCCTTTAAGGCTGTTCTCAACTGCTCTGCTCAACAAGCGCAAAACGTTTTGACACATTTACAAATTCATTTTTTAACGGAAAGATATAAAATTGGAAAGCCTGTCCAGGGAAGCGATTTGGAATCGAACTGTTTTTTTTTTTTTCATTTTTTGATCAATCAATTATCCATTGAGTTATAATCGATTTTGATCACGTGACACGGAATTTTCTCCCCTACTGATTAGATTTTCTTCTTTCGTTCGGAAGTTCAGTTCAAAATGCCAACTTTGACAGTATTTTCTGAAAGATCTATTGCGTTTACAAGAAAACGGAAAAACAGTTCGGTGACATAGTTTCTGAATAACAACACCTTCTGGTTTCATGCGTTTCTGAACAAAAATGAATTAAAACTTATGTCAGAAAGTTGACCCTTTGGATTTGAGAACAGCCTTAACAAGCTCATGAGGGAACAATTAGTTATATGGCAATGTCTGCAAATTTCACGCATTTTCGTTTTAAATCACTTCAATGATTGTCAAAATATTTGCATTCTTCAGTGGATTTTGTTTTTCTTTTTCTGGGAAGGAGAGGGGGGGGGGGACTGTTAATATGTATTTACTTTTTAAAATGTTTTTATAGTGAAAAACTAATCGTTCAATGGGGATCATGACCCCCATAAACTCCTTTTTGGATCCACTTTTGAAAAAAAAAAATATATTATTGATGTGTGACAAACTGAGTCATCGAAAGAGCTAAAATTTTACAAAAATGAATTCTCATTACTTAGCAGTGTATTAATCCTCCCGTTAATATAAAATAAGCAATAAAAATCTGTTTTCATAAAATTTTATACTGTAAAAAGTTAATCTAAATAATCAATGCTGCAACTATAGTAATGCAGCAACAGGAACTCAAAATAAGATTTATTTTCTGTCTTAAGGCTGTTCTCAAACCGAAAAGGGCAACTTTCTGACGTAAGTTTTAGTTTTTTTTTTTTCAAAAATGCATGAAACTAGCAGGTGGTGTTGTTCAGAAACTATGTAATTGAGCTGTTTTTTCGATTTTTTGCAAGTGCAATAGATCTTTCAGAAAATAGTGTCAAAGTGGTCGTTTTGAACCAAATTTCCGCGCGAAGGAAGAAAGAGCACCCAAGAGCGGGCGAAAAATGTGTTTGTCACGTGATCAAAATGTCTTATAACGCAATAGGTAATTGATTGATCAAAAAATGGAAAAACAGTTCAATTCTAAATAGCTTCCATGGCCAGGTTTTCCAATTTTATATCTTTCCGTTAAAAAGGAATTTGTAAATGTGTCAAAATGTTTTGCGTTTGTTGAGCAGAGCAGTTAAGAATAGCCTTAATCATAAAAGATGAACTATATTTAATACAGTTAAACTCAATTAATATGAGGTGTTTGATATTGATCAAATTTCTTATAGTTCATAAAATCCACGGAAATAATAAAAATCATAAAAAAATCACACATAATTTAGCACAAAAATGATTACAATCGTTGCTCTAATTATAACTTTATACAATCTCTGGATTTTTTTTTTTTTTAATATTCGGCAGCATTTGTGTTTCCAGTAATAGTAAATTATCAAGATATAAGTTCTTATCAAAATTTGCATTTGTCTTACTGGTCAAAACAATAGCAACAATAGCAGTAATAATCTAAATTATCATATTATATCACTGAAATTTTCACTTCTCCCCCAGGCCCCTTCTTCTACACTCTTTAGTTTGCGGTTTAAAATAATACTCCCCTTTACTGAAAACAAAACAAAACAAAAAATATTGTCTCCCCAAACTTAATTTTAATCATACGAGTTTAATAAACATAATCGGCAAACACGTCGATTGATAAAACTCATAAACCAATCTTCGGGAAGGTACAGATGGTATACCATCTGTAAAATATGTAATGTAAATCTGTAAATGTAATCCTTTCCCTATAGGGAAAGGCTCTCACTGTGTTATTTCACTATTTGGCGAAGTCGCTATGAAATCGCCAAGTGAAGAGGAAAAGAAGCTATCAGGTAGGGAGCCTATCCTCCCAATAGCCTTTACTGCTAGTCTAGTTATAAATATAATTATTTTAAAATATCAAGTGTGCACAAATAAAATAAATAAATAAACGAAATATTTTCCCTTCTAGAATATGGATACTTATGTATGACTAAGTTATGTTGTAAGACGCTTATGAATGTAATATAAAAGCAAAAGCTATTTTTAAAAATGTAGATAACTGGAAATGCATAACTGTTACTTTGACGATTTTAATGAAATCAATTGTGGTAATTTTCTCGTTAGTTTTACATAGTCTATTAGAGCATTACATTTATGATACTTAATATTTATGTCGCAAACAAATATCTTTTGTTATGTCTCACGTTCATAGATTAAAGCATTTTATGTTTAAAAGTTATTTGAAGCAATATATAAAGTCGGTGAATAAAGTAATAATTTTCTAACAAAACTTCTTTGGAAAGTACATTTTTTGTTTTATTCTATGGCTTAAAAATTGAAATTGTGCACTATTTAGAAATGAATATATATGCGATCAAAGCGCAAGTACTTGTCACTTTATCTAGTGTTAATTTTGAACTTAGCATTACTGACTAACACAACAGTACTTTATAATATAGATAGCTTTATGATCTTAAATCATGAATTTTACTAAATTAACAAAGTATTATAACAAAAGAAAATACTACACGTAACTAAATAGCCAATAAATATAAGAATAATGCTGTTTTCCCTTTCAACAATCTTCCTTGATTAAATATAAAAAAAAGTGCATAAAAGCTTATATTAGTGTTTAAGCAAATATAAATGCTTAACCACTAATTTTAAACTAATATAAGAAGTGATGTCAAACTAAATTTAAAGTCGAAGAAATTTTCTGTTTTCTCCAAGAATGTCTGGTAGCAGAACATTTTACAGTTTTCAAATATTTTAAATCAACTTTTGAAAATTTTCGTTACTAGATATTAAATTTGGAAATAAAAAAAATCCCTGCCGGCCCAGCCTACAGGCGGAGGTAGATTTCGAAGTTAAGTATACTAATTTCACCATCAAAAACTAAATTATGATTAGAGATAAACCCACTTTAACAATTTTATCTGGGCACTTTTGACGAGTTTTTATTTCATTTTTATATAATAGCTGGTTTTATCAGAATCCTGTTAAGGCGGTATTAAAAAAATACTTTTCCATGCTCAACAACTCGAAATTTTCTGGCACATTTTCAGATTCATTTTTAATAGAAAAAATATGAAACTTGCTGACGTAAATTTTGAAGAAATTTATGAGCGACCAGTGTTTTTATTTTCGTTCAATTAATTAAAACCTGATTTATAAACAATTATTTTCTCAGTAGGACAATATTTTTCATTTCTAACAGAGCCCGAGCCCTTCCCTCCAAATTTGGCACCCGGGGGGCACTTTTCTAAATTTTGCGGACATCATTCATGCCCCTCCCCGAGAGAAAATTTCGGGGAAGGGCTCAGGAGGTGCTTAGCAAGAATAAGTGGTCACAGGCCTTTCCAACAATATCTCACATGTGGGGGATCGGCAAAAGTTAAGAAAAGTGACCCCCTTTGGGTTTACTATCCTGGAATACATCTTCCTCCCTCTCTCTGAAATACCGTTTGCAGAAATGTAGCGTTCTATATAGCGTATTGCACAGTAACACCTTTCTGCAAACAATATTTCAAAAAGAGGGCGGGGGCATTTTTCTAACTTTTGCCGAACCCCACATGTGACCTATTGTTGGAAATGCCAGTGACCACTTATGCATGTAATGCACATCCAGCCCCTCCTACCAATTTGCACTCCCGGGGGCACTTTTATCAATTTTGCGGACAATATTCATACTTCCCGGGGGGCAAATTTGGAGAGAGGGGTTCGGGGGTTGCATTACATGAATAAGTTTCCGCAGTCCTTTCCAACAATATGTCAAACGTGGGGGTCGGCAAAAGTTAGAAAAATGCCTCTTTTCGGTCTACTATCGCGCCTCCTGGAATACATCATCCCCCCTCTTTTTGAAATACCGTTTGTAGAAATGTGTTACTGTGCGCGGTGACTATATAGAAAAGGACTAATACAATGTAGCAATTTCATAAATTTCACTCATTTATTTCTATGTGAGGGAAAAAAATTATTGACACTTTCTCGTATGTACAAGGAAATTTAATTATAACGAAAATATTGAAAATGATAAACAAGCAACTGTGATAAAAACAGCTTTATTTTGCCATTTTAGCATTGGATAGTCTAATTTTATTCCTTAGCATAAAATCAAGGAGGAAAAAAAAATATCGAAAAGAAAAAAATTCTTTAAACTTACAGTCAGTATGAGAAGGCGAGTCTTCTTTATTCTTATGAAGCAACCATTGTGAAAAAGAGCCGAAGATAACCAGACATATTAAAAATAAGAAGATTATCCTGAAAAGAAAAGAAACATCAGTGTTTAAGACTTAAAAATGTATTTCTAAATATATTTTATCAATAATATTATATATAAGTTTTTGAATTTTGGTATAAGATATTTATTATAAAATTCTCCATTATTAAGGAATTGTTATGAAACATGAAAATAAATCTTTCACAGAGGCAAAATATTTCTATTATATGCACAAACGCTTGCATAGCTCGAATAAATAAGTGCTATTATAACAATTAAAACAATTATTAAATTGTTAATTACATATTTAACAATTATGATAACTTGTTTTTTCTATGTGAAGATGGAATTTTTAAATCGATTTTTAACTCGCTTAATGATATGCTAAAAATATGAAAATTATGAATAAAGGTGTACATCATTTTAATATTTACAGAATTTTATATTGTAATAAATTACTATTAATATTATTAAAACACTCTTATTATATTACTAGATGGTACCCGTCAAGATTTGACGGTAAATAACTTGAATGTTTCATTAGAAATATTCATGAATTTTTAATGAATTGTTTTTAAATTAATTATTGAAATCGTGACAAATTTCTACGTTGCATAAGTGATTCCTATTTTTTTTAAAGCTATAGAGGGTACAGTCAGCCAAACCTATTCAATGAAGTCACGGAATTTGAACTTTATAATTTATAACCAATTATGCTTCTTTTTACCAGCAATTTAATTAAAAATAGTGGGCAGAGCATTTATTTTTATTTACTATGGTCTCAAAAATAACAGTATTTATTTTTATTTATATATAATGATTTTTTAACTACATGGCCATTAAAAGCTGCCATGAATTTTATTTTTATCAGTCTCATTCTTTAAAAGCCCAAATTTGAAACATGGTGCAGCATATAATTTTTATTACTTGAATTTTATTTTACATTTTTTCAGTATTAAACAATGGATACCAAGGTAATTTTTTTAATAGTTCTTATATGAATATCTTTTTTTCTTCCCGTTTTCTTTTTTTAAGGTAAAGAAAGGCAAACTTTTCTTTCTGACACACACACATATTCTTGATAATGGTCAGAAGATATAACAAAAATTGTAGATCAGCTCAATTTATTTAATTGATAATTACATTAAAAATATGTTAGCTTAAATATTTTAAATGCAAAATTATTATTATTATTATTACTTTAAACATTGTTCAGCGTTAAACTTTATTTAATTATAAAGCATTCAAATGATAATAATAATAATAATAAAATAAAAATCATGTAACTTCTCCTCCTAATAAAATATGTCATTATTGAAATAACTTATCGCGAAAAATGCTACAGAAATCAATTTGCCGGGTGTTGGGTTCGAACCTGCTATCCACTGCAAAGTATCGGCTCTTTAAAATGCTGCTTTAGACCGCTCAGCCACCGAGAACTCGTTCGCTATCCCTCTAAATTGAACAGGGATGATGCATGTGCAGATGTCCCGAAATGGGTCTACTTAAAATTTTACCCTTGCGTTTTGATATACACTGCTCAAAACAATTAAAGGATATTTGAAGTTTTATATAAAATAAAGATATAAACGAAATTTTTTTGCCGAAAATAGAAGAAGAGAATCACAAATGCAAATTTTTCTGGTTTTCAAACTGTGGAGTATGCAAATTTTGAGTTCGACGTCAAAAACGTCGCTTCAGCGGCAGCGAATTAAATTTGACTTTCAACTGGATAAAAGAGAATGAAGACAAGGATGATCGGCATTCAGTGATTGCTTTGTTTCGATAAGTAAGATGTCTCAGCGAAGTCATTTGACAGATTCAGAAGCTTTGAGAATTGTTGGTAGGTTAGAAGGGGGCCAAACTCAAGCCGAAGTAGCGCAAGCCATTGGAGTGTCACAAAGTGTCATTTCCAGGATCTGGAACCGTTTTTTGGAGAGTGGATGTGCAGGCCGAAGACCAGGGCGAGGTCGTAGACGGGCAACAACGCCCAATGAAGATCGGTATTTAGCATTAACAGCTCGGAGACACCGAACCATGAACGCTACTCTTCTCCAACAACACCTTCGCTCGGCTACAGGCACCACGATTTCAACTCAGACTGTCCGAAACCGGCTCCATGCTGTAGGTCTGTATGCTCGCCGACCGATGGTATGTGTTAGATTAACATCAAGGCATCGTCGCGACCGAAGGGAGTGGGCAACCGAGCATGTCAACTGGAGGAGAAATGAATGGAGCAATATTCTGTTTTCTAACGAGTCCCGTTTTCTGTGCATCCGGATAATAGGCGTATTTTGATCTGGAGGGACCGTGGCAGTAGGAATAATCCTGCGTTCATGCACGAAAGTGTCAGATTTGGCGGTGGAGGAGTGTTGGTGTATGGTGGCATCTCCATTGACGGGCGCACTGACCTCTACATCATTCGAAATGGAGCTCTGACTGGTCGCCGATATAGGTATGAGATCCTCAGACCTATTGTAGTCCCTTACGCTGCAGCAATCGGAGATAACTTCATTTTAATGGACGATAACCGCAGGCCACATCGTGCAAACCTGGTGGAGGATTTCCTTTTCGAGGAAGGAATCGTTCGAATGGAATGGCCAGCGTGTTCTCCAGACATGAATCCAATCGAGCAAGTTTGGGACGCTCTAGGAAGACGAGTTTCTGGCCGCCAACAACCCCCACAAACTCTGCAAGAACTGGAAAGAGCTCTTCTGGAAGAGTGGGGCTGAATACCCCAACTCGTCATTAATAGCCTCATTGAGTCCATGCCTCAAAGGTGTTCAACGTTGCTGGCCGCCCGTGGAAACCATACCCCCTTCTGAAAATGATTTTCTTTGAAGAAAACACCTTTTCTTATTCTTTTTTTCTCATATGCACAAATTGTGTTTTTTTCCTTTAGTACACAAATGCGCAATAAAATGCATTTTTTTTCTGCCAAACATGTGTAATTTATTCTCATATAACATTACTATGTCTGTCGACCATGTATCAATCAGCTAAACAGTTTACTAGATACAAAATCCATCTAAAACTGCAATATCCTTTAATTGTTTTGAGCAGTGTATATGATGATTTTTATAGTTTTTGAAGGTTTTAAAAAACTGAAGAAGGATAGATGTTATACAACGTAGATTAAATAAGGCAGTTGTTCGACTTATAATACGGCATCGGAATACTTAAGCCTAACATGGCCGAAATAAAATGTCTGATTTTAACGAAAGGTTATCAAGATCCGGATGAGTTCACTCCGGAAGCGTTATAAACTTTGCGCCATTATATATATATAATTATTATAATTATTTAAATAGTGCTTTTTTAAAAAATTATCTTAAAAAATAAACAGAGTACAAATTATAGATATTGTCAATACATTCCCTAGCGAAAAAAAAAAAAAATGAATTTTCCGTAATCGGATTCGGTGCCAACGCCAAACCCATGAATGTAACGAAAATTGTTTAGAAAAATCATTAACTGCAGTCATGAAATTAGGCGTTATTTTCAAGAAACATTGACTGCGCATTAAATAATATATATATATGTATATATACATGTTAAGTATTTTAATTATTAGCCTAACTAAAGAATATCTTAAATTCTCCCCCCCCCCCTTTTAATTTGCCTATTTTTCTCTTCAAATACCATTAAGTTATTCCTCTTTTCACTAATCTACGCATATTTATTTTCACTTAGGCGTTCGCCAGTACAGGTTTCCCTCTTGAAATTCCCTTTTCATTTTCCATTCTAATATTTTGCTATCAGCCTTTTTTTGGAACATTCTTTCCGACAAAAATAAAACCAAATCGCAACGATTTTCTCAATTCGCGCTTTCCGTTTTTGTCATTAGTTAGTTGCCTTGTCATAATGCAAATATTTATATTCAGATGGCCTCACTAAAAATCTTTTCTGTTCTTGTTCAGAAGAACTTTTTTCAGTGATCTTGACTGCTGAGATGTAACTGCGGCATCGGAAGATGAACGTCCATTCGAATAATAATATTTTCAAACTAACACCTTTATTTTTGAGAGTGCTTCATCATTTTGAACGATGATCTTGTAAATAAAGAAGTTTGATTACAACTGTGCGGTATTTATTTATCGGTGAAACACCAAAGATTATTTATTTTTTACTCGGCACACGAATGGAATGATTGTACTGACTTTAATTCACAGATTATTTTTTTAAACTACGATATGTTACTGTTGAATTATTTATGCGTTCTGATTTTAGAGATTAGCTCTTTAATCAGTGGATATCTGATTGAAAAGGTTAGCCTCAGATAACCTTAGCCTAATTAGTCTAAGTACTCGCTAAGAGGTTATGGGTGAAAACACTTCTCGCTACAGAAATTTTATAAAACATCTCGTAAAAGGCAAAGGGCAGTGGCGAATGCAAACGAGATATTTTATAAAATTTCTTTAGCGAGAAGCGTTTCCGCTCGTGAAGTGAAGAGCGGAGAAGAGCCTCTTAGCGAGTACTTCGGCTAATTTCAAAAACATGTCAGAATAAAATTGTATCAGGCGCAGCTCGGCTGTGCACAATAAAATCAAAAGCCCCCCCCCCCTTCAAGAAAGTTTTGAAAGGTGTCACTGCGCCCTATTTAACTAAGCAACAGTGCTTAAAATGTGTCTTTATAGTAAATTTGAACGTACCTAAGAAAAAAGTACCTGTATTGCATCGTATCTGGAACAAAACAAAAAGGAAAATAAGTGGGAAGGGGTGCATTTTCTGTGAACTGTTATTCAAAAACCAGTTAAGTCTGAAACATAAAGTTTACAATTTAACTTTATATTACAAGAGATGTTTATTATCCTACGTTTTCAGATTTTTTTAGTTAGTCCCTTTTGAGATATTAAGTAGTGAAAATTGTCAAAAACAGACTTAACATAGCTTTTGATAAGCTGTACAAAAAAAAAAAAAAAAAAAAAAAGGTTTTCAGGATTAAAAGTTAAAAAATTGAGTAGTCCTTTAACAAGTCTGTGTAAGAAAAAAATATTTAAAGTGAGTCTGATCTCTTTCATAAAAAATAATGACAGCGAAATGTGGTATTTAACCTTTTTTTCTCCGGTTTTTAAGCATGTTTTTGGCCTAGATCCTTAAGTCTAATGAAAGTTTTATAGGTACATAAAATGTCGACAATTTTGTGCTGAACATTTTGGTTTTTCATTAATCTTGATAGATAAAAAAATAAAGCAGTTACAGCATTTTCCATAAAACACGTTTTTCGCCCAAAAATGGCTATATGTAGCTTGTTAAAATTGACCACCTTCAAAAAACTATATGATCAAAAAAAGTCCTTCCGGCCAGTGCCGGGAGGAAGAGGTAGCTTTCAAATTCCTTATTTTAAAAAAGCCAACTTATATTATTCAAACACACGAAGCTCAATTTAGTGGAAACCGAATACAGGAGATTCAATACTAATTTTTATCAATACCAAATCATTATGAATGAGAATTTCGCAAAAATAGTCAGCTTTATCCAAGCTGCTTTTACACTGCTCAAAACAATTAAAAGATATTGCAGTTTTAGGTGGATTTTGTATCTGGTAAACTGTTTAGCTGATTGATACATGGTCGACAGACATAGTAGGTTATATGAGAATAAATTACAAATGTTTCGCAGAAAAAAATGCATTTTATTGCGCATTTGTGTACTAAAGGAAAAAAACACAATTTGTGCATATGAGAAAAAAAGAATAAGAAAAGGTGTTTTATTCAAAGAAAATCATTTTCAGTAGGAGGTATGGTTTCCACGGACGGCCAGCAACGTTGAACACCTTTGAGGCATGGACTCAATGAGGCTATTAATGACGAGTTGGGGTATTCTGCCCCACTCTTCCAGAAGAGCTCTTTCAAGTTCTTGGAGAGTTTGTGGGGGTTGTTGGCGGCCAGAAACTCGTCTTCCTAGAGCGTCCCAAACGTGCTCGATTGGATTCATGTCTGGAGAACACGCTGGCCATTCCATTCGAACGATTCCTTCCTCGAAAAGGAAATCCTCCACCAGGTTTGCACGATGTGGCGTGCAGTTATCGTCCATTAAAATGAAGTTATCTCCGATTGCTGCAGCGTAAGGGATTACAATAGGTCTGAGGATCTCATCCCTATATCGGCGACCAGTCAGAGCTCCATCTCGAATGATGTAGAGGTTAGTGCGCCCGTCAATGGAGATGCCACCATATACCAACACTCCTCCACCGCCAAATCTGACTCTTTCGTGCACGAACGCAGGATTATTCCTACTGCCACGGTCCCTCCATATGAAAATACGCCTATTATCCGGAAGCACAGAAAAACGGGACTCGTCAGAAAACAGAATATTGCTCCATTCATTTCTCCTCCAGTTGACATGCTCGGTTGCCCACTCCCTGCGGTCGCGACGATGCCTTGATGTTAATCTAACACATACCATCTGTCGGCGAGCATACAGACCTACAGCATGGAGCCGGTTTCTGACAGTCAGAGTTGAAATCGTGGTGCCTGTAGCCGAGCGAAGGTGTTGTTGGAGAAGAGTAGCGTTCATGGTTCGGTGTCTCCGGGCTGTTAACGCTAAATACCTATCTTCATTGGGCGTTGTTGCCAGGCTACGACCTTGCCCTGGTCTTCGGCCTGCACATCCACTCTCCAAAAAACGGTTCCAGTTCCTGGAAATGACACTTTGTGACACTCCAACTGCGCTACTTCGGCTTGAGTTTGGCCCCCTTCTAACAATTCTCAAAGCTTCTGAATCTGTCAAATGACTTCGCTGAGACATCGTACTCATCGAAACAAAGCAATCACTGAATGCCGTTCATCCTTGTCTTCATTCTCTTTTATCCAGTTGAAAGTCAAATTTCATTCGCTGCCGCTGAAGCGACGTTTTTGACGTCGAACTCAAAATTTGCATACTCCACAGTTTGAAAACCAGAAAAATTTTCATTTGTGATTCTCTTCTTCTATTTTCGGCAAAAAAAATTCGTTTATATCTTTATTTTATATAAAACTTCAAATATCCTTTAATTGTTTTGAGCAGTGTATTTAAAGTAACTTATATTTGGCTGCCAAATTCGGCGATTTCTTAAAGTGCCTGCCAATTTAAGACAACATGGTGGATGAGGCTAACCAGTGAACTTCGTTGAGATCTTAGTAATTGCTGTGCACATGCTCACTCACATCGGAATCGGTTGATATATACGAGTGCTGTCGCAGGCAAAAAATCAGATTTTTCAAAATGTCATCCACATTAGAAATTGAAACGGCTATATCTGAGCCATTTTTTAAGATAAAGACAAACAAAAAATGCTCCTGAATCCTTATATCAAGGTCAAAATACTTATGAAAGAAACCTTTTTCAATTTCTAATTTTTTTGCACTTCACTTTAAATATATATATTTTTTTATTTAATGGCCGCCATTTTGAAACAAGATGGCTGATGAAGCTGGCAAGCGAACTTGGTCGAGATATTGATGTATACTATCCACATGCCTTCTTCCATCGAAATAGGCGAATACGTGTGTTATCGCGTGACAAATACGAGATCGTTTCAAAGTGTTAGCCATGCTAGAAATTCAAAGTGCTATAATTCAACCATTTTTTAAGATATAAGCAAAAGAACAAGTTTTCAGAAACAAAAACTGCTCCAGAATCTTTGTATCAAGGCCAAACACATAAAAAAAAATCTTTTTCATTTTCCAATTTTTTAATACCTTATTTTAAATTTTAAATTACATTTTTTTAGAAATAGCAACCCTTTTGAAACAAGATGGCGAATGAAGCTGGCCAACGAACTCGGTCGAGACATTGGTGTGTACTATGTACAGACCAAGTTACATCCAAATCGGTTCATAAATACGCCTGTTATCGCGTGACAAAAAATCAGGTCATTTTAAAATGTCAGTCACAATAGAAATTCAAAATGCTATAACTCAGCCATTTTTTTAGATATAGACAAAACAAAACCTGTTCCGGAATCTTTGTATTAAGGTCAAACACATAAGAAAAAAATCTTTTTCATTTTCCAATTTTTTGGTATCTCATTTTAAATTTTAAATTTTTTAAATTTTTTTAAATGGCCGCCATTTTGAAACAAGATGGCGGATGAAGCTGGCCAACGAACTCGGTTGAGATATTTGTAAGTACTATGTGCACGCCAAGGTACACCCAAATCGGTTCATAAATACGTCTGTTATCACGTGACAAAAATCAGGACGTTTCAAAATGTCAGCCACGCTAGAAATTCAAAATGCTATAACTCAGCCATTTTTTAAGATATACACGAAACAAAAACTGCTTCCGAATCTTTTTATCAAGGTGAAACACATAAGAAAAAAATATTTTTTCAATTTTCAATTTTTTGGTACCACATTTCAAATTTAAATTTTTCTTAAAAATTTAAATGGCCGCCATTTTTAAACATGATGGCGGATGAAGCTGGCCAACGAACTCGGTTGAGATATTGGTATGTACTATGTACACACCGAATTACATCCAAATCGGTTCATAAATACGACAGTTACAGTGTGACATAGGTCAGATATATATATATATATATATGGATATATATATATATATATATATATATATATATATATATATATATATCAATTTTGAACGGAGGGTGGTTTCGGGGTCTGGGGGTCATGATCGATGAAAATATACCAAAATTTTTTGAAATGGCTTTCCTCCGAACGGCTGCAATAGGTAGCTTTTTGTAATGAAAGCTACCTAAAATTTTAACCATGTTTTTAAACTCAGAAAACTATGAAGAACACTTGGTTAAAAGATTAGTTAAATTAAAAATATCGAGCGACACCACTTTGGTGATTTGGAATGGATGGACCCTGTTTCAAAATAAATATTTGAAATTTATTAAAGGCGACACTTTCGTGGAATAGAAGTAGAAACAGATACTGCTAAACCATATTTTTGCTAAGAGCAAACGGATTGATTTTTCATAATCATCTGCCGCGATAGAGACATAGATAAAAAAAAATCATTCTTGAAAATAAGAGCCATAAAAAATGAGCAAATTGAGATACAGTTTTCGAACATATGGCAATACAGTTTTCAAATGAATTGCATTTGAAAGTACATTTTTTTTTTCCAAATTCGAAGGTATAAAAATTAAAAATATGCGATATTTAAAAGTTTTAAAAATTGCAATAAAATTGAAATTTAATCATTTAGTGTTACCACAGTCAAAATGACGTGAACGTTACGCACGAATACGTTTGCCCTTTATAATATGGATAGATATATAGGAACCAGGGTTGCAGGTTTGTCCTCCATTTTTATTTTGACATTTCAAGTTCAGACCGGAAAATATGAAAGAACACTAAAAAAAAATACGACCAGTTATCCTGAAGGAATCGGGAAAATAGTTGCCGTTATCGTATCGGAAAATTTTCCGACCCAGCTCGGAATAAAATCCGTAAAAAAAAGGAAATAGTCAATAAAACGGTATTTTACGGATTTTATTCCGAGCTGGGTCCGAAATTTTTTCGGTACGATAAGGGCAACTATTTTCCCGATTCCTACAGGAAAACTGGTCGTATTTTTTTTTACAGTGAAGAATATTTACTTTCTGTAATCATAAACTTTCTATCATTAAATAAAGCAAAAAATACAATTTTTAATTTCTGGCACGAATTTGGTACTTTCTGAATAAAAATGGAGGCCAAACTGGCAACCTTGATAGGAATATTAGCAGATAATAATAAAAAAATATCGATGTCATTCTTACAGAACAATTTTCTGTGTTTCATTTATTTCTTCATCTGTTTTTATATCGCATCTTTCAACAGAAGCTAATCCCGGAAAAGAGACTGAAAAAAAAAAGATGATATAAATACAACAGAGAAAGTTTAATTTAGATAAAATAATGTTTAAAACTGAATTTCTTTTACATTTGAATAACATTTTAAATTAAAAACAGTTGCAGGAAACAATTATTAGTTTATTGAAAAAAAAAATTTACTCTAATTCAGGATTTCCAACCTTTCAGTAAGCGCGAGCGCACCTCGTAAGTGGCAAACATTGAAGGGCGCCATTATTCACATGTTTGGAAACATAAAACAATATTACATCTTGCAGTAGGGTAGAGTTGTCGATTTGGGCTAATTTTTTATTCAGAAATTGCAACCTTATACCAGAATTTCCGAAAGAAGAATTTTACTTTAAGTAATCCTAAAATGCCTCTCATTAAATAACGTAAGAATTGCTATTCCGAATTTCTGGTATGTATTTGGATATTATGAATAAAAAAAGGAGGCCATACTGGCAACTCTGACAGGGAGTCACGATATGCAGACGTTTTATTAGATGTATAGACACCATACAATGTGAGCTGTAAGGCCTCCTACTGTGCAGAGTTCAATGTGAAATATAATTGAAATAAAAAGCATAAATCATAATAAATTTAGGCCCCACCAGTGGCTGAGAGGGTCTGCTCTCGAAGCTGGTAGATGGGAGGTGCTGGGTTCGAGCCCAATCGCGCCCGTCCGCCTAACCGTTTCGGAGTCTTCGTGGTTTTCTTCGAAACCTCGGATTTCCATGCGTAAATGCCGGTTAGGTTCCCTTAGAAAGACCCCCATGAAAGGCACCCCCACTAGGGCCTATATCCCAAGTGTAGGTAATCGGCCGTCAAAAATCAACCAACCAACCATAATAAATTTAGAATTACGTTTTAATAAAAGAGAGGCCTATCAAAGTATTTAGTAAGGAATGAAGCTGACAAATTAACACAAAATCATATAGAACAGCAATGATTTTAAAGAAGCATCTTTTAAAATGGATTTTTATTAAAACACTCCTAGTAGTAGGAAAAATTCAAAAGGGCGCTATGAAAAGTATTAAAGGGCACCATAGCGCCCGAGGGCACCGCGTTGGGCAGCCCTGCATCCAGGGGCCTAGCTAAAGGGCGGAGGGGGAGCCTCCCCCTCCCCCAAACGTTCGCGAATGCTGTTACACGTGGCAAATTTGTTTAAAACTTTAATGAAAACTATAATACATTTTCTATTTTTGATAGACTTGACAAAAGTTACAAATTTAATTGGGAATCTTATTAAACGTTTTATCAATTAGAAATATATTACATTTTTTAATTGTGGTAACTTGGCAAAATTATAAAACTAGCTGGAAAATACTGAAAATTGACTTGGCAATTTAAGGTCCTCACCCACCCCCTCACCCCCCGAAGAAAAAGTCTTAGCAATGGCCCTGCCTGCATCTTACTTCATATAAATTTAAAAAATAATAATAAAAAAAAAATGTTTTTAACTTGTTAACTCCACACTAGTGCGAATCCGCATTGTTCAAAATTTCAAATGTCAGATTTTTTCTTTTCTTGAATGATTTTTTCTTTTCTTTTTTTTTCTTTTTAAACAGGTTTTCATTAATTTCCATTCTTCATAAACAAAATGAAATTTTTCATAACAATAAATATTACAGTTCGATTTCACATTAAATTTCGTATGGAAATCATACATCAAATTTGCGGACCCAATCGCGCCCGTCGGCCTAATCGTTCGGAGTTTTCGTGGTTTTCTTCGAACCGTGGATTTCCATGCGTTAATACGGATTAGGTTCCCTTAGAAAGACCTCCACGGAAGGCACTCCCCCTAAGGCCCATATCCCTCGTGTAGATAATTGGCCGTCAACAATCAACCCAACCCAACTCAAATTTGCGGAATCCTAAATCACACTAATGTGGAGTGTGCGGGTGCTAAATCGAAGTGTGACTCTCATTATTATATTTTTTCCGTTTCTATCCAATGCGTTTCAATTTTTCAGGGTGTACGTTTCTCACACAGGAAACTAATGGTGAAGAGAGAATAATGAAAATGATGATAAGTCACCGGGCATTCCTGAAAAATGGCAAAAAGAGAGAAAGGGGAATTACGGTGCTGTCCACTGCATTCTAAAAGAGCTATAGCGATAGTGATATTCGACTGTGATGTAATTAACTACAAGCTTTTGGAGGCAACAATTCATGCATGTAATTGAAGTTCATGTTATTGCTTCTTTTAAATGTTCATAGATGGCAGCACTATCGATAAATCTTCATTGGATTTGCTAAAAAAAAAGAAATTTGCCTTTTTGGAAAATGTTCAACGTTTAGCAAAAACAATCGCTTAACTCCTTCGGGACGAGCGTCTTTTACGGAATTTGTAATCTTTTATCACTGGTTTTTCAAAACAGAAATTTTTTCTTAATTGAATCGGGAAAATGCTCGGATTAAGTAATTCAAAATTTACAATAAAAATTTACTGGTGAGAATAATCACGGATTCTGAGCACTTTACGCGGCACGTATACCGATCGCTCGTTTCAAGGGGTTAATAAGTAGAAAAGAATAGCATTTCGAAGAATTTTAAAATGGTCGGTTGAATTTCAGGAACACGTAATATTTTCAACTCAAACAGAACATATCTTTCACTGCGTACGTGAATAAAATGAAAAATGCTAGCTCAATTTCATTGTGTTGTTTAGCAGAAATAGGTAAAGCATCTAAAGTTTTGGGACTATTTGCTAGAAAATTGAAAATATATTTTACTTCTTTAATTTTTTAACTTATAACATATTTATATAGGGTTATTTAAATATTTAAAATATAGTTAAATAATTTATAGAAACTTACTATGTCGACCTCGAATGTGTATTATCTGATGCTGAAAACCCACTGCTGTAGTCAAAGAAAAAACCCAGAGGGTATACTCTAAGCGCTAATACAAGTTTCATGCAATTTTATGGGGAGGAGGGGGACTTTCAAGAGTATAAATTCTGTTTTAGTGCAGAATGGGAAAATACGTTACTCAAAAAAATTATAACTTTATTCTGACTACTCTCTTAAAAAAACTCAACGATTTTAACTCCGACTGAGCGTATTTTCACTCCTTTCCAGTATTGAAAATGCACTTATCGTATAGGAGTAGGTTTCATCCATCTTGCAGATTGGTTATTTTCATTCCTTTTTGATAAGCTGTTTTCACTCTTTTTTCAACTAAATTAATAGGCAAAACCAATGACTGCACTCATTATTGTCAAGTCATGTTTAAACACCTTTTTTGTCAAATTTAATAGACAAAATAAGTTATTTCCTTCTTATTTTTAGAAATTAGTTTTTTAATTTTGTTTTTTAACATATAGAACTCCCCAGTTTGCAAAATGTATTATTTTTAAAACTCCATTTTGTGTTATTTTAATCCAGATGCAAAAAGAACAGAAGAAATTTTGTACTTCATTTCCGAAAGATCATTTAAATAATAATAATAATAATAATAAAAGATGGTTCGTGCCATACCAAGACAAGATTTTTTACTTTGTCAATATCCTGAAGTGCGCTGTTTTTACTTTATCTTTCTTATTATCATTTTTTTCTTTTTAATATTTTCACATTGTATATATAATTTTAACGTTAATATTTTTAATCAGGAAATGTGGATTTCTTTAATTATTTCTGATGTTATTATATCTTCTTAATATATTTTGCTTATGACACAAATAAATAATTATAGAACATTAGAATTCATGTGTTATATAACTGCAGACATTTTTTTTAGATAACTTTTGAATATGAACAGAGCGAAGTACAACACAAAAATAAAGATTCGCAAAAGCATAATTTAAAAAAAAGGTCACACTATTTATGTCATAAAATAAATTAATAATTTTTTTTACTGATCTATTATTTTCTGATACTTTTTTTAATTATCTTTTACATTTTGCACTATTTACATAATACTGTGTCAATTAAAAAAATAATAAATAAAGTGTAGATGTGTACAACTATCTTAGTGAACACAATTTATTAAATACTTGTACTTACTGAAACATAAAAAAAAGAACATATATGATAAGTTAATAATTTTTATTATCATGGATTGTGTTCCGCAAATATTTCTGTGTGTAAGGAGCAAAGCAGTATATTAATAATCAATAATATAAGCACAAAATGATATATGTTTAATAATGTAAATATCAATTAGCTTAATTTTACAGAATTTGAATTCGAGAAAGCTGCATGTCTAAGTGCATTTTATTGATTATAAAAATTAAGGAACGGATGCATTAAAAAAAAAAGAAAAAAAGGTAATTTAAGAAATTCATGTTTCCGGTTTAAAAGTAATAATGTTAAATAACGCAAAAAAATCATATATACAATGTGAAAATACAACAAGGAATGTAGCATTTAATTTTAATCTTAACTTGTCCCCATTTTCGATCACTGCCAATGCCAAAATGCAATTTGCATTAGCGGTGTTCTTTCGATGTCTAGTAACACAAAGCCTTTTTAAAGGCTAAATGGTTTGTGTGAAAGCCGGGAGACACGCGACCTGTAATGCGCACTAGGCTTGACATCAAAATTAGTGAGCTATATGCCCCCCCCCCCCCCCCCGTTTTTTTTTATAAGTTCTTAGAAAAGTTAGTTAGGCTTGGCTACCTAACACTATAGCTTTCTGTGCTCGTTGGTACCCTGCTGTCTTTGCATTTTCCGTTTTTTTTGCCGACGCCAGTTGGTGAAGTGACATCGAAGTATAGGGCAACCAAAAAATTCTTGGATGCCTTATGCGCCCCTTTTTTATGGAGGTTATATTTAACGTCGTGCTTCCAACTCTGGAATGGCCCTCGGGACTCCACCAGAGCTTCCAAATTATACTTTTAGGTCGTGCATTGTTTCGAAATTCATTCTTAGTTCGTATTCATATTTAGTTGGAGGTTACGCGAGGCGGCGTTGCACGCCGCGTTGGCACTCCTTAAGCACCGCGATGTCATGTCATGTCAACAAGGAATGGCGATGATGAAGTAAAACAATGTGTTTTACCTTAAAATTTTCAGTATTAGAAAAATCCTAGAATCGCCGGTAGCCATCTTGGTTTTAGTTGGGAAACAAAAACGAAATTTATTCAGTTCTTTGTGATGATTGTCCTCCCTCTGCTTTCGAGGGCATAATCCATCTATCTTATTCTATACCATTTTTAAATCAATCAAATTATAATTGTAATATTGTTATTGTTTTAATCGTGTAACGCTAAGCTTTGATGCCTGCAACATACAAGCGACTCCTTTTTAAAAATGGTTCTCGGTTCTACCCCTGCCAGATTAAATATCTCGCTACATGATTTCAACCAATAGGGAAGCGTCTTAAATCGCTCTTTTAAAAATATTTTTCTGTTCCGATCTGAAATGAGCGGTTCTGGGATGCTACTCCTAAAAGGGTGATTTGGCAAACCAGTTTTTTGTAGAAAATGTCTCTTTTTGATAAAACAAATACTCAGAAAGAACGAAAACAAGGGTAAAAAAATTCGTCCTTTTGTTGCGTTAATAATTTGTTCTTTTGAATTAAAAGTGTAAAGTAGCTGTTTAAGTTTCGTGTTTGATATAAGCCTTTCAAGAAAATATTCCATCTAAAAATACTGCACTCGCAATATGCAATTATTTCTGTGTAAGTTGGTGCTGAAAAAACATCAAATTTGCTTCTATAAGATTATGTGGGACAACTGGGCCATGATTTTACAATATTGTAAATGTGTTGAGTTAGGTTTATTCACAGAAATTTTCAAAAATATATTTTAATGTCCAAAAATAAAAAGTATACATATTTCATATTTCCTTCTCCACGGGTCTTGTTGCCCCATAATAATGGGACAACGGGAGCAGGTAGGTCTGTGTTCCACACGCGTTTTAATTTTTTTTACTACGGGGTATCAGATTTTTATTTGAAAAAGTGTAAATAACTTAAAACAAATTAAACCAGGCAGATCATGTAAATTACATATTAACTAAAGAGCGTTGTAAGGGAAACCTTTGCTGTCAAGGAGTCTAAAAAAGCACCAAATGTGAAATTATTATAATTATTTATATTAACAACGTAAGAATTAAGTAAGTACTTATGTACTTTAGTATAGGTAATAAGGATAAAAGTTACATGGGTATTTTAGGAAAAAAAATACGATAAATCTATGAACAAACGGCTACATAAGTACTTAAGTATCTCATTCGCTTTTTTATTTACCTCGATGAAAGTTCGATAAGTTCAATAAATATGTGCAGAATGTAACTATGTTTTTTGTATAGAACAAAACTATTTTTTATTGTTTTCGATAATTTTCTAATAATGTCACTTTGTTATGGTGTCTCTTCATCTGCATCGTAAAATTTCGAGGTTTTGCTATCTCACTTAAGAAATTCGGTTTGATACCTGCCAACATGCTTTTAAAAATTTTATTATGTATTTTAATAAGGTATTGTATAATTTTTTTTTCACTGCAAGCAAAAAAAAAAAAAAAAAAAAAAAAAAAAAAACAATGGAGAAATTAATTTTCCGTAGTGAGAGAAACTCCAAATATTATTTATAACTGTAGGGGTAACTGGATATTCCACATGGTCCAGTTGCCCCTGATACAGGTTCCAGTTACTCCATTATTGAAAAAAATATGTGATAACTGGAACACCGGTCTTACATTTGAAACAGGAAGTAAATATCCATAGATACCTAATAATATTAATGTATTTACATGCCTAATCTAAAAAAAAAAAAAGATTGCTTAATAAAAGTACGTTCTTATGGTATTTTAATTAAAAGCCGAGGAAGTTCAATGAAATCAATGTTGTTTCTAGAAAACGAAATCTAAATTTTGGGAACTTATCACAGCAAAGACAGGGTCATGATTGAGTTAACACACGGTGTTTTAAGAAGATGATTAGAGATGGAATATTTCAGAGATGAGGCTGCAATGTTGACGAAAGCTAAAACTTAAAATACATCAACGGTTTTTTTTATAAAATAGCCTATGGCCCAGTTATCTCGTGGGTTCAGTTACCCCAGCTTACCTTAGTTCATAAAACAAACATATATTTACATGTGCAGGTTATTCGATAAATAGTATTTTGCATAGAAATAATAAAAAATAGCGCGTGAATATAAATTAAGCGTTAATTGAAAAAGTGGAATTAATTAAAAATAATAATTGAAAATATTTAAACAAAAACTAATTGTTATCAAATTATAAATTATTTACAAATTAATTTCATTTAAAAATAGCGAATTCAATAAACATTGATAATACTTTCTGAAATGCCTTCCTCTTCGTGCGAATATGTGTATGGGGGCCACTAGAAAACTTCATCTCCGTGGATCAATGTGGCTTTGTATGCCTGTGACCGCCAACACATGGCAGGCGATTGTGCACGCAGCAGGCCGGGTAGATCCCGGGTGTGGTTAACGTATGCGCCAGTTAGCATTACTCCAATTCTGGCATTAAGGGACTTAGCTCATGGGTTGGGTTGGGTTGATTATTGACGGCTAATTATCTACTCGAGAGATATAGTCCCTAGGGGGAGTGCCCTTCGTGAGGGTCTTTTTAAAGGAACCTAACCCGTATTTACGCGTGGAAAATCCAAGGCTTCGAAGAAAACCACGAAAACTCCGAAACGGTTAGGCCGACAGGCGCGATTGCGTTCGAACCCAGCACCTCCCGTCTACGAGCTTCGAGAGCAGAACCTCTCAGCCACTGGTGGGGCCTTAGCTCATGGGAGAGAAAAGTTGTGCAATACCATGTGGGGCAAAACCTTCCTTCGCGTTCATTCAAATTTGAAAATTTCAACTTTTTTTCTTTTCAGCGCAAAGATATGAAAGTTCTCTCGCCTATAAGCTTAAAACAATTTAAAATCAGTTTCGTGTGTTTTAAAATTTGTGTTAAAGTTTCGAAAAATCCCGAAAATTATACTTTATCCATTTGGAACTGTGGACTGGATGAATATATAAAAGTTTGGGGCTCATACAGGCAAAGGGTTGGGTGGGGTTGATTTTTGACGGCCGATTGTCTACTCGAGGGGCATGGGCCCTAGGAGGAGTGCCCTCCGTGGGGGGTCTTTCTAAGGGAACTTTACCCATATTTACACAAGGTTTCCCAAGGTTCGAAGAAAACAAAGAAAACCCCGAACGGTTAGGCCGACGGGCGCGATTGGTTTCGAACCAAGCACCTCCCGTTTACCACTTTGAGATCAGAACCTCTCAGCCACTGGTGGGGTTGTACAGATAAAGGTTTCTTTTTCCTTTTCTTTTAATTTTCTTTTAAGTTTTTTTTCCTTTTTTTTTTTCCTTTTTTTTTTTTTTTTTTTTTTTTTTTTTTTTTTTTTTACAGCGGATTCGGGAGAATCGTTGCCGAATTGAATACGGTCATGGAAAACCATAGAGTGATAGTTCTTAAAACACTCATTGGGAGGGGACTTTAGTAACAATTCTTTGCTAATTTCAACTCATAGTTTTCTGTAGTTTCTGCATTCGATACAGGAATTTCTGAAATATTATTTCTACACCGCTAGATCATTGTGAAAAAAAGCACATCTTTCTTAATCGTGGTTACATTATATTTTTGAAGTAAAACATAATACATATAACCACGAACAAAAATGTACGATAACCTTTTCCGAGTTACTCTCGATATTTAAAAGCGTCCTTTATCTGTATAGAAACTTCAGATCTTATTTTTTTTAGTATTAAAACAAAAAAAATTATAAATACAAAGTTTCTTTTGTCGCTAGTGATTTTCTGATTTCCGTTTCCGAGTAGCCTTTAAATAGTTTTCCGTCCAACCGGAATATAGGTTTTTAGAAAGCTATTAATTCTCATGTAAATATTTTTACCTTCAAAAATATTTTTTACAGACCAGACATAATAAATTAACAGCATTAACATTAACATTAATAGCAATATTATTTTGTTACTCTTGCATGCATATATTCAATTATGCAGCTGAAAAAGTTTTATTGAGGATGGATATCATTCTAAAAACCGATATTTTAGTTTGAGAAAACTGATTAATAAACTAAAAAAAACGATATTTTAGTTTGAGAAAACTGATTAATAAACTATAAAAACTACCTTAGAAACTCTTCCGAAAATCAGTGGCAGTAAAATAAATTTTGTTTTCACGAATGCTTCTTTACATCTCTGTGTTGGTATTGTTTATGACGGCTAATTATCTACACGAGGGATATGGGCACCTCTTCTTGGGGGATCTTTCTAAGGGAACCTAACCCGTATTTACGCAAGGTTCGAAGAAAACTTCGTACGATTGGGCCGACGGGCGCGATTGGGTTTGAACCCAGCACCTCCCGTCTACCAGCTTTGAAGATGTATGAATGTTTTTATGACGGCCAATTATCAGCACGAGGGATATAGGCCCTAAAGTCGGTGAGTGCCCTCCGTGGGGGTCTTTCTAAGAGAACCTAACCCGTATTTACGCTTGGAAAACTAAGGTTCGAAGAAAACCACGAAAACTCCGAACGATTAGGACGACGGGCGCTATTGGGATCGATCCCAGCACCTCCCGTCGACCAGCTTCGAGAGCAGAACATCTTGGCCACTGGTAGGGCACCAGCTTTGAGAGCAGAACCTCTCGGCCGCTGGTGGGGTTCTTTACATATCCAAAATATATTGATTTCTGTGGTTTCTAAAGATAAAATAAGCTTTTTGATGGTTGGTTGGTTGTGTTTATGACGGACAATTATCAACACGAGGGATATAGGCCCTAAGTGTGGGGAGAGAGTGCCCTACGTGGGAGTCTTTCTAAGGGAACCTAACTCGCATCTGCGCATAGAAATCTACGGCTCGAAGAAAACCACGAAAACTCCGAACGATTAGGACGACGGGCGCGATTGGGTTCGAACCCAGTATCTCCCGTCTACCAGCTTCGAGAGCCGAACCTCTTGACCACTGGTGGTGTGCAAGCTTTTTGAAATTGTGGGTAACTCGGTAGAAGCTATTGTATACTTTCGTTCATAAAAAAAAAAAAAAAAAAAAAAAAAAAAAAAAAAAAAAATCTGTCTTTTTTTTATAGTGAAATTCCAAATTTCCCACAGTTCACTTCGCTTTTTCTCTTAAAGTTTTAATGATTTGCATGCTTCTCTTTGGATTCCGTGATGTATTCTTTGTTTTCACACAGCTTCAGTCGTACTGGAAGTTTTCGCTTCAAATATGAGTAAATGTTTTAATGTAATGAAAAAGGCTCATACTTGTATGAACGATCTCCTGGACATCTTCCAAACTGCAAGTCGAAGGCAAGCATACTCCAAGGAAATGGCTCATGAATTCAGAAGTTACTGGGATGTAGGGTGTCGCAAGAATAATCTAGAAAAAGAGAATTATATTTTGATAGAAAAATGTTTTATAATACTTAACAAATGCAAGTGGTTACATGTAAAAACTAGAAACAAGAATGAAAGAAAGAAAAATCATGGCTCAAGCATCGAGTATGAACCGCTTTACAACCTATTCAGAAAACAATAACAAAGCTTCATCGTTCAATAGAGTAAAAGAAGATATCCGAGTAAACAAGGTTCAACTAGGCTAGGAAGCCTACCCAAAGGCTAAAGGTCTACTAGCCCCACCCAGCGACGCACATTAGACATCTCCCACCTTATAGTCAAAGTTTTACAAAGTTTATTACATAGATTATTTACAGTTATTTTCTTCATAGGAGAATAAGTTAATAGTCTGTGGAAGTTTTAATGAAAAATTTACATATTAATGAAACTGTCAATCCGAGTAAACAATTGAGAAAACGCATAACACCTTTTAAAAATCCAATTTTAGCAATTACCATCTGTATCCAGAGGGAAATCAAAATTCTTTTGTGCAGCCCTGTATATATACTGCAGAAGAGCTGGTTAGTAAGCTAAAATTTAGTGCAATTAGAAAACGCATATGATAGTTAAAAATTCCTCACCAGCAATTTCCGTCAGTAAACGGAAATGCACTCGAATTCTTTTGTACTTGCATCAGCCCTGTGTATTATCTATAGATTTTTGTACACACCACGCATTAAGTTAAAATTTAATTCAGATAAAATACGCTTATTATAACTAAAATAGAACTTCTGACAATTACCATCCATAGATGACGATATATCTAATTTTTTGCGTAGCTCTTTATATGAGTTCATTTATATTCAAATATCTCTTAATATACTTTAAATATTTCAGCTGAAAATTGCATAACAGTATTAAAAACTACAAGCAATTCATGCCCATAGATAGTAATGCTTTCTGTTTCTTTTGTGCAGTCTTGTATTTGATTGACAGAATTTATACACACCACATAATATGGAAAAGTTTACAGTTAAACTTAAAAACGTACACCACAACTGAAAACACGCACGACAACTGAAAATGTAATTATTGCTCATAGACAATAATGTAACTGAATTTTTTTGTACGTGGCTGTAAACGAAAGCTTAATGCTATTCACACTACATTCTACAATAAGCATCTTTTAGTGCACCTTATTGATGATTATCAATTTCAGTGTATTTGAAATAGTGTAACATCATTAAAACGCATTGGAAATGATTTATCCCATTGACCATAATGTAACGGAATTCTTTCGAGTTTCCCTGTAAACGAATTATAAATGCTGCACATTGCATGTTTAGTAACGAACATGCTCTAATAAACCTTAGAAAGAATGTATTTTTTAAAATCCAGAGCCGTAAGAAATGACATTTTCAGAATTTGTTTAAAATGCGAATAAATGGACTATGATAAAACATGGAGTTAAACTCCATGTAGTTTGAATATGTATACAGGGTATATGATCAGATTAAAAGTTTTTGTTCTAACCATAGCAACCCACACTAAGAGTTAGCAGCAAGCCCTACACATTTTTATCACAAATCCTGTCGAACAATTGAATTTTATTGCTTGTAGTCGCCATTTTCTTTTAAAAGCAATCTACTATAAGAGCATAAAAATCACGTGACTTGCAAAATGCAATTTTCGTAATTTTCAGTTCATTCATATTGTAAACCTGATGATTTCGCGCTTATTATCACACACACACACACACACACACACACACACACACACACATATATATACAAAATAATATTACAAATATTTTCTAAATGCAGAATTAAATTAGTTTTTTTCTTCTTGAAAAATCGAAAGATCTCATAACCTTTTTTTTATAATAATAATATGCTATATAACACCCACTTTAATATGAAATTATTTACAAACATTAATGCGCATAGAAAATATAAATATGCATTTATATTTGTACATACTTAATCACATGATTCATACATTTTGACAAATGCATGGTTATACGAAGGAGACAGTTCGAGTATGTTTAAAAATATATAGCAGCAGTGAATAAAGCATTAATCAGCTTTCAGAAATTTTCAGATTGCTGTCTTTTGTTAGATTTTGTTAACTTCTATATTGCGATCGTTGAATGAAATGACATATATCAGTGAATTTGACATTGTGTTTTAAAGTAATGTAATACCGTTACATGGAATGTCCTTTCGCATTGCTGAAAACGATACGAACGCCATTGCGCTATTATATTTTCTAATGTATTAGTCAAAATTTGGGCTGTTAAGAACCATCTTTTGTAGTTAATCATTTACAGTAACAAGTAGAACGAAATTCAATATACTAAAATCATTCATGAAAAATTATCTAACTAACAGTGAAAGTCTCGTCAAAATGCTTTGAGTAGAACTTTTTAAAAAGACTAATCTATTATAATTGAATTCACATGATTATAGAACTTTCCCACATACTTTTATGAATAAGAAACGTAGAACGAAATGCAATATATACTAAAACCTTTCCTAAAAAATTATCTAACTAACAGTGTGATTCCCATCAAAATCCGCTCAGTATAGATTTTTTTTAAAGGCTACTGTTTCATTATCGAGTTCCTGACCATAGAGTTTTTCCGCATAATTTTGTAACTAAGAAACGTAGAACATTATGTAATATACTGAAACCTTCCCTGAAAAATTATCTAACTAACAGTTCAAGTTCGGTCAAAATCTATTCTGCCAGCAGAACTCAAGTTACAAGGTGGCCGGAAAGAAATTCATTTTTGCATTTTAGATATACAAGGTGATAAACTCGGGCTGTAACCCGGATATTCTGTAACCTGGGCTTCTCGGGTTACAGAATATTAGTGAAAATCATTTTTTTTAAAATTGATAACTAATAGACTTTTTATATTTAATATATATATTTTTTAAATTGCCCACTGACAACATCAAAAATCATATTTATATGAAAAATAGCAATAATGCATTCAAATAAAATTTTGAAATTTATTAAAAACAAACAATACTTTTGTATTGGACTCGCGACAAGAGAATGAAAAACCAAGAGGTTTTTCCGAAGAAATCGCCAAAAATCACTATTTAGAATCAAATTATATAACTTTCACAACATTTTACTTTCTTCTATCTTCAATAGAAGAAAGTATTGTAATCGAAATTTTTTTCGACTTCCTGATTTCGACAGATTTACACGTTTTAGGGGTCAGAGATCCCGAAAAACGTTTATAGAAAATGTCTGTCTGTCCGTCCGTCCGTGTGTCCGTCTGTCCGTGTGTCTGTCGCAATTGTACCATCAAAAAGTGTATGAAGTTATGCATAGAATTGAACCAAATTTTTCTTTTAAATTTTTGGCTATGGCAAGCAGATCCTCCCTGAATATGGAAAAACTTCGCCGGTAGGGGGCGCTATAATAGCGATTTTTGTGCGATTTTGAATACTGTACCATCCAAAGGTGTATGAAGTTATGCATAGAATTGAACCAAATTTTTATTTTAAGTTTTTGGATATGGCAAGTAGGTCCTCCCTGACTTTGGAAAAAATTCGCCGCTAGGGGGCACTGTAATAGCGTTTTTGTGCGATTTTGAATATTGTACCATCCAAAAGTGTATGAAGTTATGCATAGAATTGAACCAAATTTTTATTTTAAGTTTTTGACTATGGCAAGAAGATCCTACCTGAATTTGGAAAACATTCGCCGGTAGGGGTCGCTGTAATAGCGATTTTTGTGCGATTTTGAATATTGTACCATCCAAAAGTGTATGAAGTTATGCATAGAATTGAATCAAATTTTTATTTTAACTTTTGGTTATGGCAAGCAGGTCCTCACTGAATTTGGAAACAATTCGCCGCTAGGGAGCGCTGTAATAGAGATTTTGAAAATTGTACCATCGAAAACTGTATGAAGTTATGCATAGAATTGAACCAAATTTTTATTTTAAGTTCTGGGCTATGGCAAGCAGGTCCTTCCTGAATTTGGAAAATATTCGCCGGTAGTGGGCGCTGTAATAGCGATTTTTGTGCCATTTTAAATATTGTACCATCGAAAAGTGTATGAAGTTATGCATAGAATTGAATCAAATTTTTTGTGTTTGTTTTTGGTCATGGCAAGAACATCCTCCCTGAATTTGGAAAAATTCCACCGTAAGGGGGCGCTATAATTGCGATGTCTGTACCATTTTCCTTATTGTACCACCGAAAAGTGTATGAAGTTATGTATATAATTGAACCAAATTTTTGTGTATGTTTCTAGCTATAGCAAGCAAATCTTCCCTGAACTTGAAAAAAATTCCGCCAGAAAAAGGCGCTATAATTGGATCTCTGTGCCATTTTCATTATTGTACCATCGAAAAGTGTATGAATTTATGCATAGAATTGAACCAAATTTTTTGTGTATGTTTCTGGCTATGGCAAACAAGTCCCCCCTGAATTTGAAAAAAAAAATCTGCCAGGAGGGGTGCTCTTTAATAACTATGTTTGGGCCATTTTCTTTATTCTACAATCGAAAAGTGTATAAATTATGCATACAATTGAACCAAATTTATTGTGCATGTTTTTGGCTTTGGCCAACAGGTCCTCTTGAATTTGGAAATATTGCACAGTAAAGGGGCTCTGTGACGGAGATTTTTGTATACTTTTCTTGATTTTTCGTAGTTCTATTGTCCATCGGCGGCTCGTGCAAAGACGGGAACTCGCTTCCTGCTAAACCGGCTATTCGCAAACATCTGATAACAACAGAATAAGGAAAAACTATTAATTTTAACAAATATCATGATATAGATTAACTCGTTTTTAGTTCGTTTAATTTACTGAAGCAGAAATTTAAGATGACAATAAAAGTTGTTATAGTATTGAACTAATAATATTGAAGTATTAACATGTGTAACTAGTTTTTGAAATATTAAGATGTATAAGATAGAAGAAAGTTTTGGGATTGGCACATCCAACTAGTTTTTATTGCTTTGCTTCGGCCTTTTTTAAAAGTTCGATTAGATGTCTTAAATTTGCGTTTTATTTATATTTTATTATTTTCTTTATTGATTGATTAATATTTTAATTTCGTTATGGAATATAAGCTGGGAACAAATGCTGAGCTACATTTAATTAATTTAAAGCAAACAGATTTATATTTCGTAATCGCCTGCACGGGATAGAGATTGATGTAAAAAAAAATCATGCTTGAAAATTATTTTAAAAACGATAGCAGTTGAGTAAATGGCGATACATTTTTCAAGGAAATTGCGATAGAGTTTTCAAATAAATTTCGTTTGAAAGTGCATTTTTTTTTCTTATATGACGGGGGAAAAATTTCAAATGTACGATATTTAGAAGTTTAAAAAAATTGCAGTAAAAGTTAAATTTAATCGTCAGCTGGTAGACGGGAAGTGCTGGGTTCGACCCCAATCGCTCCCGTCGGCCTAATCGTTCGGAGTTTTTGTGGTTTTCTGCGAACCTTGGATTTCCAAGCGTTAATACGGATTAGGTTCCCTTAGAAAGACCCCCACGGAGGGCACTCCCCCAATAGGACCTATATCCCTCGTGTTGATAATTGGCCGTCATAAACGTAACCAACCAACCAGTTAATCGTCTGTTGTTGTTACCGTCAAAATAATGTCAGCGTTAAGCACGGACATATTTTTCCTACATAATGTAGACCAGCGGTGTCCAGCCTTTCAGTGAGCTCGGGCGCACTTCATCTAGTTTCAAACATGGTGGGCGAAACTACTCACATATCTGGAAACATAGAACAATATTACCTCACTTTAGTAGGGGGCAGGATTTCCAGTTTGGCCTGCTCTTTTTATTCGGAAATTCCGAAAGAGTAATTTTTATTTTGAAGTAATTCTGAAATTTCAGTGATTAAATAAAGTAAAAGTTACTGTTCGGAACTTCTGGTATGAACTCGGATTTACTTAATGAAGGAGGCAATATTGACAGCACTGGTAGAGAGTAACGATATGCAGTCGTCTCATAGATGCACAGACACCACACAATGTGAGCCATAAAGCCCCTTACTTTGCAGAGGTCAATATAAAAAATTATTGCAGAAAAAAGCATAAATCATATTAAATTTAGAATTACATTTTCCAGAGAGAGGTCTATCGAAATATTTTCTCGTAAAAGGAACCGAAACTTTAACGCCTCCGAAAATAAAAAATCATGCAGATGATTTTGAAGAAGCATCTTTGAGAAGCAAGCTTTTCTTCATAATTGAAAAAAGTAAGAATGATTTAGGGAAAAGGACGGTAAGAATTAAGGAAAAATATGAGAGATGGGGCTTCACATGAACGTCAGCAAGACCAAATACTTATGTATAGGAGGAAATGAGACAGACCTAAACCTAAATAATAACATAAAATTACAAAGTTGTAAGCATTATAGATATCTAGGTGTAGACATTAATAGAGAAGGAAGAGACTCACAGGAAATTAAACACAGAATTTGCCAGGAGAGAAAGGCTGCAAAACTATTAAATTCTATTTGGTGGAGTAAGGAAATCTCTAGAAAAAGAAAATATAATATATACAACTCTATTGTAAAGAGCATATTGTTATATGGAGCAGAAGGATGGATAATTATGGAGACAGAAAGAAAGAAATTAGCGGCAGTAGAAATGCATGCCCTAAGAAGATCATGCAGGACATCAAGAATAGAAAGAATAAGAAATGAAAGAATCAAGGAAATGGTGACAACAAAGGGAACCATATTAGATGATATTAAAAAAAGCAATTAATCTGGTATGGTTAAAAGAATAAATTATGAAAGGCTACCCAAAATCACATTTAATTATAAAGCAAATAAAAAAAGGAAACGGGGAAGACCACGGAAGAACTGGGCGGATGATATTGCAAAGGCAATGAGGGATAGAGGTCTGGAGGAGGAATGGACTCTTGACCGAAAAAATGGAAAAAGACTGTTGTAGATTCTTCGGATGGCGGCATCTGACGCCATAAGCCGAGTTTATATATATAATACTAGTAAGGCTCCGCCCCCCTGCTCGCTACGCTCACCAACCTCTCGCGTAATCGCTTCGCGATTCCATTCGGTATCGCGAAGCAATCCCTATTTTCTAGCCAACCCCGGACGTAATTGTTTCGCGTTTCCATTCTGGATCGCTTCGGATCTAGCATTTCTATTTTCTATGCATTCAATTTTTAGATTCCACTTGGTAAAAACGCGCTCCTCCCCAACTCCTGACAATTTTATTTCCTTATCTCCAAGCACATAATCATTAGAGGTTACAGAGTTCCATAATTATAAAAATTATTAAATATAAATTGATGTTGTAAAATGGCTGTGTTGTACGTAACTTTGCTCCGTGGAGGTCAAGAACCCCCTTCCCTGATGATAGCTCATTAGAAAGGGCATGAAACGTTGGGTTTAATTTTAATGTGTTTTTAATATAGTTTTTATGTTATACGCTGATGCGTATCGTAAGAGTTTTTAATTATTAAATATAAAATTATATATATAGTATTATGAATATTGTGAATAGATAGTGCTTGTGCTTAAAAATAATGTAAATAGTTCAATTAAGATCTATTGATAAGCTAATATTAGTTTTTGTTGCATTGAAATATCTCAATTTGTTGATTTTCTGCAAGCAAGTATACCCTATTGGATTTCAATGGGAGTGTATGGAAATTTGGCGAAATACTGGAAATAGCGCCAAGTCGGCGTCCCTTTTGGTGACGTTTGGCGACAGAGCTGGGTCCCCCCCCCCTTTGGTAACCCCCTTATAGAGTCAGAAAGCTCTGACCAATCAGATGCCTTTCGCGGTATCTACGCAGATTTTCATTGGTCCATTTCCAAAGCGTTACTTTTTTATATATAAAGAAGGATATATATCTTTAAAATTGGATTTTTATTGAAAATCTCCTAGTAACAGGAATAATGCGAATGACCGCCGTGAGAACTTTTAAAGGGCGACATGGCGCCCTCGACAGTGCGCTGCGACAGTCCTGATACAGACTAGTGAATAAACCTCGTCAAAAATGACGAAATGTTGATCTACGCTTCGTTTTCATAAGACTTCATACAAACAAACAGCAGGGAGATTTTATTATTGAGAGGTTTGAATTGTAGGAAATTACAATTTTAAAATGTCAAAAATACGCTACAAATAGAAATGATGAAGATTTTTTTTTTTACTCAATATTGAATTTCTGAGATAGTTCGAAGATCAATAATGGCTCCGATTCTAACCTTTAAAATTAAGAAATAAGAATTAAAAAATCCCTGAAAATTACGTCATGTTAACACAATCATATAAATTGTTCTCCGTAATTTTATTAATGTAAAAATACATTTTGAAGCTACTCACCAGCGCAAAACTTTTCAAAAATATATTATTTTATATATAATAATATATATAATAATAATATATAATATATAATAATAATTTTATATATGTACTTCTATGCTTAACCGCAGTATATTCAAATAATAATATTTTTTCAATTTAATTGTAATGAATAAAGCTAATAAAGTCATAATGCATAAAGTTAAAATAAACCCAATAGACAATATTATCGTGACGTCGAAATAACTACGAACTTTTATTCGCTTACAAAAATAAAGTACTCGTGCATATATATATATATATATTTTTACTGAAAATAACTTGTAAATAAAAACAAGTAATATAAAAATGATTTTTTTAAAGTCAATTCCTACTTAGGTCACCAAAGAAAAAATTAATATAATCGCTTAAGCTAATATTAGTTTTTGTTGCATTAAAATACTATCTCAAATTGTTGATTTTCTATAAGCAAGTAAACCCTATTGGTTTACAATGGAAGTCTATAGGAATTTGGCGAAATATTAGACATATCGCCAAGTTGGCGATAAACTTGGCGGTATTTGGCGACAGAACAGGGTCCCCGTATAGGTATGGTGATGCATTAGATGCTGTTCAATAACCAGTGACCGCCATTTTTTCTCCCATATAAAACTAAAATTAAAAACTGTATTAACATCAAGTTTCATCCACTACAAGTTTAAAAAAATGTATCTGAACTTGAGTGGATGAATAATAAGTATTTTATTAACGATTGAAAATTTGAACAAGATATATATAGGGAGAGTATGAACTAATAGTAGGAATTTAATAATAATAAAAATACGTACTTCCAAAAATCAACGTGTCTGAATATTTTTCGTCACTTCTGTTTTATCTGAAACAATGGAAGTACAGTAGAACCCTGCTAATCCGAACCCCGCTAATCCGATTATTATTAACGGATTTTATTTTCGAAAATTATACTTGAACAGTATAATTTTAATTAACTGAAGAGACTTGCAAAATTTTACGGACTATAGGATGAATGTCGGGAAAAATGTGTAGAAGTTAGAATTAAACAAAAAAATGGCAGTAAAGTATGTTTCTTATTCTTTAAAAATCTTGAATAGAATAAAAAAAATACTCAATAATCTAAAAGTAGTACAACATTTGTCAACAAATATAAAATGAAAAATGCACGGTAGACCTAATTGTATAAGCCATCTTAAAAAAAAATCTCGAATATCAGTTTGTTTGCCAGTCACTATAAAAAAATTTTCTAAAATGCAAAAAGTATTTAATTTAGATGATATCCCCCCCCCCCCTTTTAACAGTTTGATTTCCCAAATTATCTATAGAAATGTTTTTTTCTTCCCCCTCGACGACGTCGTGAATGAGCTATTTATAGATTCGTGATTTTGAACTGTTTGTAAAGGGCTCTTACGTAATTCTTCATTCTGAAGTCCCACTGGATTATTATAAACATCATGATTAGTTAAACAAGGAATACTATTTTTTTCCCCGAAAGTCGTGCCAGATTATTCAGCATGCCAGACCTCAGGATGCCGGATTAAAGGATGTTTACTGTAGTACTGAGTGCTTATAACTTACATTTTTTAGCACGCACCTTTACCATTTCTATTTTTATCGTAATTTCGGGTAATCCGAATTTTTTGTAATCCGAACAGGCACCGGTCCCAATTAGTTCGGATTAGCGGGGTTCTACTGTAATTCGATTGTCACCATTTTGAAGAAATTTCATAAAATACTTTTAAAATTAAAATTAAAATATAAAAATGGGAATATTTTTAAAAATATCTAGTGCGGGCACATCTACAAAAGAACAGCTTTCATTTAAGAAAATAATTAGCAAAATCGGTTCAGTAGAAAAACAGCCTTGTGTGTTAAATATATAGATGGCACGGTTCGCTCCGGAATGGTTACCTAAACTTTCCTGCACTTGGATTTTATATAAGTAGATAGCAAATAAAATCCAGAAATCGTAAATTTTCAAATATACAGTGTACTCCAGTAACCTCCCTGTGCGACCACCTCCCTAAACGACGATTTTTTCATAGAACAAAATTTATTCCCATAGGATCAATACTAATTTTACCTTTATTCAGAGACCACCCCAGTTGAACTCCCTCCATGACCGACCAATTTCTTTAAAGAAAATGAAACAAATTCCGTGTTTTCCTGGTCGCTTGAAGAAAGTTTTCTTAGAATAATAATTCCGGAGAGCGCATTATTCATCAAACTTCAAAACTAATTTTAGAATTTTTATTTATTCCGGTAACTTTTAAGTGTTTAAACCCCTTTGTGCCTTTTAAGGCAATGAATTTAACTCTGAAGGCAAATTAAGGATGGCGGTCAATAAACTCCCTTGCCCTATTCTGTCAGGAAACTCTCAAAGAAATAGATAAATTACTGAAATCATCATTATTTGTTCCCGTCCAAAAAAAGAAAAAAAAAACTGCATTTATTTACTGAACTTCGTAAGGACTTGGAAATAAAAGTTATAGAAGATAAAACACTAAAATCAAAGCAAACGTCAATGTATTAATTTTTTTAACTCTGCAGTAATTAATTTATGTAGTTAACTTTTGTTTTGATACTGAAATTTTCTTATTTTTTCCTAATGTGAAAAATAAATTTTAGTCACATTAATTGTTACCTTTTTCAACAATTAAAATCTAGATTTAAACATGACCTCCCTTAAGAGACCACCTCTCGGAGCGACCAATTTTTATTGGAACGGAACGTGGTCGCTTTAGGGAGGTTTTACTGTACTTGTAAACAAATGTTTTTTATCTTGTTAAACAGCGTAAGAATTAAAATCCGTGACCTTCCTTCTTAAGTTGTCACGCGCGCACCTGTCACAGTTGACCGCTTTATTGACCCGATTCATGATACAGAAAGTTTCCTTTAAATAGTCGGAAATCGAAAAGAGTTATGTAAATGCTTTCTTTTTTTCGTGTCTGGACAGAAGAAAAAAATAATATGATAAGGTAAATCAAATTTCAAAACATACAAGGAAAATGTCCCAGGGAGAAATAGCTAAATTTTATGAATGCAAATGAATGAGATAAGGAAAGTAAAGAATGGCTAATATGTTTGCCGCGGTTGGGTTTTTTTTCGACTTGAAATTCATAGATTAGCAGATAGACATCTTGTTTTGAATCTTATTTGATACTTTTAAGGGGTCTCAGGACTCTCAAAGGTTAAAAATTTTCGAAATTTTAATTTTTTTAGATGTTAAACTAATAACTTTCTCAATATTTTGATATAATTTTCCCCTTGAAATTCCCATTCGAACAGAAGTTATGGCTTCTAGAATTAAACCCGATCAATAGCTGAAGCGGCATTTCCGAAATTTTGAAGTCATTTTTCTACAAATGACGTTTTTGGGCAAACGTGCAGGATATCTCAAAAACTTCAGAATATTTTTTCGTGAAATTTTCAAAAAATATGTTTCATGTTAGTCTGTTTAAATGGAACTTAAAATTTCTTTTTCATTGTTCAAAGAAATATTTTTGGGTGATTATAATGTTGAAATTTTCAAAATTTTGTATTAGCTAAATACAACTTTGTATTAAAAATATAAAAATCCTTTAAATACAAATTTATTTAAGTTCAGGGTAATTACTATAATCTGAACTATAAGTAGGTATCAAAAGGTACATTCTAGCTGCAATATTTAATTTGTAATCCTGTGCGTAAGCTGTTTTGTCAATTTTCTGCTCGTCAAATATCTGATTGTTTGGATCCCTCTGTAAATGCTAATTCTGCATCTTCCAATTTTTTGAATGCATGAAATGAAATAACATACTTATATCTTTCATCCCAATAAAAATTGTGTTTTAAAATCATATACATTTTAAGATATTAAACGTTGAAAATGGTGTTTTTTTTCCCACTTTTTCCAATTTTAAGAGTCCTGAGACCCCTTAATTTCGAACAAAATTGTACGCTCTGAAATTACTGGTTCGCAGCTTTTAAACCTCTAACTGTTGCATTCCAGAAAATAGAATGTTTAAAAAAATTATCGAAATACCAATTCTGATTTATATATTTTCTAACATATGTTTATAAAATGTTTTTTAATTTACTTGGCAGAAAATTTTCCTTAGAATTTTTGAAAACTTTGAATTATATAAGGAAGATCTAATACAGTTCTTCTAGCATCAGAAGAAAATATTAGAATTAATTGAGATATTTCAACGAGTTTTGAAATTTGCATATGCAATCTATTTTGTTAAATGTATGGATTTTCTTAAAAACAAGGCTATGATAATGCATTTATAAAGTTTTATAAAATACGCCATAATGACTTCGGTCTGTTTCCATGTCACCAATTTGAAAGGTATAGTTAAGATTAAAAAATGAGCAACTAACGTTTACTACGCAATAACATTATACAACGTTATGGCGTTATACTGGGTGTCCACTCTCAACGGTGTCCAATGGCTCATTGTCACATAGCTCCAATTGCAAAAATGTTTTAAATGAGGTAAAGAAGTATTTTAAAAGCAATTTGTATCAATAAAAACATTTCTTAAAAAATTACGAAATGTAAAATTTTATACGCCTTCCCGGTCCTATAAATGATATTTAGTAAAAATTCTCTATTACACTAACAAGACAAAAAAGTCCCATTCTTGTAACACTAAAATTGACCGAGTCATGATACTTTGAATTGCATGACTCATACAAATTTTCTACATCTGAGCGCAGATGAGTTGGGCCATGCTTCGAGATAGAACACAAAGTGCTTAAGGGCAGTTGGAATACCTACCATGTTAAATTAATGTACATTTTCTCAAAAACTACCGAAGATATTCACTTGAAATTTTTTATATACATAATATGAATAATACCTAATAAAGTGAAGTCAACTCTATAAACAGAAATTCTTTAGACATTTTAAAAAAAAATCTGGAATAAAAACCACTTTTAAATAACAAAAAACTTCTATTTTTCCAAAGATTTTTTTTAATAAAAATTTTGTAGAAATGTTTGTAACAAAAGTTGACTTCAGATTGATCAGGGATATGTGTGAAATATTCTGGAACGATTGCAAACAATAATATGTAGTAGTTTCTATAAAAGTTACATCGAAGTTCACAAAGCAACATTTTGAGAAAATTGTGTTTAAAGTTTATGTATGTAATGTTCATGTAGGATGTAAACAAACTGAATTACTTAATTTTTTTTAACTTCTTGTTGTCGTAGAAACAAAAGTAATATACCTTTCGAAAGAGGGAAAATAAAGGATTCAAAATATTTAAAAAAAAATTACCTTTTTCACGAATTTGACTTCTAATTGCACTTATTTAAATTTTTATTGATTAAGTTTTAGATTATTTTATAAATAAAATATGCAGATAAAAACAACAACCATAATATAGTTTTTTATATTAGTGAGAGTTTTATTTTTATTGGGATATACAATCGAATCTTTAACTAAGCAAACTCAAATCTAATTAAAATGAGACAAAAAATCGGGGATTCAGGCGTAACAATTATGTTAGCTGAATTCAAACCAGAACGCTAATTTTACATTTTCGATGAAGAGGAACGAGTGCATTTTTTCTTCTAGATTCACCTGTTCATTTGATGTAGATTGAAAATTGTTTAAATCAATTCATCAATGTTAAATTTATAAATCCAGCGTTCCTTAAGAGGTTTTTTATTTGAAAAGTGTTCTTTTAGTTTGTTTTTATATTTTTTCATACTTCTATAGTTTATATCCGTATAAATACCGCTGCATGATGCTTTATTTATAAAATAATACTGTGTAAATAATATATATATACGTATATATTAATATATATATATATATAAAACCATAATATATAACAAATCGTCATCGATATCCAATAATTGAAATTAATATATACATATGAAATTTTACCTAATCAATTTACAAATTCGACTACTGTAAAATTCAAATTACGTAAAAGTTTGCGGAACGCATTACTTACGTAAGTCGGGGGATGCCTGTAAAATAAAAATAAATAAATAAAATTTGTCGGAATTCTGAGAAATGATGTATTGTATAGTAAAATCAGAAAATAATTCCAAAACACATTTTTAACGCATATGAAAATGATATAGTTAATGAAAAAAACTTTGATTTTTTAAACTAAAATAACTGTTTCAATCAAAGCTTTCTGCCTGAATTGAAATTATAAATAAATCTTGGGTTATGCGACTGTTATATGATTATAATTCTTTTAGGAAATAAAAGGGGTACACAAAACAATAGTTAAAAATCACAAATTTATTTTTCACAAAAATTTAAAAAAAAAAAGGCACGCAGTGTACAGGGTGATTACAAATGATGGACCCGATAAAAAAAATCCTATTTTCGAAACTACTGCACATATTACAATAAATGATACATGAATTTAAAGGGAAATATACCAAGTTATTTTCAGTTACAAATGTTCGATGTGTGACCTTCTTGTTACACGACATACGTCCAATCTGTAATCCAGTTCGTTCCAAACAGCAAACGCCACATCCACCGGTGTGGAAGTTCCTCGTTCAAGTAACTACGTACCTGCAAAGACCAATGAGGTGGGGTTCCATCCTGCTGAAATATAAAACCTGCGCAGTCTTCAAGCTGGTAATGGCGATTTACTCTTAATCACGTGACCATCAAGATCACCAGGCCTAACACTATGTGATTTTTTTTGTGGGGTTACGTTAAAGACATTATTTATGTACCACCAATGCCGAAAACACTGCCAGAACTTAAAGAACGCATTTGTGCAGTATTCAGAACCATTGTCAGAGTGATGCTACAAAACGTTTGGAATGAGCTGGATTACAGATTGGCCGTATGCCGTGTAACAAAAGGGTCACACATCGAACATTTGTAACTGAAAAAAACTTGATATATTTCTTTTTAAATTCATGTATCACGTATTGTAATATGTGCAGTAGTTACGAAAATATGATTTTTTAAAATCGGGCCCATCATTTGTACTGAGCCTGTACTTTGAATGAAAGAATTTTCTTGCTGAAAATTATAGTTAATAGTTGTTTGTAATATAATAGTTTGCCTACAATAATAAAACCAACAATTTTTCTGTAAACTGTGTATATCTTTGATGTCGGCATCAAGGTTTAGAAATTTTCTAAAAAGATATATTAGGGGGGGGGGGAATGCTGGGACAGTTATTTTCTTTTAATGATGTTCTGCGATTACTTTTATCTCATTTTTACGCCTTCGATCAATTTTGATTGCACGCCACATTGCTTTTCGTTATTACAGGATCACAATCCGTACCAGAAAAATACAATAGTTAGTTTTATTCTTCAGGATTCATCGAATCATTTTGATTTTTTAAAAATAATTCGTTGAAAATGAGAATAAAATTCGTTGAGAATGAAATTTTTACTTTAAAATTTGAACAAATTTCAACTACTAGCTGACCTGCCCGGCGTTGCCTGGGCAGAAACTGTGCCGGGACTGTCATTGAAAACTATAACATTGGAGTGGATTTCATTAAAAAAAAAAACAACAACAACAACAAAAAACAAAAAACAACTGAATAATATTTATTTGGCACAGATGTCATATATATATCCACAGTTATGCTCCGGAACGTTTAAATCAGTAATTTGGATTTCAGAAGCAACGCGTTCGCCCATGCGACGGTTATTAAGCCTATTTTGACGATTGCTTATGCTCTGTGTTTGACGCCGTTCTCGATCCAATCTATTTCAATTTTCTCTTCTTAATACGGCTTCTTGTTCGCTTTCAAGCATTCACCGAGATCTTTTACGGGCATTTCTAAGTTTCTAACGATATTGTGAAATTCCAAAATTGCAGTGAAGGAAAGAATGTAAATAAATAAACGCGAAACGTAAATGAATAAACCGGATTTACCTCCGCCTAAATCCTGCCAAATGACTTTTACACAATAACCAATGAGATGCGTTTGTCGGGCGTTGCCATAACACAATAACAAATAATCGCGATTTCTGTGTCACGTACGTTAGCTTAATATATATATAGATATCTCTTCAAGTAGCAGCATCTTAAAAAGATTCTGCGAAAGGACTTTGCTAAATTTAAGAAAATGAGAGTTTTCTATATTTTATTTTATAGTTTTATTTCCTATATTTTATTATATATAAAAAAAAGTTTCTTGTTAATATCGTTGTTTTAACTATAAGCGTTGTTTTAATGATACAATATTTAAAAAAAATTATTATTATGTGAAATAAAAACTATTTACTTTTATCACATATTTGATCCTTGTCCTATATATAGGTCAGACACATTTCTAGCTTATAAAATGTTTTGTGCTATTGCTTTTGTTTCAGTATTATATTACTGTGAGAGAATTGTTCATTACATTGACTCAATCTTTAATTTTTAAAATTTTATTTATAATAAATTTTCAAAATATAAAAATTTTGAAACAAAGGAAGACAACGTCGTTGTCAAATACATAATTCTACAAAAAAATCAACAACTATCTGCAAAAAAATGCAATGTTGAACTCTGTTTGAAATGTTTCTTGCCATTTCGTTTGAAAGAAGAAGTTTGAATAAAAATAAAAGAAATAAAATACTGTTAGCAGTGGATTTTACAATTGTATAGCCTGTAAATTTGAAGCTAATTAAATTTTGAAAAGATTTTCAATTTCATGTCTTTCCTTGTGTATTTATGAAGCTAAACTACAATTTTTGAACAACAGCAACAAAAAAATATTTTATCAATACTTGTCAAATGTGGGTTAAAATGTACAATTCGTCTCCTTGCGGAGATGCAGCTCAGTGCTAATTTAAAGGAATAATAATAATAAAAAAGTTTTATAAACTTACCGCTTTCAATTTACCCAATTCAGTCGCATTTATTTTACCCTTAAAATATTGCTTTCCAGCTATCATAATTGGTTCTTTGAATTGCAGTTTGATTTTGCAGTACATTCCCTGGAACATGGCTTCGCTAATGTTGTTCGTTTCAGCCCCTTTGCTAGTTACCATTAGATCAACACACTGATCATAGTGGCCCAAGGAATAAGAATTTCCCTTTAAAATACCAGCTGAAGGTTTTCCGATACTATCTAGAACTGAAATAAAAAATAAGGGAAAAGTTTAAACTATTTTTACATAATTATATAAATATATATTTTGTAATAATACTACGTAATTGAAAAAAAAAAAAAATAGAAACACAAATAGTTTTCCGCTCAATTTCTTATGCAACGCATCTAAATCAGTTGACCTTAACTTAATATTAATTTTATATCAACATAAGATGAAAATTTATGTCTTTTCGATTAACAGATTTCAGTTTAGTGCCAATGTGCGGTATATCATATATATTAAAACGTAAAGGTACAAATTTAAGTAGATAGAAATTGACACATTTGCACATGCGTCAACTCTTTTTTTAACCTCTTCAATTTGGAGGAAAATAGAACGAGTTCCTGCTTGCGAAGTGGTCTAAAGCAGGTCTGTCCAAACTTTCAGTTACCAGCGGCGCACTTTAGCTGTTAGCAAACAATGAAGGGCGCCATTAATAACATGACTGGAAACATGCAATGCTATTTTAAGTCGGTAGTGCTAGCGACATATACTCATCTTCTGCTCTGCACATACATCTCACAGCAATAACTATGCCCATCTAAAAACAAACTGTAGCTAAAATATAAATCACAGTAAATACAGAAATACATTTCACTGAGAGGATCTAATTTCAAAAACTTTTGTAGCATAAGGGTCAAAACCTTAAGGCCTGCCTACAATAGAAAAACATGTAAATGTTCAAAATGAAATGTTTTTTTAAAAGGAATTTAAAGTTTTAAATAAAGCTAGTAACATCAAACATTCCGAAGGCACACACACGTCTTATACAATGCATATACATCTCATAGAGATAGTCATGCCCATGTAAAAGTTACGGAAAATGCATAAATGTAGTAAATTTAGAATTATATTTCCCTTAAAGTGGCTCATGTCAAAAACTTTGACAAAGTAAAGTGCCAAAATTCTTGATGTTGCCTACAACATAGAAAACATGCAAATAATAATGATTTGAAACTTCTAAGCATTATTTAAAACGGATTTTATATTTAAAAAAGATGGTAACAGGAAAGGGTGCCGGGTTGGACAACCTTGGTCTAAAGCAGCAATTTAAAGATCTGAATTGTTGTAGAGAACCCAGGTTTGAGCCCAACGCCCGGCAAAATAATTTCTGTAATATTTTTGACGATAATTCATTTCAGTAATTTTATTAGGAGGAGCAGTTATATGATTTTTATTATAATTATAACTTGAATGCTTTATAAATAAATAAAATTTAACTCTCAACAATATTTAAATAATAATAATAATAATTTTACATTTTAAATATTTAAGCTAAAATATTTTACTGTAATAACACTGTAATAACTTACTGTAATAACTGTAATAACTATTACATAAATTGTGCTGATCTACAATTTTTGCTATATTTTCTGACCATTATCGAGAATATATGTGTGTTTCAGAAAGAAAATTTTGCCATTCTTTTCCGCAAAAAATAAAAAATAAAACGGAAAGAAAGAAAAATATTCATATAAGAGCTATAAAAGAAATTTCCTTGATATCCATGGTTTAACATTTAAAAAATGTTAATAAAAATGTAAAATAAAATTCAAGTAATAAAAAATATATATTATAAATCCGTTAGCTGCATCAAGTTTCAAATTTAGGCTTTTAGAGAAGGAGACCGATACAAATAAAATTAATGGCAGCTTTTAATGGTCGTGCAGTTAAAAAATAAAATAAAATAAAAATAAATATTGTTATATAAAAAAAAATAGACCGTAGTTAGTAAAAATAAATGCTTTATCCAATATTTTTAGGTAAGTTTCTGATAAAAAGCAAGCATAACTGGTTGTAAATTATAAATTTAAAATTTCTTCACTTCATTGAATAAGTTAGTCTGAGAGCACCATCTATCACCTTAAAGAAATAGGAATCACTTTTGCAATATAGAAATTTGTCACGATTTCAATAATTAATTTAAAAGCAACTAATTAAGAAAATAAATTTTTTTTTCTAATGAAACATTCAAGTTATTTACCGTCAAATCTTGACGGATAGTTTTTAGTATTATAATAAATCTTCTATAATTAAGTTCACAGTCAAATGGCGTATTTGAAAATACTATGTGATTTGGTGCAAGAGCGTTTTTTAAAACCTTTAATTGTATCACGTATTATAATGCGAGCAAATCTTGTGTTTGTGTGTGTGTGTGTGTGTATGTAAATTTTATCTAATAAACGGCGCAACCGATTTTCACTAAATTTTGTATACTGCCGTTTTGGAGATCAAGAAGGCCACTGACATTGCCACATGTTCCAGAAAATTTGATTAGCGTGTGATTTTGGGTCAATGATTTCAATGTGGGAATGAAGTTTGAAACATTAAGTTGATGAACAGCTGGCAATAAACTAAGTCACAAAGTTGGCAATATGTTGCCAAATTTGGCGACATTTGCGATATTTGGTGGGAAAATCGACTTTCAAGATTATCGATGTCAAAACACATGCCTGGTGCGAATTGAAAGAATGCCGTCAAATTTGGAGGTAGTTAGCGAAATTTTTCCAAAAAAAAAGTTTCTTTCAGAATCTGAAGGAATTTTTCTAGAAATTCCCAACAGCAGCCGAGATACATGATTAAGGGGACAAGGCACCTTCAAACTTATTTTCTTATTTTTTTAAAACTGCACCTTAAATGCTGTTCAAGAGTACACTATATGAATTATGGTATATATTTATCACACAAGAAAAAAAAAATAGAGAAAAATAAGGAATATTCCTGAATATTTTAGGCGTTATGAAGAACTTTTCAAAATGCCCGATGTGCATTCCATATCGATTAAAATCCCCAATATTTTTTATGCCATTTTGGTTTTCATTTACAAATAAAACTGTGTATAGATTTTTTTTTTTTTTTTAAACTAAATATAATCGGAAAAGTTAAAGGTAGTTAAGTGCAGAAAAATTATACAAAAATGCTGAAAATTTTATAAAATTTAGAAAACATTTTTTATTTTACTTTTATATTCAAATGTATAAAATTCTATGGTACTCATTTGTCTATACTTTACAAAAAAGAACGAAAAAAAATAAGATGCTAAATATGGGCTACTGGAATGCAAAACAGAACAAAATTAAATGCTTTTTTTTTCTTTTATTAATTTGCTCTGGGAAATAAATTGCCGATTCTGGTAACTTTGCCTACTTTAGATTGGTAGCAAAGATACCCTTCGGTTAGCCAAGCGCTAGTGTTATACATACATATATATGTATATATACATGTATGTATTTATACATATGTGTACATATGTATACATACGTATACATACATATGTATTTATACATATATACAATATATGCATATTTACATGTATGTATGTATATAAATATGTATATATAACACTGGCGCCCGGCTAACCGAAAAGTACCGTAGCAAGCAAATGTTCTTTGTTGAGATAGATTAAAAAAACAAAATCAAGCTTGAAATTTATTTAATTGAGGAGATACAGGTTTTAAACAAATTTCATTCGAAAGTACTTTCTTTTTCCGTATTCGTTGATGTAAAAATTGAAATTGTGCGATAGTTAGAAGTTATGAGGAGCGATAAAAGCAAAAGCAATAGCGCTGGTGCATTTTTGAAAACATCAATAGTTTTTTAGGTAGGTGCCCAAAAGTGGACAACGAATTTATGATTACAAAATAGTCCTTAGTGAAATAAACAAATCTGTGACGGTAAAAACAGTTTAACAATATTACTATTTGAGACATTTTAAATATGTCGTAATTCCCGCCCCCCGTTTCACCCATTTACTGCTTTTAATGCGTAATAATTTAATTATTATTTTAAAGGTTTCGTTCCATTTTTAATATTAACATGTAAATACATTTTTTAATTGAAAGGAAGTATTATTATTTACGCTGTAATAAAATTTTGGTAATATGAAAAAAAAAAGACTTTTTTGAAATATAAAACAGATCTCTACCCAGATTATAAAATGTTGAGTAAAAAAAATGAAAAGAAATCTAAAAAAATTAGTTAAATGAAAAAAAATAATTGGTGGAACGGTATACTGTATTCTAAAGCACAAATTCCCATCTAAACACCGAAATGAAGCAACATTAGGCGTGATCTGTACTTGGGAGGACAATCAAAACAGTTTCCTGCTATTGGAGCTGCGTAGACGCCACTTACCTCTCATAAAGTCAATGGTGTTGAGATTCCTTTCACTGGGATGTCGGTAGTTGGGAGAGAGGTACCAAGTCAGGAGATGCTTTATCGCTTAGTAAGGATTAAATCTCTGGTGAAAACCCCGAGGCCACGCGAATCTTCACGCGTTGCCTTCTCAAAGAGCTGTAACCGTTTCACCCACCACATGCGGAACCTGGTATACCGTTAGGGTCGACCAGGGAACATTAGTAACAACAACAACATATTTAAAGTAACTTAATATTTGCTAAAAGTGATAAAAATACATTTACAAGACAAATAAATAGCTTTATTTATTCATATAGACATGTTTCATCACTCTGACGGCGACATTCTCAAGATTTATACTGATACAAATATTTTCGCAAAACAATTTAAAACTGAAAAAACTAGCAAACAAAAATCGCGCGATCTCATGCATAATGAAAACGAACTGCAATATTAAAAATGGGCATTTGTGAAAGTGAATTATTTTATAGTTTTTTTCCATTACCCTGCAGAGCATCCCTTTCCAAATTTTAGGAAGCTCCATAGAGGCTAAATCATTGGATATATTCTCACTGCGTAAAAATACCTCTATTGATTCTCGGATAATGTATGGCAAGTAAAATCTTGATGGATAAATTGTTTTACTACTTTTAAAATTAATCTGTAAAAGTTCTTTGTTATATAGTCTGGCCAAAGCTATAGTTTTCTTGTTGTATTTGATATCTGCTATATGTTCTTTGATCCTAGTTTTAAGCTCTCTGTTTGTCATTCGAATATAAAATTGCACTGTTCCACTTTCTTTGGTGAAAGGTGTTTTATATACCCTGATAATTGATTTGGTTCTATTGGGTCTATTTTCTTACATACTATGTATCTTAGTTTTACGGATTGTTCTGCAATAATGGACATATTGCATATTGTTTCAAGTGATTTTCATATGTAATTTTATAACAACATATTCATACAAATTATGTTTTAAATTGGAGTGATTGTGATATAAAGAGTTAAAATTAAATGCTACAGTATTATTCTTAAGATACACATACCTTTTAACGTCTGAATGAAGTTATTATTTAAACTAATTATCAAACACTAAACAGACTTGAATACATTTAAAAAAGCAATTAAATTAAAAAATATACATAAAAAATAATTAAAAACAAAAAACATCAAAGTAGACGTTTCGCTATTCATGGCATAGCCTCACCAGTACTAAAATCAACAATAACAGAACATCGAACACGCTCTGAATTCAGTCAAAGTTAAAGTTTTAGAAACAAGAAATATTTATTACGAATCTAACCTGATTCGTTCAGAGTATATGGGTACAGCGACGGATAGCGAAATATCTACTTCGTATAGTTTTTTGTTTTTAATTAAATGTTTTTATACATATTTTTTAATTTAATTTTGCTTTTTAAAATGTATTCAAGTCTGTCTAGTGTTTCATAAATAGTTTAAATAATCAGTATTATTCTAATCTAATATATAAAAATGAAAATTTGTCTGTCTGTCTGTAATTCTATACAAATCCACAGTTTGGAAGCCAGAATTGTGCAATGTTACGTACATGTGTATTAAAACACGGCCGAGGCAACTAAAGTAATCCGGAATCGAAATGATTTATAGTTAATTTTTAATTAATAAAAAACCACCAATTTAACAGCAATTTCCTATCAAATTTAAACATTTTTCGTTACAGCCGTTGCCAACAATTAAAAATTCCACAATAAAATTCTTATCACAATTACTTTTCTATTGAAATATTTTCACGTGAAAAATGAAACTGAAATAAATAGTTTGACGAATTTAAAAAAAACGTGAATATTACGTAATATTGGAAATATAATAGACGTCAGCAGATGAAAAACGTCATATGAGTTTGAAAAAACATGATACAACCCCGATTATGGAAATATTCGTATATTTTAACATTTTGAGATTCTCTGAATTTGCTTTTACTATTTAAAATCCATTCCGTATGTATGCGTGTATATTAGAATTACACAAAGGTTTAGGTCCCAAGAGATCGTTCTTAGTGAAGAGCTGAAATAAAGATTTCAGATTTTTAAAAAATAAAATTCATAGAATTTTTGTACTTGCCATTTTTCTTTAAGCATGAAAAAAATATTCAAATAACAAAATACTCGGAAAACAACTTTTCATCAAAAGTATTCAATCTCGGTTTCAAACCAGATCGTACTTGCTAAGTAAGTAAGTAATCTGTCGTCCGGATTAAATAGAAAAAAAGAGAGGGAAAATTACGTAAATTAACACGTAATCGTTAAATTTTTAAAATTGATTTTTCAAAGCAAACGTTCTTAAAATTCCGGGCAACGCCGGATACTTAAGCTAATAGAATATATAAACAATGCCTTTTTCTTACTCACATTTTATCGACCAACCTTTCAGACCTCGTATACTTGAGAAAATCTTCATCATCCCCGCCATGCATCTTTGACTTAAGGTAGAAGATCCAGCTCCACCAACAACTTTAGGCAAAATGGTCCTCAATTGGTCATTGATGAACTTAGTAACCTCTTTTTCAGCTTCTTTAAAAGTTTGTTTCGGCGGGGTTTCTACATCAGTTGAATTAGGCTCAAGATCACCAAAAACGTGAACGAAACAAGTTATTAAAAGAAGAAATACTAAAAATTTTGTGTTCTTCATTGCACAAAATCAGTATATGTCTTCATTTGACGGTGCCTGCAGAAAGACTAAGATTTTTGAGGAAGACAAAAAGGAAAATTTCATATACATTTCAATCGCAATAAATTCTGTTTATAAGAAAGTCCTTGAAATGTCTTTCCTGGTATGTCATTTGTACGTTGTCGGCATTTTTATGGATTGATTTTAAAATGAATATTCACGCAAAATATTTATTCAGAAATTGTCTTTGGTACGAGGCTTAGTATAAGCTACTTCTTATAAGCGTTATTAAAGGACAAAATATCAATTTTCTCTTTAATGTAGGTTAAAACAGACTACTGGTTTATCTTTGAAATTGAATGTGTATGTTCGGCAGATGTTTGTTGAAAGATCAAATTACGTAATTGCTAGGTGTTAGAATGTCATTATATTCTAATTTGTGAATTATAATTAAAAAAAAAAAATGTATTTTTTTGAAGAATGTTTAAAGATTTATTTTTTAATTGATTTTTAAGGCTGCTAGCATAACACCACAAAAAAAAAAAAAAAAAAAAAAAAATAGTTTAATATAAAGGTTTTACTGAAGATTTATGTACATCATGTGATGGTTAGTACATCATCATGCCTGTCATGTACTAAACAAGATTTCAGGATAATGTTTTACGCATTGTATTTTGACCTTCTTTTTCCGTTTGTGCTATTTATTTCTCTCTCTCTCTCTCTCTATATATATATATATATATTTTTTTTTTTTTTTTTTGGGGGGGGGATGGCGGGTGTAGCTTAATAACAAATCACTAATTGATGTGAACCGCTGCTTTAGACCATCGAAAAGTAAAATTTACCCGTGTCCCGAAAACTAATATTTCAAACGAACTGTAAGCTTACACACCTATATTTTTCATGACTGATTTTATTTTTATGTAAAAATTAATGAAGGTCAAAATCATTAACTTTGGATTTGAATTTATTAATAATTTTTATAATTAAGAATATGTTTTTGTATCGAAAAAATGTCTATAATGTTTTTGGATTTATTCATTACATCTCATTAAAAAACAAAATTTCAATCGGTGGAATTTTGCGAAGATATAAATTAAAAGTTTGTCACATGGATTTGGCATTATCATCCTCAAATTTTGAACTGTTCAAACTTTATGAAGATACATCTAACTTTATTGAAAAAAATGTATACAAACTGTTTTAATCCACGGATCTTAAGTACGGTACCAAAAATGGGTGTTACCATTTGAAAATTCAAAGTTGATGAAATTTTTAATATGCAGACGATTCCTATTTTACAAATCGCATTTATATTTGGAAAGTAGATACAATTTCATATCGGGTTGAATTGGGTTGATTTTTGACGGCCGATTATCTACTTGAGGAATATATGCTCTAGGGGGAGTGCCCTCCATGGGGGTATTTCTAAGGGAAACTAACCCGTATTTACGCAAGATTTCCCAAGGTTCGATGAAAACCACGAAAATTCCGAACGGTGAGGCCGACGGGCGCGATTGGGTTCGAGCCCAGCACCTTCCGTCGACCAGCTTCGAGAGCAGAACCTCTCAGGCACTGGTGGAGCCAATTTCATGTCGAAAGGTACTTCACGCCTTTCTCTGTGATAATTTGGTATAGAATGGTGTGTGTTTTACTTCGCGGTTGGTACTGTACCTTATTTTAACAGTAATTAACAGAAAATAAAATCTGAAAGATATTATTTTAGAAATTATTATATTAACTACTAAATTATTACTATTTATAGCAACTTTACGTTTAAGAACTTTTAAAACAAATTTAGCAGAAATATATTTTATTTTCTGTGACGTTCAGTATAAACAAAAATATTTCAAAGGAGAATTTCATGAAAGGAATGTATAGTTCTGCCATCTATACTACATGAAACATAACAAATGTTGAAACAGGCAGAATATATAATTTTTTTTTCTCTGTTAAAAACTTTTTAGAATATGAAAGCAAAGTGGTTTATAAAAAGTTTATTTAATTAATAGAGAAATAAGCGCTTCTCTATAAATAGAATATAGTTATTTTCTAATTAAATTTATGTGAAAAATTCAAAGAAACACAAAACTTTCATTTTTCGAAAGAAACAGTGCGAAAAAGTTGCATATACATTTTCTTAGGATATACTTAAACAATATTTTATTTATTTTCCTATGGATATATTTTGTTTTCTAGAGTAGAAATTGAAAGTTTTATGGAGATATTTCGTGCAACTTAGAGATAATAATATTGCATTGATTTGATAGAAAATATTATATAATAACAATCCTCATCATATTTATTTTTTATACAGTAAGCATTAATACAGAATATGACTATATATATAAAATTTTGATGCTCTTGACATAAAATTCTTTTATTCCTCACTTGTTTACAATTAATACAAACCATAGTTTTTACTTTCTCATAATTAGTCTAGGAAGAAAGCAGCTGAATCTGTTATGTAGTGCTGCCATCTATGGTATTTAAATGAAGTAAGAAATATTTAAAATTCTGTTAGCTGAATCTGAGTGCGGTATTACGCACTTTGAAATGCATTTTAATGCATATTTGCAGATATGTTGATAGAACTTGCGAAGGCCGGTATAGGTTAGGCTTAGGGCATGAACAGACTATTTATGAAACCGATCCCTAAAGGGAAACCTTTCAGCGTAGGGCAAGATACAATTGTCCACTTTCATTCTGTTGTATTTCCGCATTTCTGAATATACACATGTATCGTTCTTATCCTGTATTTTAAGCCCAGTGGTGTAGTCGAGGGGGGACGCTGGGGGACGGCGTCCCCCACTTTTTATTTTATTTCAAGCGTCCCCTTACTTTTTTTCCCCAAGAGGGACGCTAACGATGCGAGGGGACTCGGAACTTCCTGATTTATTAAAAGTTTAAAATAAAAAAAAAGCATATTAATAAATTAACAACTTTATGAAGTAAAGAATTGATTTTTTAAACTATTTTATTTTTCCTAAACAAAGGGCATTCAAAAACCAAATTGAAAGGAATTGGGAAGAAAGGCATGTTTATTTGCTGTTTCATCATAATTACCAGTAATGAAATACTTTCTTCTTGTAAAGATAGAAGAAAGCAAAAATGAAATAATTTTCAGTGCTCTCAGCAGAAAATAATTATTCGATAACTAGTTCCAAAATAAATTATGCAAAACAAATTCTGATAAAAATTTCGTTGCTTGTATTAGTGTTACTGAATTACGAATTCTATTCCAAAAATTTTGAGATATGAAATAAGGTTTTAAATTTCTGAATTCTATAACAAGCTACTTAATGTCTAATAGATAAAGAACATTAATTGAATAAATTTAAATTAAATTAAAAAAAAATTAAATTTAAATTGAATTAATTTAAATTAAATTTAAAATTTAACTTTTTAATTACTTTTCTCTGCAATTGAAAATGAAAAGCAATATCAAAAATAAAGTTTGCCTTATGGGTGATACAGACCCTAATGTTCAAAATTATGAGCGTCCCCCCCCCCCCCCACTTTTTTTTTCAGGACTACACCACTGTTTTAAGCACATTTTGAACACATTATAATTTTTTCCTATTTAGAAATTATGCATCCCCAAATTTCCATAAAATGATATAAAATGCTCCAGAATCCTCGTATCAATGCCGAACACTTAAGAGAAAACAGTTTTTGGATTTTCAATTTTTTACTTTCTTTTATCTTTACAAGAAGAAAGTATCGGATACCTGAACATTTTTGACGGATTTACACGTTTTAGGCGCCAGAGACCCAGAAAAACATGTTTTTACAAAAAGTCTGTCTGTGAATTTGAGACTCTGTCTGTCTATGAATTTGAGATTCTCTCTGTCTGCATGTGACATAAATATTGTAGGCGCTCTATTTGAAAAACTAATGCGCGGAATTTAATATAAATCTGTATTAAGTTAGTTCCTGATATAAATTGGCGCTGATTAGTTTTTGGTGTACATCGCCCAACATATGGCGCTGCTATTCTGTATTTTTCACGATTTCCGCAATAGTTCTATCTCACGGGGTAATGCGTGGATTTTTATCAAACTTCAGATTAAGTTAGTTCTTGATATGAATTGGTGCTGATTACGTTTTGGTGTAAATCGCCCAACAGGTGGCGCTGCTATGCTGCATTTTTTCACGATTTCCGAAATAGCTCTATCTCAAGAACTAATTCACGAACATTCATCAAACTTTAGATTCAAGTATACCTTGATAAATATTGGTGCCGATTATGTTTAGATGTAAATCGCCCAACAGGTGGCACTGCTATACTGAATTTTTCACAATTTCCGCAATATCTCTATCTCAAGAACTAATGCGCGAATTTTCATCTAACCTCAGATTCAGTTAGACGCAGAAACAAGTTGTCGCTGATTAGGTTTCATCCAATAGGTGGCGCTACTTTGCTGGATTTTTCACGATCTCTTGTAACTAATGCACGGATTTCACCAAACTTCAGATCCATTTAGACCAGGCATGTCAAACACGTGGCCCGGGGGCCACACTTGGCCCGCCAGCAACTTCTCTGTGGCCCGAAAGCCTTTGGCATTTCCCCCATGTTTGATTCAGTTCGTGTTTGATGCAGAAAATATATTTTGCACGAACACACTTGCAAACGTTGCAGTGTTGCCAAGTTTGAGAAAGTTTTTATTCAAAATATTTACCACTCTTTCAGAATAGTTATCTTCACTATATTTAATGATAAAAATTCTGTTATTAAACAAAGAGAAGATTACAAGAAAAAAATATTGGTAGCTATTTTGGTGGAAAAAATTCCAAAATTTGGCAACACTGCCCTGGCTTTAGGAGATGTAAACATCTGAAAGTATATTATATGTATATGGTCAAATCGAACTCATTTTAAAATTTCAGCTCCAAAAGATTAGGGATGCAAAAATAACCAGTAGGAAAATTAAATAGATCAAATTTTGAACCTGAAAATTTAAAGATTTATAAAAGTCTTATTGTAATGTTTGAAACTAATAAGTTATTTTACTGCTGTCTTTGATTTACATGGCATTACAAAATAATATGCAGTATTTGTTTGGTACTAAAAATGCATTCAAAGCTATTAAAATGTAGTGATAATTAATGATGAAAAGTAAAAAAAATAAAATAAAAATAAATAAATAGCTTTGAATGACAGTTTGGATTACTTGTACTTAAAAACAAGTGAGGAGCGTCATGAAATTATTCCTATGCCACGTACAAATACCATAGCTGATAAATTTTACTCAATTAGGAAAATTTTGTTATTTCATAAATTTATATTGCAAGCAATTGTGTTCTTGCAACGGTTGGTTTTATAAAAAGTAGCAATTACAACTTAAAAGAAAAATGCAAAGATCAGAATCATAAACTTAATAATATATTATTTTTGTATAAATTTGACATTTAAATTTTTAAATGGCATTATGAATTTAAGTATGTTTGTATTTTTATTTTAACATATTTTTCTTTATGTTTGGCAGCGCACTCTGTACGGAACATTTGGCACTTTTATTTTTTACAGAATAAAAAAGGTTTGAAAATTTGAAAATTGATGTAATGTTACTTAATAAATATTTTTAAAAATTTCTGGTGCGTATTTTAATTTTTCCAACAAGTAGCTTTAAAATTTTGCAAGCTTTTTTTTAAATTTTAACAAAGCTGTATTTTTAATATAGAGATTTCATGTTGTGCGATAGTAATAAAAGGAATCTGCTTATTGTTTTTTATTAATGTGGCCCGCGGCTTCGTGTACAATGATTAATTTGGCCCGAGGTACTAAACGAGTTTGACATGCCTGATTTAGACGTTGACATAAGTTTTTCTTATTAGGGTTTAGCGTAAATCATCTAACAGGTGGCGCTGCTATGCTGCATTTTGTAGGAATTACATCATTTTAGCGATAAGTATATCGGAATGCACGGAATTTCATGTCTTTAGAATCCTCATGATGGGCATAGATTGCCATTTAATTTTGGTACTCCGATCAGGAGCGTGCCTAGCGGGGGGGTGTTGGGGGTGTAACACCCCCCACTTCTTTGGAAGAGTTGGTAAAATTGAGAATAGTCTGAAAGCTAAGAACACACCCTGCAAAAAGTCCCCTCTCCCGTCGTCATTATCATTTCAATTCTCTGTTTTGGTGACCTCTTGGCTCTGGATTTGGTGCTAGTTATTTGAGGTTGCTGCATTTAAAAGATGAAGTCACGGACACAGAAGAAAAGCGATTTGCAAAAGTTTGTTTTTGTTGGATGATGGCGGATAATTCAGTGAAAATTTTATGCACACAATGTGATCGCGTACACACACATTTCACAGAAAAAATAAATGTATATCGCCATATAAGAAAATTTCATCCGAATGAAAAAATCGACCTCCAGAAAGGAAAACGGATTCAATGTACAATATGTAGATATTTCTGCATTTCTATTAGAAGCCTGCATAGTCATATTAAAACAGATCATCCAGATGTAAAATTATCTTTTGAAAAGGCTCCTGTATAGCCTCTCTGCCCCCCCCCCCCTTCAGTTCGGCACTACAGCAAAAGTTTGATTGAGGAATGCGATAAAATCCTAACTAGCAATTCTATGGAAAATGTCAATGTTTCTGAAAAGGAAGATACCTCGACTTTTCTAAGTTGTGATCCAGCCGATCGTATTGGAAAGAATTTAACAGAAAACCAGAAACTTTTCATCCTGTCTCGTGGACCTTATCAGACCTCTCAGAGATCATCGTACCCTGTGAATCATGACATAGATCCTAAGAAGCAGAATAAGTTTAGCTCCTGCTGGTATAAAGAATATCCATATTTAGAATACAGCGACCAACTGGATATTGCATTTTGTTTTGCTTGTTCACTTTGCTCTGATGGCCCGGGGACTTAAAACGCAGAAGAAGCTTTGATCAGTGTTGGTATTCGTGTATGGCATAAGATGAAAGACTGAAGAAAAAACCGTAAAGGCAAGTTAATGGGTCATTTTACGAGCAATGCTCATAGAGCTGCAGTGTATAAATTAGATAATTTGGCCCAAAAAAGTAAGCACGTTGACAACTTTCTATCTAGTCAACGTAGAGAGGCAGCAGCTAACGCAGAGCAAATTCGTGTAAGAAACAGAGAGATTATTAATATACTTCTAGACTGCACCAGATATCTAAGTCATCAAGCACTTGCATTTCGGGGACGAGAAAGTGACAGCGGTGACTACATCCAGCTCATTAGATTAATGGCCAGATGGATTCCAACATTAAAAAACTGGACTGATGATAATCATCTTCGCCCATACCATGCCAACTATCTTAGTAATAAGTCGCAAAACGACTTTATTGGGGTTCTTGGATCATGTGTCCGTGAAAAAATAGTTGCAAATGTCAAAAATTGTGGATTTTTTAGCGTTATGGCTGATAGCACACCCTATCTCTCTCATCTTGACCAGCTCTCAATTGTTAATCCGATACGTGACCCCAAAGTTTCAGCCAGAAGAAAGGTTGTTAAAACTAAAAGATTATCTGGATAAAACAGGCGAAGGAATGGCTAAGCTTATTTCTAAAATTCTACAGTCAGTTGGAATATCGCTTTCCCAAGCTCGTGCACAGTCTTACGACACCACGTCATCTATGTCAAGCCGCATTTTAGGCTGTCAATGAAAACTTTCAGAAATAGCTGGTAGATCTATTTTATACATAACCTGCCTCGCGCATAAAGTGAATTTATGTGCTGAACATGTGTGCGAAGAAAGCAATATAATAAAATTGTTCTACGACAGTATTCAGGATCTCTATAACTTCTTTTCACTGAGTACAAAGCGATTCGGCCTACTGAGAGAGAAAATGGAAGTTCTTCAGAAGAGTCTTACCTTGAAATCTTTGTCGAAGACAAGATGGACTAAGCGAGCGGATTCAGTCAAAGCTATTTTATCGTCCTATGCTGCCCTCATCCATACTCTGCAAATTATTTCTGAAGACATGAAGGTTGACAAAGATGCTCGAGCTAAGGCGGTAGGGTTAAGAAGCAAAATGATGTCATACGATTTCCTTGTTTCTTTACTTGCAATGAAAACAATTATGTTTAAGACCAAGTTAGCAACAGAGCAATTGCAACGTGAAGACCTGAACATTTTAGAGGGAACCGACATAATGCAGAAAACTTACGAAAGCATTCAGAAACTCCGGAATGATGATTCGGCGGCAACAATGAACATCATTAAGGAAGCTGACAATATCTGCGAGACACATGGAATAAATCAAGATTATGAGTTCAATTTGCGGTACAGGCGACGGAGGCCTCCATCGAAGATCGACGAAAATCCTGAAACTGCAGTTCTATTTACACGAGAGAATTATTTTAAACAGAAATTCTGAAGGTGGTAGATCGGCTTACAACTGCATTTGGAGACATTCATAAGTTGGTATTTGAGGAAGTTAAACCACTGGCCTGTCTCCTTCCATCTAGGATCAAGTATAGCTCTACCGAGAACATTTCTAAACTATGTCAATTATTCCCTGATGATCTCAAAGATGTAGATAACTTGGAATATGAAATTGATCTCATGTCCTCAGAAATAGCTAGTTCTGAATCGGATACAATTGGCGCAGCAGCGCAAAAACTTGTGGGAAGGCTCATTTGTATCCTAACCTTTCTTTGGCCTACAAGTTGGCCTTAATTATTCCAGTAACTGTGGCAAGTAATGAAAGAAGTTTCAGCAGGTTAAAGTTCGTAAAACATTACTTGCGTACCACCATGTTGGAAGAGCAACTGGACGAACTAATGCTTATTAACCTGTGAAACCGACATAACTGACATGTTGGATTTAGACATTGTAGCTGGAAAATGGGTTATTCTCAAGGATAGGCGGATGATAATTTAAAAATATAGAACGATAATTTTTAGTCTCTTATACTAATATATATCTTATTTTTAGCAAGCAAGATTTGTATTTTTTATGTATTTTAAAATTTATACACTTACATTACACAACAGCATGCGGTTTTATTTATAGAAACATAAATTCCGAAGTACTTCAACATTCTTAAATTGTTACTTTTGAGAACTGATTAATGTACGGTACATCCGTACACATTTCCTTTTAAATCGAAGCAAAATCCTAATTAATAAAGTCTACATATATAGTAAAATAATAATAAAAAAATTACACATACTGAATAACAGCATTTAATTTCGACTGTGGTTAAAAAGAATGCAGGTGAACACTTAAGATATTTAGTGATTTTTACAAATTCACAGTATTGTAGAACAGTTGACTCCGTCGCTGAGGGGGGAAGGGGATCACAAAGCCTTTCTCACCCCGATCTTGCTGTCGGAAAATTTCAGTTCACACCCCCCCACTAAAACAGTCTTCGGCACGCCCCTGACTCCGATAGCCAATTTTGAAACATTGGCATGTATGAGATAGAAGAAGCCTTTGGAATTGGCATACATCCGATTAGTTTGTACATCCTTTTGAATATAAAGTTTTTAAGTGACCGACAGTTTGAAATAAGATTGCAGCTGAAGCTGGCCAATTAATTGATTTCAAAGCTTGATAAGCCATGTACACACGCTCAGCCACATCAAAATCATTTAAGACGCTACTTCACCCACGAGAAAACACCCATTCGCTAATGTTAATCGAATGAAAGAAATTTTTTAAGATATCTCATTTGAATTTCAATATTTTTAAATGATTTATTTTGCAATGGATAATTGAGGTTGATATCTACAAAGGCCGTTTTTAACTTTTCGATTTTGTTTACAAGTATTTTTAATTAGAGCGCTTTTACTTTCGGAACTTCATTTTTGAAAGTGATAGCATCCTGATAAAAAAAATAAATAAATCTGTAAACAAAATAGAAAAAGTAAAAAACGGCCTTTGTTGAGATTAACCTCAGCTATCCAGTGAAAAAAAAATCCCTTAAAAATATTAAAATGCAAACGAAATATCTTTAAAAAATATTTACATAGGATTAACATTAGCGAGAACTTCGCGTGACTGAAGTAGTCAATGAATAAATACGGCTGCTATCGCATGACAAAAATAAAAATAACAGATTATATATATATATATATATATATATATATATATATACACACACACACACATCGGGAAATTCCAGAAAATAAATCTACTAAAACAATAATTAAACACGTATTCCAGCAATTTCAGAAATTCCCTCCCTAAGGGTGTTAAACGGGGGGGGGGATTCAGCAATTTTAGTCATCCCCCCCCCCCACCTAAGGGGTTAAAGAGGAGTCGAAAATTTTAGAACATTTGGCTATATCGCAGCAGCCGTTTTAGGTAGGAGCGAGAAATTTAAGATTCAAACTAATTAAAAATATAATTAAACACTTATTTCAGCGATTTTATAAATTCTCCCCTGGGGAGATTAAAGGAGTGGGGGGGGGGGGGGGTCGAAAATTTTAGAAAATTTGACCATATCCCAGCAGCAGATTTATGTACGAGCATGAAATTCAAGATAAAAAACCTGTTAAAAAATAATTAAATACTATTTCAGCTATTTTAGAAATCCCCCCCTCCTAAGAGTGTGTAATGGGGGGAGCCGAAAATATTACGACATTTGGCCATATCTCAGCAGCAGTTTTAGGTATTAGCCTGAAATTCAAGATAAAACCTATTAAAAAAAATAACTAAACCTGTATTTCTACGATTTTAGAAAAATACATTCCTAAGGGGATTAAAGGCGGGAGGGGTCGAAAATTTCAGAACATTTGGTCATATCCCAGCAGCCGTTTTAGGTAAGAGCGTGAAATACAAGATAACATATCTGCTAACTAAATAATTAAACACGTATTTCAGAGATTTTGGAAATTTCCACCTAAGGGGTTAAAAGGGGGTCGAAAATTTTAGGACATTTGGCCATATTTGCTGCCGTTTTAAGTAAAAGCGAGAAATTAAGGATCGCAAACTTCTTAAAAAATAATTAAACACATATTTTAGTGATTTTAGAACCCCCCCCCCCCCTTTCCCCCCCGTGTCCGCCAAGCAAAAGAACAAAATCGTAATTTTGTTTTCTCGGTAATGTTTTAAAATACTATTTTTTAGTATTATTTATAATATTTATAGTATTTTTTAGTATTATAGTACTTAGTAGTTATTTTTTAGTACCCGATGTTTTTTAAAACTTGATATAATTTTTTTTAGTACGTATAGGCATATAGGTCTCGAGAGTATTAATCATAACTTATTTTTTTTTAAACTGGAATGTATATGTTGAATTATATTAATTTAAATAATTCTTCTATTGTAATGAAACCTACAGCTTAGTGAACGGATATATCAGCTCGCGGCGGCGGTGAGAAGGTTAAGAGGGTTAAAAGGTGGGAGGGGTGTCGAAAATTTTAGAACATTTGGCCATACCTCAGCAGCCGTTTTAGGTAGGAGCGTAAAATTCCTGAAAATAAATCTACTAAAAGAATAATTCAATATGTATTTCAGCGACTTTAGAAATTTCCACCAAAGTGACTAAAAGAGGGCCGGGGGGGGGGGGGGGGTCGAAAAATTTAGAACATTTGGCCATAGAAGCGGGAAATTCAAGATAACAAACCTATTAAAAAATAATTAAATACTATTTCAGCTATTTTAGAAATTCCCCCCTCCTAAGAGTGTGTAATGGGGGGAGCCGAAAATATTACGACATTTGGCCATATCTCAGCATCAGTTTTAGGTAGGAGCGAGAAATTTAAGATTCAAACTAATTAAAAATATAATTAAACACTTATTTCAGCGATTTTATAAATTCTCCCCTGGGGAGATTAAAAGAGTGGGGGGGGGGGTCGAAAATTTTAGAAAATTTGACCATATCCTAGCAGCAGATTTATGTACGAGCATGAAATTCAAGATAAAAAACCTGTTAAAAAATAATTAAATACTATTTCAGCTATTTTAGAAATTCCCCCCTCCTAAGAGTGTGTAATGGGGGGAGCCGAAAATATTACAACATTTGGCCATATCTCAGCAGCAGTTTTAGGTATTAGCCTGAAATTCAAGATAAAACCTATTAAAAAAAATAACTAAACCTGTATTTCTACGATTTTAGAAAAATACATTCCTAAGGGGATTAAAGGCGGGAGGGGTCGAAAATTTCAGAACATTTGGTCATATCCCAGCAGCCGTTTTAGGTAAGAGCGTGAAATACAAGATAACATATCGGCTAACTAAACAATTAAACACGTATTTCAGAGATTTTGGAAATTTCCACCTAAGGGGTTAAAAGGGGGTCGAAAATTTTAGGACATTTGGCCATATTTGCTGCCGTTTTAAGTAAAAGCGAGAAATTAAGGATCGCAAACTTCTTAAAAAAATAATTAAACACATATTTTAGTGATTTTAGAACCCCCCTCCCCCCCCCGTGTCCGCCAAGCAAAAGAACAAAATCGTAATTTTGTTTTCTCGGTAATGTTTTAAAATGCTATTTTTTAGTATTATTTATAATATTTATAGTATTTTTTAGTATTATAGTACTTAGTAGTTATTTTTTAGTACCCGATGTTTTTTAAAACTTGATATAATTTTTTTTAGTACGTATAGGCATATAGGCCTCGAGAGTATTAATCATAACTTATTTTTTTTTTTTAAACTGGAATATATATGTTGAATTATATTAATTTAAATAATTCTTCTATTGTAAGGAAACCTACAGCTTAGTGAACGGATATACAGTAAAACCTGTGAAGTTGACCACCCTTGTAAGTTGACCACCTGTCTATGTTGACCTCTGTTGTCAGGAACCAAATTTATCCTATACAAAACTATAAGACAAACCCTTTGTAACTTGATCACCTGTCTGTCTTGTATCTTGACCACTGAAATTATACAAATTTGACTAGAACTATTATAAAATGCCCATCAAATCCCTTTATAACTTGACCATCCAAAAAGCTAACAAATCAGGAATAAAAAAAAGTAACTCTCCACGAAATTTTCTGTTTTTTCTTCTTTTTATCTAGAATTTCTAAAAGGATGAAATAGTTCTTAGCCTGGGGAATGCTTTTAGCAGTGATAGCTGTAGGTAAATAATTCAAGGCTTATCTATTCTTACATTGTTGCTCTTGTGGATTTGGCTTTTCAACCCCCCCCCCCTCTATTCTTTGATTCTAGATTTCTTTCTTCTGTTTCCCATTCTCTTATCATTCTTTCCCTTCTTTCAATAACCCCAGGTGCTACTTGGTAAGCAGAATTTTTTAAAAAAATATTTTTTATAAACTTTGTGTAATAACTAGTATAGTTTGAAGAATCACTAATTGGTTGTATATTGATTGACTGTTTTTTTTTAAATAAGTAGTAGTAATACTAATTGATTTTAAAATTGATACAAAACTATTAATTCATTCTTGTAGTTAATCTTTTCTTTTATAAGGTGTTAGAAATATGCATGGTAGTACAATATTATTTTAAAGCGTGTCAATAAATAAAATTTTTGTGGGAAAAAATGATATGGTATGAATATTACGTAAAAAAAAAAAGTAAATTTATCATCACCCTTTATAAGTTGACCACTGAAGTGCGGCACCGCAAGTGGTCAACTTACACAGGTTTTACTGTATCAATTCGCGGCGGCGGTGAGAAGGTTAAGAGGGTTAAAAAGTGGGAGGGGTGTCGAAAATTTTAGAACATTTGGCCATATCTCAGCAGCCGTTTTAGGTAGGAGCGTAAAATTCCTGAAAATAAATCTACTAAAAGAATAATTCAATATGTATTTCAGCGACTTTAGAAATTCCCATCAAAGTGACTAAAAGAGGGGGGAGGGGGGGGTCGAAAAATTTAGAACATTTGGCCATAGAAGCGGGAAATTCAAGATAACAAACCTACTAAAAAATAGTTAAACACAGGTACTTCAGTGTGATTTTAAAGCTATTGTGTCGCCAACATCTACTTTGAACTGGATAATGTAAGATTATACGAATAAGACAACAGTTATGGATATTTGATTAAGCGTTGAGAAAGGGTGTTATTATTTTTTTTTTCATCTTTGCTATATATATATATTATTTGATTCGAGATTCTTTTAGACAAACCACCAGCATAGCGGGCGAAAATTGCTAGTATATACACATAAACTAGCAAAACGATTTATTTAGCCTAAACTACCCCCCCCCCCCCTTCCCCCACCGGACCCTACGCACATTATTAAGTGAATGCCTCACCTGGAACACAGTAAAAGATTCAAAATTATGTTTGTTAAAAAAAAAACACACACACACACACTCCACCAACTCAGCCAGGGTGCCACAACCAAAAATATAAAACATAAAACAAACTAAACAAGGCAGAATCTATCATCCAACCTCCAATCCAAATTCGTTCTAGGCCTGTTGCCAATCGACACAGCACATCATCATAAAACCGTCCTTAAACAGGCTTTAGGCAATATGAGCCATTTACTGACGTCGAAAAGCAAACGATCAATAATGAAAAAAATCTGCAAAATCTGAACATGTGATAGGAACATTTGATATGTAGTCATCGAGTGTTTAACATTTGATTTTGCTACTCACTGTTCTGACCGAAACCACTGCTACTTATACATATTTTATATACATTTTTTGAACGCTCGGCTGCTTTTGAAATATAACCCACTGCCGACGAGGCCGCAGACTGTTTTTTCCTAATTTTTTCTGTATTTTCTTGTTGAAATTTTAACTTTTAAAAAAAACAGTTATATTCTTTTTTTTTCTTGTTTTGTGAGGTTTGTGCGCTAGTTCAGGCAAAATAAATCGTTTTGCTAGTTTATATTGAATTTATGTGTTTTACTGCAGCATTTTGTCGCATTTCACATGAATGTGTTTTGATTTTTGTTGGTGAATATTATGCTTATCGCTTATATATACACCTGGTGAGCCAAAAGTTCATTAAAACTCTAAAAACTTATAAGAAATTAGGTTAAAGGAGTACGGTTTGCAAGAAAGGGCTCTCACTGTAATCGTATTTTTTTTAGCAACAACAACAACAACAAAAAAATAGTTTTAAAATCACATATAGCTTTTACTACTCTGACGACCTGAAACACAATGAAGAGGAAAACAATGGGCCCCATTCATTTGTTCTTCCAATAACAATTGTTCAATATGACCTCCAGAATATTCTACGAGACAACTGTTGTCCTGTTCATCGTGTTTTGGGTCGTCAGCGCCTTCTACATGTGATTTTTTTAACTTATTTTTTGGCTGCTAAAAAAAATCCGACTATTTTGTGAGCCCTTTCTTGCAAACCGCACTCCTTTATCGTAATTTCTTCCCTTTTTATGAGTTTTTCAAGTTTTAAAGAACTTTTGACTCACCGGTATATATACATAGAGAGGGGTACTTATGTATTATACGGGCCAGGTAGATAGATCGCTGAAAATGGTTGCCAATCGCCAATCGTGTTCAAAATAGTAACTATATGATCTAAAGAAATTAATGTCCTTTTATACGTTGCCGACCTAATTTTTACCAGACGCTTGTGACCGGAGAAAAACGGCCGCCCGATCGTAAGTTCACTGCGCGAATCTGCAGGTACTCGTCATCGCACAAGGCATATTATTCATTTTTGTTCCTAATTTACCAGTATGGGAAGCGGTTAGTGATATCTACCCTATGTATATAAAATCCAAATGAAACGAATCTCTCTATTCTAAAAAAAAGTAACTACCGCTGTCACCGCCGCCGCCGCCGGTTTTGAATTTTTTGTGACCGGAGGTCTTTCTTCGTTAATATTAAAAAAACTGTTGCATACAAAAATATGAAAATCGGTAGTATTATAGAAAAATGTTTGATAAACACGCTGATGCAGACAGTTTTCAAATCGAAGAATTATTTTAAGATATATTTAATGCCAAAGTTGGACAAAATCGTTCTATTAAAAAAGTTTTATAGGAGCAAAAACTGTACATAGGAATTTAATCATTTTTAGATCATTTTATGCGTCAGAATTTCCCGGTGTGCAGATTGCAGTTAGTTTTTTAATTTGAATAATTTTTCGAGGTTTTATTTCTATTTTAAATTCAAATTTTCATCATTTCGAGAGATATTTTTTACAAATTTTAGAAAATTGTATTAATTTAAACTGTTGCCAACTGTATAAACAGCGCAACAGTAATGTTTGCTTCAAATTAAAAATTTATTTTACACGTGACTATTATAAACAAAAAATATAAAAAGCAGGAACTCATTGAAAATTACGTCATAAAAACTATAGTTACACGTGAATTTAAAATGAGAAAGAATATTGTAAAATAATAAATTCAGTAACATGCGTTAGAAGTCCTAAATAGGGGAATTTACGTCATATTACACTTATTACGTAAAATGAACAAAAAATAATATTGCAAAACAGTTTTAATTTAAAAATTGCGTGAGACATTTACTTGACATTTTAAGATGATCATAATATTTCATTTCTAACAAAAGTATTTTGACGTGAATATTAAAAAGAGAAAGAAAAGTTTGGTGAAAATTACGTCAGATTATAATTATCAGATTCAAATTATAATTCAATCTTCCGAAATCTTTTTAAAGGCGATCAAATTAGCGTGCTGTTAGAGTCTGCGGTGTCTGAACGGGGGTTGACGAGCGTAGCTCGTGGGGGGCAGAGCCCCCTAGTTTATGAAATGGAAGTATGAATCGACTGATTAAACAACTGATTATGTTTCATGGCGATTTCTCCTAAAATATGGAATACTTTGCGATGAAATTAACACCAAAAATCAATATTGATCCACAGATTTCAAAACTGGTATTAGAATTTTTAAATTCGAATTAGTTTTCGAAATATTAATTTTTTTCTAATTTTATATGCATTTTTCTAATGATGGCAACTCAAATTTTAATCAAACACATATTTTTTTTCAGATTTTAGAAAAGGTTACTATTTTAAACTAATTTGGCTAGAAGTTTGGCCTCCCTTAAATGTATGCTAAGAAATGTATTATGTTACTTTTATTCATAATTCAATTTGTATTTCATTATCATTTTATTTAATACAAACAGAAACATTTAAAATAAATGTTCTTTCACTTCTTTATTTTTTTTTAACGAAATGAAAAGAAAAATATTAGGCGCAGATGTCATATACGCACCGGGGTACCTAATTGGCGCCAAAATGGCATTATTTTGGTTGACATGGTAACCCGGCTATTGTTGTTTATTTAATAATAAATGTTTATTTACTTTATTTTCTTTTTTTAAATTACACAAATTGTTTTGTTCTATAGTTAATTAATTTTTTTGTTATTTTCCTTTAAAAATAAAAAATAATAGAAATCTACTCTCTATATATAAAATCCTAATGAAACGAATTTATGAAACGGGAGTATGGATCGACTGATTAAACAACTGATTATGTTTCACGGCGATTTCTCCTAAAATACGGATTACTTTGCGATGAAATTAACACCAAAAATCAATATTGATCCGCAGATTTCAAAACTGGTATTAGAATTTTTAAATTCGAATTAATTTTCGAAATATTATTTTTTTTCTAATTTTATCTACATTTTTCTAATGATGGCAACTCAACTTTTAACCAAACAGATATTTTATTTTCAGATTTTAGAAAAGGTTACTATTTTAAACTAATTTGGCGAGAAGTTTGGCCTCCCTTAAATGTATGCTAAGAAATGTATCATGTTACTTTTATTCATAATTCAATTTGTATTTCATTATCATTTTATTTAATATAAACAGAAACATTTAAAATAAATGGCTTTCACTTCTTTATCTTTTTTAGCGAAATGAAAAGAAAAATAATAGGCACAGATGTCATATACGCACCGGGGTACCTAATTGGCGCCAAAATGGCATTATTTTGTTTGACATGGTAACTCGACTATTTTTGTTTATTTAATAATAAATGTTTATTTACTTTATTTTCTTTTTTTAAATTACATAGATTGTTTTGTTCTATAGTTAATTATTTTTTTGGTTATTTTCCTTTAAAAATAAAATATAATAGAAAATAGCTAAAAAATACGGCACTACTTAGTTATTCCATCGACCCATTTTGCCAAATTATATAAATTGCCAAACCACTCGCCAAATTATACAAATTGACATAATTTTTATTTTAAATAACGGAAGAACAAAGAAAATAGTATAACATTAATAAATATACAAATAAAACGTCGAAATAAAAACCACTTGATGACGTAAAGACGTGTAACTTGCTTAAAGTGAAGTGAATGTGACATTTACGATCAACCATTATTGGCATTTAATCTTATAGTTTGGTGATAGATTTTTGGTCGACGGGATAACTAAGTAGTACCAAAAATACATATGTAACTGGTATTCGAAAACGAGGATTTCGCCAAATTTTCGTAAAAAAAATCACGCCAAACCGGGTGCGTATATGGCATCTGGCCAAATATTAAATGATGTAACAAACAATGACATTTAATTTGAACTTCAAAGCAATGTTTTAATTTACCACTCGAAAAAAAAATGCTAACTGGCGAGTTGAAAAATAGTTATTGGCGAGATTTGCACCCGGCTAGCGTAACAGTACCAACAATTCTTTGCGACAATGCTTTTATGTAGTATTATTCGAAAAAAAAAATTGATTTTTTTTTTAATCGAAATGGAAAACTTTCGGCACAGATGCCACATACGGTCCCATATTGGCGCTATCTTTTTCTGCGGCCAATGTCATATACGCAACGGGTACTTAACTGGCGTCATAGTATCGTTATTTTGCTTGATTTGATAAGCCGGATGTTGTTGTTTATGCTGTTGATGTTTTCCCCAAATTAGCGTCGGAAAAAAATCGCGCCAATATGGGGCCGTATATGAATCTGGGCCAAACTTTCATATGAAAAGCGAAGGGATCAGAGCGTATTTATTTATGGCAGTTACAGCCCGTCTCATAAATATAAAGACACAGATGTTTTTGAAATTACATTTTATTAATTCAGTTAAAAGAAATTAAATTTTATACCTCATATTATGAACACTGAAATGAATCTCTTATAGGAGTTTTAATTTAAATAAAATAATTTCGTCTCGAATAATAAAAAAAAATAAAAAAATACGCTGTCTCATAAATATAAAGACAAACTTGAAATTGTATCATATGCAAATTTTTTTCGAATGCGCGAGTACAGAATCAATGCGCACGCGCAGAAATACACTTTAACTTACCCAAACGAGCAAAGTTGTTTGACTTGTTTCAATTGCAAAGATGCCGTGTAACATTGAAATTTCTAAAGATGGAATTTGTAAAATACGCGAATTATTTAAAGCTAATGGCTTAACAGTTTGTCAAATATGTAAAAAAATTGGGAGAATCAGAGCTGCACTTTATAAAATATTATCAAAAACTTACAATTTATATTCCAGAAAACGATCTGGCAGACCGAGAAAAACTAGTGAAAGACTCGATCGCAAGATCATGCAACTTGTTTCGTCGCAAAAAATGTCACTCCGATCAGTTTCTCAACGAGTTTATGGTATGGTCCCAAAGGATATAGTACATCGTCGTATAAAACAAAGAAAAAATATTGTATGCCGACATACGTGCAGATTTTCTTTACTGTAAAAAGAACACAAAGAACGGAGGTTAATCGGGGTTAAAGATCATATGCACTGGAAGGACAAATGGATGCAAGACATTATTTCAGATGAAAAGAGATTTAAATTGGATGGCCCAGATGGTTGGAATTCCTACTTGCACGATTTAAGACGTTAATCTCGAACCTTCTTCCGTAGGCAGAAAGGGGAGGTTCTGTTATGGTGTGGGGTGCCTTCTCTTTTAATGGAACTCGGATATTGCTTTTCTGGAAGGTAAACAGACATCTAAAGAGTACATCGAACTGCTTTATAGTCAGTTGTTCCCAACTGCTGAAACTCTTGGGGGTCGGAATTATTTGTACCATCAGGATAATGCATCGATTCACACATCAAGACTCACAAAAAAATGGTTTGCCAATTGCAATGTTCATGTCACGGTGTGGCCCACACATAACCATGATTTAAATCCAGCTAAGAATCTTTGTGGCACTCTCGTTCGCAGTGTATATGCATCTCGAAGACAATTTTCAAACGTCCTTGAGTTGAAAAAAGAAATCGAACGAAGTTGGTTTGATATAAAGCCAAAATAGTTATACAACTTAATAAAAACCATGCCAGTTAGAATATTTTCTGTCATTAATAAGAATGGATTATTTATTGGACGGTAGTTCAAAAGTATGTAAAATGTCTTTATATTTATGAGACAGCAAATTTATTTACATTTATCAATTTTCGAGTTGAAATTATTTAATTCTAATTTAATTTACTGTAAAATGTTTTCTTGGCACATACTTTTTGTTATATGCATAAATATAATTTTGAATACTGAATTATTAAAATATTATTTCGAAAATATCAGTGTCTTTATATTTATGAGACGCACTGTACATGACTTGGACTATTATAATATAGATGAAATGATGACGATAGAATAATATTTGGCGACTTATCACCTATACCTGGCTAATATTAAAGTACCAAAATGGCACCAGGAATATAAAAAGCGAAGTGGTTCGCCCGGAACTGTTGATGATAGTCACATGACTTGGGCTATTGTTATAGAAATTGTTTTAAAATACCGGGAGACAAAGACTCTGTACACTTAATTCCTTTTATTTTTAGCTCTTTTCAAACGTTTAACTGATCCTCTTTAATCAAACACGAAAACAACCATTCGATGTCTTAACAGCAACTGATTCGGCCTTAAATTTTTGAAATCAAAGGAAATCGAATGGAAACCCGTTTACAGGGAGATCTGCACAGCTTTTTTCAGTATAATTCAATCTTCTATAATATTTTTTAAACCGATCAGATTAGCGTGTTTTTAGATTCTGCGGTGTCTGAACGGGGGTTGGCGAGCGTAGTTTGCAGGGGGCAGAGCCCCCTAGTGATATCTATAAAATGAATAAAGTAGAATTGTTGATTTATTTTTGTTCAAACAAATCTTGTTGAAACACCCGATATGTTCCTTGAAAGAATGCAATGATCACGAAGAGTTTGAAGAACTTATTGCCGATAGACCTATAGATATACAGGGTGCATCTCAAATAGTTCAACAAACTTAGAGGGATGATAGTCCTCATGAAGACGAACAAAAAATGCAATGGAGCATGGGGTCGCAAATGACGTTTAAAGGATGAAAATTGAGAAAATGCGTCTGGAAATGGACAAACTGAGACAAGAAAGAAACACTCCAGAAAATTATTTATTCCACAGAATAGGCACGACACAGCTCGCTATTGTCCAGATAAAACAAATATTTTACAACAATTGTTCAAAGTGTTGGCCGCAGACATTATTACACAGAGTACATCTACGGAGGAACGACTGGCGGACACGCTCAAATTTGCATACGTGGATTCCTGCTCATAGATTTGTTTGACTTTCTTCCAAATTTTTGTTATCTCTTCCTGACCGGATATGTATAAAGTGAAAGGAAAACCAGCTTCGTGCTGCTAGCCAGTTCTGCAAAACATCAGCATGCGATATTTCGATATTTTTTTTAGTTTTGCGATTTTCACCCTTTAAACGTCATTTTCGACCCCATGTTCCATTGCATTTTTTGTTCGTCCTGATGAGTACTATCATTCCCCTAAGTTTGTTGAAGCATTTCAGATACACCCTGTATGTTCTCATACTGGTTTTTAAAAAGGAACAGTTTCCCCATAAAAAGTGATTCCTCTCTTAAGGGCCGGATAGACGTATCATTGAACTACTTTCAGTGTCGATGCCTTTTCTTGTTGTCGAGCAGTGTTTTTCATCTTTAATGTCTTTACAAAGAAACTGCTGGACATCCTGCTGGAAAAAAACGTTTACTTCAAGTTCGATCTAATCTCCTTATCTCCTTTTCATTGTTGAACCTCTTGTCCTTTTGTTAGTAACCTCATTTTATTGCTTTAGAATGATGGGAAGCACTTTCCATTTCTAAACGCAGCCTTAAGGTCGTCACCTATTACTGGCTTACTGGTCACATCCATTGACATTGCTTTGATGTCTTATTGATAACCAAAGCTAGCTTAATCCATTTATACCTAGCGTCCCATTTTTGGGACGTTTCAAATTTTAATAAATTTGTATAGTTTTATTCTTCTTTATAACATGAAAATTGTATGAAATAATTATCTATAAATGTCTTTATCTGTTACCGAAAGATGACAGCATTAGATTGATTTTTATTTGCTCAAAATGGAGACTTTTTTCGGAGTTAATAGATTTTCCTTTTTTAAGATAATGAAATGTAAAAATAAGTTTATTTGTGTTTTTTTTTTTTTACCCAGGATCTAAATAAATAAGTCATAATATTGGCTTGTAGACTTCTTTGAAATATGTATTTTTTTAATTTGTGAAATTATACGTTCAAGCCTATTTTTTATGCATTTTATTAACGTAAAATATATAGGGCGCTAGGCACGAATGGGTACGTATTTTTATTAGCCATTTAGAGGATAGTTACATATGTAAAGTACTTTTCAAGACGATTATGAAACAAATTATTTTTAAGCCGCAAATACAATTATTCTTAGTTCATTATTACTAATACTTATAATATTAATAGTCTCTGTAAAGAAAGAAATATATATTTTTAATAAATCCTGAAAATACTAATTACAGTATTTAATATGCAACTTAAAAGCTTATTTTATGTAAATTTAGATTGCCGGGCTAGCTCAAATTCAAATCAGACAGGAATTTCACATTATTTCAAGATATCAATTTCTCGGCGTAAAACTTTTTAAATATTTTTTTATTTATTCTTGGTAAGACGGCACATAACAAATAAAACGGCACGTAACACATTACACAAAATAATAATTGGCGCTAATATAACTTTTACATGTTAGCACAACTCAAAACAGAACTGAACTATAACGAACTAACAGCATTTCTTATTCGGCAGGGCTCACGCAAGCCGGTCACGTGATTGCCGGTAAAGTCTATTTTTGGAACGGGTGGCGCGCGTTGCGAGACAAAATATATAATTATGCATATTATATTATTACAAATATTATGAATATTCCCGTATTTAGTACGCTTACATTTTATCAAATAAATAAAAAAAAATTTAGAGTAATTTTTTTTAGAATTTTTCCAATTCATTTTGCAGCATTTAAAAGTGATTTTAACAATGAAATTGAGAAACCAAAAATTCAGGCATAAATGGGTTAAGAAAAGAAAAGTCCTTCCGGCCAGTGCCGGGAGGAAGAGGTAGCTTTCATATTCCTTATTTTTAAAATGCCAACTTATATTATTCAAACACACGAAGCTCAATTAAGTGGAAACCGAATGTAGGAGATTCAATACTAATTTTTATCAATACTAAATCATTATGAATGAGAATTTCGCGAAATTAGTCAGCTTTATCCAAGCTGCTTTTATTTAAAGTCACTTATATTTGGCTACCAAATTCGGCGATTTCTTAAAGTGCCTGCCATTTGGTCGAGACCTTAGTAATTGCTGTGCACATTCTCACTCATATCGGAATCGGTTGATATATACGAGTGCTGTCGCAGGCAAAAAATCAAATTTTTCAAAATGTCACCCACTTTAGAAATTGAAACTGCTATATCTGAGTCATTTTTTAAGATAAAGACAAACAAAAACTGCTCCTGAATCCTTATATTAAGGTCAAATACTTAAGAAAGAAACCTTTTTCAATTTCTAATTTTTTTGCACCTCACTTTAAATATAATTTTTTTTTTAATTTAATGGCCGCCATTTTGAAACAAGATGGCTGATGATGTTGGCCAGCGAACTTGGTCGAGATATTGATGTATACTATCCACATGCCTTCTTCCATCGAAATAGGCGAATAAGTGTTGTATCGCGTGACAAATACAAGATAGTTTCAAAGTGTTAGCCATGATAGAAATTCAAAGTGCTATAATTCAACCAGTTTTTAAGATATAAACAAAAGAACAAATTTTCAAAAACAAAAACTGCTCCAGAATCTTTGTATCAAGGCCAACGACATAAAAAAAAATCTTTTTCATTTTCCATTTTTTTAATACCTCATTTTAAATTTTAAATTACATTTTTTTTAAAAATGGCAACCCTTTTGAAACAAGATGGCGAATGAAGCTGGCCAACGAATTCGGTCGAGACATTGGTATGTACTATGTACAGACCAAGTTACATTCAAATCGGTTCATAAATACGCCTGTTATCGCGTGACAAAAATCAGGTCGTTTTAAAATGTCAGCCACAATAGAAATTCAAAATGTTATGACTCAGCAATTTTTTTAGATGTAGACGAAACAAAACCTGTTCCGGAATCTTTGTATTAAGGTCAAACACATACAAAAAAAAATCTTTTCATTTTCCAATTTTTTGGTATCTCATTTTAATTTTTTTTTTAATTTTTTTTAAATGGCCACCATTTTGAAACAAGATGGCGAATGAAGCTGGTCAACGAACTCGGTTGAGTTATTACTATGTACTATGTACACACCAAGGTACATCCAAATCGGTTCATAAATACGTCTGTTATCACTTGGCAAAAATCAGGACGTTTCAAAATTTCAGCCACGCTAGAAATTCAAAATGCTATAACTCAGCCATTTTTTAAGATATAGACGAAACAAAAACTGCTTCCGAATCTTTTTATCAAGGTCAAACACATAAGAAAAAAATATTTTTTCAATTTTCAATTTTTTGCTACCACATTTCAAATTTAAATTTTTCTTAAAATTTTAAATGGCCGCCATTTTTAAACAAGATGGCGGATGAAGCTGGCCAACGAACTCGTTCGAGACATTGGTCTGTACTATGTATAAACGAAGTTACATCCAAATCGGTTCATAAATACGCCTTTTATCGCGTGACAAAATTCAGGACGTTTCAAAATGTCAGCTTCGCTAGAAATTCAAAATGCTATAACTCAACCATTTTTTAAGATATAGACGAAACAAAAACTGCTACGGAGTCTTTGTATAAAGGTCAAATACATAAGAAAAAAATATTTTTCCATTTTCAATTTTTTGGTACCACATTTCAAATTTTAAATTTTTTAAAAATTTTTAAATGGCCGCCATTTTGAAACAAAATGGCGGAGGAAGCTGGCCAACGAACTCGGCCGAGACATTGGTATGTACTATGTACACACCTAATTACATCCAAATCGGTTCATAAATACTAGAGTTACAGTGTGACATAGGTCAGATATATATATATATATATATATATATATATATTGATATATATATATATATATATATATATCAATTTTGAACGGAGGGTGGTTTCGGGGTCTGGGGGTCATGATCGATGAAAATATACCAAAATTTTTTGAAATCGCTTTCCTCCGAACGGCTGCAATAGGTAGCTTTTTGTAAAGAAAGCTACCTAAAAAAAGCAGAGTCTCAACCGATCTTTTCTTCTAAACGAAATATCTTTGTGGTTTGTTTATAATAAGGATCGATCGAAAAAGGTTTTAAAGGCCGAAATAGAAACAGGAACCGAATTTCGGTAATTTTCCTATTTTCGGCCGAAAACTAAAACGAAAACGAAAATTTCAATTTTTTAAAAATAATTAATACACACATAAATATACACATACATTAATTAATTATACGTGTAATTATACGTGTGGCCCAAGTTGGCTCTCTGTGCCTATGACCAAAACTTTTTGTTTCCAGATAAAATAAAATGTAATTAATTCATTAACGGCACATAATGATTATTTACGAATTACATCTAATTAGAAAACGTTTTAGGTACACATACCTCGATTTATCTTTTATAACGATTTTTGTAAATGATCATCTGTTACGCTAGAACTTTTTCAAAGAGTAGTCGAAACATTTCTGCGGTTTCAAAATAAAAATTTTCTATGACTCTTTAGTCTTCAGCTTTTAATGAGCATGTGAAAAGCGTCTTAAAAGTTTAGTCACATATGCATTTCTTGCTTTATAAATTGCACTCATATAATTTATATATTGCTTTATAATTTGCATTTGCTTGAGTCATTCATGACTGATAATTATAAACAGTGAAGTTCATAGCAATAAAAAAAAGTCCTTCCGGCCAGTGCCGGGAGGAAGAGGTAGCTTTCATAATCCTTATTTTAAAAAAGCCAACTTATATCATGCAAACACACGAAGCTCAATTTAGTGGAAACCGAATATAGGAGATTCAATACTAATTTTTATCAATATAATGAATGAGAATTTCGCGAAATTAGTCAGCTTTATCCAAGCTGCTTTTCTTTAAAGTAACTTATATTTGGCTGCCAAATTCGGCAATTTCTTAAAGTGCCTGTCATTTTAATACAACATGGTGGATGAGGCTAAGCAGTGAACTTGGTCGAGACCTTAGTAATTGCTGTGCACATGCTCACTCACATCGGAATCGGTTAATATATAGGAGTGCTGTCGCATGCAAAAATTCAGATTTTTCAAAATGTCACCCACAATAGAAATTGAAACTGCTATATCTGAGCCATTTTTTAAGGTAAAGACAAACAAAAAATGCTCCTGAATCCTTATATCAAGATCAAATACTTAAGAAAGAAACCTTTTTCAATTTCTAATTTTTTTGCACCTCACTTTAAATAAATATATATATATTTTAATTTAATGGTCGCCATTTTGAAACAAGATGGCTGATGAATCTGGCCAGAGAATTTGGTCGAGGTGTTGATGTATACTATCCACATGCCTTCTTACATCGAAATAGGCGAATACGTGTGTTATCGCATGACAAATACAAGATCGTTTCAAAATGTTAGCCATGCTAGAAATTCAAAGTGCTATAAATCAACCATTTTTTAAGATATCAACAAAAGAACAAATTTTCAGAAACAAAAACTGCTCCGGAATCTTTGTATCAAGGCCAAACACATAAAAAAAAATCTTTTTCATTTTCCAATTTTTTAATACCTCATTTTGAATTTTAAATTTAATTTTTTTTAAATGACAACCCTTTTGAAACAAGATGGCGAATGAAGCTGGCCAACGAACTCGGTCGAGACATTGGTATGTACTATGTACTGACCAAGTTACATGCAAATAGGTTCATAAATACGCCTGTTATCGCGTGACAAACATCAGGTCGTTTTAAAATGTCAGCCACAAGAGAAATTCAAAATGCTATTACTCAGCCATTTTTTTTTAGATATAGACAAAAGAAAAACTGTTCCGGAATCTTTGTATTAAGGTCAAACACATACAAAAAAAATCTTTTTCATTTTCCAATTTTTTGGTATCTCATTTAAATTTTTAATTTTTTTAAATGGCCGCCATTTTGAAACAAATGGCGGATGAAGCTGGCCAACGAACTCGGTCGAGATATTTGTATGTACTATGTACACACCAAGGTACATCCAAATCGGTTCATAAATACGCCTGTTATTATGTGAGAAAAATCAGGACGTTTCAAAATGTCAGCCACGCTAGAAATTCAAAATGCTATAACTCAGCCATTTCTTAAGATATAGACGAAACAAAAACTGCTCCCGAATCTTTTTATCAAGGTTAAACACATAAGAAGAAAATATTTTTTCAATTTTCAATTTTTGGTACTACATTTCAAATTTAAATTTTTCTTAAAAATTTAAATGGCCGCCATTTTGAAACAAAATGGCGGATGAAGCTGGTCAACGAACTCGGTCGAGAGATTGGTATGTACTATGTACACACCGAATTACATCCAAATCGGTTCATAAATACGCCTTTTATCGCGTGACAAAATTCAGGACGTTTCAAAATGTCAGCCACGCTAGAAATTCAAAAGTCCTTCCGGCCAGTGCCGGGAGGAAGAGGTAGCTTTCATAATCCTTATTTTAAAAAAGCCAACTTATATCATGCAAACACACGAAGCTCAATTTAGTGGAAACCGAATATAGGAGATTCAATACTAATTTTTATCAATATAATGAATGAGAATTTCGCGAAATTAGTCAGCTTTATCCAAGCTGCTTTTCTTTAAAGTAACTTATATTTGGCTGTCAAATTCGGCAATTTCTTAAAGTGCCTGTCATTTTAAGACAACATGGTGGATGAGGCTAAGCAGTGAACTTGGTCGAGACCTTAGTAATTGCTGTGCACATGCTCACTCACATCGGAATCGGTTAATATATAGGAGTGCTGTCGAATGCAAAAAATCAGATTTTTCAAAATGTCACCCACAGTAGAAATTGAAACTGCTATATCTGAGCCATTTTTTAAGGTAAAGACAAACAAAAAATGCTCCTGAATCCTTATATCAAGATCAAATACTTAAGAAAGAAACCTTTTTCAATTTCTAATTTTTTTGCACCTCACTTTAAATATATATATATTTTTTAATTTAATGACCGCCATTTTGAAACAAGATGGCTGATGAATCTGGCCAGCGAACTTGGTCGAGGTGTTGATGTATACTATCCACATGCCTTCTTACATCGAAATAGGCGAATACGTGTGTTATCGCGTGACAAATACAAGATCGTTTCAAAATGTTAGCCATGCTAGAAATTCAAAGTGCTATAAATCAACCATTTTTTAAGATATCAACAAAAGAACAAATTTTCAGAAACAAAAACTGCTCCGGAATCTTTGTATCATAACCAAACACATAAAAAAAATCTTTTTCATTTTCCAATTTTTTAATACCTCATTTTGAATTTTAAATATAATTTTTTTTAAATGGCAACCCTTTTGAAACAAGATGGCGAATGAAGCTGGCCAACGAACTCGGTCGAGACATTGGTATGTACTATGTACAGACCAAGTTACATGCAAATAGGTTCATAAATACGCCTGTTATCGCGTGACAAAAGTCAGGTCGTTTTAAAATGTCAGCCACAAGAGAAAATCAAAATGCTATTACTCAGCCATTTTTTTTAGATATAGACGAAAGAAAAACTGTTCCGGAATCTTTGTATTAAGGTCAAACACATACAAAAAAATCTTTTTCATTTTTAAATTTTTTGGTATCTCATTTAATTTTTTTTATTTTTTAATTTTTTTAAATGGCCGCCATTTTGAAACAAGATGGCGGATGAAGCTGGCCAACGAACTCGATCGAGATATTTGTATGTACTACGTACACACCAAGGTACATCCAAGTCGGTTCATAAATACGCCTGTTATTACGTGAGAAAAATCAGGACGTTTCAAAATGTCAGCCACGCTAGAAACTCAAAATGCTATAACTCAGCCATTTCTTAAGATATAGACGAAACAAGAACTGCTCCCGAATCTTTTTATCAAGGTCAAACACATAAGAAGAAAATATTTTTTCAATTTTCAATTTTTGCTACCACATTTCAAATTTAATTTTTTCTTAAAAATTTAAATGGCCGCCATTTTTAAACAAGATGGCGGGTGAAGCTGGCCAACGAACCCGGTCGAGACATTGGTATGTACTATGTATAAACGAAGTTCCATCCAAATCGGTTCATAAATACGCCTTTTATCGCGTGACAAAATTCAGGACGTTTCAAAATGTCAGCCACGCTAGAAATTCAAAATGCTATAACTCAGCCATTTTTTAAGATATAGACGAAACAAAAACTGCTCCGAAATCTTTGTATAAAGATCAAATACATAAGAAAAAAATATTTTTCCATTTTCAATTTTTTGGTACCACATTTCAAATTTTAAATTTTTAAAAAAATTTTAAATGGCCGCCATTTTGAAACAAAATGGCGGATGAAGCTGGCTAACGAACTCGATTGAGAGATTGGTATGTACTATGTACACACTGAATTACATCCAAATCGGTTCATAAATACGCCTTTTATCGCGAGACAAATTTCAGGACGTTTCAGAATGTCAGCCACGCTAGAAATTCAAAATGCTATAACTCAGCCATTTTTTAAGATATAGACGAAACAAAAACTGCTCCGGAATCTTTGTATAAAGGTCAAATACATAAGAAAAAAATATTTTTCCATTTTTAATTTTTTGGTACCACATTTCGAGTTTTAAATTTTTTTAAAAATTTTAAATGGCCGCCATTTTGAAACAAAACGGCGGATGAAGCTGGCCAACGAACTCGGTCGAGACATTGGTATGTACTATGTACACACCGAATTACATCGAAATCGGTTCATAATTACGGGAGTTACAGTGTGACATAGGTCATATATATATATATATATATATATATATATATATATATATATCAATTTTAAACGGAGGGTGGTTTCGGGGTCTGGGGGTCATGATCGATGAAAATATACCAAAATTTTTTGAAATCGCTTTCCTCCGAACGGCTGCAATAGGTAGCTTTTTTGTAAAGAAAGCTACCTAAAATGCTATAACTCAGCCATTTTTTAAGATATAGACGAAACAAAAACTGCTCCGAAATCTTTGTATAAAGGTCAAATACATAAGAAAAAATATTTTTCCATTTTCAATTTTTTGGTACCACATTTCAAATTTAAAATTTTTTAAAAAATTTTAAATGGCCGCCATTTTGAAACAAAATGGCGGATGAAGCTGGCCAACGAACTCGGTCGAGAGATTGGTATGTACTATGTACATACCGAATTACATCCAAATCGGTTCATAAATACGCCTTTTATCGCGTGACAAAATTCAGGACGTTTCAAAATGTCAGCCACGCTGGAAATTCAAAATGCTATAACTCAGCCATTTTTTAAGATATAGACGAAACAAAAACTGCTCCGGAATCTTTGTATAAAGGTCAAATACATAAGAAAAAAATATTTTTCCATTTTTAATTTTTTGTTACCACATTTCAAGTTTTAAATTTTTTTAAAAATTTTAAATGGCCGCCATTTTGAAACAAAACGGCGGATGAAGCTGGCCAACGAACTCGGTCGAGACATTGGTATGTACTATGTACACACCGAATTACATCGAAATCGGTTCATAATTACGGGAGTTACAGTGTGACATAGGTCAGATATATATATATATATATATATCAATTTTGAACGGAGGGTGGTTTCGGGGTCTGGGGGTCATGATCGATGAAAATATACCAAAATTTTTTGAAATCGCTTTCCTCCGAACGGCTGCAATAGGTAGCTTTTTTGTAAAGAAAGCTACCTAAAAGAGTGTCTCATGTGAGCCGATACAGCTAAAATGAATGAATAATGTTGAAAATTCCCGAAGAAAGAAACGAGATATTTGGAAAATAAATAGTTTCGATCGAGTTTCGTTCCGGCCGAATTTTCAGCAGCATTTTCGTTAAAACGAATTTTTGACGAAACTCAGATTTTTGGCCGAAAACGGAAACGAAACCGAATTTTCGGTCGATTTCAAGTTTATAATATTATCTAGACTGCAGCCCGGCATAAAGCCAAAAGTGGTAAACGAAGTGGTCATAACTGATTGCTGCTGCTGTGATTGTTCTTGGACGATTCTACTCTTATCGTTTGTAATTTGAATATCTGATTCCTAAAGATTCTTATAATGCTGATCATTTAAAACGTGTTATTCTCTGAAAAGAGAATTACGAGAAAATTTTCTAGCATTTTAGAGAAATTCGTAGAAGCGGGTTGCAATTTCTATGGAGCATCGTTATTGTTTTGTCGCTTAGGTAACGGGCCTAAGAAATTTATGAGAATTAAATCTTAAATCTTTTTGGCGGCAGCTCAGACAATCACCTCAACGTATTGGAGGCTGAAATTCCAGAATTAGTTAAAACTCGATTAGCATATTAAAAGGCAACTGGTCTGCCAAGTCATGTCTTGGTGGAAAACACTTGCAAACCCGATTTTAGTGGTTGATTCGTAGGTTTACCATTGTGTTTTCCCTCTCCCAGTCCTCCATGTTTTCACACCTTTGGGTGCAGGAAAACACAATGATAATCCTACCGAAATCCTACCTAAAATCGGGTCTGCAGAATGCTTTCCACCAAGATATGACTTGGCAGACCAGTTACATTTTGATATGTTAATCGAGTTCTGTCTAATCCTGGAATTTCAGCTTCCAACTCATGAGGTGATTGTGCAGTCGCCTCCCGGTCTACAAGGGTGTATCAGTAAGCTTTTGTCCTCACATAGAAATAATTGAGTGAAATTTATGAAATTGCTACATTTTATGAGTACTTTTCTATATAGTCAGTGTGCACAGTAACACATCTGTGCAACCGGTATTTCAAAGAGAGGGGGGAAGATGTATTCCAGGAGTATTCCATTATTAGGAGTATTCCAGGAGTATTAGGATGTATTCCCTTATTTTCTAACTTTTGCCAACCCCCACATGTGACATATTGTTGGAAAGGCCTGGCATGAATGATATCCGTCAAATTTAAAAAATGCCCAACGGAGGGAAAATTTGGGGAGGGGTTCGGGAGGTGCATAGCATGAATAAGTGATTACAGGCCTTTCCAACTATATGTCACATGTGGGGGTCGGAAAAAGTTAGAAAAATGACCCCCTTTGGATCTTCTATGGCGTCTCCTGTAATACCTCCTCCACCCTCTCTTTGAAATACCGTTTGCAGAAATGTGTTACTGTGCACGGTGACTATATAGAAAAGGACTCATACAATGAAGCAATTTCATAAATTTCACTCAATTATTTCTATGTGAGGTCAAAAACTTATTGATACACCCTCGTATTTGTGACTATGCAGCAAAACTCTTTCAGTTGATGATCCGAAGATCGCTAGCCACCTTTTTCAACCTGGGACGATTCCGAAGGTTAATTTTCGTATGATGGTACGAATTGATGCAGTGTTTGCAATTCAAGATTTTCAACTCTTTGGACAGATCATTGTTATTTACAACTATACAACGTTAGTATAACATTTGTTTTCCCTCGATGTAATTTAACAAAGAATTTTGTGACTTTTAACGAGCTTGCTTCCGTAAGTATTCGCATAATTTTATAATGTTAAGCCTATCCCTAAAATTTCATTTGCAGAGGAAGATTTATGGATGTATAAAAATAATACAACATAAAAAAAGCAAAAGTAATGGATTTATTAAATAGACAAAGCAATTTCATAATAATGTTAATTTTACAATGTAAAAGTAGATTAGTTCCAGAATGTTTCACCGTCCATGTTAGTTTTTTTTTAATAGAACGTGTTTCCAAATTAAACTACATTGTTCGGATCTAAAATTATTCAAGGGAAAGGGAAAACCTAACCGTAGTTTCAAGCTGTAAGCCTGATGTAGTGTTTTCCTATACTGTAAAAAGAAAAACAAAACCCGTTAAAAACTGGAAATTGTACTGGCAATCGAGACGCCAGTACTATTTCCGTATTTTAACGTAATTTTTTTCCATAAATTACAGAAAAAATTCCGTTTTTTCACAAAATTTTTCCGTTTTTTTTCATATTTCCGTATTTAAAAATTTCGGTTTCAAAGACTAAATATAATAGTTTTTCAAGGAGAGACTTACATATTTATGAATTTCACACTTCGCCTTACACGTTTACATCAGTGTAAGAAAATCACAAATTAAATCAAACAACACTAAATTAACAACACTTACCCTGACGCGATTCGAACCTAAGAACTGTCCTCTTCCTGATTAGTGCCATTACCGATTATGCCACGGCTTCACAAACTACGTGTTGAAATATCGTTACTTATTTCATATGTCTTTTATAAAACAAAGACTAACATGTTAAACAAGGAAGGTATTTTCGTAGAGATAATATTTTCCAATTGAGTATACAATTCTGAATATTTTACACATTTCCCTCCCCCCCCCCCTATAATTCTGAATATTTAGCTTTTTAGTTTCATGCTTTATAAAAGATAAATTTTACTCTTTAAAATATAACAGGTATGAATGAATGTATTAAGAATAATGATTGCTTCTTTTTTGCAAAATTTTTAAAATTTTATTTTAATATTATTTTTATTTATTTATTTATTTATTCATTTAGTTTTGCAAGAATACCAACATATTTTTACAAACGTGTACTTTTCAAATTTTCCAAATTATTTGTCTGCTATTACTACATGGTATTAAAATAAATTTCCTTTATTGTTTATTAAACTTATATTAGATAAACGTCAATTTTATAATAATTTCATTATTATATTTCAGATATGTTTTAAATTTTATGTGCGAATCTGTTAAAGTGAATAGATTGAAAAATATTAAAATTTAAACTATATTTTTTCCTTTTAAAACATCCTAACGGAAACTTAAAAAAAAAATAACAGCTTGCTATAAATAAATTAAACATTATTTTTAAATCATAATAAAAAATAAACTGTAACATTTCCTTTTTAACGGTCTCAAACTTAAAAAGATATTAATAAGATTTCATTTTTTTTAAATATCGTAAAAATACGTTAGCTTTTTTATAAAAAAAAGAAAAAAAATATTATAGCGAGTTGTTTGAAAATACATATTATAGATGGCGCTATAATTTTTATCGGTTTTACTTGAAAACTCATGTAGATTAGTAAGTAGATCATGTAGTCAAGATTCTCATTATAGCTGCCGGGTTCAAAATATGGCAATTTATAATAAATACTAAACATTAGTAACCAAAGCACAATTAGAGTAATATCTATAATAAAAAATAATAGAGGAAAAGGTGTAAATATGGGCACCTTCTTTTGCTTTTGACTTAAAATGACTTTCCTATAAAAATTTTTTAGATTTTTGACCTTCATCAACAACTATAACAAGTTTACTAAATGAGAGGATGCAAAGCAATGATTAATATCAATTGCTTCTATTCAAAAACGAAGATTTACAAAAAGCTTTGAAAAAAGCATCAGAAACAATGGGGTGCAAATAGTCCCTCTCCAAAAAATGTCCCAAAAACTAGTTTAAATGTTTTAAAACAGGATAAAACAATACAAAATGGTAGAAAATTTATTTATTACAGAAAAAAAAAACCATTTTCAGAAATCGAAAACTATACTGGCTCTTTCAGCCTGAACAATCTAAGTCTGCCTACATTTGGCACATAGCACATTTAACCCGCACTTCTTTGCGAGTGTCTTTACAGAACTTTCCATCACAAAAGATGCAAGTTGCATCACTCGAGATTGGTTTAGTTCCAGGTTATATCCAGGTTCATATCATCGTCACTGTCCACAAGGGGATGGTCAGTGATGAGTCTGATGATAAATGGCATCGTTTCGTGGGTCGATTTGTTTTTGGAGGCCTTTGGTGTTCCCACTCCTGCCTCCTGATCGGTCCCTTACTCCGGGAAAAACTCAAGGATATCTTCTTGAGAGCACTCTTGTCAAGCGGCTGGTTAACTGATCCTTGCATGGTGATCTAGGGAGGACGATGAGTTCAAGGGGAACATTGCGGTGTTTCAGCAGCCTCATCAATTAGTATAGCTAGAGTTTAACGTGCTTATATAATCAAGATAATTCGAAAAAGAGGGGATCCCTATTTACACCTCGAAAGGGTGCCCATATTTCACCAACCCTGACTAAGAAATATGACCACTTTCACATGTAACATAAAGACGTGCTTCTAAAAGTAATTTGGGATCTTCACTGTAAACTGAAATGTCTGAAATTCAGACATTTAAGTGTCTGAAATGCAGTGTTCAATTTTCAGACGTTTTAAAATGTCTTAAAAATTTGAGACACTTCTTGCGTCTAAATTTCAGACACTTAAGTGTTTGAAACAAGAGTGTTCAAATTTCAGACGTTTTAAAACGTCTGAATTTTTTCAGACACTTCTTACGTCTGAATTTCAGACATTTCAAATGTCTTAATTGTAGCCATCTTTGAGCCTTTTTTTTTTTGGGGGGGGGGGGGTGATATGAAGCCATCTTTGACCACTTTTCTTTCTAAGCCATATACGTAGCCATGTTTGACCACAGTGGGTCATTTTTTAATCAATGGAATAATTTGTTAGCATAAAGCAGAGCTGATTTCAGCATGGGAAAACTGAGATGTCTCTCTGCCCCCTGATTTTAGGGTACACCAAATTGGGTATGAAATTTTCATAAATCTGATATTTTAAATCTGTTTTGACCTTATGATGATTGTAATCAGTATTTTGTAGTTTCAGAATAGGATAATACATGTATATAAATATTCACCTAAATATGTACTTATGTGATATCATATATGGCCTACGGCATCAAAAATGTTTATTACTTTTAGTGAGAACTTCAAATTCTAGTCCAAAGACCTAGTATTCATTTGTCCCCTTCCCCCCTCTGCCTTCATATACTGTTACAAAAAAAAAAAAAAAAAAAAAAAAAAAAGAGCCTATTCGATGCCGTCAAATACATATTTGGATAAATATATCATTTTCTTTAACCTAATCATGTTCTAAAAGTGCAAAATATTTATTAAAATAAGTATATCAAAGCAAATTTAAAATATCAGCTTTATGGAAATTTCATACCAAATTTAGGGACCCGTACAGCAAAAGGCCCATAGAAACAGCCCAGTTTGCCCATGCTGCAACCAGCTCTGCTTTATGTAACAAATTATTCCCATTTATAAAAAAATATTAAAAATGATAAAAAGTCTTTGGAATGAAAAATTAACTGATTATCTCCGTCTGTTGAAAATTCTATGATCAATTCATATTATGCTGTGTTGGGAAATAAGAACAAAAAAAAAAAAATCGTGTTGTAAAGCTTACTGTGTAAGTAACATTGACTTTTGCGTATGGTGCAGATCTGCTACGCAATGATACCAAGGGTTAACTTGTAGCATCTCAATGCGCGTTTATTTTATTTATTTATTTTGGTTATAAAAACAGACTAAATTTGAATTTAAGTATGATAACGTGCGTTGAGATGCTACATTATCATATACAAAATAATCCTAAAAATCCGATTTTTGTTTTCCCCAAGTCAGATTTTTTTTCCTTTTTTTTTTTTTTTTCCATGGATCTCTCTCTCCTTATTAGATACATAAAAAAGTGACTTGAGAAAGAAGTTAAAAACATATTTTCTTTTCTGTTAACATGCCGATAAAAATAACTTATAAAATGAAATGATACAAATGTAAATAAGTGCGAGTTATAAGCCAAAATTACGTCCTCTAATAACCATATCACAATATTAAAACATTTATTTGCTTAAAAGACGTTATAAAAACACATTAAAAGTAAATTAAACATCTATATTTACATGTTTCAACTCTTTTACTGAATCGTCATCAAAATGTATAGCAGAAAAATTACAAAATACAATGCATATTTTGCTTAAGGCTGTTCTCAACTGCTCTGCTCAACAAGCGCAAAACGTTTTGATACATTTACAAATTCATTTTTTAACGGAAAGATATAAAAGTGGAAAGCCTGACCACGGAAGCGATTTGGAATCAAACTGTGTTTTCCATTTTTTGATCCATTAATTACCTATTGAGTTATAAGCGATTTTGATCACGTGACGCGGCATTTTTCTCCCCTTACTGACTGGATTTTCTTCTTTCATTCGGAAGTTTGGTTCAAAATGCCAACTTTGACAGAATTTTCTCAAAGATCTATTGCGTTTACAAGAAAACGGAAAAAAATAGTTCGATGACATAGTTTCTGAATGACAACACCTAGTTTCACGCGTTTCCGAACAAAAATGAATTAAAACTTGTGTCAGAGAGTTGACCCTTTGGATTTGAGAACAGCCTTAAAAGATGTTGATGACTGCATATGCAATGCATATATGCATTGTATTTTGTAATTTTTCTGTTATACATTCTGATGACGACTCAGTAAAAGAGTTGAAACATGTAAATATAGATTTTTAATTTATTTTTAATGTGTTTTTATAACGTCTTTTAAGCAAAAAAATATTTTCACATTGTGATAAAAGAAATGATAGTATAAAAATATATACTCAGATCAAATATAATTATAAAAATATTTATATCTTCAAGCATCATCACCTTCTCAAAATATTAAATATCAGCACTTTAATTGGATTTTATGCAATTTGATTTCTTTAAGTAATTTTTAGCACAGCTTGGATAATTACAACAATTTTTAATCCTTGTTTAAAGTATATTATCAGGATAGCTCAGAGTCTTGAAAATTAAATATGTTATTGATATGGAGCACAGAAAATCAAAGCAGATTTTGTATTTTTTAAACAAGCATTTAGTAGGATTATTTAAAAAGAAATGAATATTATATCAGTAGGATTTATTTACCACCGGAAAAACTATAGTTTTAAAATAAAATATCCAGATATTCACATTAACTTCACTCTGGTGCTTTCACGATTTCATTTCATGTTCTATATCCGTCATATAAAGCTAGTGCATTTTCAAAAGATTTACCATATATAAATTTAAATTATATAATATTAAAACATTTATTTCGAAAATACACCCTGCAAGAGAATTAAATGAAATGATTTTCTTATCATGATGTTGCAAAAAATAAAAATTAATATGTAAAATTATATCATAAATATAAAGTAACTGGAAATTGTAAGGAAAAAACTTAATAATGAGATATCATTAGAAAGATTCTTTTTATTTATATATGAGCTTTGTTTATATAGGTTAAATGAAAATTGCAATTCGATCGAGCTATTTAGCAATCATTAAATAAATAAATAAATATATATATAACAAGCAGGAAAATTGACTTCGGGGCTATAAAATATTTATTTATTTATAAAACGGAAGTCTAAAAAATATTAAACAAATTCATTACATTGAAAGTCATGATTTATTGAAAACACACAAATGAACACACGATCCTTTTAAAACAAAAAATATTTATTGGATATAAAAAAAAACTTAAATATGCAAATTATTCTAAAAAAAATAATGTAAATGATAAATAGCATTACATAAAGTTCACTATTTTACTATAAAATTTCTATTTGAAATTTCTATTTGAAAATTTCTGTTGAGTTCATTTAATCATACAAATGCATTCTTTCTTACCTTTGAATGTGTAATCCATTATGACGAACATTATATTTCACAAAGTATCGGTACACCACTATTTTTGAAAAACAGTTGTATGTATTTTTTAAATATTCTTGGCACTGCATTCTTCTACCTAATGCGCTCTAATGAATAACAAATATAATAAAAAATTATTATTAATGAGATTTCAAAAATCTGCAGTAATTTCTCGATTAATAAAGATTCTTTTTTCATATGCCTAGTTTTGAACACACACCAAACAATAACTAGACTTTCCGTAATAAGAACGTATATAAGTATGTGTTTCCAAATCCAAATAGTACTTTTGTTTAACGGGTAAATGCAATTAATCAAACAGCAATCCAAATTCGAATAGTAGTATTGTAATATAAATATTTCTGCCAGCATTTCTCGATAATTTAAACTAAAAAAATCCCGAGACCATTCCAAAAACACTTGTTGAAAATATCTTCATTTAAAATATTAACGAGGTAACAGGCTTGATGTGTCTCCACAAAAGATTTACGCTGTCTCAGCACTTTCCGCTTTCCGTTAGTGACGTAATCATTGACTTTGAGCTCGGACTTGACACGAATGGAAATACGTTACGAGAAGGGAGTTCAAATCATTAGATTTTTATCACAGTAAATGAAATGGTGTACGAATACAAACAGATTTTTTTTTCATTACTCCTCCTTTAATATTTTGTTTAATCCGTTACAATTATCCATTATAAGATATAATTATTGCAGTTATGATGCTTTCAAGCGAAGGCATTAAGACGATACTTCAGTCAAGTGAAAATACTCGTTCGCTAATGCTAATCCTATAGAAGAAATTTATAAAATATCTTTTCAATATATATATGTATATATATATATATATATATATATATGTATATATATTTTTGCATTGAATAGCTGAGATTGACCTGTATAACGGCCGTTTTTCACTTTTTCGATTTTGATTGAAGATCCTTTTAATGAGGACACTTTCATTTTCGAAACTGAAAGCATCCTCATAAAAAAAATGTAAAATCAAAATCGTAAATGTAAAAAACGGCCTTTGTACATATCGATCACAGCTATCCAATGTAAAAAAGAATCATTTAAAAATAGTGAAATGCAACCGAGATATCTTTATAAATTTCTTCCGTAGGATTAGCATTAGCGAACGAATCTTTTCACTTGACTGAAGTGCCTCTTAAATAAAAATTTTGTCGTCACACTTTTAAGTAATTTTTACATTTCAAATTTTTGTTTTACATTTTAAAAAATCCAGGGATTACTTCTATACAGCGATTCCCTTCGTCAAGCCGTTAAAAACGCTATAATAGCCCACTACGGTAAGGGTCGCACTATTAAATTGCTTCTGGTCGACGAAACCCACCCTAAGACATTATTAGGTAATTGTGTGTTTGTGGAGGGGGCGTGGGGGGGAGGGATGGTAGCTGGTAGATTATCTTAGTATAATTATTTGGAAAACTTTATATATTGTGAAAAACAATTCGTTAATTACCTATTGCACTAAAAATATTTTATTTCCAAAACTTAATAAACGGACTTTTATAATTTGGACAGACGTCTTATGATCTAATCGCGTTGATTGTTTTATAAAATAATACCAAATTTAGTGCATTGAAAAGTATTTTAAACATGTGTCATCCATTCGAAAACGTTTCTTGATTATGCTGGCATATATATTGCAATGCAATTGTATATATAGTCATCATACATATAATACAATTGTATTGCATTTAGACACTTAAGTGTCTGAATTTCTAAGTGTCTTAATCTATGACGGTTCATCATTATTCAGACACTTCTTTCAGTACATCCTACCATAATCCCAGTAAGACACTTATGTGTCTTAAATTCAGACATCTGTGATGTCTGAAATTTCATATTCAGACGCTTAAGTGTTTAAAATACTTTTTCAGTCACATATGTGTCTGAATTTAAGACGCTTCTATTTGCAGTGTTCGCTTTCCCGATATTACCCTGAAATTATTTTAAACTTATTCTAAGGGCATGAAAAGAAAACTATTTCAGACACCTGTCGAAAGTTTGCAGTCCCAAAACCAACACCAATTCGCACAATAGCTCACGCTGAACTCACACTATTTGAAAGAATGGTTCGAACTGCTCCCTGATATCTTATGTCAACAAGTAGCATCATGTACAATCCTGGCAGTCAGTCTTCAGTACCTCCAATGGCCATTTCGGGAGGGGCGCCCATATTTACACCTGTGCCTGTTTTTACACCTTCTCCTCTACTACTTAACGAATATAAATGAAAACTATTTACAATAGAAACAGAAAAGATGACAAAAAAAAAATCATAGATCATCGTCTGAAGAAGTGTTTGAGAGATATGGATAATTATTTCTAAAAATGACTTAATTTTTCTTTATAAATCTCATTAGTGTAGATATTCTGCTCATGAGAACAGGACTTTCCTGATATAATTAATTCAGCCCGGAATCGTTATACTTCTGTGCTTTTTAACGTGATAATATCGCTCACTGGCAAGAAAAGTGACCCATCTCGATAAAAGTGAATTTCACAGGAGAGGCAAAAGGGGGGAAAATGTGCATGATTTTACTGTAACATGAAATTATAGCACTTAACTCTGCATGCATGAGTAAAAACGTAGATAAAAGCATAAAACTCTGAAGAATGAAGGTGTATGATGAGGTTTGGAGGTTTAGATAATTTTAACTCCCCACATAATACACCCCGCTTCTATGGTCAGGAATGGACATATAGCTTAATAAAGTGATATTCCGTATAATTACGCGTATGAAACTTTTTGTATAGCAAGACGCACCTATGACAGGCCTATTAGTGGAATAAAACGCAAAATGAATTTTTACGAGATGTGTCACTTTTTTTGCGGGTGAGCGATATGTTGTCAAAAGACAATCCAGCACGTAGTGCAGTGAGGTGGAGGGTGGGGGGGACCACATACACAAAGAGAGGAATCACGTTTACCTATGTCGTAAAGATATTTCTGTAAAGGACCGTGATTTGTGAAGAAAAGAAAAAGGTAACGATTATTTATGATAAATTCAATGGGAACACTTGGTAATAAATAAGTTATGTGTGTAGCGACCTGTGTCTTCATTGTCCCATCTTTACTGTCAGTTATTTTTTAACTTCGGTCTTAATTTATATTTAAAATGTGAGGCCGGATGTGGAAGAAAATATGATGTGCATTAGTGTCTTTTTTGCCATGGTATCAGCTAATGAATTCTCTGTGACTCCTGAGTGCTGAATAATAACTTAGATTTTTTAAGTAAAAAAATCTAAAGAAATAAAAAAAGATCAACATTTTTCTACAATTTTAAAAACAACCAGCAAAATGTGAAAAATATTAAGTACAGATATTAAAAAACATATTTTGGGGATTACTAAGCCATTTTGAAAATGATATAATTTTCATACTTTTTTTTGCTGCGTTTTCGTATTTAATCCTTAAAATACTTTTTCTTGTTTTTTTAATATCAGAAGATAAAATCTTCTTATTCCTCAAAAAACTAGGAAAAAAAAATCAAATTTGAGCCCATATTTTTTCTCATCGATTTCATTTTTAATTTTTTTTAAATCTCACAAATATACTGATTTTAGAGAGAAAGATTTGAATCAATGAAATGTTTTGGTACACCAATAAAATAAGTGTAATCTTTTTTAGAAGAAAAATTAGCTTGAAACATACTTTAACATTTATAAAAAAATATATTTTTTAGAATTATCGATTTCCATATAATTTTCTATTCCGTAAATTTAAACTCAGTTTATTTACCATTTTAAGATTTCAGCAGTGTATTTCATTTGAAAATGCATCTTATTGAAATTAGAATAGTAAATATTATGTTTCTCTATTAATATAAACTTTATTAAGTTAACATATATAATGGTTTTCTTAATTTTTAAAACTTTAAAACAAACTGGTTCTAATGTATTATTAAATGCATACGTATTAAATCATGTAATTTAATATATTTTTCTAATAAATTTCATAATACACAGCTGGCAAATCTTATGCTTTTTTGTGCCACAAAAATTTAATAGTACATTTTATCCTCTTAAATCGTCATAATCTGCCAATTAAATAAAGCAAAAATTTCTATAAAAATTTTGTGGTACAAAAAAGCATAGGATGTTGGCAGCTATGCATAATGTCCGAATTTATGTTCCAAAATTTTATATGAAAAGATTGACACAGGGTAAGTGTTCTAACCCACATATTGACCATCTACCACAACTACCGGTAAACCTCGATCGAAAACTGAAATGAAATTTACGATTAAACTGAGTGGACTTGATAGCAGAAGAAGTGCAATCAGAATAATGATGGATACCATTTGAGCGTTTGACCGAGGTTTTCGAGCTTAACTGTTAGTCGAGGTAGATGGTGAATGCGTAAATAAATAGCCTCACGCCGCCATCCAGTAGCCCGCCTCCCACCTCCAAATACTTATCCTCAATCAGATAAGATGCTTTAAAAATAGTTTATATTTAGTTAGCTGTATTAACTAAAAATATTGTTAGGAAATAACATTTAAATGGAAAATTAAATAAAAATTGAAGTGTAAAAAGATTAGCAATTTTGCTATGCTATTGGATATATGATGGACAAATCATATTATCGAACACTGTATCCAATGCTCAAATAATAAGCACCTTAGATGACAATATAATTCATTATTTGATTTGATCACGAGAGAAAAAAAAGAAGCATGCATAATAGTATGTTCATATTTAAATGGAAAATTACTGTGTTTTTTTTTAAATTATTAAATTCAAATTCTCTAGTAAGGAAAGCTCGTTTATGGAAGAAAGGCATCATAATAAATTTGAATTATGTAGTGCGAGAGAAGTTAGTTTTTTTTCATTAAAGTGATATTACATAAGCTGATTTCCAAACATGTAATCGTCCTGTCTTTACCAATCATTAAAACAGATGCATGCCGTCGGGACCGAGGTGTCAAATTGCACAATCAAAGTAAAATGAACAACAGTGACACGATTATGGACATTACCGTATTTAAAAAATTATGTAGGGGAGAGGGAAAGGGGCACATCTGAACAGATCACATAAATATAGCTTTTTCTCATAATTGAGTTAATCTCTATGTACAAAAACTACTGAACATAGTAAACAGAATTTTTTCCTACACAAAGTATTTTTTTAAATCACCTTTATAGTACTTCTTACTTTTTTTTAATAGTTTTATAAATTGAAAAAATTGATCACATATGCCCCACTGGTGGGGTAGATGTGAACACACGTGGCGCACAATTGAACACAGGGAAAAATATCATTTGACCTGCTTTTAATTCTGTTATTAATTTGCCATCATAATCATTAGCTATATTATCTGTTAAATTCACCATAAAGGAAAACTATACACATTTCTCTAGTTTCTTGGTGATTTGTTGAAGCAAAAGGTTATAAAATGAAAATAAGTAAATACAAAGCTGTTCTGACCCCATACCCAAGAATCATATTAGTTGTCAATTTGAAAATTTCACTATTTTTAAATGTTACTGATATCTATCCCCATTCAAAACATCATAGCTGTTGTTTTAGGGATGGAAGTAAGCCATTATTGCGAGTTTGGGACAAATGAAATAGAAAAAAATTGCGAAGTTGTTTAATATAATACTTTCGTATTAACAACGCATAAAGAAATATTGCTGTAAACTAGGGATCGAAAAATCACATGCCCGACATCAGTGTTGCTACTTTTTTATAATTTGATTGGCACCACTTTTTTGGAATGGTAAAATTCGTCTTAAATAATCTGCCATTAAATAAAGCAAATTTTACCATTCCAAAAAAGTGGTGCCAATCAAATTAAAAAAAAAGTAGCCACACTGATGTCGGGCATGTGATTTTTCGAGCCCTGCTATAACCATTTGCTAAAATAATATATAACACTTATTGAATTTTAGAAAACATTAAATTTATTTAAATTACAATGAACGTAAACCAGCTTGTTGCTCTTTGTGTACTTCCTGACAGATGTCATTGTGAAAATTTCAATACAGCATAATTTTTTTGCATGGTGGAAATGTCTTCTATTTCAGAAAAATTATAGGAATCGGAGATGACATTCTTTCTAAAGCATTTAACTGAAAGAAACAGAATCATAGAATAATTATTGGGCATTTATGTACTGTTCATATCTGCCCCAACTAGTCAGTTCACAAGGGATTTATAAATAATTAGCATTTCTCAATTTTATAAAAAAAAACTTTATCAAAAATATTTATTACTACTTATAGTATATGTTAAAACCGTAAAATTCAAATAAATAAATAAATAAAGTTAATCGCTTACAAAGTTGGAAATAAGATTTTACTTTTGAGATCTACAAACTGTATTTTAACTAATAAAGACAAGCAGAATGGCAAAGAGTTTCAAAAATTTGTCATCGTATGTCTAAAGGTGTTGCAATCTTTGGTATTTTTTGCAAATAAAAAACATAAAATAACTATTGAAATATTGTGATGTTCACATCTGCCCCATGTTCACATGTGCACCCTTCTCTGTAACAAAATGGTTGCGAATGGTTGTGCGAGATGATTTTTAGGTTGAAAAGGAAAATTAATACATTCCTTTTGTTTACAAATTCAAATTCTCCAGTAAGAAACACTCATTTATGGAAAAAAGGCATCGTAAACAATTTGAATTTAAATAATGTGGGAGATAGCGATTTTTTTTATTAAAGTGATATCATATGAGATATGCGAGAGGTCGCAACTAACGAAGAAAATGTTGTGCTTGTTTTTTTCTACACAAGCTGTGGGTCGCTACACCAAAGACGTTTGCGAATTATATACAGCATGATAAAAAAAAAAAATATCTCGATATATGAGCCGCTAGCTAGTTCACAGAAACTGTATTAAATTTTGGTTTAAAGAACTTTGAGGTATGCGCTCAAGAATAATATGAAAAACAACAGTTAAACTCAAACAGTTACGGTTATAGCGACAAAATTAAAAAAAAATCAATGGGAATACCTACTTATTTTTATTTGAATGTGATCTTAATAGAGAAAAAACATAAAAAGCGTTGGAACAATACCTGTAGCAGGAAATCGCCTTGGTTACAATGACTAAGAAGAAAAGATTAAACAACTGTGGTACGCACCAGAGCTACACCAGAGCGCCACCTTTCTTTGCTAATGACGTCACATTTCACACTGTGTCTTCGGCTCTGATCCCACACTACTGATTCTACCTCGAAACGAGAAGAAGAGACTTCGCAGATTTCCTGGTTCGTAACGTCATGACGGACTAAGTCGCACTAAGTGAAAGAAAAGGCACTGTGAAATGCGTGCCGCTCATCTTTCTTTCTTGAACTCTGAAAACATGCCGCTTACAGGGAACGAACGTGGGGATATTCTTAAGATTTAATATGTAAACGGACAAAATGCCGTATATAGGCATTGCCTGTCCACCGCAGAAACCATGGGCTACGTCGAGGCCCGTGTACTGTAAAAGCTGTACGGGACTTGATACGCAAATTTGAAGACACTGGTTGCACATGCGATCGACCTTCCATTCCTGTAGGGGATGTTGCCAGAAGTCCATAAGACGATAAGCGAAATTCCTCTTGCAAGTGCACGCGGTGTTTCACGAGTTTTACAGTTGTCAAATTCTACTCTCCGCAAGATTCTGCGCTATGTTCTCCACATGTTTCCGTATCGGTTCCAGCGTGTCCAGATCTTGCAAGCAGGTGATAAGCTACAACGGCTAGATATTGCGAAAGAATTCCTCATCCGGTATGACGTGGATGACAGCTGTCCTTTACATATTCTGTGGGCGGTCGAGTTCCATTTCTCGTTGACTGGTATTGTCAATTCGAAGAACTGCGTGCACTGGACAGACAATAATCCCCATGATGTGGTTTCACTTCCGTTACACGACGATAAAGTGAACTGTGTGTTGCGACATAACGAGCACCATCATACTCGCCATACACTTTTTTGAAGAGATTACTTCCGCGGGTCTAGAAAAGTGTACGGAAACAAATCCTCGCTATCTAGAAATGTTGTTTAATTACGTAATTTCCAATTTGCAACAGCGAAATGTTCTATCTGACGATGTGTGGATGCAAGATGGAACTTCCTCATATGTGGGGTCTTCAGTCAAACGTTTCTTAACGCAAAAGTTTGCCATCGTACGTAGTTCAGTGCCTATCCACCATCTGCCGCACGGAAAGAATCCTTGAGTGTGAAGGCTGTCATGTGGAAAATTTGTGAAACATAATAAAATGTTTTGCTTCCTGTTGCTTCTATGCCCTTATTGTTTGTTTTCATTTTTCTTCTTAGTCTGTCTAGTGCTGGCGATTTCTTCGTGCTACAGGTACCATTCCAACGCTATTTTTGGTGTTTCACTATGAAGATCGCATTCCAATAAAAAGGGAGGTGTTGCCATTTGACATCTTCAAATTTTTTTCACTGTAGCAGTAACTGTTAGAGCATAACTGTTGTTTTTCATTTGATTCTTGTGCGCATACATCAAAATACTATTCGGTTTTTGCGAACGGTATGATAGCTAGGGGCTCATATATAGTTTTTTTAATCACCATGTGTATACAAGTAAACGGGCAGTTCAATGTTATTCAGTTAGTAAGGCTTTTGGATTCCAGTAAGAGGAGAAGCGGACATTTAATTTTCAGAATTAAAGCGCCGAAAAGTACAATAAATATAAAATTAGAATATATGATGCTATATAATAAAATGCCTTTAAAAAATATGTTGGATAAATTCAAGCATAAAAACGTCAGAAAAAGTTGAATCATTAGTACCTATATTTTTGAGGCTTCTTTATTTGAGTCTTGCTGTGTACAGTTTGATGTATCCACATTAATATCGAGAAAGGAAAGTCATTTTGCTAGATGCAAAAGGGCGTCTAGATGCTTTCTCTGATAATAATTAAAATTGTGAAGCTAGTCATAAAAATGTCGGTAGATTTTTATTGATATTAATAAGGGATTGGGGTGGGCTCTCATAAATATACTAATCTTCTTTCCGGCATTATTTGAGTCAATAATAGAAACCGAGAGCTGTAAATAGTCACCGTATCATGTGTAGTTTTTTTACAGGGGCAGGCCAAATAATTTCAATATATGGTTATCTACTGCGTGTCAAAAATAAAGTTGAAAATGCTTGCAATGACCCGATTTAAATATGGGGGATAAACCGAAATGTTTGCAACTTTTGTAAGCCTGAACTTTAATGGAAATTAGAGTGCCTTTAGGTATAAGATACTGGTAACAAACAACCAATAAAAGTCGATTGGTCAAGAGGATTTTAGACAAAACCTTTTACAGCAAATATATATTGATTTATCTCATTCATCTAAATTTTACAGGCGGGAATTGCGAGTTTTGGAATGAGTGTTGCCGTACTTTGGAGAAACGCTTCCTATCTGAGCATGCGGCCTTTGCCTATGTCAACATAATTTTATTTATAAAATCACTCTGTTGAGAACAATGAAAATTGAATTAGTAGCACGTAATAAGCAGATGAGATAACAGTCTATATTAATAAAATGATTTATTTTTCACATTTGAAAGCAACTCGTACGTTTAAAAAAATGATGCTTGAATTTTCTTAAATTTAAAATAGCAATTAAAGCCTTTGTGCAGGAATATTGAAATGCAGTAAACCAACGTTTAAAATGCACAAATAATGCGTGAAAAAGCAGCAAACAGCTCTTTCGAATCTACAGCGAGATTCTTCTTCTGAAGAAGAATCTCGCTGTAGATTCGAAACAGCTGTTTGCTGCTTTTTCACGCATTATTTGTGCATTTTAAATGTTGGTTTACTGCATTTCTTGAATTTGTTTGCTTTAAAATTATATGTAGTAATATGGTTTAACGATGTTCTTGTTATATCGAGGAAAAACATTTTAAGGCATTGTAAATTTAAAGGGGAAAATTAAACCTTCGTTATCTCATCAATACATATATTTATATAGAAGCCAAATTATTACTTATTAAATTAAACTGTGAATATATTTTAATCAATTTATATAAATTGAAAACTCTGTTAAAAAACTTTAACTTATAGAGGTGTAAGCGTTATATTTTAAACCAATATGTTCAAACTGCAGCCCGCGTGGAACCACAATGTCTGAAATTAGTGATGCCGCAGTTGGACCACCCTGTATTAAACAAGTATTTCTTTTTTTGTCAGGTATATAAAAAATTACTACACAGTAAATCTTTTGAGCGATAACAGTTTTAAATATTAAATATCTGGTTTAAACTTTATAAAATTAATATTGCACCACTATACCATAATTAAGTTTCTTTATTCTAAACCATAATCTAACACTTAAAGATACTTCCACGCAATAACGATAAGCTATAGAAGTCACGAAAAGTATTTTATTCCAGTAGATGTAAAAAACAGGGGATTAAGAATAAAAATCAAAATCAATTTTAAAGATATGTAAAAATGCCAACCATGGAGTGTCAATGTATTTATCTTTAATAATTTTATTATAATTTTGTATAAACATACAGCCAAAAAGTCTTTGTTTCCAAGTAGTTTTTTCTTTCTTTTCTCACTATCCAGAAAAGCAACACTTAAAAGAACTTCTTCTACGACGAATTAGACGCCTTGGATAACGAAATTCTATGAACTTCTGGTTTGTATACTTGACTAATGTCATCCAATATTTTACAGCTGCAAAGGAAGATTCCGATAGATTTTCCATAATGTAATTGGTGTACGCATTTGCCCACCAGAAAGTTCCAGGTAAGCTCTGATTTTTACGAGGCCACCAAGAAGCTCTTATCATTTGAAGTTGTGTCTCAATCCAAAATTTCACATCTCCTAAGATGACAGGATTGTCACTCGTTAGTTGTAAATTTTCTTGAATATTTTCAGCGTACTCGAAACAGGAATCTATCAGCCAGTATAAGGTTTCCGCTTCAGCTTTTTCTGTGTCCAACATCATCTGTTTGGCAATTTCTCTTTTCTTTTTGGAGTCATTACCGCAAGAAAATACGTCTCTAATTCTTCTAGTCAAACTTCTTAGATTTTCCATGTTAAGACGCAAAAGATATCAAATCAAAGTAACTCGAATAAAACCATCTCGATCAATAAGTCAATTCAATGTTCAATCAACTCAGTAAACTCAATATTTTTTAAAAATCGAGAAAAGATACAATAATAGCTATAAATTCAAATTATCAATAGTTTGTAGCTTTATAACAGCGTTTCAAGAAAATGGTTTTATGAAAAAACAATAAAGAACAAATATAAATAACATAGCATTGTTATATACAACAATGGATGATCGTAAACAATGTAATAATGAGGAGAGAGTTTTAAATTGAATAATTTTTAATTGTTCATGTAACAACAGACACTTAAAACAAAGTTTAACAGTGTTAAATAGTGGAATGCATCCCGTTATTGTTAGTTTTTTTTTACATGGTTTTTTTTAACTACTAAATACAGTGGCTCACGTTTGTTTTTGGACATTTGTGTTTTTGAAACTTTCTTATAAAAAACATCCTCTAAATATTAAAGGATCTACTTAAAAAAAATTTCATATAAACTTTCTGTTCTCTATAATAAAGCCTACATATTGTAATGAAAATAAATTAAAATCTTTTTTTTTTCAAAAAATTAATTTACCGAGAAACTGTTAAAAACAATCTCACATAAGTAATTGGACACTTGAAAGCTTTACTAAATTTTTTGACAGACGATATTTTTTGTTATTTATTTTTATTATAAATGGAAATATATGTCAAATATTATCGTCTGCACTTTGAAATTACTACTAAGTCATGTAAATTTGTTTACATTTCTATATTTGAAGTGAACATGGCTGGACGCTACAAAGTTACAACAAATTCCATTCGTAATTTAATCATAGAATATTTTAAAGATGGTAAAAGCATCAGAACTATCGCAAAACTTGTTAAAGTAAGTCATTCAACTGTTTTTGCTATTATAAAACGATGGAAACTACGTGAAACTGTTGAAAAAGCATTAAAATTAGGAGCTCCTTACAAGCTAACTCCCAGGAATCGAAGGTTTATTATGCATAAAATCAAGAAAAATCCAAGAATGAGTGAGGTGAAACTTACAACAGCATTAGAAAACAGGTTTGCTATAAAAGTAAACCCTGAAACTGTTAGACGAGTCATCAGATCATATGGATACAACAGTAGAGTTTCCAGAAGAAAGTTTTTCGTTAATGAAAGAGCAAGAAAGTTACGTCTGGATTTTGCAAAATCCATGGTAGACAAAGATTTATCATTTTGGGAAAACGTCATATTTGTGGATGAATCAAAATTTAAAATATTTGGGTCTGATGGGCGAATAACTGTGTGGAGAAAGCCCAACGAAGACCTCAATCTGAAAAATCTCTTGCCAACTGTCAAACATGGAGGTGGTGGCATAATGATTTGGGGATGTTTTGCTGCCTCTGGTATGGGAAATTTAGTTTTCATTGAAAATAATATGGAACAATATAAGTATATAAATATCCTGAAAAAAAACTTGAAAATATCTGCCCCAAAACTTGGAATTCAAAACGCATTCAACTTGTATCAAGATAATGATTCCAAACATACAGCCCTAAATGTTGGCTTATGGCTGCTGTACAACTGTCCCAAATTTATTAACACTCCACCATATTCTACAGATTTAAACCCAATTGAAAATGTGTGGCATGAACTGGAGAAAAGAGCAAGAAAACATACAACTTAAAACAGTATTAACAGAGGAATGGAACAAAATTGAACATTCTTGCACAAAAAAAACTAGTAGCATCCATGCCAAAAAGGAATTTAATGTGTAATTTCAGCTAAAGGATATCCAACAAAGTATTAAAACGTTTGAGTATATGTATATTTTTGTTTACACTTATTGAATGTTCGAAGTGTCCGATTACTTATGTGAGATTGTTTTTAACACTTTCTCTGTAAATTAATTTTTTGAAAAAAAAAGATTTTAATTTATTTTCATTACAATATGTAGGCTTTATTATAGAGAACAGAAAGTTTATATGACATTTTTTTTAAGTAGATCCTTTAATATGTAGAGGATGTTTTTTATAAGTAAGTTTCAAAAACATAAGTGTACAAAAACAAATGCGAGCCACTGTATGTTTGTTTCTGGCAGTTAAATCGTGTTACTTATTTATCACCCACTTCTTTTTGACATAGAGCTTTGAAATTTGGGATGTATACGTGTTACTGAGGGCAATACGGAAATTGGAGATTGATTTCTTAAAATTCGATCCCTAAAGCGGGAACAGGTGGCAAATTTACTTAAGATTTATTCAATTGCAGTTTGATTTTCTATGGAGAAATCAGCAGCAGGTTCAACAATGTGTATTTGTTGAAATATACTAATGGCAGTGTTACCACAATAGCGTCACATTTTGGCCAACTTGGCTGTATATTACAAAATTTGGCGAGAAAAATAAATTGCCATGTAGCTGGGAAATATTGTTGCAGATTCGAGATGATAGGTTTAAATATAAGTAAATGACACACGGCGTTTAGGAGTCTTTCTTTAGTTTAAAAACGATATTTCAATAACTTCTTGGTTACATAGATATGGATGAGGATATTTACAATATGGATACAATATTTAAAGTAAAAGTGAATATATGTAAGTCAGACATCTGCCAATAAAACATTAATAGGGAGCGGCCCGTCTCGCCGGCCTGAGATTTTGCAACGTCTCTTTCTTAGTCCGTCTGACCAAGTCTGAATCCCGACTGCTTCTGCTCCCGTTCTCGGGGTAAAATTATACAGCTCATAAAACTCTGTTCTTCGCTAGTCGATGTTTCTCTTCAGAAGACATTGAAAAAACATTGAAAAATCTGCCTAGCTTTGCGGTACAGAGCGCAATTCCTGTTACCACAGACTCGGCCTACCGGACTGGACTGTGACCTCCCAATGATCATCTACTCTGTATACCAGATGAGATGCTAAATAAAACACAAGCACAACATAAAACAAAATAATAGTAAAATTAATCACTGAATACTGCTGAATGCAATTTGTTAACATAAGAAGCTGTTAGTATCCTTGAATAATAATTCTTGGAGTTTGAGAAACAGTTTGCGAAATGATAGTTTTTTCTGTCACTTGGACGCAGTTCTTTTCACAGTTTATAAACAATGTTTCACAATATTTCACAAGAAAAAAATGTCAATAAAACACAGTTTTAAAAAACGTACCCCCTCCCCCCCCAAAAAAATCACGTAAAAGTGCAGTTTCTTCACTTTAGACAGTAGAAATGCACGGCTTCATGTGATCGGCTGCACTGGAGATAACTATTGGACCCTCTAGGAAACCTACTTTTTCGACATCATATCAATCATTATTCTTCGTCTTAATCACTTTGTAAGGACCAAGGAACTTATATCGTAGTTTCATGCCAACCCCAAATTGGGTTTTTTGAATGGCAACTAAATCACCGATTTGATAACCTTTTGCTTTTTTGCGCTTGCGATTGAAATTCTTACCATTTTACTTTTAAATTTTCAGTATGATTTCTTTTGCGATATCCCTGTTTATTTGTCTTTCCTAGACAAATGCGTGCTCATATTCCTCATCAAGGATTCATTTAATTCTTATATTTTCCTGATCTCTAATTTTTATGCCGGTTAGTAACTCAAAGGATGAAAATTTTGTACTACGAGAACTTGTACTATTTATTATTCGTTGAACACTCGTTACATATTTATACCATTTAGTGGGGTCTTCTATACAAAGTTTTGCCAAAATCGGGATAAGAATTCTGAGCATTCGCTCTATCTGACCGTTTCCTCTAGGTATTCTCGTTGTTATCAATATATGCTCTATATTTTCCTCCTTACGATATTTCTCAAAATCAGCAAAGGTGAAAGCCGATCCTTTGTCGGCGATGATTCGTGACGGATTTCCAAAAATACTGTGTTGTATGGTTAATTTGTCGATGAACTCTTTAGCGGCGGTAGGTTTAACGGGGTATAACCAAACAAATTTAGTAAATGAATCTTCTTCCGCTTCTACGAAAAATATGATTATAATTTTTATTTTATTATGAATGGCATTTGTCCAATATAATGTATGTGATAGGGCTCGAGGGGGGTATTTTGTTTGGGAATCGGGTTCAACAAACCTTCTCCTTTACCTTGATTCTTATTACATAGTATACATTTATTAAATACGTAACACTGGATCTGAAATAAGCCCAGTGGTGTAGTGGTCAGGGCATCTGACTGCCGCACCGCAGGTGGAGAGTTCGACTCCCGACTGGACAAGGTTCACTCAGCCTTTCATCCCTTTGGGGTCGATAAAATGAGTATCAAGCTTGTTTGGGAACTAAACACCGAGGGTCTCGAGTTAGGCTGACCACCTGGCCGGGACGCATGCTGTATAGCACCTCGGGCCCCAGAGTCAAGAAAACAGAGATGGACACTGTCGGCCCAGATCCTTCATGGATTGTATAGCCACAGTGTTTAGTAGTTTTTTTAAACACTAGATTTGACGCTTTTAGCAATAATTACGATATTGACGATTGCAGTTTTGTTTCCAGCCGTTTATTATGCCTCCCAGATTGAATATAAGTATTTTGTGATATGAATATACTGTAGCAATAAATATAATATAGTATATCGATATCTATGCTATATCATCATCTTTATTAATAATAGCATAAGTCATGTGACTGTCATCAACAGTTCCGGGTTGACTGTTTCACATTTTATATGCCAGGCGGCCAATTTGGTAATTTAATGTTATCTGGGCGCAGGTGATAAATCGCCAAATATTGTTCCATTGCCTTCATGTCATCAGTATTATAATAGTCCACTTCATGCGACTGTCATAAACAATTTTTCGCGTGGTAAATTCAAACAAAGCTTTGATTGTTGAAATTAAATGTCATGGTTTTTGGTATAATTTATCACTTTTCTTTATTCTTTTCTTTTTTTTAAAGAAATAATTGAGAGTTAAAAATTTAAATATTTCAGTTTTAAATTAAGCTTATGTATTTTAAATAAAATGAGTAAAAATATCATAGTTTAAATAGAATTAATGAAATACGAAAAAATACAACGGGGACAATGTTTGGCGTTTATCACCTACGCACGGCTTACATAAAAACAGCGAGTTTATGATTTTTGTATCAGAATCTTCCGATTTCATGAAGGACTGGGCAAGTAAATCAAATTATGAATAAAAGTGACATGATACAATGCTTAGTATGCATTTGAGGGAGACCAAACTGGTCGCCAAGGGCGGCTAGTATTATACGTAAATATTTCCGCCACAGCTTTTAATATGACAACAATATAGGGTGTCACCGAATGCATGGTCCAAACAGGAAGGGAAGGTAAAGTACACATAATTATGTGTGATATGATGATTATAATTTTTATTTTATTATGAATGGCATTTGTCCAATATAATGTATGTGATAGGGCTCGAGGGGGGTATTTTGTTTGGGAATCGGGTTCAACAAACCTTCTCCTTTACCTTGATTCTTATTACATAGTATACATTTATTAAATACGTAACACTGGATCTGAAATAAGCCCAGTGGTGTAGTGGTCAGGGCATCTGACTGCCGCACCGCAGGTGGAGAGTTCGACTCCCGACTGGGCAAGGTTCACTCAGCCTTTCATCCCTTTGGGGTCGATAAAATGAGGTCGACCGAATACACATTGCGGTACAAAAATTACTTCTTTAAAGAAGTAATTTTTGTACAGCAATGTGGATTCGGTAATGAAATGTTTTGTCGAAAATCCAGAAATGCGGAGGAAATGAAAACAAACGTTTTATTGACATAGCAATTACTGTGTAAGTGCTCAAATGTGCCACCACTAACTTCGATACAAACCTGGCAGTGTCTAGCAAGTGATTGGAGTACCCTTTCGAAGATTCCAGATGTGTCATAGATGAGACATCAGTTGTCTGTGATGAGGACTTCATTGAATGACTTTCACTCGTTGCTGCAAAGGCTCGTGAAACACTTGTGGTCGGTAATGAAAAGTTTTGTCGAAAATCCAGAAATGCGGAGAAAATGAAAACAAGCGTTTTATTGACATAGAAATTACAGTGTAAGAGCTCAAATATGCCCCCACCAACATCGATACATACCTGGCAGCATCTAGCAAGTGATTGGAGTACCCTTTCGAAGGTTCCAAATGTCTCATTTATGAGACATCAGTTGACTCTGATGAGGACTTCATAGAATGACTTTCAGTCGTTCCTGCAAATGTTTGTGAAAAACTTGAAATCTGCGAAAAGGTACACCAATCGCTAGACGCTGCCAGTGGCACATTTTACTAGGGATTTTTTGATGGGATATTTTTACAACTGAAGTTGTTATTATTTTAAAATTTTTATAAAATTCTGTAAGTTTGTAATGTTAATTTTAAATAAGTTCGCCACTGAGATCTGCATTTTACTCAATGTAACGCAGCATCTTATTTACATGCACAATATAAGGAAAGCAGCTACAGAAATCAAATCTTCATATTCAGAATTTGTTCCATAAAAGAAATATTTATGTGCAACAAGATTAAAGAAATTGACACAAAAAACCAACACATAGCATCTCTCATACAGCCAAGATTGCCATTACATTCTGTCTGCCAGATGATTTGACACGATGTATCCACATATATAGATAGAAAATAGAAGATTAGTTATAAAACAAGTAGGCCTACATCATAAGATTGTCGGGATGAAGATATTCAAAACATAGCCCTATGAAAAGAAAAAAAACCCCTCAGTAGTAGATACGACAAAGTTGCTGGTCAAAAGTTATTTCTGGATCCATTTTTGAGGCAAGTTTACAAAAACATCCAATAATCACAACCGAATGAGGCACTAAATTGATTCGCCCTATCTCATTAACTGTCGTGGTTTTCATTTCACGTGCCATTTGCCTGTGTGCCTATCGTGCTCGATGATTAAGGGGCTATTTTCAGTAAAACAATTAGAAGCTTACAAAAAATTAATTGAAATTAATATATATATTTTTCAATCACATAAGTTAACACGTTCACGTCGACGCGGTGGGTCACACTTGACTGTCTCGGAGCTGCCAAGTCTCCGACTATTTAGATACCAGTATTTTAATACAGAAAATGTTGTTTTATTTAATTAGAACAATTGGACGATTTAAAGGAACAACATTTTCTCTAAAATAATAGTGGTGTGCAAAAAGCAGGAGATTTGACAACTCTGAGACAGTCGGGTGTGACCCACCGCGCCGGCGTGAACGTGCTAAATATATTTACAATTCTAAAAATTACACCAAAAGTAAAAAGGAGTAAACTTTCACAAAACAAAACAAAACACAGGCAGGAAGCAGCAATTCTGCTTTTCAGAATTTAGTGTCGCCCCCGATGATTGAAAAAATTATTATTATTATTACGAGGTGGAACCTGTCAAATTTCGAGGAAAGAAAATGTTTAAGAAAGAACTGTTTCATTAATTTTAATAAACCTACGAAATTAGTTACATTAAAAAATGCATTTTATCTTGGTTAGTCTAACTTTCAAACAAACATTATTTTAACCTAAAAGTCACTGCTCTTCTATAAGGACACTCTAAAATTTTGTCAAACGTTGCGTTTTATCAGTGTGTGATATAAATTGCATTATTTTCAAAACTAAAGCATTTCCACCTGTGAGGAATTTAAAAACCTCTGGAGTGAAAATGATGCACTTCGACTTAAAATACACGCTTTTATTTATAAAATTACGTCATTTGTATCCGGTGAAGAATTTCACATTTACCACCCAGTCTTAGGCAAAATCTATAGAAAAGTATGCATATCACGTCACTATGGTGGAATAATACATAAACCCAGCAAAAAGGGATGTCGTAAACTCGACAAAAAAACCCCGGTTATGGCTATCTAATGATTCATGCGTCTTAATTTGTTTGTAACATTAATATGGATACTTAAAATTAAAAATAGTTTATAATAGCTCCATGTTTTATCAGAAACCATTCATTTATATATTTTTCAAAATATCACGTATTTTAATTACAATTTTTTCAGTTGTTATGAAAAAATGGTAACACAATGATATCGTAATCTGTTATTATCCAACTATTTTCCCATTACTTTCTACAGAAATGGAGTATTTCTGTTGCCACCATTATATGACTGACTTTAAAAACTACAAAAAATTAATATCTCCAAAATAAATTGAAATGCAATTTTCAAACAAATTGCAGTTAAAAGTACTTGTTTTCTCCTATTAGGCGTTGTAAAAATTGAAAATGTGCGAAACTTAGAAGATGATCAGCCATTAACCGTACAATGATACATCTGCTTCGTTTTACGACTGGCTTATGTAACGTAACGTTATTTTTTAGTGAGAACACTTTAATTGTTGCCTGAAAGAAACAGCATATCGGGGGTTAAAAACAAAAAGATGCAAGTAACTTTAACATTAAAACACCAGCTGATATACCTAAATGAGTATTATGTTTCATCTAATTAAGACAGATAAGATCATCAAAAGTGGAAAAGATATAGTAATAGGAATGATCAAGATTAAAAAATAGGAAAAAAAAAATTAGATAAGAAAGTAATATTCAGAATGAAAAACCAGTTTATTGATTACCTACGTGCAGGTTTTATGAAAATAGAGCAACATGCAAGACCTAAGCTTAAGTTGTCTTTCAGAGTTACAAAATATAGTCCCGATCTATTCTCTAAACATAATCAGGAGAACATATAATGCAAATTATATGCAGATCGTGATATCTGTTTTAGCAAAAGGAATAACTTTAACAAATGGAATGTATTTTAAGTTAAATGACTAGAAAAAGAATTTTAGCTTACAAAACATTTCGGAAAAATAAAGAAATTTAAGTGCATTCTTTAATATATAAAATGATATAGTTCAAGCAATTGCATACGGAATTATATTTTTAAAACATTATTAAAATAATTCATACGCAATAAGTGTTTTAACAAATTAATTTATTTCTTCTAACAACATAGTAAAACTGGATTGTAAATGAAATCATCATAAAAACATCTTTGCATTATAAAACTAGTCGGTCGTGCCAATCACAAAACTTTCTTCTATCTTATGCATGTTAATAATTCAAAATTCGCTATCACAGTGCAAAAATTAAATGACAATCTATTCCCATGATGAACATTGTAAAGGTAAATAGGTTTCTTGATTTGGTTGCATTTAACAAGAGGTATAAGTATCGCATTGTTTCAAATAAATCATTGAATTTCGGAACCCACCTTCTTAGATATCCGCAACCAAAATTTCCGACTTAATGAGTATAAAATCAAGTTCAGTTGTTCAATAAGCACCCGAGTCTTATAACTATCTATTTACGTGAAAATGTAACAGAATATCAAGTTTGATTAAAATGCGTGCATTAGTTTTTGAGATATAGCTTTTGCGAATATCGTGAAAAAATCAGCATAGCAGCACCACCTGTTGTGTGATTCACACCAAAACCTAATTAGTAACAGCATACGTCAACGTTTAACTGAATCTGAAGTTTTATGAAAATCCGTGCATTAGTTCTTAAGATAGATCTATTGCGGAAATTGTACAAAATGCAGCACAATAGCGCCACTTGTTGGGCGATATACACCAAAAACTAATAAGAACCAGTTTATATCAAGGTCTAACTGAATCTAAAGTTTTATTGAATTCCGTACAATTCGTTATTTCTTGAGCAGAGTTATTGCTGAAATCTTGAAATATGGAAATGAAATGTGCAGCATAGCCACGCCACCTTTTGGGTGATATACACCAAAACCAAATAAGCAACAATTTAAGTCAATTTGTAACTGAATCTGAAGTTTGCTGAAAATCCATGCATTAGTTCTTGAGATAGAGCTATTGCGAAAATTTAGAAAATACAGCAGAGCTGCGCCACCTGTTAGGCGATATACAGATATACACCAAAAATTAATCAGCAACAGCTTATATCAAGGTCTAACTTAATCTAAAGTTTTATAAAATTCCCGTGCATTATTTCTGGAAATAGAGCGCCCACAAAATTTTTGTCACATACAGACAGACTCACAGACAAAGTGACAGATAAATTAACAGACAGACATTTTCTAAAAACCAGCAAATCGCATTCACGATCTTCTAAAACGTATAAATCCATCGAAACGCGGAAGTCGAAATTTTTCACTAATTCAATATTGTCTTCCTGTAAAGATAGAGGAAAGTAAAAAACATATTTCTTAAAAATAGTTAAAAATCAATATAATGCCCAACATATAAGATAAACCTATTCTTGTTTCTTTATTTATTAGTCGAAACTTAATAATGTCATAAAGGTCTTTATTTTATTTTACGTTATTATTTTGATTTGAAATCACAGCCACTGCTTAGAGATAAAAATAACTTTCCAAATGACTTTGAATTACTGTAAGAAAAATTTCAAAAGCCATTAGAGATGTGTAAGATGGTACTTTCAAAAATAGCATTTTTGTTTTACAGTAATATCTTCAAGTCCATTTACTCTTTTTGGATAAAAGAAAGACTATTTTCTAGGAAGAAATCATTTTAAAATCTCTGAAGTAAACCGCATGAAATGTTCTAAAAAGCCCAAATGAATATAAAATTTCTTACTAGAAAAGAGAAATTAAGGTATAAAGGTAATTTATTCTTTTTTATTATCATTATTCAATCCTTTAATGGGCAACTGTAAATAAGAAATTATTAATGCAGTCTTAAGAGGTCGTATGCTGTATTAACATGCTTCTACAGTGTACAGGGCACATAGAAAAGCCTCTTTATTTGAGGTTTTGTGTGGAATGATATGAAAATATCGTCTAGATTTCTGGCTGTGACCTATGTAATACTAACGTACTATTATTATGCACGCCATGTTTTGGTCAAATGCAAATTCCATACATATTAAACTTAAACTAAAGAGATTTTTAGCAGTATATTCTAGCAGATCCACCCAGCTTTGTCCGTGTTAAACACGATGATCTACTGCTTAAAATAAACAAAAAATGTTATATTATAAACATACACTATCACAATAAAAGAGCTCTGCGCATTCGAGTCCAAAAATCGTTAGAAACGACAATCGTATAAAAATCCTTTTTCTTTGACGCATTAATAATAAATTGCCTGAGATAATTTATACTTTAATTATTTAAATCCAGTGTTATATAACAAAATTGCATTTTTTTTTTGTTATGTGTTAGTCCTATTATTTAATTCTTAAAATTTTTTATGGTATTTTTTAAGAGTGTAAGAATATGTGTTTATTATTTACATCATTTTCCCCTCCAAAAAATTATTTACATTTTAACTTGTATAAATTTAAAAATTAAAAGTTATAGTTGTATAAATTAAAAGTAAAAAGTTTCAAGATAAACTATTGTGAAAACTTAATAATCTTTTTAAATACTTCGTTACAATAGTTTTTTTCTTCTTTCGGGGGGATTACCCTAATGTTAAAACTTTTTTTTAAAGGAAAAAAAAAAAAAAACTCTCCTATAAAATATATCGAGCTTGCACAAGTATTGTTTCTCCGTACTGATAATATATTATGCATTCATCAGTTTAACATAGCTTATCTCATTATTTTTTGTTGAGAGAGTTTATTGATAGAGTGCGATAATCGAGAATGTTCCCTGGGGCAAAACAGATAACTGTGTCGATTACAGGAATATTTTCAGTTTATTAAACTGATATTGCAGATATTTCACTTCCTGCTGCTAATACTTATTATACTATCACGTCCATGAAAAGAACGACATTTTGAAATTTTTGTATTTAAACAAATATAGGAAGAATAATCTCAAAGTTATTTATTTTTGTTTTAATTTTGATAAGTTATTTATTCCTTACTGTTTTAGAAGGAGAATATTTCTTTTCGATTTATGAGAAATAAATAGCAATCAAGGATAAAGTTTTCACGTGTGCCTGTAAAACAGTATAGCAGTGTAAAACAAAAGCCAGTTGATTAAAGAAACAGTTTGTGTTTTTGAAAAGGATAGAGTTGATATTTTATTTTCTACTACTAATGTTTATTCTACTAACACGTCCATGAAAAGAACCACATTTTGAAATTTTTGTATTTAAACAAATATAGGAAGAATAATTTCAAAGTTTAAGTTATTTTGTTTTAATTTTGATAACTTACTTATTTCTGACTTTTTTAGAAGGAGAATATTTCTTTTGGATTTATGGAAAATAAATAGCAGTGAAGGATAAAATTTTTACGTGTGCCTACAAAGAGTATAACAGTGTAAAAAAAGCTAGTTGATTAAAGTTTGGTTTGTGTTTATGACGGCCGATTATCAACACGTGGGATATAGGCCCTGGGGGGAGTGCCCTTCGTGGGGGTCTTTCTAAGGGAACCTAACCCGTATTTACGCATGGAAAACCACGGCTTCGAAGAAAACCACGAAAACTCCGAAACGGTTAGGCCGACGGGCGCGATTGGGTTTGAACCCAGCACCTCCCGTCAACCAGCTTCGAGAGCAGAACCTCTCAGCCACTGGTGGGGCCTAGTTGATTAAAGCAATTAGTTTGTGTTTTTGAAACTGATATAGATGGTATTTTATTTCCTATACTGTAAAAAAAAAAAAAAAAAAAAAAAAAACTGTAAAGTTACTAAAATGTTTTCTTGGAAATGAGGTTCAAAGAACTTTTTATGTAACGGCAAGAACAGAAATTAATGTAAGGGACACACTTTTGCACCGTAACTCAAAAAATATGTACTGCTACTAAGAATGTTTTAGGAAAATTGGATGCCTAGAACATTTTATGTAACCACAACGCGTGTTACAGTACAGATAAAATTTTAGAAAGATTAGTGTCATTTTAGTAAATTCTTTTGTAAAACTACAGATTTTTGTAGCTTTACAAAACTATTTTTGTAGATTTACATCTCTTTTGTACAGTGTACAGATAAAATTTTAGTAAGGATTCAAATTACTGTAACTTTACATCTGTAGAACTACAGATTTTTTTACAGTGTACTACTAATGTTTATTTTACTATCACGTCCATGAAAAATACATTATTTTGAAATTTTTGTATTTAAGCAAATACTGGAAGAAGAATATCAAAATTTAACTTATTTCTCTTTATTTTAATTTTGATAAGTTATTTATTCCTGACTTTTTTTAGAAGGAGAATATTCCTTTTGGATTTAGTAGAAATAAATAGCAATGAAGGATACAATTTTTACGTGTGTCTGTAAATAGTATAGCTGTGTAAAAAAAAAGTTAGTTGATTAAAGCAATAGAGTTTGTGTGTTTTGAAACTGATTTAGATGATATTTTATTTCCCACAACTAATGTTTATTCTACTATCACGCTCAAGATAAACACGACATTTTGAAATTTTTATATTTAAGCAAATATAGGAAGAACAATCTCAAATTTCAACTTATTTCTCTTTATTTTAATTTTGATAATTTATTTATTCCTGACTTTTTTATAAGGAGAATATTTCTTTAGGATTCATGAGAAATAAATAGCAATCAAGGATAAAGTTTTCACGTGTGCCTGTAAAACAGTATAGCAGTGTAAAACAAAAGCCAGTTGATTAAAGAAACAGTTTGTGTTTTTGAAAAGGATAGAGTTGATATTTTATTTTCTACTACTAATGTTTATTCTACTAACACGTCCATGAAAAGAACCACATTTTGAAATTTTTGTATTTAAACAAATATAGGAAGAATAATTTCAAAGTTTAAGTTATTTTGTTTTAATTTTGATAACTTACTTATTTCTGACTTTTTTAGAAGGAGAATATTTCTTTTGGATTTATGGAAAATAAATAGCAGTGAAGGATAAAATTTTTACGTGTGCCTACAAAGAGTATAACAGTGTAAAAAAAGCTAGTTGATTAAAGTTTGGTTTGTGTTTATGACGGCCGATTATCAACACGTGGGATATAGGCCCTGGGGGGAGTGCCCTTCGTGGGGGTCTTTCTAAGGGAACCTAACCCGTATTTACGCATGGAAAACCACGGCTTCGAAGAAAACCACGAAAACTCCGAAACGGTTAGGCCGACGGGCGCGATTGGGTTTGAACCCAGCACCTCCCGTCTACCAGCTTCGAGAGCAGAACCTCTCAGCCACTGGTGGGGCCTAGTTGATTAAAGCAATTAGTTTGTGTTTTTGAAACTGATATAGATGGTATTTTATTTCCTATACTGTGAAAAAAAAAAAAAAAAAAAAAAAAAAAAAAAAAAAAAAAAAAAAAAAAAACTGTAAAGTTACTAAAATGTTTTCTTGGAAATGAGGTTCAAAGAACTGTTTATGTAACGGCAAGAACAGAAATTAATGTAAGGGACACACTTTTGCACCGTAACGCAAAAAATATGTACTGCTACTAAGAATGTTTTAGGAAAATTGGATGCCTAGAACATTTTATGTAACCACAACGCGTGTTACAGTACAGATAAAATTTTAGAAAGATTAGTGTCATTTTAGTAAATTCTTTTGTAAAACTACAGATTTTTGTAGCTTTACAAAACTATTTTTGTAGATTTACATCTCTTTTGTACAGTGTACAGATAAAATTTTAGTAAGCATTCAAATTACTGTAACTTTACATCTGTAGAACTACAGATTTTTTTACAGTGTACTACTAATGTTTATTTTACTATCACGTCCATGAAAAACACATTATTTTGAAGTTTTTGTATTTAAGCAAATACTGGAAGAAGAATATCAAAATTTAACTTATTTCTCTTTATTTTAATTTTGATAAGTTATTTATTCCTGACTTTTTTTAGAAGGAGAATATTTCTTTTGGATTTAGTAGAAATAAATAGCAATGAAGGATACAATTTTTACGTGTGTCTGTAAATAGTATAGCAGTGTAAAAGAAAAATTAGTTGATTAAAGGAATAGTTTGTGTTTACAAAAATGATGTAGTTTATATTTTTTCCCTTCTTGCTAATGTTTATTATATTAGCATGTCCATGAAAAAGACGAAATTTAAAATATATTCTATTTAAACAAATGAGGAAGAACAATCTAAAAAAATGTCAACTCATTTCTCTTTATTTTAATTTTGGATGAGATTCCTGACTTAAAAAAAAAGAAGATTTCTTTGCGATTTATAAGAAATAAATAGCAGCAAAAGATAGAATTTTTCCGTGCACCTGTAAACAATTTAGCAGTGTAAAACATAACTTGATTGATTAGAGGAATGATTTGTGGTTTTAAAACTGATATAGTTGATATACTTTGTTTCCTCCTGCTAATGTTTATTATATTAGCACCTTGATTGAAAGGACGACATTCTGCAAATTTTTTATTTAAACAAATGAAGAAGGAAAATCCTAAAATTTTGATTTATTCCTATGCATTTGAATTTTGATAAGTTATTTATTCCTCAATTTTCAGAAGTTTTTTATTTTCGTTGGAATTTAGTTGAAATAAATAGGAACAAAAGAAATGCTTTGTTCTATATTGTAAAAAAACTATTTATATAAAGTTTCTAAGAATTTTCTAAGAAACTGGGATGTCGAGAACTTTTTATGCAACGGGAGCAACAAAAATGCATGTAACAGATACACGTTTGCACTGTAAATCAAAAAATCAGTAAGGTTACTAAGAATTTTTTACGAAACTGGAATGCCTTGAACTTTTTATGTAACTGCATCCCGAGTCACAGATAAATTTTAGTAAAATTTCTGTAATTTTAGTAGATGCTCTTGTAAAATCTGTAGCTTTACAAAAAACTAGTACAGATAAAATTTTAGTAAGCATACATATTTCTGCAACTTTATATCTGTAGAATTACATCTTTTTTTTTTTTTAATGTAGCATAAACAGTCTTGCGCATAAAAAAAATATCTGTAAAGTTACTAACTTTAGTTTTCACTTTAACTTTAACTTTACTTTTAACTTTACTTTAATTTTACTTTAACTTTAGTTTTCAAGGTAACTTGGATTCGTAGAACTTTTTATGTGACGGCAACAACAAAAATTCATGTAACAAATACACTTTCGCACCGTAAATTAAAAAATCTGTAAGGTTACTAAGAATTTTTTAGGAAACTGGGATTCTTAGAACTTTTTATGTAACTGCAACCCAGGTTAAAGATTAAATTTTAGTAAGATTGCTGTAATTTTTTAAGATTCTTTTGTAAAGATACAGATTTCTGTAGCTAGACAACACTAAATTTACAAAACTAGATTTGTAGATTTAAATCCTTTTTTGTACAGTGTACAGATAAAATTTGAGTAAGCATACATATTTCTCTAACTTTACACCTGTAGAATTACAGATTACTTTTTACAGTGGGGCGATTCTCAAAAGGTGGGCACTGGACACAAGTCATAACTTTAAGCCTTTCAAACATAACTTTAATTATCATTGACTTTATTATTATTTTTTTTTACACTGAATTTTTAATTCTATTCAGAGACAGAAAATGATATAATTTATTGTAAAAGCTTTGTATAAATATTTTAAAATTTTATTATTATATGCTAAAGAGGCCAATTTCGGACATTCATAACGTTAACTGCTCCAATGTACCACCAAGAAAAATAGTTTTAACTTTTTTCCAGGTGGTTCTAAACAACGAATGCATAAAGGAAACGGATGATTTTTTGATAATTTCGTTAAGAGATGGCAGGCTGATTTATTGCTTTTTTGAAGATAGAAGGACTTTTCTATAAAGAATTTTTCTGTATTTTGTTATGTCCGAAAGTAACGTACGTAACAAAGCATTTGATTTTATTATTATTATTACTGGATAACAAAAAGTTAATTATACATATATATATGTATACAGACACATTTACTACATTCTTAGTCTTAAGAATTTTTTAAATACTAAGAGCAACGTCCAAAATCTGTAACTTAAGTGCGAAAAAAAGTACAAAATTTGTAACGTACACAACTGCTAATTAAATGCTTTAATCATTAATTTTCCAGAATAGTTGCTGTCTTTTAATGTTTGTGTATAATTTTGTAGACATACTATTAAAAATATTTATGTATTATATTTATAGACAAAATACTATACTATTAAAAAAAATGGCCTTAAATTTGAAAATTTTAAAAATTACATATAGTTAACGTTTAATGATCCCACCTTTTGAGAATCTCCCAGTGCGTTGTGACGAAATTTACGAAATTGGTACAAATGCAGTTCAGAGTGGATGTCGTTAGATTCGAAAGTGGTTTAAATCCGATTAAATTTTAATATAGTATGCTGTGACTTTTAAAATTTCTCTTACCACTTATGATTAAAATGCCCTAAAGTTTTTTCCTTCCCACGATTAAACTGAAATTTTAGACCGGAGACGGCAGCACAGACAATCACCTCATAGAGTTCACGGCTGAAATTTCAGAATTAATTAAAACTCGATTCGCATATTAAAACGCAGTTGGTCTGCCAAGTCATATCTTGGTGGAAAACACTTGAAAACCCGATTTTAGCGGTTGACTCGCAGGTTCACTATTGTGTTTTCTTGCTCCCAGTCCTCCATGTTTTCATACCTTTGGGTTCAGGAAAACGCAATGGTAAACCTTCCAGTCAACCGGTAAAATCGGGTTTAACGAGATATGACTTGGAAAACTGATTGCGTTTTAATATGCGAACCGAGTTTTAACTAATTCGGGAATTTCAGCAGTGAACTCGATGAGGTGATTGTCTGTGCTTCACCTCCCGGTCCATTTGCAGTTACCTTTTCCCCCTTATAGATACACTAATATTCGATGAATGAGCATCGAATAGAAAGTATTTTAGTAAAAAGTATACAAATAATGTCTAAATGTGCTTTGTTAGGGATAGTGAAAGGAGATTACGCGAGTGACAACAATTTAACCTTCAAATGCATGCTATGTTATTTTGTTTCGAAAAAATTATATATGATTCTAAGAAAGGTTTATTACACAGGAAAAATAATAAAAAAAATCAGAGATTTATTTTTCGTATAATACATTAACTTTTTGCTTGTGTTGCAAATTTGCAACTCCAGCAAAAATAATTCTCATAACTAAAATGGTGAAAAGTTAGTAATTATTTTAATAAGTATGAATCTAGATATCTTATTTCATGTGAATTTGTATATCGCAAAACTTAATTCTATGTACGAATTAAACTATGCAATGCATAAGCGAATTCTGAATATCTAATGTTCTTTATTAATTCCAACCAAATTCACTAAATATCAGCCCTACTGCCATCTATTGGAGGAAATGTGCAATGATTCTTTTGAAAATATAATGTAGAAGATATGAAACATAGATTAGTTAAAGGAAACTCCACCAGATGTCATAAAAACACGTTTTCTTTACATGTTGCAGATGTGCGAAATGATGCATTTAAGGGTTAAATAAATAAATAAATAAATAAAACCCGCTTAAAATTTTAACTTATATCTCTATATATAATATAGAATATATCTAATATAGGATAAGACATTTCTTCTTTTTTCTTCTATCTTTGTAATTAGTATGACAATACGTTTCTCATTCAATTTAAATTTCTGTTGTACGTTGACTTATTTTGGAGGCATTCTTAAAGCGGAGTTATATAGCAGCGAAGTTAAATAAAACAGAGATGAGTTCGCGCTCTTTTGCTCGAAACACGAGTTTGACGATTTAAAATACGAGTTAGCACGAGGCTGAAAAAAATTGCGTCATCAAAGTCCGAGATTGATACCAAAAGTACATAGCAGAAAATTGTTAATAACATTTTAAAAATTTCAAGATTAATTTTCTCATTCAAAAATACCTTCTTACATAGATATAAGTGTCAGTAGTAAATTCGTTCTCATGACAGAGGCTCGCTATTTTTCTGTGCCTTGAAATCTGTTGAAAATATCCAACAGGTCATTTATACCGAAATCGCAGGCAGAAATCTGCAAAAGTCACAATTCTCATTCTTTAAACATATAATTGTAAAACTTCAGCAGAAAGATATGAGTTATGTTTCCTGTACTTCTGAAAAAGGACTTTAAGTGGTCTCAGGACTCTTAACGATTCAAAATGTCCGATTTTTTTTTTTTTTTTTTTATATGTTAAGATCCTATCTTTTCTGAACATTTTGGCATACATATTTCCTTGAAATTCAAATTAGAACAGAAGTTATGGCTTTTAGAATAATACCAACCCAATAGCTGAAGAGACGTTTCCGAAACTTTGAAGTCATTTTACTCAAATTGACGGTTTTGGGCTTAACGCGCAGGATATCTCAAAAACTTCTCAATAATTTTTCATGATATTTTCAAAATATATGTTACATGTTAGTATGTATAAACTGAACCTAAAATTTCCTTTTCATGTTCAAAAAATATATATTTTTAGGTGATTATAATGTTGTAAACTTCAAATTTTGTAATAGCTAAATACAACTTTGTTTTAAAAATGTAAAAATGGTTTAAATACAAATTTATTTAGGTTCAGTATATTTATTACAGTCTGAAGTATAATTAGGCACCAAAATTTCATACTAGTTGCAATATTTATTTTCTAATCCTGTTCGTAAATTGTCATACCAATTTTCTGCTCGAGTAATGTATGAAAGTTTGAAGCCCCCTATAAATATTAATTCTGCATCTTGTAATTTTTAAATACGTGAAACTAAAGAATACAGTTACACCTTTCTTTTCTCTTAAAATTTTGTTTGAAAGTCATATACATTTTAAGATATTAAATGTTGAAAATGGTCTGTTTTTTTAATTTTCTCCAATTTTAAGTGTCCAGAGACCTCTTAAACAAAAAAAAGTACGAAAAATCATACGTACAGCTTAGATTATGGAACACTTTCCAACACATTCAAAATACTGTAACAAAACTTTACAATTTATTAAAGCGAAAGATGTCTAAATGGACAGAAACGGACAGAAATAAATGCATACCGCATTTGAAAACCTAATTTCTGCAATTACCATGAATAGTATGACAAATATCCGAATTTTTATGTGCTGCTCTGTATATGATCTATAGATTCCTATATATATATATTCGAAAAGTTAGTTCAATTAAATGCACAGCACAGTTGGAATTTCCTATTCAGCAATTTCTGTCAATAGACGGAAATGCACTTGAGATCTTTTGTGTAGCCCTGTATATGACCTATAGCATTTATACACACCAAGTAATACGCAAAAAGTAGTTACATTTTATAACGCGTATCACAAATGGAAACGCATTTCCAGGTATAATTCTTCGTATAGGCAGTACTATAGCCAAATGCTTTTGTGTGTCATTGTAAATGAACGATAAATTATATTCTACGGTAGTCGATTTTACTATATTTAAAGTATATTTTAATATCATCAAAATACACCGCAAACGAGTTTTCACCATTGCCCGTAATGTACCGGAATTCTTTTGAGTGTCCCTGTACATGAACCATAAATGTTACACACTTCATTTTCAATACCGAAAATGTCACAGTAAGCACCAATAACATCCATCAATTTCATGAGAATCTGACCATATTTACGCGAGAAAGAGCGACAGACAAATCGACAGACAAACCGAATTCATAAACACTTTTCAACTGTTGGAAAGTGTTTTCAACTGTTGGAAAGTGTTAAAAAAGGAGTGGGGATATCCCGATGCTTTTATATGCTAGCACTGGCCATGGAAAGGCTTCAGAATCAGATTGGATATTTGCTCTTATATCACAGCAATAGCATTTTAATTCGTTTCAAACTGATTTTTAAAGTCTTCTAAAAAAAATTGAGAAAGACTATATCCTCGTTCCTGAAATAAGAAGTTTTCCTTTTCCTTTTTACTTACCTATAATACGTTGTATAGGGTAAGTCTTGTAATCGTTTTAAAAATTTATTTTTTTTTGACGGATTTACATGTTTCAGACACTGGAAATTCCGATAAATTTATTTTTAGAAAATAAAAATTTGCCGTCCGTCTGTGTGTGTGTGCGCGCGTGTGAGTGTGTGTGTGTGTGTGCTGTGTGTCTGTAAACGCTTTATCGCCCAAACAAATTGAGATAGAGACTTCAAATTTGGGTGTACTTAGTATGTACTAAAGGGTTGGTTGGTTTTGTGATGGCCGATTGTCTACACTAGGGATATAGGCCCGAGGGGGAGTGCCCTTCGTGGGGGTCTTTCTAAGGGAACCTAACCCGTATTAACGCATGGAAATCCATGGTTCGAAGAAAACCACGAAAACTCCGAACGATTAGGCCGACGGGCGCGATTGGGATCGAACTTAGCACTTCCCGTCTACCAGTTTCGAGAGCAGAACCTCTCAGCCACTGGTGGGGCAGTATGTACTAAAGGGAAGAAGCCTATTGAATATCAGTAACCTCGATTATCCGCAACTATGTTTTTCGGACTCTCGAAATTTTCGTTCTGATAAAAGGTATATAAAAATTTTCGAAATCGTTTATTTTAAGGAGTGAATATAAAAGACAATAAAAAAACATAAATTTTGCATAAACAATGAAGTCGATCGCATAATTAGTTGCCGAGATATTTGTAATCATATTTTCCACGTTCTTCTGTCAGCCTTGAATCATTAGATTGCCTTATTTCTACCCTTACATAAAATATATAATTTTCTTCTATCTAATAACATAAGGTTTTATACAGTTGCGTCCTAGACAATAACGAAAATGCGAAATTTCAGGTTTTTTTCCCCAGAAGTATTACTACAGCGTCTAGAATAAATAGTGTGGAAATCTGCTATCCAAGCAGAGCTAAAAATTTGTATCCCTTAAATGTGCAACGATGCTGAAATCCAATGAGCCAATCGCAGCGACATCTGCGGTATATTTTCAAATTTCAATGTAATCATCGTATTATTACAGCGTCTAGACCAAATCTTCTTGGAGTTTTAGAAAATATCCTGCAGATGTCGCTGTGATCGACTCTTTGGATTTCAGCATCGTTTGACATTTAAGGGATCCAATACTTTAGCACTTTTTAAGTATTATTAGGATAGCTGATTTCCACAGCATGTATTCTAGACACTGTAGTATTACACTAATTGCAATTTTGGAACTTTTTTGCGCATGCACACGCTTCGGGTTAGTAGTACCGAGATAAAATATAGCTTAAGCTCCGGAAATTACGCTCTAGAAACAAACAAGCATTTCACGATAAAATCGAATTTTATTCACATCATTATTCAATTATATTTTCAGATTTGTCTCTCAGCTCGCAAACGAAGTAACTACTTTTTTTTTTTAATTTGAAAATCACATTCAACTCAATTCCTTTTTAAAAGTTTTGTTTACATTAGAAATGAAACTTTTAATGGCAGTAAGTGTTAATAAATGCATTTTACAAAGTACTTCTTCTGTCAAAAAATAATTTTATTTTAAAGATCTTTCTAAAAATATAACTTTTATCCAGTTTTATTTAAAAAACATAATCACAAGGAAAAATGGCGATTGGTCTATTAAAATCGAAGTGGTCTTACCGTATCTGATTTGTGCTATTATAATGTATATTAGTTATGTGGTCTTTGGCTGTTTTAATCGCTGTTTGACTTAATTTGTTGATTTTAGAATTAATTAACAGTTTTTTGCTAATTAAGGGTATAATTTTTTTAAACTGAATTTTATAAAAGCACGTAGATTGAGTAAATATCTGTCCAAAAATGCAATACTTACCTTTTTCTGTGCATTATTTAAGTCTCTATTTTGTTTTAATTAAAGTTGTGACGAAGAAAAAAAATTATCCTTTTCAGTATGTCGACGTTTATTTAAAAAGTGTATATATCTGATATAATTAATTTATGAAGATGAATTTGGTCTCAAATTGAATTATTCATTAGGATATTCTAGTTTTCGTTTTATTTTTCTGCGATGATTAGTTTTTTGATATCGGAAATTTTACGCTGGCATGTTTTCTCGATTTAACATGGAGAAGTTTTGTCTTCAGTATAATAAGCAGTTACGCGGTTCTGGCTTTTGGTTCTTGGCATTTGTTTGTTTGGCGCGGTTAGCATTTTTTAATAGCTTGGCTTAGAAGAACGACCACCCTACTTGATAGAGAAGATAGTAGAAAACGAGGTAGATTTTGTAAAGCACCCATTTTTAGACTATACAAGGTCTGCGATCGTTAAGGAAATTAAACGATCAAGTGCGAGTATTACTCGCGCTCTGAGGGTTCCGTGCAATAAATATGTGAATTATAAACTGTATTATTAAAAAAAATGTTGATAAAAGAATAATAAGACTTTGTAAAAAACTATACAACGTAAGGTTGGGTATAGCTGTGTATACTAGAAAAGTATGAATGGGTATACCATAAAAGTTCAAAGAGATAAAGACTAAATAATATCAAATATTGCTATTCTGTATAACTCTTTTTTAAATCTTATCCTAATCTGTTTATGATGAACTTAATTCGGTACTGACAATAAAAGTAGTGCATAGTTAAACTTCATTTTGGCATTTCATAAAACTAAATTCAGCATAGTAATAATCTTTTCTTTTTACAGTGCATCTGAAACAAAACCGTTCTTCAAACCGTAGTAACGGAAAAATTCGTTTTTCTCAAAAACCATGTGAACGAGGGTAATCGCTATAATTTTCCTGCAAAGATTATGTTAATGTCTACTACCTCTAATTTTTTCATAATTTTTGTTTGAGTATATTCGGAAATAGAAGGAGGGGGGCATATTTTTGCACTGCATTTCTGACGATATCTCTGAAACTATAATACCTAAATTTAAACGAAATGTATTTTTGAGTTCAGCATTACGAAAGCTTTCACAAGATATCCCACACGATATACAAAGGAAATATTTGGTTTTTTTTCAAGTAGCTTAATTAGCTTCTCTACATTTTACATAAATATATTTGTGAATGTTTAATAATCTGTAAATATGTGGGTGAATAGTTTTTATTACTTCCCCCAATTTGAACTTTCCACGTTCCATTGTTTACGAGTAAAATGACTGTGACAGACGGACAGAGAGACACAAGAGTGACCTTAAAATAGTTCTGTTTTTACTTTTTAAGTACACTTTTACTTAAGTAACACACTTTAGTAAGTACACTTTTACTTAAGACACTTTTACTTAAGACACTTTTACTTAAGTATATGTGTAAATTTGTAAAATTACAATTTTGTCATAAAATTTACACTCTTGTCGTAAACATTTACCTGTAGTTATACGTGTTTATCGTCTTAATGGAAATGTGTAATGTGTTATCAATTCTAAAATTCAAACAAGTGTGTAAATGGTAGTAAATTGTACGGATTTACCCTAATTGGTCATGGTCAGTTGATATAAATTTACAAGTTCTGCATATTACACAAACAACTGTGGAATTTGCATATTGCATCGAAATATGTGTAAGAATATTACACAGATATTAGCGTAAGAACAGAATATTACACAGAAATGTTAGTACAAATTTTATAGAGCTATATGTGTACGAAAACAATATTACACAGGATTATGTGTAAGAATATTGCACAGAAATAGGTTTAAGAACAGAATATTACACAAAAATGTGTAGTTATGTAAACGCAATAAATATCGATACTTGAAAAATTGGTTTGTGTAATGTAATAATAGCTGAATGGTCAAGCAGGTGCTTTGGAAAGTTGCAGTTTCTCAGTTCATATCCCGGTTCGGTAAGTATTGCCTGTTTACTGCAGATTAAATTAAATAGAGAATTTCCCCTATATATATAGATGTATCTTTGATAACTTGTGACTCAAATTGACATTAAAAAAAGAAATATCGACAAAATACGGAAATAGTACTGGCGTCACGATTTCTGTATTTTAACGAAAGTTTATTGTACAGTGTATTTATTTAGATTATACAGGCTCTGTGTATAAATTGTGCATACGACTTTAGGACTTCAAATTAACTTTAGCACACAGTGATGGCATGCAGTAAATATAATATTAGACTACCCAGTTTCTTGTAAATTAAGGCTACACTGTTTTATGGTATTAAAACAAATCTGCTGGAAAAAGAACTAACACATCAAGCACACGAGTTTGCTCTTCATGCAAATTTGTTTTGAGAACATAAATATATTTAGTTAAAATTTTACATCCCAATATATAAGATTATTTACTATGTACACAAAATCGATCGTTTTTGTATATTGTACAGATATAATGTGTACTCATATGCAATTTACACGTTAAACTGTGTATTTCAGTGTTATCTAATAACTTTTTACACACTTAAGTAGCTTAATTCCCTATCATAAAAATACACAGGACAATGTGTATTTTGAAACTGACACAACAGGCGTGTATTTGAAATTGACACACCAAGCGTGTATTTTGAAATTGACTCACGAGGCGTGTATTTTGAAATTGACAGAGCAGGCGTATATTTGGCAATTTACACGCCAATTTACACATATGCACAAATCGCTTTGCATCATCAGTATAGCTGTTTAATGTATAAATTTACGCATCTATTTTTTAGAGTGTTCACATTCCTAATATGAGATTCACTCCATTAATTAGTTCGATTGTTTAAAAATATTTAAAAAAATGCACACTGTCTTTAAGAAAAGCACTTTGTAGTTCGATAAAAATTTAAATATAATAGAAACCATCTCCGGAAAAAGAAACATTAATTTTTTTCTTAAAAATGTTGCCTTTGCTAATATTATCACAGTAAAATTCAATCAACTCCAAACTAATTTTAAATTAAAAGAATCCAGTATAAATAGCTTTGAGCAAAATATAAGAAAAACGGTATTTCTTTGCATAAAATTCTGTAAGGTATACGTTTTTAGAAAAAGATAAGTAAATCTTTACCGTTTACTGTTTTAAACGTAGGAAAAGCTACTATTTCCGTATTTTATTTCTTTTAAAGAAACACGAGCTATGTCTCCCATCAAAATTTTACCTTTTCTTATTTTTTGTTGTCTTTGTCTCGTTAAATGGAATCATCTGATTTCTTTTTAAAGTTTGTTTGTAACCATTAAAGTTATCTAACTTACGGAAATGTTTTAAAATTTGTTGAAAGATTTCCTCTCAACTTGTTTCTTTTGCCTCCAAAGTCCTGAATTTAAAAAGTGTGTCTTTTAGACTGTTAAAGAACATTGCTTTCGGAAACATTTTAAATATATTTTTTAATTATTTATGGAAACAATTTCAGTTAATAAATAATTACACTGTTCCTTTTTTTAAGATATCTGAAACACGTAGCATACTTTTGAAATTTCTTTAGATTATTGATTGCAACAACAATAATAACCAACATTCGTTATCAGTAATAACAAGTGGGAAATTGTGCGTCAAACGTGGCAAATGAGGTACGTTTGTACTATAACTAATTTATAAATATTCAGATCTTGGTGCAATAGCTATTGCACTCTTATTCAAAAATGCATGAATACAAAATTTATTACAATTATACTCGTATACATTAAATTCAGTAATACGGAAATAATATGACTTCATCTTAAATAGGACGTAATCACTATCTTAACCTAGAATCATTAGCTATCATGAGATATCACTGAATTAATTACGTATGATAGGATTTAATTGAATAAAGGAAACTTTTGTTAATATTTTTTAAGTTTTGATTCGATTTTCATAAAATTTAAAATGAATCAAAAAAATTCTACAACGATTATATATATTAAATTTCAAACCATTCGGGTGGGTAGTTTTTGCGCTGTTAAATGTGGGCAGACGGACAGACAGATGGAACAGACGACGACTATAGGTGCTACGCATTTATATAATAACAAATGAAATTAATAAAAAAAAATTAGATAATTTTCTAGATTTTAGCTTACATGTCTGAGTGTTGTGAAAAGTTAAATAACATTTTTAAGTGACAGCGTTGTCTATTTATTTCAATTGCGCGGAGAGCATGCTGGAATTTATGTTGATTACAGATGATTACAGATAATTAGCAACTATTATTTTCATGCGTTGAAAAAAGTTTGATTTGTTTTTTGCATGTACTGATGAGCCAAGATCATAGAAATGTCACATAATTTATAACTTAACTTCTACAAAACTGATATGTCTGAGATAGGAAATTCCACGGGGAATAATTTCCCATATTGATCATCTTTATATGGTGTTTGGTTATAGAGTTATTAAGATATTTGTGAGACAGTTCGTAGAAAAAATGTTCAGATGGCATATAAGAAATTGAAATATAAACATACAGATTTACTGTCCATAATTTCAAAACGAAACACCCCTAGAGACAAGGCTTTGCTTTGTATTTGAGAGACTATGAAGGGCATGGTAGTTAATGAGCTATTGAATTCAGATAAAGCAATAAATATCAAACTGTACCATTATACAGTAGAGCATTTGATGATCAGTTTAATGTAAAAATTACTATTAGGTAGCTTCTATTACAAAAAGTAACAAGCTACCGGTTGAAGCTGTTCGTAGGAAAATAATTCCGGAATATTTCGGTATATTTTCACCGATCATGACCCACAGAGTCCAAAACCATCATCCTTTCAAATGTTGATTTATATATACATATGATCCATGTCATGTGATAGTGCTCGTATTTATAAACCGATTTGGATGTAACTAAGCATGTATATTAGGCTTTCCAAGATGTCCACCGAGTTCGTTGGCCAGCTTGATATGTCATTTTGTTTCAAAATGCCGGCCCCTTAAAGATTTAAAATTAAAAATATATACTACAGAAAATATCAAAAATACAAATTTATTTTTTGCTTAAATGCTAGGCCCTGATACAAGGATTCTGGAGCATTTTTGTTTTGCCTCCATCTTAAAATTTAGCTTAGATATATCATTTTGAAATTCTAGTGTGGCTGACAATTTGAAACAACAGAGATTAAAAGAATAAGAGATTAATTTACGAGTTTTATTGAACGTAGTTTCTCGGAAATTATCTTTCATTGTTGTAACTCTCTTTCCAGTCGTACACATAAAACTGTACATCCGCTAACGTCAAATTCTCGCCAAACTTGACGACACTTGGCGAAATATCGCCAAACTGACTGTCATATATTCGCCGTAAATGAAGTCAACTTGGTTACAGCTGGGTAATCTGGCAGAAATCTCATTCAAATTCAGTTTGGATGAAAACTGGGAAGGAATCTCCTCTAATCGGGTTCTTCGCATTTTAGTTTCGTTTTTTCGAGTTAACTTAACTAAAATCTTAAAATCAAGAAACTGGGATGCTACCTTTTCCTTCCAGTTCAGGCAGGAAGGTTTTTTTTTAACATCCAATTGTCAAAAAAGGGATTTTCTTGGTCACATGTTCCTTTAGTTGTAAAACAACAGTTGTTGTTGCAAATAGAAAAGGAGATTCTTTCACATACAGCGTATTGATTGGTTTAAGCCACATCGAATTATTTACTGTTCTGTTCAGTGCAACATGATCTCCTGGCTAGAGCATATACACTCCAGCAACTTCAGAAAATGTAAAAAAAATTGCTGAATAGCTCAAAAAAAAAAAAAAAAAAAGAAGCTATTACCGAAAAAGTTATGAGAAATCTAACCTCTACCGGAAAGAAAGGACTAAATCATAGCTGTACAGGAAAACGTTTCATTTATTCCTTTTATTATTGCACATTAAGAAACTATAAAAGCATAGTATGAGAAAAAAATATTTCATTTTTTATTTTTTATTTATATTTTATGTTCTATATTTTAGTGTTCAAAATATTTCGTTGTTGCAGCTTCATAGCCAGCTGGCATATTTTACCTAGGGTAGTTTGGCGCAAAATTAGCTCCATTGTTGTTGTAACTCATATACAGTTGCAATCAAACAGAATATTTAACTATTTATCACATGCGCTCGGCTACAGAAAAATATCTTAAAATTAATTTATTAGAATTTATAATTATGTTTTTAAAAATATTAAAAAGTTGTATTGTCACCAAAAACATAAATGTGTACATTAGTAATGTATTATTTAGAAATAACGGCTCACTAGTATGCTAGTATCTATAAATAATTGCAAGTAAAGGAGTTCAAATCCCGCTGAGTGAAAAAACCGGTTTCATCTTATAAATTCCGTAAACTTGAACTATAATCGCATAAATCCTTCTATATATAAAAAAAAGTTTTGATTTGGAAATGGACCAATGACAATCTGCGTAGATATTCCGGGTAGATCCACATCCTATTTGAATGCTTAAGCATGGCCTTTCATCGTTAATATTAAAAAAACTGTTGCATACAAAAATATGAAAATCGGTGGTATTATAGAGAAATGTTTGATAAATACGCTGATGCAGGCAGTTTTCAAATCGAAGAATTATTTTAAGAGATATTTAATGCTAAAGTTAGACAAAATCGTTCCATTAAAAAAGTTTTATTGGAGCAAAAACTATACATGAGAATTTAATCATTTTTAGATCATTTTATACGTTATAAGTTCCCGATGTGCAGATTGCATTTATTTTTCTTATTCGACTCATTTTTTGTGGTTTTATATCATTTTTAAATTCAAATTTTCAGCATTTCGAGAGATATTTTTTACAAATTTTAGAAAATGTTATTAATTTAAACTGTTGCCAGTTGCATAAACAGCGCAAACAATAATTTTTACTTCAAATTAAAAATTTATTTACACGTGACTATTACAAACGGAAAAAAAAAACTTTAAAATTAGAATTAAATGATTACATGTTAAAAGCGGAAAAATTACGTCATAAGAACCATAGGCACAGATGTCATATACTATTTTTTTCCGACGCCAATTTGGCGAAAACATCAATAGCATAAACAACAACATCCGGGTTACCATATCAAGCAAAATAATGACACTTTAGCACCAGTTAAGTACCCGTTGCGTATATGAAATTGGCGTCAGAAAAAAATTGCGCCAATATATACATTTATATGACATCTGTGCCGAACCATCTTTACACTTGAATTTTAAAAGAGAAACAAAATCTTAAAATAAAAAAAAAATCATTATTATGTGTTAAAACTTGTAATTTGAGGAAATTACGTCATATTTAAAATGGCAAAAAATATAGCAAAACAATTTAAATTGAAAAATATATTTGCGCGAGATATTTTGAGATAATCTTTTCAACTATTATCGTGAATTCGAAGACAGCGTAAATAATATTTCCTTATAACAACAAAAGTATTTTCACGTGAATATTAATAAGAAAAATAAAACTTTGGTGTAAATTACGTCAGATTTGAAACGATACATTTAAAATGAATTATTTAAAAGAACTATCTTATAGCGCTGTTAAAAATACCGGGAGACAATGACACTGTTTACTTAATTCATTTTACATTAGCTTATTTTCAAATGTTTAACTAATATTTTTTAATTAAATACGAAAACAGCCATTGTATCTCTTAACAGCAGCAGATTTGGCCTTAAAAATCCCCAATCCATGGAAGACGAATGGAAACCCGTTTACAGAGAGATCGCTACTGTTTTTTTTTTAAATTTAATTCAATATTTTTAAAGCCGATCAAATTAGCGTGCTTTTTGGATTTTGGTGTGCCTGAACGGGGGTTGGCGAGCGTAGCTCGTAGGGGACAGAGCCCCCTAGTAAGTAAAAAAAAAAGTAACCCTGTTACCTGCATAATTTGTTTTGTTTCAACAAATAAGCTAATGTGAATGTGATACCCTTATTAAAGCCTACATCAGTTAGTGTTTTGAGTTGTCATTATTCAACGGCATCTACATTCACCCAAAACCCCATTTTCTCCAGAATGGTTCATGTTTGAAGCCAACAACTGATGTGCAACCGATTTTGGAAGATTAACCTATGTATATGTAATAATAGAACAATGGTTATAGCCAATTCATTTTTTCTTTAAAAAATGTTTTGCCTTTAAATATTTATTCCTTTATTTATATTCCAAAGATTTTTTCGTGTGAAAACATTTACTTAAAAGTCTACACTAGTGATGCGAAGACACTCGTAAATTAATGTTAAACTATTAGCAGCATTGTAAAATTTCAAGTATACAATTTTTTTTGCCTATGTTATCTGAGGTCGATATCTTACAGGATATCTTTCTTTAAAGAATTGAACTCTATTATCTGGTACAAAATGATGTAGAAACAAAATATCAATGCATCGAAAAAACAACAACAAATGACATAATGTTGAATTATTTTTATGCTTTTATGTTAGCAGATGTATTGCTCCCATCGCCATAATTCGTATTGTATTAATTTCATTTAAAAAATAAACCTTTCACCCATTTGCTTTAAAATATATAACTTAATTTAAAATACATATTACATGGATTTAAAATACATGCTTTTCACACATTTCATATGAAATAAATTTAGAAAAAAAGCAAGAAAATGATAAGAAATATTACCAAAAACCAAGACATTTTATTTAAACAACTCTGCATTGTTTCTAATTCACACCCACGAAAAATAAAGTTGCTATTGGCGAAGAAAAAAAAGCTATTAGCGAGACTTGCCCCGCTAACGTATAACTAACTTATTAGCCCCCGGAACGGTATGTTATTTCTTTCTCCCAGCTTATTTTGTCTCCAAAAAATAACGTTACCTTACAGAGGCTAGCAATAAACAAAGCAGATGTATCATTGTACAATTAAATGCTCTATAGCAATTTTTTTAATTTCTAAGCATCGCACATTTTCAATGTTTATACCGTCGTATTGGGAAAAAAAAAGTACTTTTAAATGCAATTTGTTTGAAAACTGTATCTTCATTCATTCTTGAAATATTAAATTTTTTGTAGTTTTTAGCACCATTTGTTTATTTTTGGCAACTCAAGTACTTCATTTATATAGAAAGTAAAGGAAAAATAAGTGAAAAATACCAATTATATCTTTTTGTTGCCATTTTCTCATAACAACCGAAAGAAAATGTAATTAAAATACGTGCTATTTTATAAAAAATATAAACGAATAATTTCTACGAACAATAAAACATGGAGCTATTATAAACTATATTTAATTTTAAGTATCTGTAGACCCTTTCAGTGTGACGTCAGTCATGACGTTTTGGTTGGAAACTGACTTCAAACAAACGGTTGCTATGCGTCATTTCTTTTTAAATATAAATCGTGGAAAAAGTTACCAGTACATATCAAGTATTAAAACACTTAGATGTGAAATATAGATATAAGATATAGCTGCAACACAGACAAAATAAAAAATACAACATAGCAGCCGTTTGTTTGGAGTCAGTTTCCAACGAAAACGTCATGACTGACGTCACGACTGAAATCGTCTATATTAATGTTACAAACAAATCAATGCCTATGAATCATTAGATAGCCGTTTTTTTGTACAGTTTCTTTAATGACGGCAACTTTTTGCTGCATTTGTGTATTATTTTGAGATAGTGACATCCTATGCATGCTTTACTGTAGATGTTTAAGAGTGGATCGTAAATGTGGAATACTTAAGCGGATGCGAATGACGTCATTTTACATAAAATAAAAGTTTGTGCTTTAAGTCTTAAAATTGAAATATGTTTTGTACTATTTATCTATACATACATTTGTTTTCATCGGGGGCGACTCTAAATTCTGAAAAAGAAGAATTCCTGTTTTCTAGTTTTTTACATACTTTCTTTTAACTTACAATTATGTTTGTATGTGGCAGTCAAATCTTCTGACTCATTTTCCACCCATTTCCTTGACACAGAGCTTTAAAATTTGGAATATATGTGTATTCCTGAGGTCAATTCATGAATTGGACATTCATTTTTTAAAATTCGATCCCTAAGGAGGGCAACGGGGGCAAATTTACTTAACGATACGTTTGGTTTCCTCTGGAGAAATCAGCATCAGTTGCAACAATGAGTATTTGTTGTAAAGTACTATTGGCAGGGTTACCACTATAGCGCAAAATTTTAGCCAACTTGGCGACAAAAATAAGTTGGCATATATGAAGCCAACTTGGCGGTAGCTGGATAGTTTGGAAAAATTCTTAAATCCATTAACATTCCATACTCGAGCTCACCGCAATTTAAGGTACTTCTTAGTTATCCCGTCGACCAAAAATCTGTCGCCAAACTATAAGATTAAAAGCCAATAATGGTTGATCGTAAATGCCACATCCATTTGACTTTAAGCAAGTTACACGTGTTTACATCATCAAGTGATTTTTATTTGTATTTTTATTAATGTTATTCTAATTTATTTGTTCTTCCGTTATTTAAAATAAAAATTATGTCAAATTGTATAATTTGGCGAGTGGTTTGGCGATTTGTATAATTTGGCGGAATTGGTCGACGGGATAACTAAGTAGTACCCAATTTAATTTAAACTCCGTGCAATTAATGGTTTTTTGGTACTTGTTAGTTATCCCGTCAACCAAATTACTGTCGCCAAATCGTAAGATTAAATGCCGATAATGTTTGATGGCAAATGTCACATTCACTGACAACACGTGTTTACGTCATCAAGTGATTTTTATTTCGACGTTTTATTTGTATTTTTATTAACGTTATACTAATTTATTTGTTCTTTCGTTATTTAAAATAAAAATTATGTCAATATGTATAATTTGGCGAGTGGTTTGGCGATTTATATAATTTGGCGAAATTTGTCGACGGCATTTTTTTCAAGACTTTTCTACTTATTAGTATTATTTAAAAAACATATATATTTTCTACATTTTTGGTAATTTTAATGAAAGCATGTGTTTCAAAAATTTTTTTTCGCACAGATGTCATATATTGGCGCGATTGTTTTCTGACGCCAATGTCATATACGTACCGGGTATTTAACTGGCGCCAAACTGTCGTTATTTTGCTTGATATGATAACCCGGATATAGATGATATAGTAACGAGGTTTTTGCCAAATTGGCGTCGGAAAAAAATCGAGCCAATATGTGACATCCGTGCCAAATTTTTTACATTCATATTTATTTAATCATGAATTACACACAGAGATTTGTGAAGTTCTATATGTTGTTTTTATTGGTAACTTTTCTTTCTAGTAGTATTGAATGTAACATTTGTAAAACTTCGATTGAAAACATGTACATAACATTGCACTTTCTTTGATTTCGTTACTGGAAAACATTTTATTTTACTACTCAGTTTTCGGTAAAATGTTTATAAAATTCATATAAAGTTATATTTTGGCAAAAAGGTCAAATCGGAAATCGAATCTTCATTTTCTCCACTGAAGTGAAACTTGTCAGAAATAGCAATAACTCTTTTTCATATTTGCTGGGCCTGTATTAACGCATTTATAGCAAACATGGTGCTTGTCTCTTGGAATTTCGTACCACAAACTAAAATAGTCGGGAATATCCTTCAGGCTTTTGATCAGGGTAGCTTCATACTCCATTTTTTGCAATCGTCTCTTCATACATAGCGCTGTGGCTTCCTTGGTCTCCTCTACGTACGTTTTACCACAAGAAGTGAGCATTCCTGGGATATGACCTGTATAGCCAGATATCATACATGAATTTCTCAGTGGATTTAAAGTTGTAGATTCATGCAAATAGCAAAATACTTTTTTATCTTTATCGCTCAAATTATTTTCCATTTATGCGCCGTTATTTTTAAGATCGCGTAAAATTAGCGAAAATTTCTGAATAAACGAAAGAAAAGAAAATCAGTGTTTTCTAAAAAGTTGAATTATATTTTTACATATCTTAAGAATACCACTGTGCATATATTATAAATATTTTAAGCGTAAAATGTTTGAAGTAGCCGTTAAACTAACAGTTAAACAAAATAATAGTTACAAACCAAGGCTAAATTAGAACGTGGGTCTTCAAGGTTATAAAAATAGGATTATTTCAGCTGGGCACGCATGGTTGTATTCGTGGTGTTCGTAATAAGAGACTATATATATATATATATGGAGACATTTGAGCAGCTTATTTGATTCTGATATTTTCAGCGGCATTTTGTAAAATTTGTGTTTTATTGACCATTTGGAAAAATGGTTAATGTCCTCAGTCAGGCTAGGAAATAAAAACATATCTGAAGCGTTTTATTAGTTGAATCCCGCATTTTATTCGCTTTCTGAGTGGTCTATACAGTGATCCGTATTTTCCCTTTACTTTCAACAGAGATGGATACTTCTGTTGCCACTATGACAAAAAAGTAATAAAAAATACAAAAAAAAAAAAAATAATAACTCAGAAACAAATTGAGATACAGCTTTCAAATAAATTGCAATTAAAAATGCATTTTTTTTCTCTATACGACGGTGTAAAAAGTAATATTGTGGGATGTTTAAAAGTTTAAGAATGAAATTTCATTTAAAATTGGTCCAGGAATATTAATGTTTAATCCATGGCATACGTAATGTATGACCAGCTCCGTAGAAGTTAAAAAATTTACAGTACCGAAAAATGTAATCCATGGCGTGCGTAATGTATGATCAACTCCGTGGGATTTTTTATGTCTTAAATTTTAGTCTTTGAAAAAATCATTTTCCAAATGGTCGTTGTAATTTGTTAAATTGCATTTTTTTATATATATATACTAAGACGCGGTAGCACAGACAATCACCTCATCGAGTACACACCTGAAATTCCAGAATTAGTTAAAACTCGATTCGCATATTAAAACGAAATCGGTCTGCCAAATCATACCTTTGTGGAAAACACCTGAAAACCCGATTTTAGCTATTGACTCGTAGGTTTACCATTGCGTTTTCCTGCTCCCAGCCCTCCATGTTTTCATACTTTTGGGTGCAGGAAAGCACAATGTCAAACCTATGAGTCAACCTCTAAAATCGGATTTTCAGGTGTTTTCCACCAAAATATGACTTGGCAGACCGATTACGTTTTAATGCGCGAATCGAGTTTTAACTAATTTTAGAATTTCAACCCTGAACTGGATGAGGTCTGTACTGCCGGCTTCCGGTTTGTTATCTATATATATATATTACGCTATCGTATGTGGCACAGAAATCGCGGTTATTTGTTAATTGTTTAATGGCAACAACCGAATGAAACGCATCTCAATGGTTATTGAACAGTATTTAATACATCACCATACCTATAAGGAGGGTTACCATGGGGCCACCCTGTTCTGTCACCAACCGCCAAGTTTATCGCCAAATGGCGATATATCACCAAAAGCAACGCCAAATTGGCGATATCTCTAATATTTCGCCGAATTCCCATAGACTTCCATTGTAAACCAATAGGGTTTACTTGCTTACAGAAAATCAACAAATTGAGATATTTTAATGCAACAAGAAATAATATTAACTTAAGGGATGATATTAATTACTAGCCTCCCTTGGCGACCAGTTTTGTCTCCCTTAAAATTTATGTTTGGTAAAGCATGCTAAGCATTGTACAGGGCTCCCAACACATTTTAGTCCATAAAAAGAGGGAAAGGGGACCATTTTTATTTAAAAAGGGGACTTTGGGGGACCATTTTTATTTAAAAGGGGGACTTTGAGGGACCATTTTTATTTAAAAGGGGGACTTAGGGGGACCATTTTTATTAAAAAAAGAGACTAAAAAAGAATCATGAGTAAAAACATTGCACTAATTTTCCTAAATATGCAAGTAAAGTTTTAAAATTACCCCAGAAAATATGTTAGAAGGTTATCTTTATAAGGTGTCATTAAACAATGTACACAGTTTCATAGAAACACATTTAAATATCCTACTGCAAGAATATAGAAAGTATTCTATATTTCGGCATTCACATTGATAATTCTCTTTAAAGGTAAAAAAAAATAATGATCAGTGAATAAAAAGAGCACAGCATAATAACGATTCCTGTTGAACATTAAAATTAGATTAAGATATATGTTATTAATTACTATCCTCAAACATAAAATTTAGTTTCTTTTTGCACAATAGAGAAGCTAGGATAAGCTATAATGTTCATAGGAAAAAGCCTACTATGGCAAAGCTCCGTGGGGAGTGATCAAAACCAATATTGAATCATCAGTATTCATAATTTTACATATCAAATCTCGTGAAATTTAATTCCAAACATGCCGTGATCTGGCTTTCACAGAAATAATTAAAATTGCAACCTAGTAGTGCCTGCCACCTGTCACGAAATACACCAAAATCTAATCAGTGCCAATTTATGTCAAGAATTAAATGAATGTGAAGTTTGATGGAATTTCACCCTAACGATGCTAAGATATAATTATCATGTAAATTGTGAAAAATGTAACATAGCAATGCCACCTGTTGGGCCCATATACACCGAAACCTAATCAGCACCTATGTGTGCTAAAGTCTAATTACATATGGCATTTGATGAAATTCCATGCTTTAGTTTTGAGATAAAGTAGCTACAAATTTTGTATCACAAATAGAGAGAGATTTTTAAAAAATAGTCAAATCATATTGAGGGTCAATCTAAAACATATACATCCATTAAAAAAAATGGAAATTTTTTTTTATGATTCATAATGATTCATTATGATTCTTCTTCTGATAAAATAAGGGTCTCTGCCCCCTACGAGCTAAGCTCGACAAATTCCGTTCAGACACTGCAGACTCTAAAAACACGCTAATTTGATCCACTTTAAAAAGATTATGGAAGATTTGAATAATAATTAAACAACCAGTGATGATCTCACTGTAAACAGATTTCCATTCATTTCAACTTCACTGGGGGATTTTAAGATATAACAACTGCTGTTCAGACATTTAATGGCTGTTTTCGTGATTGATTAAATAAGATCAGTAAACAGCATTTGAAAATCAGCCTATATAAAATGAACAAATCAGAGTCGTTGACTTTCGGAATTTTTTAAACAACATTATAAGAAAATTGTCTTAAATAACACATTTTAAATCTGACGTAATTTTCCCCAAAAATTTATTTCTCTCTTTAACGTTCACGTGGAAATACATTTGTTGTTTGAAAGGGAGAATTATTATTTGTGCTGTCTTAGAATTGACAACAATAGTTAAAAAGATCACCACAAAATACGAAATAAATCTTTCGTGTAAATATATTTTTTAATTTAAACTGTTTGGCAATATTATTAATTGTGCATTTTAAATGTTATGTAATTTCTCCTATTTATTGCTTTTAACTAGCACATATTAATGTTAATTTTTAAAACTTTTCTTTCTTTTTAAATATTCCCATGTAAATACAATTTTTGTGACGAAACTTTAAATATTTTCCTGCTTTTAAAACGTGATCATTGAATTCTTATATTAAAGTTATAATTTCTGTATAATATGAGTACTACCAATGCTCATAACTGCAGTGGCAGTGACAGAGTTAGTTACTTTTTTTTCTAAGATTATAGAAATATATACTGAAGAGAGCCTAAGGGGAAAAAAAACAAGAAGACATTGTAATTAAGAGTTCCTTTAATAGATTGGCTATACTTCTCCATCAAAATTGAAAACAAAACTACATCTATAATAATAAAGGTAAAAGTTTGTGTACTAAAGAGATTGTTGCACATAGAGCTACAAGATTTGGCAGGAAGATACCACCCGTATATCTAAATTTGTTTTTGGATTTTGTTTTAATTACATTTTTTTATGAGATTTTTATTTTTTAGTCAAATGTAATATTTTTTTTCCCACTTTTCAATAAAGTTTATTCGATATTTGTACAACATTTTAAAAATCTTTTACAAATTTTTAATGTGAATTTCAGCCTTTTTTTGCATTCTGCGGCAATTTTTTGGCATTCATAAAAGAAATTCAGCTTCAAACATTTAGCCCTAATGTAATAAATTTTGCCCTAATATGATTGCGTTGTCAGATTTAAATTTTTAACTAATTTTAGCCTTTTTTTTGTACGTATATATGTGTATTCTGCAGCGATTTTTTCCACATTAGAATCCGGTTTTAATGTTTTAGCCCAGTATAGTAAATGTTGTCCTCCTTTTAATGAAGTTTATTCAAAATTTGTACAGCAATTTTCGAATTTTTATGCAATTTTTTAATTCTTAAAAGGAATTCAGTTTCAATATTTTAGCCCAGTTTAATAAATTTTGTCATATTTTGAATATAATTTATCCAGAATTGGTACAGCCTCTTTTAATTTTTTTATGCAGTTTGAGGTTTTTTTTTTTTTTTTTTTTTTTTTTTTTTTTTTTTTTGCGATAATTCTTTAACATTCGATTTCAAAAACTGATCATGTGAGTAACAGGTCTGGCTAAGACAAGTCTATCCTTGATAAATGGAAAGTGTGTAATAATAGAAAAGTCTCCCCTACATTTTGTTTTGTGGGGGATAAATAGGAGAATTCTGAAAATTTCGTATTGTTTCCTTGAACATAAAAAAGGATTTTTCTTTTTATGAGGTAATAAGCTGTTAGCAGGGCCGGCGCAATATTGCACAAGGAGGTTGAAGTAATTTTTTTTTATTTTGCGGGGATTTTTTTCAGTCACTGAAAAGGGGACTAGGGGGACCAAAATCATAAAAGGGGACTAAAGGGGACCTTTTTTTAAAAAGGGGACTTTGGGGGGAAAAAGGGGACCATTTGGGAGCCCTGATTGTATGATGTTATTTTTATTCACAATTTAATTTACTTGGACTCCCTTAAATATAATTAATATAATCCCTTAAGCTAATATTAGTTTTTGTTGCATTAAAATATCTCAATTTGTTTATTTTCTGTAAGAAAGTATGCCCTACTGATTTGCAGTGTAAGTTTATGGGAATTTGGCGAAATATGAGAGAAATCGCCAGGTTGGCGTCACTTTTCGCGACTAATTTTGATCGCCAAATTTGGCGATATATCGCCAATTTGGCGACATACTTACCGGCATTAGGCGACAGAACAGGGTCTCCCCTATGGTAACCCCCTTATAGGTATGGAGATGCCTTAAATGCTGATCAATAACCAATGAGTTGCATTTCATTCGCGCGTTGCTATAAAAAATTAACTAATAATCGCGATTTCTGTGACAGATACGATAGTATAATACATATATAGATATTTAAGGGAGTCCAAGTACATTAAATTATGAATAAAAGTAACATGATACAATTATTTAGCATGCTTTCCCAAACATAAATTTTAAGGGAGACCAAACTGTTCGCAAGGATGGCAAGTATTTAAGTATTGCGCGGCAGCGCAATACTTGTTTATTTCCAGTGTCACTTCTTAATGTTAATTTAACATAGTAAAGCCTATGGAGCTCATAACTTTTTTCATTTTTTTCTTCCAACCGTTTTGTCCCTGATGCATTAATTTTTTTAATTCTTTGCTAATTCTAATAATATTATAAATTTAAATGTGAAGATGTTTATTTGACGCCAGGGTCAAAACGCATGATAGAATGCCTTTGCATATGGATGAATTATAACCAAGAGAGTGACATGGGCTAATTTTTATTTACATTTTTCAAATGTTTTCCTTAATAATTCTAAATTTCGCTTTTTTCATTGAGAGTCAACGGACATTTTTCATATAAAATTTAACATTTTTTCTTAACTGTTTCAAATAATTCAAAAGCCGTGATAATAATTTGTCTATGTTCAGTTGAAAGATTTCCACGTGAAAAATTAAACTGAAATAGTTTTTTTAAGAATTAAAAATAAGATGTATATGGCGTCATAGTGGAAATAAAAAACAAAAAATTTTCAAACAGACTTTTTACGTTCAGATTGGAAGTTTTCATCCAAAGTACAGCAACCTGCATTACTGAACTGGTGAAACATTTTGAATTATGCATAGGCAAATTGTGATGCAGTACCGCATAAATCAAAGTCTGATAATGGTACCCTCCATTAATTTTGAAATGTGTTCGCCTGAATGCTGTAGTTATTAAAAATCTTGACATATTAAACAAAAACCTAATTTGCAGAACAACAACAAAAAAAAAAAAAACAAACAACAAAAAAAAAAAACCAAATTCCTACATTGTTAAGCCCGAGAAGGAACAAATATTAAGATATTTCATTTAATTCGTTCTACATATAATGTTAAATTTTTGTAACAAATAATTTAAATCAATTGAACATTAAAAAATGAAAAATAAAATTCATACAATGTGATACTTTTACCACCCTAAAAACTCAGATCCCGTTCAAATGAAATCGAAATAAATCTTAGACCTTTTTTTTTAAAGTTTTGTATTTTGCATATATCTTATCATTTTATGCACAATTGTCATAAACATAATACAAAATCTGCAATACAAATATTTTCAACTTGATTCATTTCAATTTCATTTAAGGGTAGTTAGGGTAAGGGTATCATAATGCATGAATTTTATTTTTATTTTCTCATGTTCAATTTGTTTAATTTATTTGTTTAAAAAATTTAACATTAAATGAAGAACGAATTGAATAAAATATCTTAATATGTGTCCCTTCTCGGGCTTAAACAATGTAGGAAATAAATTTTGTTTTTTTTTTTCAATTTGTTCTGCAAATTAGGTTTTTGTATAATTTTATTTATTTCTTGATGAAATTGTAATTTCGTTATGGAATATTAACCGGAAAAACGCTGAACTATTTACACTGTTTTAAACGCAAACGGGTATTCTTTCGTATTCGAGCTTCACGTGATTTAAACAAATTTAAAGAAAATTATGCTTGAAAATTATTTTAAAAACCACAAAAGATCAGTAAATTGCAATACAGTTTCCAAGGAAATTGCATTTGAAAGAACATTTTTCACCATTTGGACGGTGTAAAATTGAAATTTTTTTATGTTTAGAAATTAAAAAGATTACACTAAAAGCATTATTCATCAGGTGTTCCCACTGTTAATATGCCATGAGCGTTGTTCACGGATATGTTGTTGCTTTATAATATAGATTTAGAATATGTCTAATTCTTATTTATAATAAGGTGTGGTAATAATAGTTTTATTATTAATTTAGTAATATTAATGATTGTCTTATTTAAGCGTTCTTCCAAGCATAATGTCTCTTAATTATTACAATAATAAAATTTGTTGAAAAATTATGCCATATTTTAGAGGTCGACAGAGGAAGCAGAAAGTTACAAACTTATAACTTTATTCAGGTATGATTGAATTCAGGTATATTGAACACCACTATTTTTATATAGCAATCTTTGCTTTATTTAATCGTAGATTTCTATGGCAATATTAATAATCGGAAATCTTGGAATTAAAAATATCGGAACACAATTATCTCTGCTTATTTAAAATATTATTGTTATCATTTAATTAAATTAAGTTAAAAAAAAATAACAATTTTCTAATTTCTAATATCAAATATTCGAATATCAAAGAAAATCTAAAAGTAAATTCCATATATAAATATTCAAACAATTTAACCTTAACAAAGAAAACAAATCATCGTTCAGTTTGCGAAATAACCTGGATTAACTGAAAATGAAGTTCATCGCAGGAAAATTTGGTATATTTTTTTATGATAATCTGAGCTTCTGAAAAGAATTTCCCTTTAATTCGATAAATCCCAAATAAAAGAATAGTTTGTTAATAGCCTAGAGAAATCTAATTGTCTTTAGTAATAAAATACTTTTCACATTTACTATGATTAATTATTTCTCTTGATTTTAATTTCATTACCGCTATTGTCACGTAAAACCGATCGCGTTTTTCCCTAGCCGATAATGAATAAGGAATTCTGTCTTTTGATCGTCAATATAATTAGATATTCATTCAGTCACTTTTTACACGATAATACTCATTTTTCAGCTTAAGAATGTACCAAATGTATTGCGCGTACCCCGGATTTTTTCTTTATCCTTACTGATAAATTATACCGATTATAGGTTTTGCAAAAGACTAATTTATAGTTCCGAAAAATAATACCGAGTGTCACAAAAGTCCCTGACACATTTTCAAATTCAATGTAATATGAAAGATTGTATAACAGTCTGATTGGTTTTTTGATGGTAAAGATTATGTAGAAATGGGAATATTATACCACTGAAGTTAGTTATATTAATTTTGTGAAATATTTTCTTTGATTTTTTTTGAAAATAATCATTAAATTTAACATTTTAAAGTATATCTATCTATCGATCCATATTATAAAGGAAAAACTTGTCCGGAAGTAAACGTTGACGTCATTTTGAGGTGGCAATAGCAGATGATTAAATTTAACTTTTATTATCTTTTATTGCAATTTTTTAAACTTCTAAATACAGCACATATTCGATTTTTACATTGTCGAATAGGGAAAAAAATGCACTTTCAAATGCAATTTGTTTGAAAACTATATCGCAATTTATTTCAGAACAGGATTGCAATTTACATAATTTACATTGTTTTTAAAATAATTTTCAAGTATAATTTTTAAAAAATCTATCTTTATAGCGTGCAAACGATTATTAATGAAAAAATCGTTTACATGTAATCGAATTTCGCGCTTAATCAATTGAAATGAACAGAATAAACAAGTTGGAAATTGCTCGTCAAACGTGGCAAATGAGGTGCGTTCGTACTATAACCAGTTTTATAATTATTTTTTGCACCACATATTGCACTGAATGTATATATTTTTTAACTTCATAAGTGCACAAGTCTGTAACATCATTAAAATGCACTTGCAATATTTTTTTTCCCATTCCCCGTAATGTAACGGAAAAATTTTGACTGTCCCTGTAATTAAACTATACATCCGATTTTCATAAAATTTCAAATGGCTCGACAAAATTTTGCAACAATTATATATTTAAAATTTCAGACCATTCGAAAGGCTGTAACATCATTAAAATGCACTTGCAATATTTTTTTTCCCATTCCCCGTAATGTAACGGGAAAATTTTGACTGTCCCTGTGATTAAACTATACATCCGATTTTCATAAAATTTCAAATGGCTCGACAAAATTTTGCAACAATTATATATTTAAAATTTCAGACCATTCGGAAGGTTGTAACATCATTAAAATGCACTTGCAATAATTTTTTCCCATTGGCCGTAATGTAACGGAAAACTTTTGACTTCTCCTGTAATTAAACTATACATCCGATTTTCATAAATTTCAAATGGCTCGACAAAATTTTGCAACAATTATATATTTAAAATTTCAGACCATTCGGAAGGCTGTAACATCATTAAAATGTACTTGCAATAATTTTTTCCCATTGGCCGTAATGTAACGGAAAACTTTTGACTGTCCCTGTAATTAAACTATACATCCGATTTTCATAAAATTTCAAATGGCTCGACAAAATTTTGCAACAGTTATATATTTAAAATTTCAGACCATTCGGTCGGGCAGTTTTTGCTCTGTTATATGCGGACAGACGGACAGACGGACGGACAGACAGACGGACTGAACGACGACTATAGGTGCTACGTATTTATATAATTACGAACGCACCTAAAAAGAACGATCTAATTAAATTAAGTAAAAAAATATAATTCTAATATCAAATGATATTGATCAAATAAAAATAAGAGTATTTTCCATATATAAATATTAAAATAATTCAACTTTTACAAAGAAAAAAAGCACTGTTCACTTTTCCGAAATAACTTGGATTAACTGAAAATGAAGTCGATTGCAGGAAAATTTGGATATATATATTTTTTAATGATAATCTGAACTTCTGAAAAGAATTTCCCTTTACTTCGATAAATCCCAAATAAAAGAATAGTTTAGTTAATACCCTAGAGAAATCTAATTGTCTTTAGTAATTAAATTCTTTTCACATTTACTATGATTAATTATTTCTTTTGATTTTAATTTCATTACCGCTATTGTCTCGTAAAACTGATCGCGTTTTTCCCTAGCCGTTAATGAATACGGAATTCTGTCTTTTGATCGTCAGTTTAATTAGATATTCATTCAGTCACCTTTTACATAATAAGACTCATTTTTCAGCTTGTACCAAATATCTAGCACGTACCGAGGATTTCTTTATCCTTACTAAAAAATTTTATCGATTATAGGTTATGTAAAAGATTAATTTATAGTTCAGAAAAATAATATAATACTATATTTAGTTTTTTGATGCTACTTAATAGTAAAGAAACTGAACCAATGGTAATATTGTACCATTGGATTTAGTTTGGTTCATTTCTTTTTGTAAATGCCTTTAATAAAAATTTCTTTCATAAAGGAATAAAAAAAAATCATTAATTTTAAAATTTTATGGTATATGTATCTATCTATCTATATTATAAAAGACTTCTGAGGATATGCGTAACACTGACTTCATTATGATGGTGACAACAGTAGATGATTAAAATTCAATTTTATTATCTTTTTTTGCAATTTTTTAAATTTTTAAATAAGCACATTATCAATTTTTACACTGTCGAATAGGAAAAAAATGTACTTTCACATACAATTTGTTCGAAAACTATATCGCCCTCTATTTGAAAACTGTATTGCAGTTTATTCAATTTTTATTGTTTTTAAAATAATTTTCAAGTATTATTTTTTTTTTCAAATCTATCTTTATAGAGTGCAGGCGATTATTAAAGCAATATCCGTTTGCATTTAAATTAATCATAGAGTATATATAAATCATAGAGTAAAGAGAAATAATAGAGATAAAGTGTGGTGGCTGAAGGTGACACCCAAAAATGTAACCCTAAAATCTGCTACGTTCGGCCCAAATACAACAACGAGTTTGCGAAAAAAAAAAAAACTTTTAGTAATACAGTTTTTAATTCGTAATACAATGAAATGCTACCTTAGAATGCTCAAATATAAGCAGATCCTTTTCACTAAGAGAAAAAATGCACGAGTGATGTCAAAGAATTCGGCCCCTGTTCCACGTGCTTGTTTGTTTGGGCCGAATGAAGGCATTTAAATTTGAGCGATAACGTACATCATATGTTACAAACCATTTTTACGGCTTACTGCACCTTCAACTATCTCTTTAATACATGAATATAAATAGCTCATCATTTGAGTTCAGCTTATATTCTACAACGGAATTAAAATATTCACCAATCAATAAATAAAACAATAAAATATAAACTTAACACAAATTTAAGACATGTAATTGAATTTCACGCTTAATCCACTGAAATGAGCAGAATGAAAAAGGCTGATTGGAAATAACGATCTAATTAAATTAAGTAAAAAAAAAAAAAAAAAAAAAAAAAAAAAACAATTCTAATATCTATTATTATTCATCAAATAAAAATAAAAATATTTTCTATATATAAATATTAAAATAATTCAACCTTTAGAAAGAAAAAAAGCACCGTTCAGTTTGCTAAAATAACTTGGATTAACTAAAAATGATGTAGATTGCGGGAAAATTCAGATATATATATATTTTATGATAATCTGAACTTCTGAAAAGAATTTCCCTTTATTTCGATAAATCCCAAATAAAAGAATAGTTTAGTTAATACCTTAGAGAAATCTAATTGCCTTTAGTAATTAAATTCTTTTCATATTTACTAAGATTAATTATTTCCTTTGATTTTAATTTCATTACCGCTATTGTCTCCTAAAACTGATCCGGTTTTTCCCTAGCCGTTAATGAATACGAAATTCTCTCTTCTGACCGTCAGTGTAATTAGATATTCATTCAGTCACATTTTACATAATAAGACTCATTTTTCAGCTTAAGAATGTACCAAATATCTAGCGCGTACCACGGATTTTTTTATCCTTACTAATAAATAATATCGATTATAGGTAATGCAAAAGATTAATTTATAGTTCAGAAAAATAATATAATACTATATTTGATTTTTTGTTGTTTCTTAATAGCAAAGAAACTGAACCAATGGTAATATCATAACATTGAATTTAGTTTGGTTCATTTCTTTTTTTAAATGCCTTTAATAAAAATTTATTTCAAAAAGGAATTAAAAAAGTCATTAAATTTAAAATTTTAAGGTATATGTATCTATCTATATTATAAATGACTTCTGAGGATATGCGTAACGCTGACGATATTATGACGGTGGCAACAGTGGATGATTTAAATTCCCTGCTTTAATGCAATTTTTAAAATTTTTAAATGCAGCACATTTTCAATTTTTACATTGTCGAATAGGGAAAAAAAATGCACTTTCAAATAAAATTTTTTGAAAACCATATCGCACTTTATTTGAAAACAGTATTGTAATTTAATCAATTTTTATTGTTTTTAAAATAATTTTCAAGTATAATTATTTTTCATATCTATCTTTATAGAGTGCAGACGATTGTTAATGAAAAATCCGTTTGCATTTAAATTAATATAAATAGCTCATCATTTGAGTCCAGCTTTTATTCCACAATGGTATTAAAATATGCACCAATCAATAAGTAAAACAATAAAAAATAAATAAAACACAAATTTAACACATGTAATCGAATTTCGCGCTTAATCCACTGAAATGAACAGAAAGGCTGATTGGAAATCACGACGTAATTAAATTAAGTAAAAAAAAGCAAAACAATTCTAATACAAAATGTTATTGATCAAAGAAAAATAAAAGTATTTTCCATATATAAACATTAAAATAATTCAACCTATACAAAGAAAAAAAAGCACCGTTTAATTTGCCAAAATAACTTGGATTAACTGAAAAGGAAGTTCATTGCAGGAAAATTTGGATACACATTTTTTTATGATTATCGGAACATCTGAAAGAATTCCGTTTATTTCGATAAATTCCATATAAAAGAATAGTTTAGTTAATACCTTACAGAAATCTAATTGCCTTTAGCAATGAAATTCTTTTCACATTTACAATGATTAATTATTTCTCTTAATTTTAATTTCATTACCGCTATTGTCACGTAAAACCGATCGCGTTCTTCCCTAGCCGATAATGAATAAGGAATTCTGTCTTTTGATCGTCAGTATAATTAGATGTCCATTCAGTCACTTTTTACACAATAATACGCATTTTTCAGCTTAAGAATGTACCAAATGTCTAGCGCGTACCCGGGATTTTTTTTTATCCTTACTGATAAATTATACCGATTATATTTCTTGCAAAAGACTAATTTATAGTTCAGAAAAATAATACCGGGTGTCACAAAACTCCCTGACACATTTTAAAATTCAATATAAAATCAAAGACTGTATAACAGACTGTTTGATTTTTTGATGCTATTTAACAGTAAAGAAATTGAACAAATGGGAATATTATACAACTGAAGTTAGTTAGATTCATTTTTTGAAAAATTTTCTTTAATAAATTTTTTTAAAGGAATTGAAAATAATCATTAAATTTAATATTTTAAAGTATATCTATCCATCAATCTATATTATAAAGGACAAAAGTGTCTATAAGTAATGTTGACGCCATTTTGACGGTGGCAACAGCAGATTATTAAATTTAACTTTTATTATTTTTATTGTAATTTTTTAAAGTTATAAATACAGCACATTTTTAATTTTTGCACTGTCGAATAGAGAAAAAACACACTTTCAAATGCAATTTGTTTGAAAACTATATCGCAATTTATTTGAAAACAGTATTGCAATTTACTCAATTTTTATTGTTTTTAAAATAATTTTCAAGCATCATTAAAAAAAAAATCTATCTTTATAGTGTGCAGACGATTTATTAATGAAAATGTAAATCTAACATAAGTTTAAGACATATAATCGAATTCCGCGCCTAATCGACTGAAATCCACAGAATCAAAAAGACTGATCGGAAATAACGATCTAATTAACCCATTAACCGCTGACGTTGCGTTCACGCAACAGTCAAAATAATTGCTCATCCAATGAATTAATTACATTGGCACCACTATTTTAGAATTTATAAAAATATCTTATTTATTGGCAGGAATTTTGCTATTTTAGTAAAGCGAAATTTACCTTACTGAATTTGTGGTGGGAAACTACTTTCAACAAGAAATTTGAAATTTTCTATCGTAATAGTTTTGGCGGTTAATGGGTTAAATTAAGTAAAAAAAAAAAAAAAAAAAACAAAAACAAAGACAATTCTAACATCAAATATTATTGATCAAAGTAAAATAAAAGTATTTTCCATATATAAATATTAAAATAATTCAACATTTACAAAGAAAAAAAAGCACCGTTCAGTTTACCGAAATAACTTGGATTAAATGAAAATGAAGTTGATTGAAGGAAAATTTGGATATATATATGTGGGAAAGCTTTTCCTTTAATAGCTTTCCTTGCATGCCTACTCTTTACAGTGCCATCTATTTTTCTCCCGTAACTGCCGATCAAGGCGCATTCAATCTGTTTGTTTCCTTTCCCGATGAACAGACAGCGCGCATGCGCTTGAAGGACAGATTTTAGAGATACAGACGTTCTCTCGCGAGAGTGTGAGCAGGAACTGAAACGAAGTGAGAGAGGACGGCGAGGAGAGAGGGAGTTGTGTTTTCGGCGGTAAAACAGTAGAATGATGATCTGTGCGTTATGAGAATGTGCTGTGATCGTTTTCGCAGAATAGTGATGTAATTAAAATTACGACACTTTCTTTTGTATATATTTCTGTATATAGTTTAACCTTCAATATAACCTACTTTAAAATTTAATGGTGTCAGGCTCAAGTTTATAATGGTGTTTAGTGTTATTTAATGAGTAATTACAAGCCCGAGTTCCCACATTTGGTGTCGAGAACTGTGATGAGAACTTTATGCCCACAAAGTTTTGGTTTTAATAATTCAAGTGTTGATGTCCTGTTGGTTGACGCCGCCCAGAAGCTTTTAATATAAGGGATATGACGCCTTTCTTTAAGAGTGATGACAGCGTGGAATAAATTTAATAGAGTGTTCAAATAGCAATGCAGCGAATATTTTAAAGCTGGATACCCATTCTAAGAAGTGAGTTTGTTTTAGGTAGCTTTCTTTACAAAAAAGCTACCTATTGCAGCCTTTCGGAGGAAAGCGATTTCAAAAAATTTTGGTATATTTTCATCGATCATGACCCCCAGACCCCGAAACCACCCTCCGTTCAAAATTGATATATATATATATATATATATATATCTGACCTATGTCACACTGTAACTCCCGTAATTATGAACCGATTTCGATGTAATTCGGTGTGTACATAGTACATACCAATGTCTCGACCGAGTTCGTTGGCCAGCTTCATCCGCCATTTTGTTTCAAAATGGCGGCCATTTAAACTTTTTAAAAAAATTTAAAATTTGAAATGTGGTACCAAAAAATTGAAAATGGAAAAATATTTTTTTCTTATGTATTTGACCTTTATACAAAGATTTCGGAGCAGTTTTTGTTTCGTCTATATCTTAAAAAATGGCTGAGTTATAGCATTTTGAATTTCTAGCGTGGCTGACATTTTGAAACGTCCTGAACTTTGTCACGCGATAAAAGGCGTATTTATGAACCGATTTGGATGTAACTTCGTTTATACATAGTACATACCAATGTCTCGACCGGGTTCGTTGGCCAGCTTCATCCGCCATCTTGTTTAAAAATGGCGGCCATTTAAATTTTTAAGAAAAATTTAAATTTGAAATGTGGTACCAAAAAATTGAAAAAATATTTTCTTCTTATGTGTCTGACCTTGATAAAAGATTCGGGAGCAGTTTTTGTTTCGTCTATATCTTAAGAAATGGCTGAGTTATAGCATTTTGAATTTCTAGCGTGGCTGACATTTTGAAACGTCCTGATTTTTCTCACGTAATAACAGGCGTATTTATGAACCGACTTAGATGTACCTTGGTGTGTACATAGTACATACAAATATCTCGACCGAGTTCGTTGGCCAGCTTCATCCGCCATCTTGTTTCAAAATGGCGGCCATTTAAAAAAATTAAAAAATAAAAAAAATTAAATAAGATACCAAAAAATTGGAAAATGAAAAAAGATTTTTTTTTGTATGTGTTTGACCTTAATACAAAGATTCCGGAACAGTTTTTCTTTCGTCTATATCTAAAAAAAATGGCTGAGTAATAGCATTTTGAATTTCTCTTGTGGCTGACATTTTAAAACGACCTGATTTTTGTCACGCGATAACAGGCGTATTTATGAACCTATTTGGATGTATCTTGGTCTGTACATAGTACATACCAATGTCTCGACCGAGTTCGTTGGCCAGCTTCATTCGCCATCTTGTTTCAAAAGGGTTGCCATTTAAAATAATTAAATTTAAAATTCAAAATGAGGTATTAAAAAATTGGAAAATGAAAAAGATTTTTTTTATGTGTTTGGCCTTGATACAAAGATTCCGGAGCAGTTTTTGTTTCTGAAAATTTGTTCTTTTGTTTATATCTTAAAAAATGGATGATTTATAGCACTTTGAATTTCTAGCATGGCTAACATTTTGAAACGATCTTGTATTTGTCACGCGATAACACACGTATTCGCCTATTTCGATGTAAGAAGGCATGTGGATAGTATACATCAACACCTCGACCAATTTCGCTGGCCAGATTCATCAGCCATCTTGTTTCAAAATGGCGGCCATTAAATTAAAAAATATATATATATTTAAAGTGAGGTCCAAAAAAATTAGAAATTGAAAAAGGTTTCTTTCTTAAGTATTTGACCTTGATATAAGGATTCAGGAGCATTTTTTGTTTGTCTTTACCTTAAAAAATGGCTCAGATATAGCAGTTTCAATTTCTATTGTGGGTGACATTTTGAAAAATCTGATTTTTTGCATGCGACAGCACTCCTATATATTAACCGATTCCGATGTGAGTGAGCATGTGCACAGCAACTACTAAGGTCTCGACCAAGTTCACTGGTTAGCCTCATCCACCATGTTGTCTTAAAATGACAGGCACTTTAAGAAATCGTCGAATTTGGCAGCCAAATATAAGTTACTTTAAAGAAAAGCAGCTTGGATAAAGCTGACTAATTTCGCGAAATTCTCATTCATTATATTGATAAAAATTAGTATTGAATCTCCTATATTCGGTTTCCACTAAATTGAGCTTCGTGTGTTTGAATGATATAAGTTGGCTTTTTTTAAATAAGGATTATGAAAGCTACCTCTTCCTCCCGGCACTGGCCGGAAGGACTTTTTTCCTTTTCAATATGTCAAAGTTAATTGATTTTAAGGAATTAGAACTTTCATTGAAAGCGGTAAAGTCTTCGAGTATTAAGACGTTGCATACATTAATTTTTGGAGAAGTCGGTGATAGAAATAATAGACGTAGAATTCGAAATTTTACTGGCTTTGCTTTCGAAATAGATTCGGATGAATATAACTTAAAACTGCAAGAAATTAAAGATAGTTTTTCTGTTAATGATTTGATTACTATTTGCAATGTTTTATGCATAAATAATTCTGGAACTTTCGATGAAATTCCTGCCAGAATAATTTATTCGTTATGTGATTTTAATGTATTGAAATCTAATTTAATTCCTGATGAAGTTGCTCTTAGTGATGATGAGAGCGATGATGATTCCTATAAAAATAATGATATTTCGAGTGTTTCAGAAAATAATTTGAGAAATGATTCTGGTAGTTCTAGTTGTGAAAATAATGAAAATCAGAAAATTCTAATTCCTGATTATGTTCTTAAACCATCCATTTCCATTAATGATATTGAAAATATGGTTTCTGAATTTGATGGCAGTCAATTTCAAAATGTTGAAAAATGGCCTGCCGATTTTGAAGATACTGTTTCTTTATTTAATGTTAGTGATTTGCACAAATTGATTTTGGCTAAACGCCGTATGACAGGCAAAGGTAAATTGGTTATTGAAAGTGAAACAAAAATAAATTCGTGGTCTAAACTGAAAGCGTTATTTATTTCTGAATTTGGTAAAAGGTGCAATTCAGCAGAATTACATGAATTGCTATCTAAAAGGAAAATTAAACAAAACGAATCGTTGGACGAATATTTTTTAAGTATGAAACAGTTATGTTCAAAAGGCAACATAGAAGATTCTGCACTCATTCAGTATGTAATTAATGGAATAAACGATCCTGTTTTTAAAAAATCCTTTTTGTATGGTTGCCCAAATGTTGTTGAATTTAAATAGAAGCTTAAAATTTATGATAAATTGCGTGTTGATTATGATAGTAAACCTGATGTTGATGTTACGCCTAAGATGAAAACAGAAGTTGAATTTAAAAATAAATCTAGACCCAATAAATCTGATATACGTTGCTATAATTGTGGCGATAGATTCCAGAAAAGTAATCAGTGTAGAAATAAAGATAAAGGTCCCCTCTGTTTTTTTTTTGTAATTTATATGGCCACAAATCATTCAAATGTGGTGAAACCAAAGATTCAAAATTGCCTAATGATTCTCAAGTAAATGTTCTAACCTGTTCTCAGAATTTAGTTTTTAAAGATGTAAAGTTGTATTCATTAAATTTAATTTCATTAATCGAAACAGGAAGTGAAAAAACTATTCTAAAGAAAAGTAATCTTGATAAAATTAAAAGTTATGTAAACTTAGAACCAACAGATATGCTTTTAAGTGGATTAGGTAAAAAATCATTCAGACCAATCGGTTACTTTGAGGCTGAAATCGAAATTGATGATTCTAAATTCCAAACATCTATTTTTGTGATTGATGATAAATCTATTGAATATGATTTAATTATTGGTATTGATGTAATACAACAAGGCTCCTTAATTGTTTCTGGTAATGATGTTAAGCTAAATAAGAGTCAGAATAATTCCTTAGTCAACGTTATTAATTCAAGTGAAGTAACTGTAAATTCTGAATTTAACACTTATTCTTCCACCTTGCACAGTAGCAACCCACAAATTCTAAACCAAAACAAATATTTGCCTGTTCCTCAATTGTCCTATTTTAGTTCAGAAATTAAAGAATTACGTCTAGAAAATGAAAATTTAACTGCTCAAGTTAAAGAAGTTGAAACAAAATATAAAATGTTACAATTAGATGTAATCGATTTAAAAGAAGCATTTTTGTCAGAAAAAACTAAGTCGAAAATTACAATAAAATCGTTAGAAGATAAATTATAAGAAGAAGTAACAGAAAGACAAACCATTAGTAAATTGTATAGAAAATTAGAGAGACATTTTCAAGATATAAAATCCCAATTAGATGAAGAAAGTAAACGTTCAACAATACCGATTACGATTAATAAAAATAAATAACTATTCGAAACATCTTGAAAAACAGTTAGAAGAATCAGAAGATGAGTGTTCTAGAATTAAAATGTCCAAAAGAGGAATACAGATAAAATTGAATAATTCCCAGGAAGATTTCGAAAATTTACGACAAGAAATGACCAAGTTAAAAAAGCAAATTAAAATGATTAACATTACTAAACCCCCTAAAAATGATTCAGATTCCACTAAGTTTGAAAATAAAGAAAATATGATGTATTCTTCTAGAAATGAAAATAACCAGAAATTTGATGTACTAAAGGAAGAAAATTTTAGAAAAGAAAATATTAAGAAAATGTCTAACGCGAAGTTGAAGAGTAATGCTTCTAAGAAAATTAAGAATATTCCTAATTCGTCAGATGAATTTGAAGATGAAATTGAAATTAATAATTACGAAGTTAAGAAACCTAAGCAGAAGTTTACTAAAAAGAGACCTGAATATAGAAGATCCTTTTTCGAAGAAAATGCAAGTAAATTTGACTTAAATTCCGAAGATGACACTAATGATTACGAAGATGACACTTTGACCGATTTTGACGAATATGGTATCGTTCCTGATAATTTCACCGATTATGACACTACCCCGACTACGACACACCACCGGACTGACTTTAAACGATTTTGACAAAATTAATCCCGAAGGAACGAAAAAAAAAAAAGACGTAATGTAAAAGAAGACGAAAAGATGTAAGGTAAAAGAAGACGAAAGACGTGAGAAATAGGAAGACGAATCAGACGATAAGACGTAAGAAGAAAGAACGACGAAGAAACGTAAAACAGAATAGGAAGATTTTTTTTTTCAAGAAATAATATAATTTTTGATGAGGAATTTTAATAATGATGACTTTTTTCCAAAATAGAGCTTCAGATGCTGCTGTTTTTTCTTTGTCTTTTCAGGTGCTCCTGCTGCTCCTTCCTATGGTCCACTCTGTTGATCGAGGTCGATCAAGCTGTCAGGATCGCCGATTTGTGGGAAAGCTTTTCCTTTAATAGCTTTCCTTGCATGCCTACTCTTTACAGTGCCATCTATTTTTCTCCCGTAACTGCCGATCAAGGCGCATTCAATCTGTTTGTTTCCTTTCCCGATGAACAGGCAGCGCGCATGCGCTTGAAGGACAAATTTTCGAGCTACAGACGTTCTTTCGCGAGAGTGTGAGCAGGAACTGAAACGAAGAGAGAGAGGACGGCGAGGAGAGAGGGAGTTGTGTTTTCGGCGGTAAAACAGTAGAATGATGATCTGTGAGTTATGAGAATGTGCAGTGATCGTTTTCGCAGAATAATGATGTAATTAAAATATATATTTCTGTATATAGTTTAACCTTCAATATAATCTACTTTAAAATTTAATGGTGTCAGGCTCAAGTTTATAATGGTGTTTAGTGTTATTTAATCAGTAATTACAAGCCCGAGTTCCCACATATATATATATATTCTTTATGATTATCTAACCTTCTGAAAATAATTTCCTTTTTTTTTCCCGATAAATCCCAAATAAAAGAATAGTTTAGTTAATACCTTAGAGAAATCTAATTGCGTTTAATAATTAAATGCTTTTCATATTTACTATGATTAATTATTTCTCTTAATTTTAATTTCATTACCGCTATTGTCTCATAAAATTGATCCGGTTTTTCCCTAGCCGTTAATGAATAAGGAATTCTGTCTTCTGACAGTCAGTGTAATTAGATATTTATTCAGTCACCATTTGCATAATAAGACTCATTTTTCAGCTTAATACCAAATATCTAGAGCGTACCTCGGATTTTTTAATCCTTACTAATAAATTATATCGATTATAGGTTATGCAAAAGACTAAATTGTAGTTCAGAAAAATGATACCGGGTGTCACAAAAGTCCCTGATACATTTTAAAATTCAATATAAAATCAAAGACTGTATAAAAGTCTGTTTGGTTTTTTGATGCTATTTAATAGTAAAGAAATTGAACAAATGGGAATATTATACCACTGGATTTAGTTAAATTCATTCTTTAATAATTTTTTATAAAGGAATTGAAAATAATCATTAAATTTAATATTTTAAAGTATATCTATCTATCTATCGATCTATATTATAAAGGATAAACGTGTCCGCAAGTAATGCTATGACGTCATTTTGACTGTGGCAACAACAGACGATTAAATTTAACTTTTATTATTTTTTTATTGCAATTTTTTAAACTTCTAAATACAGCGCATTTTCGATTTTTACATTGTTGATTGGGGAAAAAATGCATTTTCAAATATAATTTGTTTGAAAACTGCATCGCAATTTATTTGGAAACAGTATTGCAATTTTCTTAATTTATACTGTTTTTAAAATAATTTTCAAGCATCATTAAAAAAGATCTATCTTTATAGCATATAGACGATTATTAAAAATCCGTTTGCATTTAAATTAATATAAATAGTCCATACTTTGAGTTCAGCTTATATTCCACAACGGAATTATAACATTCATCAATCAATGAGTACAATAAAAGAATTTAGCTTTATTTCGATAAATACCAAATAAAAGAATAGTTTAGTTAATACTTTAGAGAAATGGAATTGCCTTTAGTAATTAAATTCTTCTCACATTTGCTATGATTAATTATTTTTCTTGATTTTAATTTCATTACCGCTATTGTCTCGTAAAACTGATCACGTTTTTCCCTACCCGTTTATGAATAAGGAATTCGTTCTTTTGACATTCATTATAAAAAGATATTCATTCAATCACCTTTTAAATAATAAGACTCATTTTTCAGCTTAAGAATGCACCAAATCGCTTGTGGGCTGCAATAGTGGCACAACTCAAACAATCAGGCTCTGTGATTAATGGGTTTGAATTTCGCCTTGTAATGAAATGCAAAATTTACACTATTCATTGTTGTCATAAGTGTTAAGTGGTACTAAATGACTCCGTAAAGATTCAATTAATAATGCAAAATAAAAAAGTACCCTCACACCCCGTGTTATATCGATGATAAATATGATTATATGATGATGCATTCAGATTATATCATATATAAGGCAACAGCGGCACTTCTGCCATCTGTTGGTGAAATACTGAATTACAAGATATGCCGCTGTTGCTGCTGGAAAGAATACCAATCTGCAATTGTGGAGAGCGCATCATCTCAAAATTCGTATTTTTTGAGTTGTGCCACTATTACAGCCCACGAACGAAATATCTAGCGCGTACCCCGGATTTTTTAAATCCTTACTAATAAATTATATGGATAATAGTTTATGCAAAAAACTAATTTATAGTTCAGAAAAATAATATAATAGTCAATTTGGTTTTTTGATGCGATTAACAGTAAAGATATTGAACCAATGAAAATATTATACCATTGAATTTAGTTTGACTCATTTTTAAAAAAAAATTCCTTTAGTAAAAATTTGTTTTGACAAGTCTGAAATTGTACGTTAAAAGTGCCAAATGAGGTACGTTCGTACTACAACTAGTTTTATAAATATTCAGATTTTGGTGCAATAGCTTTTGCACTCTTATGCAAAAATGCAGAGTACAAAATTCATTACTATTATATATATTAAATTCAGTAATACTGAAATAATAGGACTCCATCTTAAATAGGTCGTAATCACCATGGTAACCTAGAATCATTACCTATCATGGGATATCATTGAATTAATTACGTATGATAGGATTTAATAGAATTTCGTATCTTTTTAAGGTTTGATTCGATTTTCATAAAATTTGAAATGACTCGACAAAATTATGCAAAGATTACATATATTAAATTAAAAACCATTCGCTTGGGTAGTTTTTGCGCTGTTATATGCGGACAGACGGACGCACCAGACGATGACTAAATATTTATATATTTACGAACGCACTTAAAAAAGAATTAAAAATATTCATTAAATTTAAATTTTTAAAGCATATCTATCTATCTATCTATTTATCTATCTATATTGTAAAGGACAAATTTAACCGTGCGGAAAGCTGACGTCATTTTGATGTTGGCAAGAACAGACCATTAAATTCAACTTTTATCATCTCTTTATTGCAATTTTTAAAACTTCTAAATACAGCACATTTTCAGTTTTTATACAGTCGAATAGGGCAAAAAATGTACTTTCAAATAAAATTTGTTTGAAAACTATATCGCAATTTATTCGAAAACTGCATCGCAATTTTTCAATTTTTATTCTTTTAAAAATAATTTTAAAGCATAATTTTTTCCCCCAAATCTATCTCTATCTCGTGCAGATGATTACGAAAGAAAAATTCGTTTGCATTTAAATTACTATAAATGGCTCATCATTCGAGTCCATGTATCAAAACTTTATTCAAATACATAATTGATGTTTTTCATATAAAAATTATGAATGAATAAAATAAGAAATAATAAAAATAAAATATAAATTTAACAGGTATGTGATGGAAGTGCGCGTTTAAACTACTGAAATTCAGAATCAAAAGAGCTGTTGTAAGTAGCAAAATTTTTGGCGATTCTGCCGGCTAAATAACTCTTGGCATGCGATTAATACAAAAACATACCTTTTAATGTGAATTTAAAACTAAACTTTATTTTTAAACATCATTAATATTTTTTATGTAAAGTAATTTTTGTTGTTGTTAGTAGGCAATCTAAAAAACTATATTAAATCTAAAATATCTAATCATAAACTACGTAATATGAATTTTAAAAAGTTCATCGTTTATCACAATATCCCCTCCAATATATGTTTAAATATCCTGAAAACTTAAACACCCAGTAATTTTCTTCTACATAGATTTTATCCGAAGCAACTACTACTTCTAGTACTTTCCAGTTACCCATTTAAAACGAAGTGACGTATGTGTACAAAGTGACGTATTAAAATGAATGGAATGACAGTTAAATATTTTTTCCTCTACACAAGTTTAATCCGAAGGACTACTACTTCTACTATTTTCCAGCTATGCATTTAAAACAAAGTGACGTTTAGGGCAAAGTGACCTTAAAAATGAATTGACCGGCAGTTAAATATTTTTCTCTACACAAGTTTAATAGAAAACACTACTACTTCTACTTCTACCTACCACAAGAATTATAGACTCTTCCATTTTAAACGTGGTGGCGTATTTGAATGAATGGAACGGCATTTTATGAAAATATTCCCTGATGATGGCTGCGAGATTGAAGACCAAAAGCACTCGGAAATTTAAATAAAATATATATTTTAAACTTGTAACTTCTGTAGTATTATTATTTGTCCCCATTTAAGTAACGGATAAATTTTTAAAGTTCATATTATGTAGTTTATGAAGGGATCAAGGTGGAAAATTGCATTTCATCTTATGATTTTATGTAAAATATCTCATAGAGTTTTCAATAAAAAAATGTTTTCAACTATGTTCTGTAACCCAGCAAGTCAAGATTTGATCCTCTAGTTATTATCTATGAGAGAACACAGCAAGTCAAGATTTGATCCTCTAGTTTTTATCTATGAGCGAACAAGATAAAAACTAACTCTGAGAGAAAAGAAGGGAAAATGTTTATACATCGCAACAGGTAAGGAAACGAAAATGAAGAAAAATAGATAAGGTGAGATAGGAGTGTCTACTAAAAAACTACTAAAATGGTTTGAAAATTTTCGATACTGTTTACTGCTGTCACTTTGAAGATATCTTTGATTAGGAGAATAACAGAAGATAAATACATTGCAGGTAAGTTTGAATATATATTTTAAAGATTATCAGAATTTAAAAAAAAGAATATCCTTAATTTTAGAAATACAAACTCATTACCTTACTTAAGGTATCATTATTTATCAATTAAAATAGGAAAAGTAATATCATGCTTTAAGTTCCTCTTTTAAATATTAGAAATATGTGAAAAAATTTAGATCTAAGAAAAAAGTGGAATACTTTCTATATGGAAATATTAAGAAATTTTAAGCATTGCGGAAAAAAATAAGCACGGTTTAGTTTCCAGTAATAAATCGGATTAGAAGCAAATGAAATTGATTAAAGAAAAAAGCTAAATATCAGAACTTTAAAAAATGATCTCCTTTATTTGAGTAATACAAACTCGGTACCTTACTTAAGTTATTATAATTTATCAATTAAAATAGGAAAAGCAATATCATGTTCTAAAATATAATTTCAAATATTAATAATATTTTCAAATATTTAAATATAAAATAAAACTGGAATGTTATCCTTATTAAAGCACTAAAAAAATTGAAGCATTACAGGAAAAAAAATACGGTTCAATTTCCCGAAACACCTCGGATTTGTAGAAAATGAAATTGATTAAAGGAAAAAAATTGGATATGTTTTTATGATTGTGAGAACTTTTGAAAAAATCTCCTTTATTTGAGTAAAACATAATCGGTATCTTTCTGAAAGTATTATTATTCATCTATTAAATCTGAAAAAGTAATATCATGTTTTAATTCTGCTTTCACATAATATTAGTCTAAGAAAAAAATTTAGATTTAAGAAAAAGCGAAATATTTTCCATACAGAAATATAAACAAATCAAGCATAACTAGAAACAATTAGCACATTTCAATTTTCTAAAATGAGTCTGATCGCTAGAAAAAGAATTTGATTAAAGAAAACAGATAAATATTTTTGGCATGATTATCAAAACTCTATTAACCCTTTAAAGACTGATGTTGCGTTTTCGCAACGTTATATTTGTGATTTCTAAAAATCTTTTGATACCAGTAAAGGAGAAAAGTAAAATTTGCCTTATTTAATACATTTCAGTGATTCATAAAGTAAAAGTAAATGTTTAACAAAAAGTGGTGTGGAGCTGAATAAAATTCTTCTAAAACATGTTGATCCTTAACGGGTTAAAGAATCTCCTTTATTTGAATAATGTAAACTCAGACTACCTCACTTAACCCATTTATGCCTAGCGTCCCATTTTTGGAACTCTTTGTATTTTAATAAATTTGTATAATTTTCTTCTTCTATATAACATGAAAATTGTATGAAATATCTATAAATGTCTTTATCTGTTTCCGAAAGATGACAGCATAAGATGGATATTTATTTGCTTAAATGAACGCTCTTTAGGAGTTTATAGATTTTTCATTCTTCAAAATGACGAAAGGTAAAAAGTAAGTTTATTTGTGTTTTTTCTATCAAGGCTCCAAATAAATAAGTCATAATCTTAGCTTGTAGACTTATTTGAAATATGTATTTTTTTAAACTGTGAAATTATGTGTTCAAGCCTATTTTTTATGCATTTTTGTAACGTACAAAATATAGGGCGCTAGGCATGAATGGGTACATATTTTTATTAGCCATTTAGGAGATAGTTATTTATGTAAAGTTCTTTTCAAGATGATTATGAAACAAATTGTTTTTAAGCCTCAAATACGATAATTCTTTCTTTATTATTATTAATACTTATAATGTTATTAGTCTCTGTAAAGAAATAAATATAGTTTTTTGGTAGTTCAAAGAAATACTAATTACAGTATATGATATACAATTTAAAAGTTAATTTTGTATAAATTTAGACGAAACATATAATTATGCATACTATACTATTACAAATATTAGGCATATTCCCATATTTAATACGTTTACTTTTTATCAAATAAATACAAAAGAAATTCAGCGTAAATTTTTTATTACTTTTCCAGTTCATTTTGAAACATTTTAAATTGATTTTACCAACAAATTTGGGCAAATAAAAATTCATGCACAAAGAGTTAAGATATTATCATTTAAGAATTAAAATCGAAAAGTAATATCACGTTCTAAATTCTACTTTAAAATATTACTGATATTTGAAAAAAAAATAGACTTAAGAACAAAGTGAAATATTTTAAATACAGAAATACTAAAAAAATCCAACCATTACGAGAAGAAATAAGCATGCTTCAGTTTTCCTAAATAACTCGGATTAGAAGAAAATGAAATTGATTAATGAAAAAAGTTAATTATCTTTTTCATGATTATCAGAACTTTAAAAAAAAAAAAAATCTCCTTTTTTTTAGTAATACAAACTCAGTATCTTACTTAAGTTATTATTTATAGCAATTAAAATAGGAAAAGTAATACCATTTTCTAAATTATATTTTCAAATATTAGTAATATTTGAAAATATTTAAATTTAAAATAAAATTGGAATTACTAAAAGGACTCAATTACACTGTGTTACAATAAATAAAAATAAGAACGGCTAATCAGTGTATACAATATATTAAAAAATCTTTAATTAAAATAACATGCTACTCACAGTAATAAAATACAAATACATTCCAACAGTTTCGAACAATAAAAAAAATTGTTCATCATCAGGGAAATATCCAGGAGGAACCAACACGTTATAATATCTACATTACACAATTTTCCTCAGGGAAATATCCAGGAGGAACCAACACGTTATAATATCTACATTACACATTTTTGTAATGTAGATATTTAACGTGTTGGTTCCTCCTGGATATTTTCCTGATGATGTACAAATTTTTTATTGTTCGAAACTGTTGGAATATATTTGTATTTTATTACTGTGAGTAGCATGTTATTTTAATTGAAGATTTTTTAATATATTGTATACACTGATTAGCCGTTCTTATTTTTATTTAAAATTGGAATGTTTTCCTTATACAAATACTAAAAAAAATGAAGCATTACGGAATAAAAAACACGCGGTTCAGTTTTCCGAAACTACCTGGATTAGTTGAAAATGAAATTGATTAAAGAAAAAAATTGGATATTTTTTCAAGATTATGAGAAATTTTGACAGAATCTCCTTAATTTAAGTAAAACAAACTCAGTACTTTACTTAAGGTAATATTATTTATTAATTAAAGTAGGTAAATATCATGTAAATTAGAATTTCAAATACTATTAATATTTGAAAAAAAAATAAGATTAAAAAAAAAAAAAGTAAAAATATTTTCCATACGGAAATACTAAAAAGTTGCAAGCATTTCCGTAAAAAATAAGCGCGGTTCAGTTTCCGAAATAACTCTGATTAGAAGAAAAGGAAATCGATTGATGAAAAAGTTAATTATCTTTTTCGAGGTTATCAGAACTTTTAAAAACAATCTCCTTTATTTGAGTAATGCAAACTCAGTACACTACTTAAGGTATTATTATTTATTAATTAAAATAGGAAAAATAATATCATTTTCTAAATTATACTTTCAAATATTGATAATATTTGGAAATATATAAATTTAAAATAAAATAGCAATATTTTTCTTATACAAATACTAAGAAATTTCAAGCATTACGGGAAAAATAAGAAAGTTTTAGTTTCCCGAAACAATTAGGATTACTCGAAAATGAAAGAAATTAAAGAAAAAAAAATGAGTATTTTTTTATGATTATGAAAACTTTCGAAAGAACTTTCTTTATTTCTCTAATACAAACTCAGTACCTTACTTAAGGTATTAGTATTATTTAATTACAATAGAAAAAATAATAACATGTTAAAAAATTCTACTTTCAAATATTGTAAATCTTCGAAAAAAAAATAGATTTCAGAAAAAGTGAAACATTTTCCATACAGAAAAAAAAAATCAAGTATTAACTCGGATTAGAAGAAATTGAAATTGATTAAAGAAAAAAGTTAAATAGCTTTTTCATGATTATCAGAACTTTAAAAAGTATCTCCTTTATTTGAGTAATACAAACTCAGTGCCATACTTAAGGTATAATTATTTATTAATTAAATAGGAAAAGTAATATGTTCTAAATTCTACTTTTAAATATTAATTATATCTGAAAAATAAATAAATAAAAGATAAAATTAAGATATTATCTTTATATAAATGTTAAAAATTTTCAAGCCTTACCGGAGAAAGTAATTCCGGTTCAGTTTTCCGAAATGACTCGGATTAGTAGAAAAGGAAATTTATTAAAGAAAAAAATGGATATATTTTTAATGATTATGAGAAATTTTTGTAAAGAATCTCTTTTATTTGAGTAATACAAACTCAACACATTACATAAAGGTATAACTATTCATCGATCGAAATAGATAAAGTAATATGATGTTTTTAATTCTATTTTCGCCTATTATTGATCTTTGAAAAAAATTAGATTTACAAAGGACAGTTTACCTTTTCGACAATTTTGTTTATTTTTAAAATTATTGTTCAAATGGGGAACTCAGTGTATTTCAATGGGCAACAAAAAATACACTTTGAAGGAATTTTTTTTAAACTGTATATTTAATTAAAAATTTTAAAACTGTATATTTAATTAAAAATTTTAAAACTGTATATTTAATTAAAAATTTTAAAAAGTTAAAAAAATTGAATTTTTAAAAATCTCTACTACTTTTTTAAATAATGATATTTTTGCCCAATTTTTTTTTTATGATTTTCAAATGTGTGTTACACAAGACTGCACACGGCTTTTTCTGATACATCTAATATTAAATTTAAAATAATTTTTTTACTGATATATATAGTGAAAAACGATGAAATCTAACCCATCTTCATATACTTTTATTTAAAAAAAAATAACAAAAAACCTGAAGGCTAATTCCATGCCAGATTTATCACATATGTAATAAAGAACATGTGCAAAAAAGTTTAAATGTCTGTCTCAATTACAAAAGAAAAGCCTTAACACTTTTAAAACAGGAAAGTGACGAAAATATGAACACGGAGAAAAAGCCATTTAAAATTTTAATTTGTGTGGGTATTTGCTCTGGGTGTATTAGAAAAATGTACAATATCTCGCGATATAATTGCCGTATGGGTAAAAATGAGGTGTCAAACTATTCACGACTAAACAAGCTTTCATTTAATATTAAAAAAAGAAAATCGATTTTTCGACCCATCTTGAGGTAAACTGCCCCTTAAGAAAAAAATGAAATGTTTGCAACACAGAAATACTAAAATATTTCAAGCATTACAATAAAAGATAAACACGGTTCAGTTTCCCGAAATAACTCGGATTAGTAGAAAATGAAACTGATTAAAGAAAAAAAAATTGGCTATTTTTTTCATGATTATCAAAACTTTTGAAAAGAATATCCTTTGTTCCGATAATTCTCTAACAAAAGAATAGTTTAGTTCGGAAATTACATTGGGTTTATATTTGGGAAATGTAATTGCCTTTAGTAATTAAATTCTTTTCATATTTACCATGATTAATTATTTATCCTGATTTTTAATTTCATTACAACTATTGTGTCTACTAAAACTGATCCCATTTTTTTTTCTTCGCTACTTATGAGTAATGTATTCTGTCCCTTAACCGTCACTACAATTAGATATTCAAAGCTATTGTGAATATCTAGCGCGTTCCAAGAATTCTTTATCTTTACTAATGAAATAAATTATATTGATCATGGGTTATTGAAAAGATTAATTTATTGTTAAAAAAAGTAATGTTACACTATTCTTTAGTTGCTTTCAGCTTATTGTTTGTAATGAAACTGAACCAAAGGAAATTTATATATTCTTGACTTTTCTTTAAATCATCTCCCAAAAACATTGTTATTTGTTCATCACTACTAAAAAATGTCTATTGAAAATATTTAAAAAGTAATAGCTGAAAGTGAAAACTAAAACTGTTTCTGATGTTTTGAATTCTCTTGTGCTCTGAGCTCAGACTAAGTACATGAGATCATAGATGCATGGTAAGAACTGGAGTTCTGCATGGACCATTTCCAGGTTGATCCGAACGAAAGCTATTGGTGCGGCCTGACCTGTTTAAAAAACTAAAAGTTCAGACCGGGTCCGGCCCTCCAGCCCGTTTGTGGTTTCGCGGTTCACAGCCCGGCCTGTGCTAAAATTTGTAAAAACAGAACCGGCCCGTGAAAAAAGCAATGAAATCAGACCCGACTCAATTTCTACCGACAAAGCCAATTATTCTTAACATGCAATTAAGATATTTTTCTAGAATACTGCATACATATTTAAGGGAAAATTTAACAATATATAGATTACTATATGTTTTAGATTACTTTATGTTCGCAAGCCATAAAATGCAGAATAGCATCAGTACCTGCTCTTCCTGTAGGGCTAGTACGTAAAAGAAAATGTAAACCCAATTCTGCCCCGGACCAAGTCTGTTAAAATAATTAAGCCCTGTAATAAAACACTCATACTACAATATAAAACACACATACACACATAAATAACGCCTGCATTCAACAGTTAAAGGTATATATAAATATTATACAGACATAAAAACAATGAATACAATAAACCCAACTGGAGTGAAAAATTAGCCAGAGCCAGGAATCGAACCCGGGACCACAGTATACAAGTCTGCTGCTCTATACTGTGGTCCCGGGTTCGATTCCTGGCTCTGGCTAATTTTTCACTCCAGTTGGGTTTATTGTATTTATTGTTTGTATGTCTGTATAATATTTATATATACCTTTAACTGTTAAATGCAGGCGTTATTTATGTGTGTATGTGTGTTTTAATATATATTGTAGTATGAGTGTTTTATTATAATTATCGTAGATCGATGTAATAGTAAATTCTATTCATCGTTGTCCGGTCATCCAAGGCTGTTGTATAGATGGCTGGTGACTTCCCCAACATGGTTTATTAGTGATAAATTGCAGACTCAGGCATCGGCCGGAGTAGATCAGTGGTTAGAGCAGCAGTCTTGTATACTGTGGTCCCGGGTTCGATTCCTGGCTCTGGCTAATTTTTCACTCCAGTTGGGTTTATTATATTTATTGTTTGTATGTGTCTGTATAATATTTATATATACCTTTAATTAAGCCCTGGTTCAGACATGATGCAATTGCCAATGCTAAACTCTACACTGGACATGCTATAATTCTGTACTCATGTTCTCAATCTAGCATCAGTCGTGCAACGTATTTTTACTTATCCTATCCTCAGTCAAATCCATTCTAAACTGTTCACATTTTTTATTGGCTTTGTTTTATCCTTTTAAATTTTTATATCGGGCTGAATTTTTTTTATCCGCTCGGACCGGCCCGTTAAAAATTGTCTTTAATCCGTCGCCCGTGCCCGTGCAGACCTCTAAAGATCTCGAAAAAAAGCCTAAAATTTAATTTTTTCGTTCTAGAAAGGGAATTCGAAAACTATTTGTCACGATTATATATAGGGCCTTTTTATAGAGGTCTCAAGAGAATGGTGAACGTTACAAACTCAGTACCTTATTTAAGGTATTATTTTTCTTGAACTAAAGTAAGAAAATACAAAAGTAATATTTCTGTTTTCAAATATTATTGATTAAGAAACAAATTATGTTCTTCATATATAAATAATAAAAAATTTCAAACATTCCGAAAAAAAAAACAGTTTCCGAAATAGCAGGGATTAATAGAAAACAAATTTCATTGCCGGCAAATTTGGATTTTTTCTAATGATTATCAGATCCTCCGAAGAGAATCTGCCCTATTTTGATAGTTCCGGGATAAAAGAATGAATAGTTTAGTTAATTCCTTAGAGAAATCGAATTGTCTTTAGTAGTTAAATTATTTTCATATTTACTATGACTAATTATTTCTCTTGATTTTAATTTCATAACTGCAATTGTTTTGTAAAACGGACCCCCTTTCAGTTTTACCCCACCCTAGCTGCTAATGAATATGGTCTTAAGTCGTTTGACCGTCAGTATAATTAAATATTGAGTCATCTTTTCCATTATAAAACTCATTTTTGAGCTTTAAGAATTTCTGAGTTATTGCTTCATATGTAACGCGGACTAGGAATTCTTTATCTCCGCTAATGTAATAAATTGTATTGATTATAGATTATCCAAAAGGTTAATTTATATAAGAAAAATTTTAACACTGTAAAATATTACTCAAAGTTTCAGCATATGTACACGTATAGTCGAGGAAAAAAAAGTAAACACCCCGTTACTAACTCTGCAACAAATTATCGTAGAAGAAAGTTATAGGTACCAAGCGATTGGAAATAAAGTCTACTTTTAAATTATGTATATCAAATTTGATCAGGGCGCAATCTACATATGAAAACGAACCCAAACCTTAGGGACTGTATCCAAATTGAAGTGCAGTACTCGATTGTTGAAATGCTACAGAATGACTAAATTACTTCTATTAATGTATTTCTTGCACTCACTTAACATGTTTCCACTATTGCCAGCCCACATGTTTAATCAAAATGTGTAATATATATATATTTCGAATTATGCTTTCCTGGACATCATAGATGCCCCCTTAAACAGTCATTTTGAGGTTCTTTAAGCATAATTCGAAAACTACTTGGAAGAAAAATTTGAAATTGAGAATTTGCATAAAGCAGGATATAATAAATATAAATCTATGAAAAATAATTGTAGTTCGCCATTCATATGTTTTTCGAATGTTAATATCATAATTCATATTAGAAAAATTTTAAAATACAAATTCAATGTATTTATGTTTGGGTTTTTTAGTTTTATAATTAATAATCAAAAAATTATCACATTAGGATTATAATTTCAAGAGATATTAATAAAAATATGAAAATGTAATTTAACTTTAGAAGCTTTAAATTTTGAATGTTTATAATTCAAAAACTTATCATCCAAATGACTTGAAATTTCACTTCTAGGCATAGTTTGAACTGAACATTTAAAATATATCGTCAAAAATGGGTGTTGCTATTGGAAAAAAAACAAAGTTTGGTCTGGTTTTGATTTGTAGATGGCCCTCTAAGTAAATTTTACATGCGTCATTTAAAAGTAGACTTCATTTCCAATTGTTTGCACCTCTTAATTTTTCTCTATTATAATTAGTAGCAGAGTTAGAAGGGGGTGTTTTCTTTTTTTCCTGCTACTGTACAATAAATTTTACAGCATATGTACCTTTTTCATTCTTTATGATATGAGTACTGTATTTTTATGGTACATTTAACTTAAAAATACAGTACATGCACCAATTTAATCGTAAATAACCGTTTTTACCGTAAAATGTCTGTTTACCGGTAAATACACGCCATGTTTACCACTAATTAATACATTGTAAAATAAATTAGTAAAATTTCAGTATATGTATAGTTTATACAATATTTGTACCATTTTCATTCTTTATGGTATAAGAAATTTACCTCCATGGTGCATTAAACTTAAAAATACAAAATATGTAATACTTTAATGGTAAAAGGTATTTTAAAAGTAAAATAACTGCTTGCTGGTAAATATATGAAATTTCTACCGCTAATCATTATCTAAATTACTGATGTAAAATTCATGTTTTTACCAGTTTACACTAAAATGATGCTTAAATACACGTTTCTCCTGCTGGGTTATATTCATGCTTATTTGGCACTCGGGCATGTCTTTATGTATACCAAGACTACCGCGATCAAAGAACTCTCCTTGAGCCCTCGAGGAGTTTCCTGGTATGTATTTTTGCTGTCCCTGTACTTCGAAAGTGTTATACAATGGTATTTAGTATACTAGCATATATATCGATAACAAATACTTGTATAGTTCCTATACCATGAATTGAATTTACAGCTAGCAGAACTATCTAGCTTTGACCATGTTAACTATGAGGGTTTTATAGGTAAAGTTAGTAAAAGTGCAATAATATGGCGATCACAACAGCTGATCTGTGCACATAAATCATTAAACGACAATCAGGGAAAAATGAAATTATTTTGACACAATGATAGAAAAAAACCTCTTTATAAATGAGAATGTGCATTTTCTTTAGTACATATAGCAGAAAAATATACGATTTCCCTGACAATGCGGAAAAAAATCAACTAAATGACGTAATATTTAGCGGAACTCTATTTCATATCGCATCTATATACCGGGTGTTTCAAAAGTTCGGTGCGAAAGTAAAACGCGGTAAAAAAAGATCTATGGGTTGGAGAAACATGCGTTTTGCAGATAAATATTCAGCATGGTATGGCATTTTGCATGACACAAACACAAATATTAGTTCAGAGTGTCGACAATAGAGGTCGCTACTGCAGATAATTCCATGGAATAATTCCATGTTGCTCACACAACGTAAAATTTGGAGACAAAAAAGTGTATGTGCAGTATTCTCTATTGTTTTTGTGTCCAAATCTTGCATTGTGTGAGTAATATAGAATTATTCCATGGAATTATCTGCAGTAGCGCCCTCTATTATCCAGATTTTGAACTAATATTTTTGTTGGTGTCATAAAAAATCTCGTACCACTCTGAATATTTATTTGCAAATCCTATGTCTCTCCGGCTCACAGATAATTTTTTATCCTGTTTCACTTTCGCACCGAATTTTTGAAACACTCGGTATATAATGAAAAAAAAAAAAAAACTACTCAAAATATCTAATCAAAACTCAGCAATAGTTGTCTTATGCGTCTAATCTTCCATGATCGTCTTCACTGCCGATGTTGCCGATCGCTAAAATTAGCTGTACAACAGCTGAAATACGTGATTAACTATTTTTAGCTCACAGGCTATCAAAGCCTGAGAGCTAATGTGCCCGCCCGTTCTGTATGTATGTATGTATGTATGTATGTATGTACGTACGTATGTACGTAACGCGATAACTCTTGATAGAAACATCCGATTTGCTTCAAAATTTTTTCCTAGGTTCACTGTGATAAGGCGCTTCCCTGATTAGTTTTTGGAGTTCATTGGTTAAGGATAAAGAGGGGAAAACGGGGTTAGTCCACCCCCACCCTCCCCTTAATTCAGATAAATGGGTTTTTCATACAGAATGATTCGATTTGCTCCGAATTTGATATACCGGTTTATTATGTTAAGGAACTTCCCTGATTAGTTTTGAAAGTTCATTGGTTAAGGATAAAGGGGGAAAAACGGGGTTAGTCCACCCCCTTTAATTCAGATAAATGTGTTTTTCATGCAGAATGATTCGATTTGCTCCGAATTTGGTATAGCGGTTTATTATGTTAAGGAACTTCCCTGATTAGTTTTGGGGGTTCATTGGTTAAGGGTAAAGGTGGAAAAACGGGGTTAGTCCACCCCCCTTAATTCAGATAAATGGGTTTTTCATGCAGAATCATTCAATTTGCTCCGAATTTGGTATACCGGTTTATTATGTTAAGGAACTTTGCTGATTAGTTTTAGGGGTTCATTGGTTAAGGATAAAGGGGGAAAAGGGGGGTTAGTCCACCCCCTTAATTCAGATAAATGGTTTTTTCATGCAGAATCATTTGATTTGCTCCGAATTTGGTATACCGGTTTATTATGTTAAGGAACTTCCCTGATTAGTTTTGGGAGTTCATTGGTTAAGGATAAAGGGGGGAAAACGGGGTTAGTCCACCCCCCCCTTAATTCAGATAAATGGGTTTTTCATGCAGAATGATTCGATTTGCTCCGAATTTGGTATACCGGTTTATTATGTTAAGGAACTTCCCTGATTAGTTTTGGGAGTTCATTGGTTAAGGATAAAGGGGAAAAAACGGGGTTAGTTCACCCCCCTTAATTCAGATAAATGTGTTTTTCATGCAGAATGATTCGATTTGCTCCGAATTTGGTATACCGGTTTATTATGTTAAGGAACTTCCGTGATTAGTTTTGGTGGTTCATTGGTTAAGGATAAAGGAGGAAAAACGGGGTTAGTCCACCCCCCTTAATTCAGATAAATGTGTTTTTCATGCAGAATGATTCGATTTGCTCCGAATTTGGTATACCGGTTTATTATGTTAAGGAACTTCCCTGATTAGTTTTGGGGGTTCATTAGTTAAGGATAAAGGGGGGAAAACAGGGTTATTCCACCCCCCTTAATTCAGATAAATGTGTTTTTCATGCAGAATGATTCGATTTGCTCCGAATTTGGTATACCGGTTTATTATGTTAATGAACTTCCCTGATTAGTTTTGGGGTTCATTGGTTAAGGGTAAAGGGGGAAAAGGGAGGTTAGCCCACCACTCTTAATTTAGATAAATGGGTTTTTCATGCAGAATGATTCGATTTGCTCCGAAGTTGGTATACCGGTTTATTATGTTAAAGAGCTTCCCTGATTCGTTTTGGCGATTAATTGGTTAAGGATAAAGGGGGTTAGCCCACCCCCTTAATTTAGATAAATGTTTTTTTTGCAAGATTATTCGATTTGCTCCAAATTTGGTATACCGGTTTATTATGATAAGGAGCTTCCCTGATTAGATTTGGAGGTTCACTGGTTAAGTATAAAGGGGGAAACGGGGGCTAATTCCCCTTCACTTATTTTTTTGAGTGGCATTATTCTTTAAAATAAGAGTATAATATACAATTAGTGTGAATAGTCTGTGAGCTCAATGCCATCAGTTTAGCTGGGCACTTTTCTTTTTTATTTTAGTAGATTGGTTTAGCTGTATATCATTTTCCTACCTAAAACTTCAGCTGAGATATTGCGAAATAAAACTTTCGGCCCAACAATTAATCCTCTTTGCGGTTGAATCCCTAAAATCGCTGAAATGCGCATTTAACTATTCTTTTAGTAGATTTGTTATGCTGAACTTCATGCTACGTAAAACTGCTACTGAGATATGGTGAAATGCCCTAAAACTTTCTGTCCCCCCATTTAACCACGAATTTCTAAAATCGATAACATACGTGTTTAACTATTTTTGTAGTAGATTTGTTAGGCTGGATTTTAAGCTCATACCTAAAATTGCTGTTGAGATAAGACGAAAGGACCTAGCACATTTAACCTCCCATTTAACCCCCTTAGTGGGTTAATTCTCAAAAATCCTTTCTTATTGCTTGTCTAGGTCATAACAGCAATCTACTGCTTAAATTTTGTGATCCTGACTTTAGTCGTTTCAGCTCTGCGTTGATGACCCATGCCAGTCAGTCAGTCAAGAGTTCTCTGTATTATAATAGCACAGATATATTGATTACAAATGGTTTTACGGTAATATACCGTACATACTGCAATGGAACATATCAGTATGTGAATATTCGGTATATAAACTACTTTTTATTATATATGCGTGTTAAAATAAGTTACAGTACGTGAACTGTTTATCGTAATACAATTACATTACAGTACATATACTGGTTTGATAGCTTCAGAACATGTACCGTAATTTTACACAGAAATGCTTTAGGGTGTAACGGTATTTTTGACTGTGTGAAGCTATTTCATTTTAATAAAATAAAATCAATGGACATTTTATAGTGTTCAGTTCAGTTTGACTGATTTTCCATTTTTTTTTTCGCAAATGAAATCTTGTTATAAAAAATGAATGAAAAATAATAATTAAGATTAAAATATTAAAATTCTTTTTTGTCATTTTCAATCGTTTTTTGGCTCAGAGCTAAAATCAAGTGCACAAGATCTGCACGAGTTCACTGTAAAATAAATCTATAAAGTTACTAAGAATTTTCTGGGAAACTGGGATGCCTAGAACTTTTTATGTAACTGCAACAACAAAAAATTCATGTAACAGATTCATGTTTACACTATAAAACAAAAATATGTAAGGTTACTAAGAATTTTCTAGGAAATTGGGATTGCTAGAACGTTTTATGTAACTGCAACAACAAAAAAATTCATGTAATTATCCCCCGGTTACAGATAAAATTTTAGTAAGCTTACAGATTACTGTAGCTTTACAAAAACTAGTTTTGTAGATTCACATCTTTTTTTTTTTACAGTATACAGATAAAATTTTAGTAAGAATACAGATTTCTGTAGCTTTACAAAAACTAGTTTTGTAGATTCACATCTTTTTTTTTTTTTTTTACAGTATACAGATAAAATTTTAGTAAGAATACAGATTTCTGCAGCTTTACATTTTTTTTTGTCACAGTGTGGATACAATGTAACAGCTATCGAAGCAAAAACAATGAATATTTATTATAAAAACCAGGCTCCCAAGCTACGCGTGTTAAAGATGCCCCTTATGCTGCCTGGTGTATGAATTATAGGTAAAAATTTCATTTAATTGAAAACGATAATATTTTTTTTACATTTACTATATTTTCTTACACTGTAAAAAAAAAACGGAATAAAATACGGAAATACTACTGGCAATGAAGATGCCAGTACTATTTCCGTTTTTTAACGGAACTTTTTCCGGTAAATTACAGAAAAATTTCCTTTTTTTTTTGGAATTTACGGGGCAAACGTCCATTAAAATGCGGGAGTAGTACTGGCGTCTCGATTGCCAGTAGTATTTCCTTATTTTGGTTCCTTTTTTTTACAGTGTAGATTGGCAACCAACTACACCAAAAATAGTTTTGGTTTACGAAAAATTATTTTCATATTAGACTCATGCCAGCAGTCAATCGAGAAACAGTTCACTGTTTATAGCAACCTTTGTGAGTCTGACTAAGCGGTTAATTCGATTACACAGTTGTTAAATTCGTGTTCTACTTTTTAAACTGTGAAGTATTCATTTCATTGTACAATTTAGTTGTTGGGTTTTCAACGAAAACAAATAAATGTTGAATTATATTGTTTTAAGCGAAAACGGGTTAATTTTTCGTAATTGGGAGACATGCAGATTTAAAAGTACTCATGCTAGAAAGCTCTTGTGAAAAAATCAAAAATCAGTAAATTGAAATGCAAATTATAAAAAATTGCATTTTATTGCTTCTTTTTTAATATTTGAAGGCGTAAATGTAGAAATGGTGAGATGTTTAGAAGTAAACAAAAATTACATTAAAAGTGAACTTTATTTTTCAAGTAGCTGCCACTGCATCAATATCAACATGTCTTTTCTCATAAATATGCTTTTGCTTTATAATATACATACAAAAATCGTTTTAAAAAATTTCATATTTTTATAGGTGCCACAAGAAAATATAGACTCAGTACTGATTACACAGAACAGAGTACAAACTCAGTCCTTTATTCAAGGTATTATTATTGATCAAGTAATAAAATAAGAAAAGTAATATCTTTTTTCTAAATTCTATTTTCAAATTTTATAGATTAAGAAATCATTAAAATATTTTTCATACACAAATACTAATTCAAATTAAAACATAATGCAAAAATAAGCACAGTGCAATTTCTCAAAATATTGCGGATTAGTAAGAAAATTAAATTCCAGTTTTTTTGTCATGATTATCGGAAGTTCTTAAAAGAATCTTCTTTATTTTAATAATTTCCGAAAAAAAAAATAGTTTAGTTAAACTCTTAGAGAAATCTAATTGCCTTTAGTAATAACTTTTTGAAAAAAAATATGTACTTCGATTAATCATTGCTACTGATTTTGATTTCACACCACTATTGTTTCGTAAAACTGATATCTCTTTTATTCCTAGTTGATAATGAATAAAATAGTTTATATTTTGATAAATCTTCAGTATAATTAGATATTCAGTCGTTTTTTTCTGTTATGAGATTCATTTCTCAACGTTAAGAATGGCTAAGTTATTACTAAATATCTAGGGCATACAACAAATTATGTATCATTGCTAAGGAAGTGAATTACCATGTGATCCAGTAGTCAGGAACATCATTAAAAATTATCAATTCGTAAATGAATAAAGATAAAAAGATGCAGTTTACACCGCACAGATGGGAAAGAAGCCGGGTTTGTTTTACAACAAAAGAAACAAGTTGGAAATTGCATGTCAAACGTGTCAAATGAGGTGCGTTCGTACTGTAACTAGTTTTATAAATATTTTTGCACCGCATATTGTACTGAATGTATATTTTAGTGCATGCCATAAGTGCATATAAATTTCATTCTGTTCGAAAGGCTGTAATATCATTAAAATGCACTTGAAATACTTTTTTCCCACTGGCCGTAATGTAACGGAAAACTTTAGACTGTCCCTGTAATTAAACTATACATCCGATTTTCATGAAATTTGAAATGATTCGACAAAATTTTGCAACAATTATCTATTTAAAATTTCACACCATTCGGTTGGGTAGTTTTTTACTCTGTTATATGCGGACGGACAGACAGACAGACGGACCGAACGACGACTATAGGTGCTACGTATTTATATAATTACGAACGCACCTAAAGAGAATGCTTGAAAATGTGAATGACTGAACAATAAAGAATGCTTGAAACCGCCATCACTGCTAAAACTGAAAGATACCATCCGCCAATATATGCCTGCCTTACCATAAGAAATGTTGTTATTGCTGTGCAGGTATTGTGCCTCACCTAATGGTGACATCGTCTGACAATTGTACTGCTGAATGACAGACATCACATTGGATATTTGTAAGCTTGCGTAAAACTTGTAAGCGAGTTGTAATTTGTTAAATCAAATCAATTTGAAAAAAAAAAGTTTATAATAAAGTAAAAAAAAAAAAAATAAACATTCATGAATTCGTTTTTAGGTGCATTCGTAATTATGTAAATACGTAGCAACTATAGTCGTCGTTCGGTCCTTCTGTCTGCCTGTCCGCCCACATATAACTGAGCAAAAACTACCCAACCGAATGGTCTGAAATTTTAAATGTATAATTGTTGTAAAATTTTGTCGAGTCATTTCAAATTTTATGAAAATAGGATGTATAGTTTAATTACAGGGACATTCGAAAGTTTTCTGTTACATTACAGCCAATGGGAAAAATTATTGCAAGTACATATTAATGATGTTACAGTCTTCCGAATGGTCTGAAATTTTAAATATATAATTGTTGCCAAATTTTGTCAAGTCATTTCCAATTTTATAAAAATCAGATGTATAGTTTAATTACAGGGACAGTCAAAAATTTTCCGTTACATTACGGACAAATTCGAAAAAAAATTATTGTAAGTGCATTTTAATGACGTTACAGCCTTTTGAACAGAATGCAATGATATGCACTTATGAAGTGCACTAAAATATACATTCAGTACAATATGCGGTGCAAAAAATATTTATAAAACTAGTTATAGTACGAACGCACCTCATTTGGCACGTTTAACGAGCAATTTCCCCCACTTGTTATTTTCGTCATAGAAAAAACTGGCTTCTTTTTCATCCGTTCGGAGTAACTAAAAAACAAACATTAAAACATTTTAAAAACATTATGGAAATTTTAATGCATTTACTTTTTGCTATATTTTATATATTTCTTCTCTGGTTTTAAATCTAGTGCATGAGATGGTAAATACAACCAAATTGTTATGGAAGAAAAAAAAGCTAAAAAGAGGCCACTTATAAGTATTCAATATTTATTTTATAAATCACGTCTTCATGACTGCAATTTATGTAGTTTCAAATCTCCTTTTGCACAAAAATCCCTATTGAGATTGTAACAAACATTGACATTTTCAGTACTAATTCTTATCGGCCCTATGTCCCACCCTACATAACATCGGTACTTTGTCGTATCAGTCGTAATGCAGGTGTGAGGTGACAAAATTAAGCCGTTCGGAACCAGCCTCTCTCGCACGAATTTGCTGCACTTCTTGTTTAGCATCACTTTCACTTGCACTTTGACAAAATTTAGAAGAGAAATGTACTGAGAAATTATTTAAAAAATATACTGGTACGAACAGAACATAAAAATAGTAATACATAATGAACATAATACTGTGGCAGCTCTGCGAATATTCACTGAATGCAAACAACATTGTAGCGAATCTTGTGTAAAAAGCTACTGTCCGATGAGGGCTAAGACTTAAATTTGACATCATATTTGGATTAATGGGCATTCTAAAAAATATATTAAAAGTAAAGTAAAAAAAAAAAAAAATATATTAGTGCTATCCCCCCCCCCCCCCCCCCAAAAAAAAAAGTCTTGTGCGAGTTTTTTTCACTACAATCTTTGAGATTATTTGATGATACGATTTTTCATTAATTTTTGATTAACTGTAATTCTTTTTATCAAACAACATGTTTTAACGATATATATTAAGCCAAAAGCAGCTTGCAGAATCTTTCGAAAAATTACCTCATTCATCGTTGTGCCTTTAAAATGAGAAGATTAAAAGGGTGTTAACATCAGAAATAATATATATGATGGTTTTAACCTTTATTCTGTAATCTGGGAAGCTTCGGTTTACGACTATGTGATATTGAATCTTACTACAATTTACAAACTTTTTTCTTGAGATAGATTTCTCTTAAAAATATACTAGTATAAGTATATGATACAAATTATTCATCAAAAGTGCTAAGAATAGAATAAAAGAAATAGTCCTCTGGGTCGTATATGTCCCGTTTCGAAGCGTTGCAAGCTCGCTACTCAAAAAGAAAAAAAAATATTTACTTAAGTTTTATTTATTACCATCACCGTTTTGTAGAAATATAAACTTATTTAATAAAGAATTAAATAATGCAAAAATAAAGAGAATCATACTATTTAAAAAATAATGGCAATCAAGAAATCTGAATTCTTTTTAAAAAGATTGGGAACTGGCAACACTGCCTCCCCCCCTCATAGTATGATGGTTAAAGTACATAATTTTTCATCCATTTGATACAGGAATTATATCATTTTCAAGTCTACTTTCAAATAATATATTGATTAGAAAAAAAAATATGTATTTTCTATGTACAAGTTTAAAAAAAAATCAAATTTTATTGAAGAAATAAGCACATTGAATTCCCAAATTAAATCGGATTAATGGAAAATAAAATTGATTTCAGGAAAATTTGAATATTTTTTATGATGCTGAACGACTGAAAAATAATCTCCTTTATTTGGATAATTACCAAATAAAAGAATAATTTAGTTAATGCCTTAAAGAAATTTAGTTGTATTTAGTAATTAAATTCTTTTCACATTTCCTAGGATTAATTATTTCTCCCGATTTTAATTTCTTTACTGCTATTATCTTGAAAAACTGATACCAATTTTTCTCCTAGATGCTATTGAATAAGGAATTATGTCTCTTGGCCGTCGTATAATTAGATATTCAGTCATCTTTCAGACAATTATAGCACACATTTTTAAATTTGAATATGGTTGAATTATTACCAAAAATCTAGTGCATATTAGAATTCTTTATCATTAGTAAGAAAACGAATTATATCGATTATAGGTTATTGCAAAAAATAATTTATTGTTCAAAAAAGTATTGAAAGAATATTTTTTGTTTGCCGTCAGATATTTATTTTATGTAATACTGGGGCGGGAGGGGGGATCTACCTTCAACGAGCTACGCTCGCCAACTCCCGTCCAGACCCCACAGTCTGTAGAGACACACTAATTAGCTCTGTTTTATAAAGCATTCTTTTATATATATAGATTATCCGATTACTGAAGATGAAAAGATATTCTCATGACCACTGGCGATTTTCTGTAATCAAGATTCCATTCATTTCCTTTTGACTGGCGAACTTTTCCTTATCCCAAAGCCGCATCCACTGCAGTCGTGACCGCTGACGGCCGATTTTTGTGACTGATTAAGTAATATTTATCATACATTTGAAAATAAGCTTGTGCAAAATGGTTAAACTAAAAGTTTCGCTACCTTCCTGACTTTTATCGTAACGTCTAGAAGAAAAAATTTCTTTTAGACTTTATAAGAAAATAGTTTTAGGTATGACCTTTTAAATAAATTGATTTAAATATGACACAAATCTCTTCATTTATTGTTTTTCGCACGTAATAATTTAATTACTAGCCGCCCTTAGTGACCAGTTTAGTGACCAGTTAAAATTTATGTTTGGGAAAGCATGCTAAGCATTGTGTCATGTTACTTTTATTTATAATTTAATTTACTTGGACTCCCTTAAATATAATTAATATAATCCGTTAAGCTAATATTAGCTTTTGTTGCATTAAAATATCTCAATTTGTTGATGTTCTGTGAGCAAGTAAGCTCTATTGGTTTACAATGGAAGTCTATGGGAATTTGGCGAAATATTAGAGATATCGCCAAGTTGGTGTAATTTTTGGTGATATATCGCCAAGTTGGCGACAAAATTGGCGACATTTGGTGACGGAACAGGATCTCCCCTACGGTAACCCCCCCCCTTATAGTATGGAGATGCATTAAATGCTGTTCAATAACCTATGAGATGCTTTTTATTCGGGCATTGTTATTAAACAATTAACAAATAATCGCGATTTCTGTGCCACGTACGATAGCGTAATATATATATATATAGATTTTAAGTTTTCGTGCTTGTTTAATATTCAAGATAAATATATTTTTCAATAATGAAATAAATATTTTTTCAGATAATGAAATTTTGCATAAAAAAAATTAAAATTCAAAAAATAAAATAAAAACTAGACAAATTTAAAGCATCATTGGAGACTGAGGATCGCAATCTAGTCCAATATGTGCTTGCATCTTTACTCCTATGCATAATTTTTGATCCTAGAAAACTTTTTAAACCGAACTATATTGAACGAATTCAGCATTAAATAGCTTTTAAATTATCCTTCAAATTCAAAACTGTCTGCTTCAGCATATTTATCATACGTTTCTGTATAAAACGACCAGTCTTCATAATTTTATATGCAATAGTTTTTTATTATAAGGCGAGAAAGAACCCAGGTCACAATAAATTCAATTACGGCAGTGACAGAGACAGCAGCATTGTTAGTTACGTTTTTTAGAACAGACAGAAAATTTAGCCAAAAGGAAATTTTATGTTATTACATTTTGTTTCATTTATGTTTTGAAACATTGTTGCTTGTACACTGCTAAAAAAAATTTGGGGAGCAAGCAAATAAGTGAAGAGAACAGTGCAAGACAGCCATGCATGGGCATAAAATCTAGAGCCCATGTGTATCAATGCGCAATATATATAAAAAAAAAAAAAAGACGAAAAAAATAGATAAAACTGCCGCACGCCTGTTTTCCGTGGATTCGATGACATTATCAATAAGACTATCAGGAGTACTTTTCCACTCCTCAAGAATGGAAATCTCCAAAGTCCCGGACAATAAAAGGAGGCATTAACCTTGCTGCAATGCGTTGTCAGAGTGTGTCCTAAGCATGTGCGATCGAATTCAGGTCAGAAGAGCATGTTGGATACTCAATACGCTGTATTGCTTCCACTTTAAGCATGTTCTCTACAAGACGAGCTGTATGCGATCTGGTATTATCATGAACAGAAAAAAAGAATTCACCAATTGCTGCAGAATAAAATACGGCATGAGGTCTCGGTATTTCGTCTTTATAACTTTGGGCAGTGAAAGTGCCATCCCGAATGATACGTAGGTCCGTACGCCCGCATATGATGATTCCAGCCCATACCCTCAACCCAGTCCATCTGTAATGTGATCTTTCCCGAACGAATATGGGGTTATTTCGAGTGCTCCTTTCCCTCCATGCCAAAACATGTCGGATATCACATCCAGACTGAATCGGGACTCGTCTATAAACAGCACTTGACTCCTACCACGTTGCCTCCAATCTAGAAGTTCAGTTGCACGCCGTCTTTGGGCCGCACAGTTTTGTGAGGTCAACGGAATACAGACCACTGATTTACGTGTATAGATACCACCCCCGTGAAGCCTATTTCGGACTGTTTGGTTGGACTCCCTTCATCGTGTGGGCAAGAACAACTGTGTTTGCAGCTGAGTAGCATTGCCTGCTCCGTCTCGACGAGCTGGTAACAGGATATATCGATCATCAGTTTCTGTGATAGAGCATAACCGACCTTGACCTTGTGAACGTCTAACATTCCACGTGTCTTGGAATCGGTTCCACAGCCTTGCATTGACACTTCTTGCGATTTCAACAGCTTCCACTACACTTCGTTGTGTTTGCCCGGATTCAATTGTTCCGGCAGTACGCCAAGCCATGGATTCCGGTAAATCACGTTGTGACATTTTCAAGTCACCTTTTCTCAAACCACAAGTTGAGCAATTGAATTTCGCTACTGAGACAATGAAACAGACGTTTCTGTAAAATCTCGATTTCTGCACTTATCTCCTTTTTCTAGATTTTGACGTCATAAATTTTTATTTGTATGTGAAGTTTTCTTCCTCTGTGGTTTACTACGCTTTACATTATGGATGTTTCATTTTACTATTATCGGGTGTAAGTGTTTGCGTAATTTTATTAAAATAATGTGCTCCTCTAATAGTTTTGAGCAGTGTACATCCCTACTAAAAATGTCTATGGAAAATAATTAAAAAGTAATTACTGATAGTCCAGTGGTAGTGGAGCAAAAAAAAGCCCAATTCGGAAATAATTAGGGGAAAACTGAAAATTGCTTTAATCCCTTTTGTTTATGTCTAGAATGAATATGCTATGTCCGCCCCCCCCCCCCCGTACTAGGGGAGCGTTAAGATATATGTATAGATTTATAGTAAAAAAACACGTTTTTTTTGCATACCATAACAATATCTCGAAACAGCTAACTTTCTCAAAAACATTGTCAGTACAAATGTTGTAGAGCTTAAAATTCTGAGTAAAATGAGTACCTACACTCAATACTTATGTTGAATATCAAGGTAACAATTCTACTTCAAAGTTTTAGACCCATCATCAGGGGATGACCTCAGAATTAATTAGGGGAAAACTGGAAATCCATTTAATCCCTTCAGATTAGGTCTAAAATGAATATTCTATGTTTCCCCCTTCGTACTAAGTGAGCGTTAGGAAATATGTACACATTTACATTCGAAAAACACGTTTTTCTTTAACATTTTTAACAATACCTGAAATTGCGACCTTAATTTTGAACAAAAATATTAATGTGAGTATTCATTTTATTCAAAATTTTAAGCTCTACAACATCTGTATTGGCAATTTTTTGATATAGTTAGCTGTTTTGAGATATTGTTAAGGTAATCTGGTCTCTCCTATCTTGAAGCTCTTGATTAGCGATTAAGGCAAAATTTTGAAATTAGAATTGCGACCTTAATTTTGAACAAAAATACTAATGTGGGTGCTCATTTTATTCAGAATTTTAAGCTCTACAACACTTGCATTGGCAATGTTTTTGATAGAATTAACTATTTTGATATATTGTTAAAAATATTAAGGAAAAACATGTTTTTCGAATGTAAATACGTTCATATTTCCTAACGCTCACTTGGTACGAGGGGGAAAACATAGAATATTCATTTTAGACCTAATCTGAAGGGATTAAAACGATTTCCAGTTTTCCCCTAATTAATTCTGAGGTCATCCCCCTGATGATGTGTCTAAAACTTTGAAGTAGAATTGTGACCTTAATATTCGACATAAGTATTGAGTGTAGGTACTCCTTTTACTCAGAAATTTAAGCTCTATAACATTTGTATTGACAATGTTTTTGAAATAGTTAGTGATTTCGAGATAGTGTTATGGTATTTAAAAAAAAACGTGTTTTTTGACTATAAATAAATATATAATTCCTAACGCTCACCTAGTATGAGGGGGAAAACGTAGCATATTCATTCTAGACCTAAACTGAAGGGGTTAAAACAATTTTCAGCTTTCCCCTAATTTTTTCCGAATTCAACTCCCTAACCACTGGGCTATGAATGTAAAAACTAAAACTGTTTTGCATGTTTTGAATTCCCTTGCCCTCGGAGCTGAAATTAAATCCATCAGATTACAGATGCAAAGAAAGTACTTCAGGCAAAAACATAAATTTGTTTTCTAAAACCGAGAATAAAGTATTCGTTAAGATGATTATATAGGGCCTTTTTTATTGTGATGTCAAAAGGATGGCGAGCATCACAACCTCAGTATTTTTCCTTATTATTTTTCCAACCTTATTATTTTTGTAAAACTAACGTAAGAGAAAACAAAAGTACAGGGTGTCTATAAAAGAATGCCACAGTTATAAATTTTATTAGTATCACCTGTAAGTGTTGTAGAGTGATGGTTCAATGTTTGAAATAAAGGGTAACTCAAACAGTTTTAGATAAGCGCATGCGCGAGCATTGCTTTGTTATTTACTTGCTTGCAGTGCCACATACACAAAATGGCGACTCCTGAACATTATTGCTGGGCTGAAGATTTAAAAGCCGTTAGATCCATGCGATTTTTTCATTTGGGACTTTATAAAAAAGATCGGGTCGGCGATCTGCCGCTACCTAATGATTTGCGAAATTTGAGACACACAACTTAAGAGGCTATTTTTTCCATTACTACGGACTTAACAACCGAAGTGAAGGAAGAATTGGACTTTAGGTTGGATATGTGCCATATAACTAAAGGTGCACATATTGAACATTTGTAAGAAAAACTAGGTTAGTTTACCTTCAATTTGATGTATGATTTGTCGCAAATAGTCTAAATTAAACTGTTCTAATATACCATTGAAACTGGGACATTCTCTTATGACCTGTATTATCATTTCAAAAATTATGTTTTCAAATATTACTGATTAAGTATTCTTCAAATGAAACATTAGTAAAAAAATTCCAATGTATATATATATTTTAAAGCAAACTTCCCTAAATAGCTGGTCTGGATAGAGAAAGAAGCTGGTTGCAGCAAAATATGCATACATTTTTTTTTCACCAGATCTGCTGAAAAGAATCGCCTTTGTCTATATTACAAAGGACAAACATGTCCGTCTGTAATTCTGACGTCATTTTCATGTTGGCAACAGCAGACGATGAAATTTCGAGTTTATTACAATTTTAAAAACTTCTAAATATCGCACATTTTCAATTTTTACACCGTCGAATAATGAAGAAGAAAATGTACTTACAGTTGCAATTTTTTTTCAAAACTGTATTGCAAATTTTTTCCAAAAACTGTATCACAATTTACTCATTTTTACGATTTTTAAAATAATTTTAGAGCATGTATTTATCTCTATAGCTGCTGACGATTAAGGAAAAACATGTCCGTCTCTAATTCTGACGTCATTTTCATGTTGGCAACAGCAGACGATGAAATTTCGAGTTTATTACAATTTTAAAAACTTCTAAATATCGCACATTTTCAATTTTTACACCGTCGAATAATGAAAAAGAAAATGTACTTACAATTGCAATTTTTTTCAAAACTGTATTGCAAATTTTTTCGAAAAACTGTATCACAATTTACTCATTTTTACGATTTTTAAAATAATTTTAGAGCATGTATTTATCTCTATAGCTGCTGACGATTCGTTTGTACTTAAGTTAATATAAATCGTACAGCTTTTGTTTCGACTGATATTCATAACGAAGTTTAAACCTCATCAATAAAATAAAATAATATAAATAAAACAGAAATTTTACAGACATGCAATCGAACTATGCGGTTAAACAACTGAAATGATCAAAATAAAAAAGAACTGCTGTTAGTAACGAAATCTTTGGAGATTTCTTCGGCTGTTAACGCACACGAAAATATCGCTTTTAATAAATTTCAAAACTTTATTTAAATGCAAAATTGATACTTTTCAATTAAAAATGCATTTTAGTGTTGTTAGTGGATAATTTATATCAATATCTACATCTATATCTATATCAATGTCATGATTTCGTTCTAGTAAGTTCAAAATATTAATTCATGAACTTCAAAATAGCTACAATGTAGTCGTTGAATGATCATTCTGGACAAAAGATGACAACCATTAGGGTAAACTATTTTCCCAATGAAGAGTCTGGTTTGGCTGGAAACAATTTATTAGTAGTCGAATACATCATCTACAAGAATCTTTAGAGAGGTAAAAGATGTTAATATTCTACGGCAAGACAGATTGGCATGGCTTTATCAGGCTAAAACAATTCACATTTAGTTTTATTCTGATCCAGTGCAAATAATTTCATTGGCTAGAGAGTAGGAATACAAACACTCGCAATGCGAAAGTTTTGAGACAATAGCAGAAACCAATTTGACGGATGGAGAAAGGAAGCAAAAAGTCTGCAAAGCGTACGAATACAGCGAAGCGTCCTTTTTTCCCTTATATTCTGTAATCCGTGAGTTTTGGGTTGCATTCCTTAGTTTCGATAATTCACAAGTGAAAGAGTAGTTGAGTTAATGACTTAGAGAAATCTAATTGTCATTAGTAATTAAATTCTTCTCATATTTGCTATGATTAATTACTTATCTTGGGTTTAATTTTATAATCGTGTTTCTCTCATAAAACATATCTCTTTTCTACCCGCCCAAGCTACTAATGAATAACATCTGTCTTTTGACCATCTGTATAATTATATATTGATTCATCTTTCCCATTATAAGACACATTTCTAAACTTTAAGAATGGCTGCGTTATTAAAAAACATGTAGCACGGACCATGAATTCTTTTATAGTTACTAATTAAATAAATGAATTTTATTTCAACTGTAATTAATTTTTGCAAACTGTAATTAACAAACTTTGACTATAGGTTATTCCAAAGATGGATTTATAATTTAGAAATAAATACATAATACATAGTACGCTTGGCTTTTTGCAGCTATTGGATTTCAATGTAACGGAATCAATAGGGATCTCCTACTGTAGATTTTTGTTTGATACATTTTTTAAATTTACTGCTTGTATATCACTAATAAAAACTTCTTTGAAAAAAATATAATTATAAAAGTAATACTTTAGTATAAAAATGAAATATTTTTTCGTCACTTTTTATTAATGTTGCTTTTTATTAATTTACACAATTAGTCTAATTGGTAAATAAATCATATGAGTTTTCCAACTGAGTGTAAAAGTGTCACTTTTTAATTTATTTGAAAAATCACAACTTATATATTTTTGTTAATTTTAGTCTTTTGGTTTTTACTTATTTACTTATTATTAATTTTTTTTTTTAACTATAAGGTTAGCCATACAAGGTAAGAATTGTGAAAATAATGCGAATAGCAATTCTTTCTCTAACAATTGTATCTGTAAGTATGTATGTGAACAATTCATTTGTCGCAGAATAGAGTTTCAGGAAATAGTTTGCTATAATTAAAAATTCTGAACACGCGATAATGTACAGTCATGGGGAAAAAAGTAAACACCCCCTACTAACTCTGCAACAGATTATTGTAGAAGAAAGTTACTGACAATAAACGATTGGAAATAATGTCTACTTTTAAATGGTGTAGAGTAACTGTAGGATAGATGGTCATAGAGGAGAGATGGCCTGTTTAAATATTTCAAAAACTTGATCGTAGATTGCAGCATAAACATTGTACGTAGGAAATAGTCTAACGACTTCATTCATTGCGGCGTGCAGTTGTGTTTTTCGATTATAAAAAGTAAGTGTAATTTTAATGTTTATTTAATTTAGTGGTTGAACATTTTTTTTTGAGTTAGGTATTTGAATGTTTTGCAGTAAGTACGTTACATTTTTTTTTTTTTTTTTTTACTATACGGACTTTTAAGGCACGTATTATACAATACAATCTTTGCTTCAAAACCTAAAACAAAGACGTAAAATGGCGTAGTTATGCTTTACATTGGGTGGCCATTTGTCCTTCAATTTCAGGATAGATGGTTACACCAAATCGAGGAGAGATGGCCACCTTTAATCAATATTTCAAAATTATGCGGAGTGAAGATTTTAAATAAATATAATTATATTTAAAATAATTATATAACTTTTATGTTTATATTTATATTAATTGATATAATTGTTTAAATTTTAACTAATATAAATATTTCAATAATACTTATATAATATAGGGCCTAACGATGTATTTTTTCAGAAGATATTTAAAAATGTCGGAAACATTCCTCCTAGAAACAGATAAAGTTGATAAATAAACTTAAAACCGTGAAAAAGTGTAAAATAAATGTGAGAAACAAAACAAAAATACGACACTTTCAGCTGTGAAAAAGATGAAATACATTTGAAATTATCAGATTCTACAGATTCCGAGGAGGGGAATGGAATTGGAGGATCACTGTGTTGGCTGTGGAGAAGAATGTAATACCTCAACCAAAAAGGATGACTGGATACAATGCATAAGAAGGTGCCTGAAGCGGTTCCATGAAACGTGTACAAACTATCAAGACCTTTGCCAAAAATGTGGTAAAATGTAACTAAATCTAAAGGATTGAAATTGTACTTCAAATTTTGTTTATTCGAATTTTATTCCCTCATTTTCCGTGATATAATTGCATCTTTACCAATTTCTATATGTTTTTCATGATTAAAAAATATGAAATTTGTTATCATTTGCCATTTTAACTTCACTTTTTCTTTCTTGTTTTGGATGGCCATCTCTCTTCGGCTTGAAGGAGAGATGGTCATCTGCCGTTTTAATTTCAATAATGTTTCTCGCTTTTTGTTGTCAATATTTAATTATTTTTTGCCCAAAATATGATGAGTATATGTATAAGAATTTTAAATATGCATAAATATTTCTTGTATTTTCATTCTAAGAAGTTTTATTTCAATCTTTAAAAACTATGACCATCTATCCTAGAGTTATATAAAATTTGCCTTGGCGGCCATCTACATATCAAGACAAACACAAACTTTATTTTTTTTCAATAGCAAGACCCACGTTTGACACTTTAAATAAATTCTACACTCTTCAATTAGCCTAAACACAAATTTTCATGAAATTCGTACGATTAGTTTCAGAGAAATGAATTATTTTAAAATAAGCATGTTTTAGGGCGGTATCCAAATTGAAGTTCGGTACTCGATTGTTTAAATTCTACAGAATGACTATGTCACTTCTATTGATGTATTATTTCTTGCCAGTATGGCAATTTCACTCGCTTAATATGTTTCGACTATTGCCGGCCCAAATGTTTCAATAAAATGAGTAAAATATATATTTTTTTCAAATTATGCTTTTCTGTACATCATAGAGGACCCCTTAAACGTTCATTTTGACGTTTTTTAAGCATAATTCGAAAACTACTTGGAAGGAAATTTGAAATTGAGAATTCGCATAAAGCAGGACATAATAAGTATAAATCTATAAACAAAATTGTAGGTTGGTAATCATATTTGTTTTCGAATATTAATTTCATAATTCATATTATAAAATTTGTAAAATTACAAATTCAATGTAGTTGCTTTTGATTTTTTTTCTTTAGTTCTCGTAATGTAACTTAAAAAAATAGAAAAGTTAACGATAACTGAATCCATAACTCTATTTTACTTATAATCCTACAAGTACTATTTCTATTTCAATATATGACTATAACCACTTTGAATATATACTTAAAAAAAGGCCCCGGATTGCTAGAAATGGAAATGAATTCAACTATGACAGAGTTAAAATATTCCTTAAACTGCGCTTATTTTAAAATGCATATTCCAGTAACCGGAAATTGGAAAACGGAAATGAATTGGAGTGGTAGAAAATATGCCGTATTACGTGGGGTGTTATTTACTAGATATTATATTAAGTGGATTGATTTGAAAATACTTTTCTAGATTATTCAGAATACTTTTCTTTTACCATTGATTTTAAATGAAATCAATTTCAGAGTATCTGAATTTTTCTATCATAAACTTATAAGAAAGAAAAACTACGCGTTGTTCTCTGACTATGAGTCAGTTTTTCCACTTAATGTCTATATTAGAATACAATATACAGTTACAATTGCAAAGTTCCTCAAATATTCAATTTTACATATTTTTATTGCTAAGGATAATTTATCCCATGCGCCCGGATAAAGGAAAAATGTCTTAAAATTAATTAATTAATTAATAATTAAGTTGCAAGAATATTAAAATGTTGTAACGCCATTGGAAACACGCCAGTTAACGTATTTTTTTTTATAATTCTAGCACATCATGAAGAGCGTGAGATATCGATATTATAAAATTCCATCTTTACATGCATGAACCTATTTTAGTTGAATAAACAATGCAAAGTAAAGAGTAAAGTAAAATAATTGCTCGTGGATAAATTATTTTTATGTAGCTGAAAAATATTTTGTATTTAAAATAGATTTAAAAGGAATTATTAGGAACAAATAATGTTAAATATATAAAAAAGCCCTTGCATTTACTATAAAATTACAAAACTAACCCCATATGAGATTTGAGGGGCTCACAACCAGAGTATACCAAGTCCATTTTGAAAAAGAAATGAGATAGTCCATTTTGAAAAAGAAATGAGATAGTCCATTTAGAAGCTGCATAAAATCTGTTTCATCCACTCCCACAGTGAACCAAGTCTGTTTATACATACTTTCGCATATATGCCATCTGTTTACAGGCTTGGTTCACTGTGGGAGTGGATGAAAAAGATTTTATGCAGCTTCTAAATGAACTGTCTCATTTCTTTTTCAAAATGGACTTGGTATACTATGGTTGCGAGCCCCTCATTTATAGGTATCTTAAAATGGAATGAGTGTTTTAAAAATACAATAACTTGCAAATGAGGACAGAAATTAAAATGTTTTTCTAGAATGGTTAAGTAAAATGACAGGAGTTTTCCCACCTGGCGAATCCCGGTTAATTCCAGATAGTGGCGACAGATGGCGCTGCAATCAACAGGTGCTAAACTGGGACCAATTTTTACGCCAGTCTCTGCTCCCATCATGGTTCGAAGGAAGGAGGTTAAATATATGGAATGGGTCCTCAAGAACAAGATTGAACTGGCGACATAGACTCACTCCATATATTTAACCTCTTTCTTTCGCATCAATGTCCGGAGAAGAAAGAAGCTCCAAAATCGGTCCAGATTTAGCACTTATAGCTTGCAGCGGCATCTATCGCAGCTATTTAGAACTAAAATTGGCAATTGCAGTAAAAAAAACTCTTGGAATCTTACATAACCATCCTGGAATAATTTTTTAATAGCAGTTACCATTTGAAAGTTATTGAATTTTAAAATCAGTCAGTCCATTTTAGGACAACCGGTACAAGGATTAAAAAAATTACCACTAATACACTCTTAAATAGATCTTCATGGTAATTTAAACTTTGGATACATTAATGCAAACCAAAATGTTAAAAAAGAAATTTGCCCATAATTTTGTAAAACCACAAGAGCAATTTTTTTTTTTTTTTCAAAACTACCTTTTCATGCACAGCTGAAAGAAATTTCTCAAAGAAAAATCTTCTAACTATACATTCAAAATATGGTTTTGCCATCGACTGCTGTATTTCACAAGCATTATTCTGTTGTTGAACTTTCTATAAGGTTTACACATAGTTAAAGAGAAAATTTAAAATCTGTGCATTTCTTCGAAGATTTTTTTACAATACACTGTAATAAAAGACAAAAGAGACAAATTTTCTCATAATTGGAAAATACAATATAACACGAACGAATATATACAATAACCTCTTCCGAACACCCATGATTCGGAAAATCTTTCTTTACCTTTAAAAACGTCAAAACCAACATATTTAAAAGACCATTTATAAAAACAAAGTTTCTATTGCTACCATTGATTTTCGGAATTTTTTAAGAGTTGCTTTTATAGTGTATTATTCAATTATCTCAAACCGGAATAACGGTTTTTAGGACGGTGTCAATTTTCAATTAAACATTTTCAGTGCGCATTTTATTTTCTAGACTAGCACTGAATAGCATAGAATTAATCTACTGAAATGTTTACTTGCGTATTGATAGCATCTTAAACACCTACATTTCGGGTTGAGAAGACGGATTAATACGCTATAAAACTACCCAGAAACGTTTCCGAAAATTAGTAGCAAAGAAAGAAAGTTTATACATGATTCTTTAAATCGCGAAAACATACTGGTACTCGAAAGAAAATACCGTATATTTTCTTGTATAAGCCGAAAAGTTTTTGTCATTTTTTTTAGTTCCAAAGGGGGGGGGGGGGCAGCTCATACACGAGTCTAAAAAAAAATTCCAAAATTTATATTCTAAAATAAAAATGATTGTAAATATAAAAACATAAAAAAATAACTACAAATTTCTAAAAATACTTTAATACTCTATTCTTTTACAATGGTCATCAATCATCATTCACTATTTGAATTTTCAATCAACTTCTTAAATTCCCTTTCTTCATTGGTACATCAGGATGAATATCATCAGTGTCTAATTCATCATCATTATCAACATCGCCATCTTCTTCATAAATGGCACCGTCCTGAGTTCCATTTATTACATTACTGATGCAACATTTTTTGAAAGATCGGACGATCATTTCTTATGGTAATTCAAGCCAAGCTTCTTTCATCCATTCAGATATATTTATGATATCATCTTTAAGTTACCTCCATTTGTCACCGCTGCATCCCCAGATGACATTGATTCAGTCCACTTCGAACGGAGCCTGGTTTTAAACGGCTTATTTAGACAAACATGCAGTGGTTGAAGAATAGAAGTAAGGCCATCGGGGATCATAGCTACTGAAGATCCTATCTCACAGGAAAGTTGTTTTACTTTTTCTGTGCGGTGCGCTTTAAATGCTTCGAAAAAAAGCAGAGATAACTTCTTTAAAACCGCTCCTTTTCTTTTACCATATACATTTTTAAGCCAATCTACAATTCCATTTTAATCCATCTAATCTTTGGATGACCACGGACGATATACCACTTGGGAAATGTATCCTCTTAGTCAGTGCTTTCCGTTTAAAAAATATCATTGGAGATAAACGTGCTCTGCCCATTATGCAGTTTAAAACAACTGTGAAGTGTGTTTTCTCATGACCAGTTGATCGAATAAAAACTATCTTAACACTTTTCTTCTAGACTGTGCCATTTGAGCTCATTTTTAGCTGTTAGTCATAAGGTTTTATTCGCTGAATTTTTCATCACTTTTTTTAACATTGGCTTATATACAGGTTTCCGATTTTGGACGATTTTCCCCTGAGAAGTCATATACTTGGCTTATACACGGAAATATACGGTAATATTAATATTATTTTTAAGTTTAATGCAGTTAATTAATCATGTTAGTCTATAAAACATGTTTGTTGAACATGTAAGTGTTTACTTGAGTATCGATATTATTCTAAAACCTATCTTCCGGGTTGAGAAGACTAGTTAATATACTACGCAAACTAAGCACAAAAACGTTTCCGAAAACGAGTGGTAAAAAGACATTTTATAAATGATTATTTGAATCTCGAAAATAAATTGGTTTCTGAGGTTTCTAATGGTAAAGAATGCTTTTGGAAATCATGAGTAACACGGAAGAGGTTTTTTCATATTTTTGTTCGTGATTATATTATATTATTTTCGTAGATTAAGAAACATTTTTAGGTGCGTTCATATTTATATAAATACGTATACCTATAGTCATAGTCTGGTCCGTCCATCTGTCCGCACAACAGGGTAAAACTACCCAGCCGAATGGTTTGAAATTTAAAATATACAGGGTGTCCCAAAAGTCTCCGTACAAATTCAAAAATTGATTATAAAAAAATAATAGGCCTACAGCAAAAATAATTACAACAGTATACAGAGTAACTCAAAAAGTTTTTCTCTACTACCTTAGTATACTTCTACATGAGATCCTTTCGTTGCACGTGACGTTTCCATGCGATGAAGCATTTCAACTACAAATTCGAAGCGTTTCGCATAATCATCAGTTTGTAACGCCTACACAATCTGAATTTTGTAAGCTGAAAGTTGTAATCGGTTATGAAGCACTTTGTGTGTGGCGATATTTGAATAATAAGCTCTTGCGATGCTTTTCTAATTGATTTTACAGGGCTCCTAAAAAAAGTTTCACGTACTCTTTCCGCACTTGTTGAACTGCTTCATCGCATGGTAACGTCACGTGCCACGAGAATATCTCATGTAGAAGTATACTAAGGTAGTAGGAAAAACTTTTTGAATTACTCTATGTACTGTTGTAAATATTTTTGCAGTAGGCCTATTATTATTATTATTTTTTTTGTAATAATTTTTTGAAGTTGTACGGAGACTTTTGGGACACCCTGTATATCAGAATTTTGTCCAGTCATTTCAAATTTTATGAAAATTGAATCAAAACTTACATCTTTAACTAACTTTAACATGCATAAGATGGAATATTTGACACCGAAGAGTACAATAAATGGATCCTGGGTCATTCCATACAAAATGAGCAAATCACCTGTGGCAGACATGTCACAGATTTTAACGAAAATCATTTTGTAAGTAGATCATACCTATTTATGAGTAAATGTAAAATAATAGATTTTAGGATTGTTTATTTAAGTATTAAAATTTACATTAAAAGTGGATGCAAAATCGTGGTTTTGGCTACATGCTTGAAGTTTCAATTTTGGTTATTAGCCTTAAGAATGCAAAGACTATATTAAAAATTATTTATAATTAGGAATGAATGATAAGTAACAGATTGACGTAAGTTAGTAATTGTATTTTTATTCCTTAATGAGAAAAAAATTATTTTTGAAAAAATTTGAAGGAAAAATGCAACGTTTCTATAGAGATGAAGGACACCTCTGACAATATCAAAATTGCTTGACGTTATAGCTAACAGTATATATATTAAATATTTAAACTTTAATTCTTGCCTTTTTTATTCCTTAATGAGAAAAAAAATAAATAGTAAAAAAGGTCGAGGATAAAATGCAATATTTCTATCACTTGTTTCGACGTGAAAGAAATCTTTTTTAAACTTTTATTCTTTTAATATTATAGATAACAGTGTATATTTTAAACATAAAAACCTTTATACTTGCTTTCAGTTTATTTTTTCCTCAAGAAGATTTTTAATTAAAGTAGAAAAAAAAGCTCAATTGAACAGAAAATTATATATTAATTTCTAAGCCCACATACAGAAAATAGATGGCAGCACTAACTTTTTTCACCTTGAAATCGTGCAATATTTTAAGAAACGCGCGCGAATTTAAAAAAATAGCTCATGGAATATAGTTAATATTGCCTTTTTTAACCCAATTTTGTGACGTTAGGAATCAAAAAGGCATGCTTGAATTTTTTTTTATCAGATTATGGACTTATTGATCTTTATGTCTGTGCAATAACTGTAATGTGGGACATTTCCTTCATTGTTTTTTTTACCTGTCAATAAGAGGAAAAATTACGATTTTGTTATTTTTTTAAAAGTTTCTAAAATTTTTTAAAGGTGAAGGAAATACATGGCAACTTAAAAACTTTAGTAATTCGATCTTAATATGTAAAACTACATCAGGCATTAATTTCTCAGATGTTTTTGAATTCCTTTAATTTTTATTACGTTTTTAATTTTCTCAAAATTTGCAAATTTTCAATTTTTACAACCAATTAAAAAATAATCATGGTGTTACCAGATTATTATTGCTCAATAAATAAGAAGATAATTTTTCTGAGGTTACATTATTTTAAAAAAAAATTCATTTCAGTTAAATAGTTTTCAAGATACAGAACTTCAAACTTGCAACTTTGGACGATTGCACACATGCCATTCTTTATCACAAGTTTTTTAAATGTCCAAAACTGCTAAAATAATTTATTTTTCGTGAAGATATTTTGCAGAGCTCTATTTGAATATGAATTGAACCTGTATATCAAATTTTATTAAAATCTGTTACTATGTGGCCACGACTTTTTTAATTTTTTTGCTCAATTTACGTGGAATGACCCTCCTGTAATCTATGGTCGGTTTCAAATAACACTAAATCCGTATATTAACGAAAGAATAAAAGCAAAAATAACTGTTTATTGATTCTGTTTTTTTTATGTGCGTACATAGTTATATAAATACGTAACACAGTCGTCGCCTGGTCTGTCCGGATATAACAGCGCAAAATCTACCCATCTGAATGATTTGAAATTTAATATATATAACCGTTGCAGAATATTGTCGAGTCTTTTCAAATTTTATGAACATTGAATCAAAACTTAAAAAGATATTAATAAATGTTTTCTTCATTTTATTAAATCCTATCATGTGTAATTCATTCAATGATATCACATGATAGGTAATGATTCTAGGTTGCCATGGTGATGACGTTCTATTTAAGAGGGAGTCATATTATTTCCATATTACTGAATTTAATGTATATATAATCGTAATAAATTTTGTATTCCTGTTTTTTTGCATAAGAGTGCAACAGCTATTTCACCAAGATCTTAATATTTTTAAAACTAGTTATAGTACGAACGCGCCTCATTTGCCACGTTTGACGCACAATTTCCGACTTGTTTTTTATTGTGTTTTTTCTCATATAAGGTTATTATGCACAACAGAATTAAATCTCATTCTAGGAGGAAATCGTAAAGTGGTATTGCGAATATTTTAGAATAGTGTAAGCTTATTTTTATTAAGAATGTAACTCAAAACCACTGAGAAAAGCAGAAAATAACCCTAGTGAAATTCAGTCCAATACACAAAAAGTTCAGCAAGAAATTCTATCGAATATATGTTTATTTTCTGTCTACATTTAATTTGCATGACAATTGTGAAGGTAATAAAATAAAATGTAAGAGATATTGGAAATTTTACATGAGTTATGGCTTATTGCATCTGTTTACATGCCATTTTTTTCGAAGTTCATAGTTGTCATTCCACAAAAACAGCGACAAAACAAAAGGTATTTATTTCGAAATTAAATGTTTAGTTTTGCCTTCACAACAGTGTAAATAACTTGCAGCTTGAATTTCATAGTGATATTTCAAAATTTTTTTTGAGAAACTATGTTTTGCGTATGGAATTTTCACTGAAAAGCGCATTTTCCATGAAACGCATTTAAAGTTTACACTTATGTTTTACTATAATTATATAATTATATGATGTTAGTTTTACTGCATTTAGATATCATAGTCTTTTCTTTCGTTCTGAGTTTTTTTAGATGCGTCCGTAATTATATAAATACGTAGCACCTATAGTTGTCGTTCGGTCCATCTGTCTGTCTGTCCGCCCGTCCGTCCTCATATAACAGAGAAAAAACTACCCAACTGAATGGTCTGAAATTTTAACTATATAATTGTTGCAAAATTTTGCCTTGTCATTTAAAATTTTATGAAAATCGGATATATAGTTTAATTACAGGGGCAATCAAAAGTTTTTCGTTACATTACGATCAATGGGAAAAATTATTTCAAGTGCATTTTAATGATGTTACAGCCTTTCTAACAGAATGAAATTGATATGCACTTATGAAGTGTACTAAAATATACATTCAGTACAATATGCGGTGCAAAAAATATTTATAAAACTAGTTATTGTACGAACGCACCTCATTCGCCACGTTTAACGCGCAATTTCCTACAAGTTTTATTTATAGAAGCTCATATTTTGTTTTTATAGAGAGTGAAAAAAAAATGTTTAGCAATGAACATGCATTCAGTATTGAAGAACCATATTCTTGGGTCATAGATGACCTCGATAGTTTTTTGTATAACTTTATAACTTTTGATAACATATATAATCCAATGTTATGATATTTTACTGTTAAATAAAACAAAAAATAGCATATTTATGAAAAATAGTATATTCAAATAAACGTATGTAAACTATTTATAAAAGTAACCCGAATATCCACTAAATATTAAACATTTACATTTTATAGTGCATATAATTCTTGCAAACAACGAAAATTATTCTCAATTCCGGTTATTTAACCATCTACTGCATTATAATCTACTGCAATTTTTTTCAGGAAATTTTTTTTTTTCGGTTACTACAATGAAAATAAAGGATAAACATAAAAAAAATACTCACCCGTGAGAAATTTAATTATTTAGAGGTAATTAATTAAAGTGGTACTTTAAAGTATCGTCAGTACACTATGACTAAAATATCCTAACAGAAAACCCACGAGGTATTTCAAATGGCACCAGAAAATATTTTCGAGTTAATATGTATGGGAAACATAGGCTTTTTCTTATTTACAAATAAATCTTTTGGCAAATTCCGTTGCCAATCATTTGTTTCAACACTTTAGAATTGAAAATGCTTTGCCCCTGAAAGAGTTAATAAAACTATTTTTTTAGGATTCAATCTTGTTAGCAGTCCTTTAGTTATGCGACGTCTATATTCCAGGGACAACATGTTCTCTCGTATCTCCACATATGCATTATATGAAGTTACATATGCCATTTCTAGCATAGCAAAAACGAGCCGGTGCCAGAACTTTTTCAATTTCCTATAAAAAATAACAATGAAACAGAAAAGAAATACCAGCGAAATCATCATTACTACACTACATTTTAGTAATTACATTTTAAAGCCGATGAAAATTATGGATAACTACACAGACGAAAAGTAAACAAGAAGTTTTTCTCCAACACCCAGTGTACTGACGGTACTTAAATGTCCCACCGAGTAATTCAACTCTTAAATCAAATACATACACCGTTCACCTAAAATAGCTAGTCAAACTGTATTCTAAATTGTATTCTTCTTCAAACTGTATTATCATAATGAACACATAAAAAAATCCAACACTTATCTTATATCTTTTACTGTGTTTGCAGAAATAAAAAGAAAATCGTGACAATTTGTACAAAATGTCGGCACAAAACCCATCGTCTATGTCAAAGATAGTCTCCTTCCTCGCTAAAATATCAAACCTATAACTGCTGCTGCCATGTATTCGGATAACGTGGCATCTTAAAAGAGTGTTTTTGCAAAGTACCATTAAATATTAGTAATATTCACTATGGGATGAAAGTTTAAAGTGAGTGGTACTTATAAGTACCGTCAGTAGATAAATGGTTAAACGGTACTTCCGGTTTCATTCACAGCTGTCAAGTAATTTTTTAAGGGGGCAAAGGGCCTTTGAGTTTACCCGAAACGATAAAAAACATCACCTTTTTCAAAGCATCAAAACACAAACAATACGCAATTAAAATCTTTTTTTCCTTTTCTGAATTTTTTCAAATTTTTCAAGTGTAAAAAAATTAATAATAAGCTATATGAATTTTTTTTCTTTCAACATGTAGACCATAAAGAAACGCATATTTGGTTAATTTTCTAAAGCTGTAGCTTACATAGTTTGAAAGTATCAATGAGCACAAAATCCAAATTTACTAATACGAGAAAACGCGTTTTAGTTTCAGTATCTACGGACCTTCAGTTATACTGACCGTCTATAAATGGCTATAACTCAAGAAATAATATAGATTTTTGAATGAGTTTTTTTGTATATTGTTAAGGAATTAAAAGAAAAAATTCAGAATAAAACAAAAACCGAAAACTGATTTTTTGAAAGTTTAAAGGTCCTGTGCCCTCTTAATCGCTATAACTCAGGTTTTATCATGGAAGACGGTAGTATTCCGAGTGACGCAGCCTTAAGCCTAAAATCGTATCGTATCGTATCGTTAAAATCGTATCGTATCGTATCATAGAATTCGTAGATGGCGGAACTCATATATACAGCTAACTCGACATCAAAGAAAACGCGAAAAGCCGCCTTTTAATAACTCAGCAGATATATGTCTTATTGTTCTGAATTTTCTAGAACAGTCTTATATCTGCAGTCTAATCGTATACTGAAATTTTTACATTTCTACGTGCAGTATATTTTGAGATCTAAATAGCCATTTTTAAAGTGAAAACGTTGGTATGATATCGAGGAAGTTCCTAATTTGAAAATCTCGAAAACGGTTCTAACGATTATTTTTAAATTGATACATAATATAAATGTGATTAAGGCGAGGTGAATAACACTTTTCTTTTTTCTGGGAAAACTCTCGTTCGTTAAATAATTCGATTTTTTTTTCTCTCGAAAATGACACGGGCGATTTTTTAAAAATCAAATAAATATGTTTCTGATGAACCAAATAACAATTTACTTGTTTCCAGCAAGACTCTTGTTCGTTTTATAATGCGCATGAAAAATCGGACTATATTTCTTCGCCATTCTATGGAAATTTTATCGAAAATGCATGACACTGTATTCATACACATGCTTTCTTTTTAACCACTTTTGGGGAGAAAAATTTTGTCTTCCCATTGGCTGAGTGGCTAAGGGCCATCGTTTACTGATCTTAACATAGGCAGTTCGATACTCCCTGGTACGTGTTTTCACATGTGAATGTGTTTTTTTTTTTTTTTTTTTTTAAAGTCTGCTAGTTGACCATTATTCTCAGTTCCTTTGTAATTTTTTTTTATTGCTATTAAGTTAAATAAAATTACAATTATAATGACGCCAATTTGATGATGATTATTTCTTGTCAATTTTTCAACAATAAAAATATTACCATAAATTTTATAAATATATTTAATTTCAATCACTTTACAAAAAATATACATTAATAATTATTATTCGAATATAAATCACACGATCAGAAACGTAAAAAAATAATTCATTTCAGCTCTTCTTTTTATAATATTTTTTATTATTATGACGGTCAATCAATATATAATCACTGACATCCATAATATTATTATTATTATAATTATTATTTTCCTTGCATAAAAGCTACTGTGATGTAATAATTCTTTTATAATAAATAATTTAGTTGAAATGTTTTATTTATAAATATCAATGAAGTTTGATAACCCCGAGACAATTGTTTTTATTTAACTTTGCAATATTTAGTATACATAATAAGCATATCAGAATTCTGGTGTCGCCATCTTTTGACGCAATTGCGTAGTATTATAGAGAAATGTTTGATAAACCGTTGAAGTAGACAGTTTTTAAATCGAAGAATTATTTTAAGAGATATTTAATGTTAAATCTGGATAAAATTGTCTCATTAAAAAAGTCTCATAGGGAAAAAAAATATACATGGGAATTTAATCATTTTCATTCAATTTAATCATTCAATAGAAACTCGAAGTTTGCAGAGTGCAATTATTATTTTTAACTTGCCTAATTTTTTGACGGTTTATTTCAATTTTAAATTAAAATTTTCAGAATTTCCAGAGATATTTTTTACCTATTTTAGAAAAGGTTATTTTAAATTGTTGCCAATTGTTAAAACAGCGCAAAGAATAATATATCCTTTAAATTAAAAATTTATTCACACGTGACTATTATAAACAGAAAAAAATCCTTTTAAATTAGAATTAAATGATAACGTGTTAAAAGCAGGAAAATATTAAACATTACGTCATAAAAATTGTTTTTACACATGCTTACTTAAAATGAAAGAAAATTATAAAATAATCAATTATTTTCAAATTAGAATTAAATGATTACGCATTAAAAGAAGGAAAACATTGAAAATTACGTCATAAAAATTATATTTACACGTGAATATTAAAAGAACAAGAAAATTTTTAAATAATAAATTCATTGATATGTGTTAAAAGTCGTAAATGGAGGAAATTACGTCATATTGGCCAAAGTGGCCAAAACAGTTTGCAAAACATATTGCAAAACATATTGCAAAACAGTTTAAATTAAAAAATATATTTATATGAGAGATTTATTTCAAATTTCGAGATGATATTTTTAACTATAGTTGCCAATTTTAAGGTAGCGCAAATAATAATATTATCTTTCTAATAATAAAAATATTTTCCATTGAATGTTACAAAGAGAAAGTAAAGTTTGGTGAAAATTATGTCAGATTTAAAACGTTACATTTAAAATCTCTCATTTAAAATCATTTTCTTATAGCGTTGTTAAAAAATACCATAAAACAAAGACACTGTTGACTTAGTTCCTTTTATATTTGGTAATTTTCAAATGTTTAACTAATCTTATTTAATCAAGCACGGAAACAGCAACTAACATCAGCTGATTCGGTTTTGAAATCCCTCAGTAAAAGGGAAACCCGTTTACAGTAAGATCGCCATTGATTTTTTAATTATACAGAGCAGCCTCGATTATCCGAGCTAATTGGGACTGTTAGTAAATCGGAATCGGAAATCTCGGTTAATAGAAACTGTGTGTAAAAACTCGCCGTGCTTGCGAATTTAACATCTCTTTGAAAAAAATATATCGAACGTTTTTTAAATAATAAAAATAAATATATGTAAAGTTCTGTTTCACAGCTTAACAAATTTAAAAAGAAAATCAACTACCAGTAGTAAATTTTAAAATGCAAATTGAAAAATTTACGAAAGTTCACACAGCCACTGGAAACAAAGCATTGTTCGCTATTGACTTCTCAGGGTCCAATGTTTCTTTGGAGTTGAGTGCTTTTGGGGGCAGAAGGGCCTGTATAGCACGGACAGTGAGCTAAAGAGTGTGGTTATTTTTAAGGCTCATTCAAAAGGGAAAAAAAATCAGACTTTGTTATCGGCTCGGTTAACAGAAACCTCGATTAATCGAAGCTCGGTTAATCCAGGTTCTACTATAATTCAATCTTCCGCAATCTTTTTAAAGCAGATCAAATTAATGGACTTTAGCACAAAGTCACATAGCTGATAACTGCCATGCTTGTTGGCCACCTTTTTTTCAAAAAGTTTGCTTCACCTTATTCAATTAATGAGATATCTCCGATAAAATAAGTCACATTTTCCCGTTCTAAAATACTGGTATCCAAAAATCGTAGCATGTAACTGACACTACAAGTACTCATGGAACTAGACTATTTTAAGTCTGATTTTTATTATAGACTATATAAAATTATTAAAAATATATATTATGATAGGAACTAGCGGGCTTCGTCCGCTATTTACGTTACGGATATAAAAATCATGTTTTTTTTTAGGGAAAAAGAAATAAAAACCTATTTGACGATAGGTTTATAAACACACATTTTGTATTTGTTATATTTCCGGGGATGAGGAGGGGGGGGGACTATTTTGATTAAATATCGCAATTAGTCTACATGGCAGATATAATTATGATAGACACTAGCGGGCTTCACCCCTCCATGGCGCCTTATGGGTCCAGCTTCCATAACTCAGAAACTACCTTTCGGACATCAATGCAACAGACTCCAAACGTTATAATTAACTTAATAATCACCCCATATAGCATTAAAGTAAATTTATGAGTACTGCATACTATTTTTTCATCGTAATTTCTGAAGAGAAAAAATTATTTCGGTTCCATTCTTAGGTACTGGTCTGAAAAATTTTGAAAAAGGGGGGAAGGAGGGGACATGAGACTGCTGTTTGTCAAACAACACAACGGGGTCTGGCTTATTCAACTTGGTTTTTGATGACTTCAATTGGAAGGTGGTTTGTTTAAAAGAGTGCGTTCCCTGCCTCATGAAAATTGGAACTATTGGTGCACCATCTATGTAAGGATTTAATAATTATAAATTAACATTTTGGATTTGTTAATTTAAGGATAAAGTGTTTTTAAAGGAATATCAAATGAAACCCTCTGTGCGATCTGCGATTATACTTACCCAGTTGTTTTTATATACAAACTGCTATAAGGAAAATTGTAATAAAATAGTAAAAATTAAATCTGCATTAAATTCCATAAGTATCTTTTTTTTAATCATTTTATCACTAACCTCAAAAAAATAATGATATCAATGCAAAAACCCTTGACGGGTTAAAAGTTTCTGACGCAGCACTTTATGTTATGCTCTAAGAATTTTAAATATGGAGCTTAAAAATACTGATATCAAATTTTGAGTGACGTTATGCTATTTCTTAAAAAATATATTTGTATTTATTTCATCATTTTATTTTTGTTTTATTTATAATCGCATGTGCAAAAGTTATGTTCAACATGAAAAGCTGCATAAAATTTTATTCGCTGTTGCTTTATCATTTACATCTCTCATAAATTCAAAATATGAGTTTTAAAAGGTATGATATAAAATTTAAGTGACGCCTTGATGTGACTTTAAAAGGTTTGTTTTAAAATTCAATTTAAATTATTTTTGACTTGGTTAAAATATTTTTTTACATCTACACAATACTTTTAATTTTCCAATTCACTGGTAAATATATCACTTTCATTGAATCTATACTATGCATTGAAATGTATTTATTTCAATAAATTGATTTATCTTTTGTGTTACGCTATTCAAAATTGTGAGTAAGATTTATGTAAATGGTTTATTTGCGTCAAACTATCCTTTTTCATACATTTCATGTAGTTTGGACACAATGACGCAAAGAAACCATTTACATAAATCTTACTCACAATTTTGAATAGCGTGACACAAAAGATAAATCAATTTATTGAAATAAATACATTTCAATGCATAGTATAGATTCAATGAAAGTGATATATTTACCAGTGAATTGGAAAATTAAAAGTATTGTGTAGATGTAAAAAAATATTTTAACCAAGTCAAAAATAATTTAAATTGAATTTTAAAACAAACCTTTTAAAGTCACATCAAGGCGTCACTTAAATTTTATATCATATCTTTTAAAACTCATATTTTGAATTTATGAGAGATGTAAATGATAAAGCAACAGCGAATAAAATTTTATGCAGCTTTTCATGTTGAACATAACTTTTGCACATGCGATTATAAATAAAACAAAAATAAAATGATGAAATAAATACAAATATATTTTTTAAGAAATAGCATAACGTCACTCAAAATTTGATATCAGTATTTTTAAGCTCCATATTTAAAATTCTTAGAGCATAAGATAAAGTGCTGCGTCAGAAACTTTTAACCGTGAAGGGTTTTTGCATTGATATATATTACAATAAAAACAAGCACAGGTATGGAAAGGTAAAGAACTAGATTTTAGTAAAATTTAATAAAATGTTAACGCAAATTTTGGTCGAAAATCGCATTTTAAAGGTAGATACTTTTCCGATTAAATATTGAAAATCTTTTACCTGCTATTTATTATTACAATCTTTTAATTAACTTACTTCGTTTATGTATATAAAGATGGAATTTTGTATCGATTTCCCTCCCAACCTCCCACGGCATAGAATAACAAAAAAGTTATGTATATAATTGCGCGTACGATGTAAATGCAACATTTCAATATTTTTTTAGAGCTTAAAGCTGATACTGATTTGTTCATAGTAAATCAGACTATAATTGAGTAACCATTAATTAAATTTGTGCCCCCGTCCCCTCCCTCTTATTTATTGAATTAAAAAAAAATCAATGTCCAATTCCTGTATTGCCGCCAGGAATGCATATACAGGGTGGTTATAATTACACTTCCCCTATAAACAGCATCCTTCAGCGCAAACAAGTGAACGGAATGCAATGAAATTTGGTATATAGACTATACACGAGATGCGCTCACGGATTTTCGAAGAAAAAAATTTAGTTCCAAAATGTCCACCAGAGGGCGCCTTTTCCGGATAAACATTAAATTTAACACAAGAAACGGCCAAAACAGCAGGTTTAACATTTTATTACTCATAATTCTTGTTCTGGATTGTTAATATTGTTTCTGTATTCCGTTTTGGTCGTTTATTGTGTTAAATCTAATGTTTTTTTCCGGAAAAGGCGCCCTCTGGTGGACATTTTGGAACTAATTTTTTTTTTTTTCGAAATATCGTGAGCGCATCTCGTGTATAGTCTATATACCAAATTTCGTTGCATTCTGTTCACCCGTTTCCGCTGTAGGATGCCATTTATAGAGGAAGTTTAATTATAACCACCCTGTATATTCGAAATTTCAAAGCTCTATCTAAACAGAAAGTGGGTGAAAAATGGTCAGGATATTTGATTGCTACATACAAACAGAAAAGTCACATTAAAAGAGAGCATGTAAAAGGTGGAAAAATAAATTATAAATGAAAAATATAAAGCATGTGTGTGTGTTTTTAAAATACGTTTTTATTTATAACTTCTTCGTTGCCGAGATTCGTTTTCCATAATGCTTGGAAAATTGCAGATCTTGGCGCTACGGAAAAATTATATACAGTAATCTCTTAACATTCGCGGGGGTTAAGTTCGAGGAAACCTTCGTGAATGTTGAGACTATCTTCCCATGCATAAAGTTGGGGTTTTGGTTTGGGGGTTAGGTTTTAAGATTTTTTTTTTTTTTTTAATGGAAAAAAAAGCTATTGAAACGTAAATATAAATTTACTAATAATTAAAATGCACATGTTGTAAACAAATTTGAATAATTATAAACATATTTTACAAAGTTTAGTTGCTATTTGATGGCTGAAAATAACTGATATACGATTGTTTGGACGAACAGAATATTTTATTTATGAATATCCGTATAAGATAAAGTAGCGGTCACGATTTCTGTTTAAAATTTAAGACACCTCACCAGTAAAAGATGTCTTTCTATTGATTTCCTAACATGTTGTTGAAGTTTTAAAATTTCCCATACAATTTTCGCAGAAAATATTTCACCTGAAATAAAAATTTTGAACTTTAGAAAATTTGGGATTTTTTTATTTTTAGCATCAAGTCATGTGTCGGGTTTCTCGGAATTACTGATCTATATTTTGCCCCAATACAGGAGTTGAAGTTATCGAAACATAGGCTATATAGTGTCTAGTGTCAGATAGTTAATGGAATTCATTAACAAAGTGGGTTTACTTTGTAAAAAAATATTCTTTATAAAACAAAATTCGCGAATAATCAAGTTAAGTATTCGCGAATTCATTTTTTAATTCGCGAATAATCAAAACTCGCGAATGTTAAACCCGCGAATGTTAAGGGATTACTGTATATATTTATTTTTTGTACAAGAAATTTGGGTATTGTTCCAGGGATTTCAGATTTGAAAAATCGTAGTCATATGATACCTTTACTTCACAGAAAGAACGATCACTCTTTTTGCTCCGGTAATCACTTTAATATTCCATTAGAATTTGTGTCATGTCATTTTTCGATCGTCATGACGAATATTGTTTTATTTACTTCTGTTGCATAAAAAACTTTTTGTTAAAAATTTAAATATTATCTTATCTATTAAAATTTACTTTTCAAATCTCTGGGATAAATATAAAAATATTTTGGAATTTCCATGTACATCAAATATGAAAATAAAAAGGAAAGTTCTCAGTGAAACTGCTGTCATTGAGCTCACAAACTAGTGACACTAATTGTATGTTATACTCTTATTTCAAAGAATAATGCCCTTCTAAAAATAAATTAAGGGAGGGGATTAGCCACCCGCCCCCTTTCTCATCTTTATACTTAACCAATAAGCCTCTAAACCTCATCAGAGTAGCGCCTTATCAGAATAAACCGGCATACCAAATTTGAAGCAAATGGGATAGAAAAACACATTTATCTAAATTAAGGGGGGTACTAGCGCACATTTCCCTCCTTTATACTTAACCAATGAACCTCCAATCTAAGCAAGAAAGTGCTTTATCAGAATAAATTGGTATACCAAATTTGAAGCAAATCGGGTAGAAAAACCCATTATCTAAATTAAGGGGGTACTAGTTTCCCCAATACCCCCTTTTATACTTAAACAATGAACCTCCAAATCTAATTATTGAATTGAAGCGCCTTACCAGAATTAACTCTTATACCAAATTTAGAGCAAATATAATAATTCTGAATGAAAAACCCATTTATCTGAGTTAAGGGGGGGATTAGACCCCCTGCCCCCCCTTCATACTTAACCAATGAATACCAAGACTAATCAGGGAAGCGCCTTATCAGAATGAACCTAGAAAAAAAAATTGAAGCAAATCGTGTATTTCTATCAAGAGTTATCGCGTTACGTACATACATACATACCTACAGAACCTGTGGGCACATTAGCTCTCAGGCTTTGATAGCCCGTGAGCTAAAATGTTGAAAGTATAAATGCGTTTTTCGAACATCTCATAAAAATGCGAATTCTTTATTTTTCCATCGATTAGTCTAATGCATTTATTAAATATAAATTATTTTACAGTAAAATAAATTATTATTAAATATAAATTATTATTAAAAATTTAATAAAATTAATAAAATTTAATAAAATTATTATTAAATATAAATTATTATTAAAAATTTAATAAAATTAATAAAATTTAATAAAATTATTATTAAATATAAATTATTTCACCTAAATTATTTTACAGTAAATTTATGAGCATTTGTTTTACTTCTTAAAGGGACAGTTTTCCTTAAAATTGATCAAAAAATCGATCTTTCTTTTTTAATATTAAATGAAAGCCTGTTTAATTGTGATTATTTTGACATTACATTTTTACTCATACGGTAATTATATCGTGAGATATTGTAAATGTTGTTAATACACTCATGCGATTACCCATACAAATTAAAACTTTAAATGACTTTTTCTCCATGTTCATATTTTCTTCACTTTCATGTTTTAAAACTGCTAAGGCTTTTTTTTTTTGCATTTCAGATAGAGATTTAAACTTTTTTTTATAGATGTTCTTTATTATATATGTGATAAATCTGCGCATGGAATTAGCCTTCAGATTTTTTGTTATTGAAAAAAAAGTATGAAAAGATGTGTTAAATTTCATCATGTTACACTATATATATCAGAAGAGCAATCATATTAAATGTAATATCAGATGTATCTAAAAATGCATGCTCAAGTTGTGTAATACACATTTGAAAATCTTAAAAAAAATTGGACAAAAATATAAATTTCTTAAAAAGTAGTATGAATTTTTTAAAATGTTAATTAAATATGCCAAGGAAATTATTATTATTTTTTTAAATTGTACTCTAGTTGAACATTGAAATGCAGTGAGTTCACCATTTAAACCATATTTTTTAAAATAAACAAAATTGTTGAAAAGGTAAACTCTTAAAGTGGGAGTAGTTACATTTTACAATACATTTTGTAGACAATCCTCTAATTAATAAATGCCCCGTGTTTAGTAAAATTAATTTTATCTGTTGGTTTTGAATTTTTTGCTGTTTCATATAAGTTTTAGTTTCGTTAACCCGTTTTGTTTACTTTATCATTATAAACTCATACTATTGTCTTTTATCAACGAAACCGAGATATAATTGCATCATTATAAACACTCTTAGTATAAAATATCCTTCACTTTAAACATTATTAGTGGTGACTGGTTTGCTAAATTATTTTTAATCAGAGCCAATAGGGATGTCTGTACAAGAGCCTCAAGCAGGTACAGTTGTGATGGTTGTGCCAGAATTTCCTTCTGGTTCAGATTCTTTAAGGTTTACGCATGGACAAGAGATAGGTCGAAGAGTTCAGTATACGCTTGCGAACGGTACAATATGTTCCGTATATTTATCAGGTAAATTAACTGAAGTTTGGTATCCAAAATCCAAAAATGGGTGGTACTTGCAAATAACAGGGGCGATTAAAAAATCTGATTTGAGGTTCGTTTTAAATGTTTTGAAACTATATAAAAGAGATATCGTTATACGTAATTCAGGAATTTCTTGGAATATCCTGGGTAAGCTAAGGGAAGGGTTTGCTTGCGAAGATAACTGTATCTTGCAAGAGGCTCTTGTTGACGCCCTGGCTTTCAAGATCACCGAGACTAAACTCAACCCGGAAGAATGTGCAAGTTATCAGTGAGTAAACATACAGATCTTTTCTATAATCCCTACAGAATTTCCTTACTTATTGTTTTGCAGACATGAATCTATAAATTGGAAATGTATTGTTGAGAACGTGAGACGCAAACTCAGGCAATTGAGATTTTGTTTATTTGTCAATTTCTTTATATTTTTCTAATCAAATTTTCGGTCAAGAGAAATATTTCATATTTTTCTTTATTTGACGAATGCATATACTTTTTTCTTTTTTTTTTCCCTGAAATTTGCCAGAATTCTCATTCAGGTCCGGGATAAATTCTGTGTTTAGTTTTTAAATTCTTCTACTTTTATATATTACAAGCTATATTTTTATGTGAAATTTAATTTTATACTGTTTCTAGTGCAAAATAATAATAAATTAAAGTTTCATTTTCAATTGAATCAAAATTTTGTTTTGTGAGTTTATTAATATTTCAAGGACTTCATTATGAAAATTATTCGTTTTTCTCAAATATTTTTTATAAATATTGATTAATTACAATTGTTTGCACTAAAACTCTAAAACCTGCTAATGTACTAATTTATTTTTAAAATTATTAAAGGAAATTTGAAGACGAACTTTTTAAAATTCATAAAATAAATATTTTTTTTGAAGATTATTATTTAAATTGCATTTTAGCTATATTCATATCTTTTGTTTAATAACCTTATTAAATGGAAATGTTGAGGGTAGTATAGAGATAAAAGAAACTGATTGAAAAGTAAATGTAGCATTACTTTTTTAATTAGGTATTTTTTATAAAATTTCAACCGAATAAGAAATTATTTTGTGTAAAAGAAATTTTAACCCTTTTTGTCTAAATTTATGAATTCTACTTAGTAAATTTCTCCATTAATATCTGAAGACACATCAGAAAATTATAATTATGTGTAATTTTCGAAAGATTTATATATTAATACCGACTTATAAAATAATTATAGACCATTTTGTAAAATAATCACATTACTGAGTAAAGTAAATGTAGCAATACTTTTTTTAAATAGGCATTTTTTTATAAGATTTCAACCTAATAAGAAATTATTTTTTGTAAAAGAAATTTTAACCCTTTATGTCTAAATTTATGAATTCCACTTAGTAAATTTCTCCATTAATATCTGAAGATACATCAGAAAAATTGTAATTATGCGTAATTTTCGAAAGATTTATATATTAATACCGACTTGTAAAATAATTATAGACCATTTTGTAAAATAATCACATTACTGATAATAATTATCAAACAATATGTTTTTTTTTTTTTATATCTCTCAATTAAGTACACTGTAAAAAAAATCTGTAAAGTTACTAAACTTTTTGTAGGAAACTGGGATTCCTAGAACTTTTTATGTAACGGCAACAACAAAAATTTATGTAATAGATACACTTTTGCACCGTAAATAAATAAAAAAAAATATGGTTACTATTTTTAGGACACTGGGATGCCTAGAACTTTTTATGAAACTGCAATCCGAGTTACAGATAAAATTTTAGTAAGATTTCTGTGATTTTATTAGATTCTTTTGAAAAGCTACCGATTTCTGTAGCTTTACAAAAACTAGTTTTGTAGATTTAACTCTTTTTTTTTGTACAGTCTACCGATAAAATTTTAGTAAGCATACAGATTTCTGTAACATTCAAACTGTAGAATTGCATTTTATTTATTTTTGTTTTTACAGTGTAATAAAAGTGAATGAATTGTGCTTTTATCTATAAATGGAAATATAATTTTGTTGGTAAAATGATTTACTACACACATTTTAGAAATAAAAGCTGTTGATATATTGATGGTTGAAAAAATATTCATGTTTAAAAATATTTAATTTTGTAAAACTGGCTATGTTTTCTAAACATAGTAAGTCAAACTATTTCGCATGAAATTAAAAATGTACTGATATTAATAGCTATATTAAATAATTTTGTACCAAATTATTAAATGGGACTCTAAGAGCCTCTAAAAACCAAGACTGTAAAGTACTTGAAAAATATCGACAGACCTCTGATAGAGATATTAAAATGTTTTCAGAATTAAGGAAAAGTTGGTTGTTAACTTACTTTAAACTTTCTGAAAAACACATAGATATATTTTACAAATATTCTTCAGCAAATAAAAAAAAAGTTACGCTTAATACAATATGTACTGCGGTTACAGCAGTTGCTATAAGCCTGCTAATTTTTCCTCACTTTTAAATATCTTATTTGTGACTTGAATTAATTTATGATCATTGAAATGATTCATTATATTAGCCTACAGAACTTGGGTGTGTTACGCTTTTAACTCTTCACAATTTCTTCTTATGTATTTTGTACCGCTCAATCCGAAAATGACCGTCATGTTTAACCATCACTTCAGAATTTTTCGCAAATCATAATATTCAAAGTAAAAAAAAAATAACGAAACTCTGATAGCATAAAATAGATATGATGGTTATGTTTTTTAGCTTTTGATAATTGATTCTTATGTATTTTGCAGCGCTGAAATCGAAAATGACCTTTAGTTTTTTACCATTACGTCAGGATTTTTTCGGAAATCGCAAATTTTTAAATTTTTAAAAGAAAATCTGATAGACTAAAAGAGACGTAAATTTTTTAATAATAATTTCTTCATTTTTAGGCTTATACTACGCATTTTTTCAGCTAAATACGTAAAATATTCTGTAAATCCTTACAATTTTATTCCGTATGTGGAAGTTCTTTTGGACCTCTCATACCTCTGACTAGCGCTTTTCCTTTTATGTTCTCTAATGTGTTCGCTTCTGTGTAACACCCACAGTAGTCCGACATGATTGTCCGTCATTTAATTGATTCATCTATACAATCTCGTAAAAGCCAGTTAGGTCTAAGGTGCTTCCCAAATATTCTCTAATGTGGAATACTAAATATTTCACAGTGTCAATGAACCCCCTCCAACCCCTCATCTCCCCCCTCATCATCCCCCCTGAGCTGTTTAACTGTAAGAAAGACCAGTATAAGCTAAAAAATTGAATAAATTATTGTGAAAGAAAGTTTTACATCCATTTTATAGCATTATAGTCTAGTCAAATAGTCAGAAAATAGGGCCGATAGATGCAAAAATTCTGCTAGAAGATTTTATGCTTTTAAAGTGTTTATGCGGATGTTAATAACAGGAATTAATTGTTTTCCAATAAAATATCTCGAGGCTAAACTTTGTGGGGCCAAAAAACCACGAAATTTTCGGCAGTTTTTCAGTCTTTTACCTATAATTCGAAAACTATCAAATTTTTGTGTATCATACTTAATTACAAAAAGAAAGAGCATTAAATTCTCTACAAATTTCGTTATAAAAACGTATACCCAATACTCTATACCGAATATTAAGCAAGATACGTCTTTTTGAAAACAAAACTCATTTTCAACTTCACAGAAAGTGGCCTATTTTTCGCCTTCCATCCCCAAAATTTTCTTTTCATCACTAACTGTGGAAGTGAAATGTACCTACTGATGAATAAGTGAGGAGGAAAATTTACAAGAAGGGTGGGCAGGAGGTAGGGTTGCCAAATTGTACGTTTTTCTCGTAAGTTGTACGTTTTTTTAGTGCTTTTTAGGTCCGTAGCACGTTTTAGGTATTAGATGCATGCTTAAATGTGCCGGGCGACGTTTTCTTCCGTTTTCCTACCACATCTTAATTTTGATACTTAACAAAAAATAAAATCTTTTCCAGTTTGCTTTAAAATTTCACTTTTGTCAAAAATAAGTTATACACATGCGCATCAAATTTAAAAACGGCTTGTTTTAGAACAGTAACACAAAATTTTTGGGAGAGTTGTCTAATATTAACTGCGCATTTGCTGTAGCATTAGATCATGTGAACTTGATTTTATTATAGATTATAAATATCTACATTATAAAGTTTTTAATTTAGTATAATTGTATCTTAAGTTTAGATATTTTGTTTCATTTATTGTCAACCTTTATGCTTAACTCTAATCGTCGAGCCCTATACATTCACGGGTAATTTGTCCGTGAATGTATAGGGCGCGACGATTACAGGGCTAAATAAAAATATTTTCTTAGGGTGTCCATTGCGAAAATTTTCATAATCATCATTGAATTGTAGGATGCTCTGATTTATCTTTATTCTTAGAATTCAATTAACTTTTCATTCATAATGGGATATGACAGCAAAATTAGTTAAAAATGTTAACAGAATAATGTAATACAAATACAGTTGGGTAAGATGATTAAATCGATTAATTAATAATAACCACTTTTTAAACAATTCATTAACGAAAACATAACTGGCACATCCAACATAGTTTAGCATGGTATGAAAAACGGTGGTAGCGCGATTAAACAAAAACTAATTAGTAACAATCAAAATTTTCCATCACGACAAATTTCTAGTCAGTGACAGAAACAAGAATCGGTTCATTTCAATGCTTAAAATAGAGTTTCAAAATAACAGAATTCAAGCTGAACAGGCAGAAGAACGCGCCATATATAATAAATTAGCCATATTAAATACAGATGACTATAAAAATAAAATGATACAATGTATTAACAATATCGATTGTCAAGAAGTCAAGAAGAATCCACTTAACATAATTAACAAAAAAGTTAATGAATTTGTTAATAAAGGGAGCTGGCCTGATAATATGAAAGTTCTAATGAGAATAAGTTAGCAGTAATCCCAGCAATTGTCAGCAGTTTCAAGGACTACAAAATAAATATGCCAATAAGGCCAATAGTAATTAAATGCTTAAGCCCCGCATATTTTATGGAAAAAGCTGTTGTAGTTTTATTGAAAAATATTTCGAACAGCTCTGATCATGTAAGTAATTCAAGGTATGAGTTCATTCAATATTTGAATCACATTAATTTACCTCAGAATTATTTAATAGCCAGTCTAGATGTAGTCTCTTTATGCCCATCTATTGATACTTAAAAAGCCGTTACAAATATAAATAATTGCATTGACCGCATGGAGAATATTAATGATAATATGAAAACTATACTAAAGAGTGCTCTTCATCTTATAGTTAATAATAATTACTTCCCCTTCGACGACAAAATATACAAACAAAATAACGGAGCTCCAATGGGTTCTCCTATATCAGGAGGCCCCACCAGTGGCCGAGAGGTTCTGCTCTCGAAGCTGGTAGACGGGAGGTGCTGGGTTCGATCCCAATCGCGCCCGTCGGCCTAATCGTTCGGAGTTTTCGTGGTTTTCTTTGAACCTTGGTTCTCCAAGCGTTAATACGGGTTAGGTTCCCTTATAAAGACCTCCACGGAAGGCACTCCCCCCCTTAGGGCCTATATCCCACGTGCAGATAATTGGCCGACATAAATACAACCAACCAACCAACCTATATCAGGATTATTAGCTGAATTCATATTACGACCACTTGAAATAGATATATACAAATTGGATTATGCTCTCCATGCATGGATCAGATACGTAGACGATATTTTCATCATATGGCAACATGCAGATACCTTGCTCAATAACGTTTTAAACCAGATTAATAGCCTTGATTCTAAAATTAAATTTACATTGGAAATAGAACAAAATGGTACGCTACCTTATTTAGATGTATTACTAATCAAGACGCAACCAAGGAACAGAACGCACTGTTGACAGAAAACCCATAACCAGTAATTCCATTATCCCTCATAATGCTCAAGCACCTTTTTCATACAAAGTTTCTGCATTTAGGCATTCAATTCATAGAGCTTTCACAGTTTGTACCCCCGAACAATTAAATAATGAAATAAATAAAATATATGATACTGCAAGAAACAATGGATACAAATAAAGCACCATAGAAAAATTAATTAAGAGCTTGAAGAATAAAAAGAAAAGAAGTTCCAATCCAAAAAATTCCATGTTATCCACTTTACAATATTTCCCTGGTTTCTTCGAACGTTTGAAATATAAACTCAATAAATTCAATATCTCCCTAGTCGCAAAACCTTCTATGGAATTAAAAAATATAGCACGCAAGAAAATAGATCCAATAGAGTCAAACCAGTTATCAGGCGTATACGAAATACCCTTCACCAAAGAAGATGGAACAAAGCAGTTTTATATAGGTATGACAAGTAGAAAACTTAAAACCAGAATAAAAAAAAAAACATATAGCAGACATAAAATACAACAGAAGAACCACAGCTTTGGCCAGATTATGTAGCGAAGAATCGTTACAGATCGATTTTAAAAATAGCAAGTTAATTTATACATCAAGATTTTATTTACCATCCATAATCCGATAATCAATAGAGATATTTTTACGCAACAAGAATATTTGCAATGATTCAGTGTCCCTTGATTTACCTAAAATTTGGAAAGATATATATGTAATTTTAATAACAATAGTAAAAATTAATCCACACTCGCAAATAGCCAAGATAATTTTATTTTTATTTTATGTTTTGCAATGTTTTTCATTATGCATGTTATCTCGTGACATGGTTTACCATGTTATTGTTTTGTTAAATTATATGAAAATTAATCCACGCTCACAAATAGTTAATTTAATTTTAATTTAATTTTATGTTTGCAATGTTTTTGATTAAGCATGTCTCGTGACATTGTTTACTATGTTTATTGTTTTTTAAATTATGTGAAAATATTTTCTCTCGTGAATGATTTTGAAAATGCCGCCGTTGGTGTGACGAAACGATCGTCAATCTTAATAAAGATATTTTATCACTTTTTATAGCATTATTTTACTTAACAAATACCTGTTTTTGCAAAAACCAGGATATCGAAACCAAGTGGTTTTCGACCATGTCACACAAATTAGAACAATGTTCTTTTTACTCATGCAATCACCGGATGCGATACAATATCTGCTCTTTTTGGTCAAGGAAAGTGAAAGAAAGTTTTGCAACACTTAGAAAAAACATGTTCAACTTGAAGAAATAACCCGTGTGTTCAATAAACCAGAGTCTAACCGTAAAGAAACCACCAAGGCTACAGAAAAATTCATTATTGCACTAAAGTGGATGTATAGACACTACACAGCCACTGAAAAGACATTGAACACCTTTAGATTCCAGTTATTTGCTAAATATGCCACTAAAAGCAAATTTCATCTTGCAAGTCTACCTTCAACGCAAGGGGCAGCGTAGCATCATTTCCTACGATGTTATCATCAGGTACAAGCTTAGCTAGGAAACAACCCCCCCCCCCCCCTCTGAAGAATGAGGTTGGGTCCGCAGGTCTGAAGGTCTCTTTCAGCCAGTTTAAATGTGCCAAAACTCAGCAGCTGAATCCTTTCTGCATGTTGTCTCATGTAGTTATATAAAAGGGGGCAGCAAGACATGTTCTTGTAAAAAATCAGAACTCAAATACTAGGCAGCCCCACCAGTGGCCGAGAGGTTCTGCTCTCGAAGCTGGTAGACGGGAGGTGCTGGGTTCGAACCAAATCGTGCCCGTCGGTCTAATCGTTCGAAGTTTTCGTGGTTTTCTTCGAACCATGGATTTCCATGCGTAAATACGGGTTAGGTTCCCTTAGAAAGACCCCCACGAAGGGCACTCCTCCCTGGGCCCATATCCCTCGAGTAGATAACTGGCCGACAAAAATCAACCTTAACCCAACCCAAATACTAGGCAATTTGAAAAAGTTTAATGTGATGAATTGCGAAAATATGGACGACATTATTAGAAGAAGATGATGATGAAGCTGATGCCTGGAAACCATCGACCAAACCAGTAACGACGATGACTTTGACGAGCAGATTGATGTTGACCCAACAAGCTCAAAGAAGATTAAAGCTGTTGGAAAACAGGCATCCTGCGCCTTTTCTCCTCAAGCTAAGATCGAATGACACAAAACCCATCAACCCGCAAACGCTCCAGAAGTTACTAAATAAATTTTAAATGTTACCGTAACTCTTTTTTATTTACATTAATATAAATACCTGCTATTAATGTTCCCCACTTAAATTCTAAATACAAAAAAAAGAAAAAAAATATATATTGTGAAATTTTTTTTACAATGTTACCGTTGTAATTAATAATTATTGCTATCATGCAAATACCTGTAACATAGTAAACAAGTTATATCAAAGAGGATAAATTGTGATAAAATAAAAAAAAAACCCTGCCGGCCCGGCCTACAGGTGGAGGTAGAATTCGAAGTTAAGTATATTAATTGCCCCAACAAAAACTAAATCAGGAGTAGATGTAAATCCACTTTAACAGATTTACCTGACCGCTTTTGACGAGTTTTTATTTCATTTTTTATATAATATCTGGTTTTATCAGAATCATGTTAAGGCGGTATTAAAAAATACTTTTCCATGCTCCACAACTCGAAATTTTCTGGCACATTTTCAGATTAATTTTTAATAGAAAAAATACGAAACTTTCTGACGTGATTTTTGAAAATATTTATAAGCGACATGTGTCTTTATTTTTCTTTCAATTAATTGAAACTTGATTAACAAACAATTATTTTCTGAATAGGGCAATATTTTTCGTTTCTAACACAATCGCTTCGGGAAATTCTGTTCAAAATGTCCAATTTGACATCATTTTTTGATATATATTCTGCCTCTATCAAAAAATCTAGCATTACGATACATTATATAGTTTCTGAAGAAGAGAATCTATCAATTGGACGCGGGTGAGAGCAAAAATTAATTTAAAAATGAGTAAGAAAATAAGCAGTTTGGATTTGAATACATTCTTAATAAGATGATTTTTTCTTCAACCGCTATGTATTTTTAATTTGTTTTTGCTGTAAGTATTGGTCCTATAGAAAACTTGTCTATATAAATGTTGAAGACAATATTAAGAAGGTATATGATAAATTCATGGGGATTTTATATCTTGTGAATTGACGGAGTTATGGAAATTTTTCTTCTTCACCCCCCTTTTTTTTGTTTTCGTTTTTAATTTTTCTTGCGGTACGAATTGGTCCTATCAAAAACTTGTGAATATAAAAGTTGTAGATAATAGGAAATGTATAATAAAATTAATTTGATTTGATATCTTGAGATTTGGCGAAGTTATGAATTGTTTTCTCCCAAAAACCCTATTTTTTGCGTCCCTTGAGCCCATTTTTAATTTTATCAAAAATCTGTGATACATAAATTTTTGGTCCTATTTTTAGAAGTAATAAAAAGTTTAAACTGATTTGATATGTACAAAAATTAAGAAGTTATGGGGGTTTTTCGGTTTTCACAAAACCTCTCCCTATTTCCATCCCCTTGGTCCGATTTTGCCCATTAACGAACTTGACCGAGATTTTATGCCCCTTGATTTTATGTATAACAACACTTGTATAACACTATGTATAAAACACTTTAAAAACATAAAATCTTCTAGCAGAATTTTTGCATCTATTTCGACAATTTGACTGGAATATTAGATTTTCGCTGTTTTTTTACGTTTTAACTTTGAAATCTACGATTTACGAAAAATCTTGACTCGATGGTTAAAAATGAAGGTGAATTTCGGATTCAGCGCTAATAAACGCATAAAAATCAATTATCAAAAGTTAACAAACACAAACATCACATCGAATTTATAGCATCAGATTTTTGCTATTTTTTGACTTTTTAACTTTGAAATTTACGATTTGCGAAAAATCCTGGCGAATGGTTAAAATTGAAGGTCATTTTCAGATTCAGAGCTAAAGATACATAAAAATCAATTACCAAAAGTTAAAAAACATAACTTTCACATTTACGTTATAGTATGATATTTTCGCTATTTTTCGACTTATATATGATTTGCGAAAAATCCTGAAATGATGGTTATAAATGAAGGTCATTTTCGGATTCAGCACTAAAAAATACAAAAAAAAAAAAAACATTTATCAAAAGTAAATCAAACAAACGCTTGTTGTTAATTTATATGTTGATAGATAAAAAATACATGCTTGAAGATTATGTTTTAAAATCCTAAATATTTAGTAAATTAAATTACAGTTTTAAACAAACTTTATTTAAAAATACATTTTTCTAAAAATTTCATGATATAAAGATTTAGCTGAAAAAACGTATGTGATCAAAGTGAAGCGTTCTAAGTGTTACTTCTGAGATGAACATATAACTGACTGGACTGACAGACATTGCTGATGTGAATTATTGCTGAACATTAACTAATGACATATTTGTGTTTTCTAATACAAATTTAATCATTAATTTTCATTTTATCTCTTAAATTTTGGATTAACCTTAATTTAATTCAATTTGCAATCTGCTTAGTAAAATTTGATTCATTATATATAATTTAAAGTGTCGAATTTTTAATGTATATTTAATATTTTGCTCCAGGAAAAATATTTATTGAGACAACCACCGAATAAAACACTGTATAATTTTCTTTATCTGCATGTGATACTCGAATAATGAATACATTCTGAAGGTTTGTAGATTTTTCTTAATGTTTTTATAGTTTTATTGTTATAAATTCCCTATTAATATATCATAATTTTATTGTTATTAAATAAAGTTATTTTGTACTTATTTATAATGTGGATATCATATAAGTTACGTAGTCATCTATCTTTCGGCAGATGCTGCTGCTACAATTATAAATATGAGCATATTGATTAAACACGAATTGATTATTTACATGTTTTAATAGAACAGCTGAAATTTAAATTTTAATACTGAATTTCCTACTCTTCTTTATTACTAATTAGGAGATTCAAAGATAGATACTGAGAGTAATAACTAAGAGGATTTCCAAAACCAAGGATGTATGTGAATAATGATTAAAGCATGTAACGACGAATATGTCATGAACACAAACTTATGGAAATATATGTTATTGGAATAAAAGTGCATTTAACAACACAGGACTAGAATTTAATGGAGTCATTGTTAGAATTTTGCACTAAAACTCAGGGTTTCCCTTTCCTGTTGTTTCTCGGGGGCAGTTTACCTTCCATTTTTATTTGGAAATTTCGATTTCACACCGGAACGTAGTAAAGAAGAATATTTACTTTAAGTAATCATGAAATGTTCGTGATTGTATAAATCAGAAAATACTATTGGTACATTCTGGTATGACTTCGGAATTTCTGAATAAAAATGAAGGCCTAACTGACAACCCTGCTAAAACAGTACCTTTGTTTTAACTTCTGCCTCTCATACAAGATCCACCTAGTTAATTTGCAAGGTAATTTTTCGTAAGATGGCATTTTGAATCAATTAGTCGCGTTTTGTCCACGAAACTGGCTGAATATGCGAGAAAGGTTCTCTCTCTCTAAATTTCTGGTGTCAAATGAATGCGACGAAGAAAGAAGTGTTGCGAAGAAGTTTTCGGTAAATGTAAATGTAGTTTTATCACAAGATCCATTGAATAGTTTTTAAACTGAATTCTTTGAAATGTGTCAGTAACGAACGTCTATGCGTCGGAGCGCGACCAACGACATACAGTGCTAGTTCATGACTTTTAAAACCTCGCACGGCGTGGGTCATCTTTACCAACGCCCCTAGATATTTGAGAAAGGCTTGTTGATTCTTGACTCGTTGATATCCACGAGCCAATGAATGATTTTGTTTCTTTGTTTTGCTTGCTTTGTGTGACGTTTTCTTGACACGTGTCAAGGCTTTCTGAAATATCTAGGGAGCGTTGGATTGGTACAAATCGACGGGCGCGCCGCTTTGTACCAATCACCATGTAAATATGATCCATCCCATGTGACGTTTTAAAAGTCATGAAATGACATCGTATGTCATTGGTCGCGGCCGGGGATAGTGCTCTTTGAGTTGCTGCTAGTAATATAGTACTTTTATGTATGAGAGCGGCGATCTATGTACAAGACACAGGCTGAGATTGATTTGTTTTCAAACTATGGCTCTCGACTTTGTAGAGCTAATATTATCCTGAGGGTGACAGATTAGACAAATGAGACATGCCAAAGATCATTAGCTTAGTGGTAATTACAAGCTTGCCTTTTTGTCCAGAATCGTCTAGAAAAATCGAATTTTGTTGACCTTTTGTCAATATTTTGTTCTGTATAAAGGCAATCTAGCTGGTAAGAGTTATTATTGCATAGCAGTAAATATATTTTGCAGCTCAGGAAATTCCAGTTAAAATGTCGTTAGAAACATTGTTTTATAAAATCTAAATCTAGATGAAGATCTTATTGGTTTAAAAAAATACTTGAATTTGTTTGATTGCTTTGGGAAAATTAGTTGAATTAGTGATTGATTGCTTTTAAAAAGCTGGTTGAATTAATGATTGGATTATAATTGTTATATAATAGTTGATAAATGTATAATGTATTAAAGTGTCAGAGTAGTTACCTATTTTTGATTTTGACTTATTGTTTTATAAAAATTTAAGATTTTATTTTAAATTTGTATATTGAGTCAGCAAAAAAAGCTATAAAACTGTTAATTAATGCGTCAATTAATTTAGAGCTTTAAAGCATCGTTTCTCCTATGTTTAGATTTTGCGTATGCAAATTTCAAACATTGCTTTTGATGGTGAAAAAAAACCTTTCGGTTTATGTTATTTGTTTTTCTTATGATTATTTCAAATGAAATGAGGGTACCTCTTTGTAACATTTTAAGATATGTATTTTAAATGCAGGTACATAGGAGCCCGTTTAAAACGAAGAATATCGGGGAGGAATATTATATCGCTATAAACAAGAATTCGTTATAAGCGATGGCAGTTTTATTTCAGAACTAAATATTTAATATATATACTTTAAAACGCTTATTAATTTTAGTAAAAACATTTTCACCTTTTTAAAACATTTATTAAGGATATTTTAATAAAAGGAAATTTTGAAATTATATTTATTCTGAAACCTGATTAAAAATTTAAGAAAGACTTTTATATTTTTATTTATTTCGACAAAGTAGAACACAATACAAAGACCTGGAAGAAAATGACACTTTACATACAGGATTCGGTAAAATAGAAGATAATCCATTATGGTCGTTTGCACATTAGAATTTAAAATCCTCGAAGACAAATTCCTCTCTAGCTTGTCCAAACTTTTGCTGCCGTCAACATCATGAACAGAAAAATATCTGCGGTTATTTTTGTAGAATTTGACCAGAAACAGCTGCTGAAACGTTGCCTGATGTGCTTCTTTCTTCCTCAACATCGTCATCCGATTCATTACTTTGTGTTGAATTGACGGATCCCACAATTTCTTCATCGGTGACTCCATTCTCTTTAATAGCATTTGCGTCATTTTCTGCGTATTCCATGAATTTTAGTTCAGATGAAATAATTTTGTTTTCCCCATATGTCATTTGCTTCGTGATCTTGATCGAATGATGCAGCAATGTCATTCGTTATTTCAGCAGCAAATCCAGCGTGCCTTCAGCAATTTTTCATTGTTTTGGTTTCATATCATGCCATGCATCCTTTAGCCAGTTTGATATCGATAGTAGGTGTTCTTTCTTTTTCTATACTAAGTAGAATGTAGTGTAAAACTCGTACTCTATAAGATCTTTTTAAGATGTAAATAATCCCTTTCTATGCTGGCTGCAATTTTGAGGTTACATTGACAGAAAACCGGCAGATTTTTATGGATTTAAGCTTCTCTCTTTTTCTCATGGAAGCTGCAATTGTCGGTTAGCAAAAGTATTTTATTCCCTTTTTTTCATTTCAGCATTAAAATCCCTTAACCATTCATTTAATAAATCTGATGTCATCCAAGCTTTTTGATATGCAGGGTATAAAACGGGCGATTTTTTGGATCCTTTAACTCATGTATGATTTTTACATTTTCCTATAACCATCAGTTTACGTTTATCTGATGCATCCATATTAGCTGTGACAAAGCCATTAGCATAACGTTGGGCTGCTTACCGCCAGTGCAAATTTTACCTTTTAGAGCAAATGTTTTTTCAGGTAACAACTGATAAAAAAATCCAGTCTCATCAGCATTATAGACATTAGAAAATTTGTACTGATTAATCTATTTTTTTGTGAGCATCCAGCCAATTACTCGTCACTGTCTGCCCATCTCGCCACTTCTAGCACAAATTGTTTTAAAAACAATAGCATGTCTCATTTCCAGGTTCGAAATTCGGTTTATTAAAAATATTAGAAAATGTTTTGTTTTCTTCCTTAGTATCTGTTCATTTATTGAAACGCTTTTATTTCTAACACTTTTAAGCCAGGTAAATAAGGCTTTGTCGATATTATAAACCTTGCGCCTGTCCGTCTACTGGTGTCTTTCAGATGTACAGTCCTGGAGAAAAAAAAGTAAACACCCCTACTAACTCCTCAACAAATTATCGTAGAAGAAAGTTACTGGTACCGAGCAATTGGAAATAAAGTCTACTTTTAAATGATGTATATAAAATTTGCTTAGGGGGTCACCTACATATTAAAACGAACCATAACTTTATTTTTTTCAATAGAAGTACACAATTTTGACAGCATAAATGAACTCTACACCCTTCAATTAGCCTAAAAACAAATTTTTATGCAATTCGTACCATAAGTTTTCGAGAAATTATTTATTTTAAAATGAGGGTATTTTAAGGGCTGTATCCGAATTGAAGTTCTGTACTTGATTGTTAACCGAGAGGGCCCCCTTCTTGATCAAGGCACCTGAAGCGCCACTCAAGGAGTTAATAAAGGCTGTTAGATTACAGGATAGTAGAATAAATTTCAAAATATCTACTCTCTTCTATCATATACGGCCCCTTAAACCATCATTTTGCCGTTTTATAAGCATAATTTGAAAACTACTTGGAAGAAAAATGTGAAATTTTGGATTTCCATAAAGCAGGACTTAATAAATCTAAATCCATAAAAAAATTGTAGGTTGCAATTCATAATTTTTTCGAATATTAATTTCAAAATTCATATCATAAAATTATAAAAATTGCAAATTCAGCGTATTTATCTTTGGGTATATTAGTATTATTGCTACAAAAAAATTAGCACATTAGGAGCATAATTCCAGGAGATATAAATAAAAATATGAAAATGCAATTTAACATTACAAGCGCTAAATTTTGAATGTTTATAATTAAAAAACTTATCATTCAAATGACTTGATATTTGGTGTCTAGGCATAGTTGAAACCGAAGATTTGAAATATCTCGTTAAAATTGGGTACTGCTATTGAAAAAAATGAAGTTTGGATTCGTTTTAATATGTAGACGGCCCCCTAAGAAAATTTTATATACATCATTTAAAAGTAGACTTTATTGCCAATCGTTCGGTACCGGTAACTTTCTTCTACAATAATTTGTTGAGGAGTTAGTAGGGGGTGTTTACTTTTTTTTCTCACGATTGTACATTCATTTCTCGCCGGTTTTCAATGGCAACGGCGTGCGATTTCCTTTCTGTGTGTTTGGACATCTACCTACCTCCTCTACTCCAATGGAAGAGAGATCCCCTTAGGCGAGTATTTTGACTAATATTTTTTGGAGGGCGTTATTAGAAAATTTTGCTTTACTAATTTAATATCGTGATTTTCTTAGAAAAATATGAAAAGCACCCTAATAAAAGAACGAAAAGTAAAGAAAAAAATTTCTGAGCATGGGACAAACTTTAAAACCTTTTATACTGTGATAACACTTTTCTGGCAACTTGTGTAAGAAATTTTCGTTTGTGTCCTTGCCCCATTTTTTTAAAAACCGATATGTACAATGAATTCAGTCCGCTGTATTCTGTTTGTTTACCATAGTTAAGTATACGAACGACAAGGGGGATTAAGACAAATCGTAATGGACAATAAATCGTATCAAGCGGTATCGTTAAAGGGGGATCGAAGGTATTTAAAACAAATTTACTATGAAATGAATGAAAGCTAAATAAATTTACTATGAAATGAGTGAAAGAGTTTTATTTTAAATAAAAAGAATGCAATACGAATAGTTGCTATGAGAACAATATTTGTCGATTAATGAACAACGCTTGGCTAATATAAACCACCATATTGGCCTACTTTTTTTTCTGAGAAAAATACTAAAATATTTGATTATTGATAGTTGGTAAAAATCTTTAAGATTTTTCTTCTTACTATATATACACTATATGGCCAAAGGTGACCGACCAATTGCGATTTTGGACGTTAAGTATCTAGAAAAATACATGATAAATTAACCTGAAACTACAGGTGTGTAAACAGTATAGTATAGATCATATATTTCTGTGAAGATTTTTTTTTCAAAGCCCCATAGGAGACCGTCAACAATTTTAAAAATAACGAATATCTTTTGGATAACCCTGTAAAAATTAATGTAGCAAAAGCGTTCAAACTCTAGATTATGATTAAGTGGCTTTTTGTAATAAACTGTGTTAATTTTTATGAGAATAGCATGCATACTCGTAGAGAGTTTTTATAAAAAGTGTCCTAAATTTTGCCAAATTTTTTGCTTATAATTTGTAGAGTTCTTAATATAAAAAAGGTTCTTTTCAGAAAATATGACAAACAACATTGTACACAATACCCTGCAATCAGAATTAACAAAATTGTATGAAAAATGAGCAGGTTTACTAAAATATGTTTCACTGCGCATGCGCGAATGCAATCAAAATATAATTTGCATAATGTGTTAGCAAAATGTATAGAGCAACTTTTGTGAATGTCTCAAAAACATATTTCGAAAAGTCTGAAAATTATCGTTGATAGAATATGCTCAAAATCCGTTATTCTCAAAAGGAAGCAAAACGATGAGGGGCTATAAACAAATACAGTAGTACACTATATGGCCAAAGGTGACCGATCACTTGCGATTTTAGACGTTTTGTTAGATATCTAGAAAAATACATGAGGAATAAACCTGAAACTGCAGGCTTGTAAACAGTATAGTATAGGTCATATATTTCAGCGAAGATTTTTTCCCTGAAACCCCATAGGGAACCATCAACAAATTGAAAAAGAACGAATATCTTTTGGATAACCCTGTAAAAACAAATGTAGCAAAAGCGTCCAAACACGAGATTATTAATAAGTGGATTATTGTTTATATTCTGTGTTCATTTTTATGAGGATAGCATGTATACTTGTACAGAAATTAGGGTTTTTTATAAAAACAGCCCCAAATTTCGCCAAGTTTTTTTTATAATTTGCAGAGTTCTTAATATAAAAAAAAAGTTCTTTTAAGAAAATATGAAAAACAATATTGTATATAATACTTTGCAATCAGAATTAAAAAATAATAAAAATTGGATGAAAAATGAGCAGGTTTACTAAGAAATGTTTCACTGCGCATTCCCGAATGCAATCAAAATATAATGTACATAATGTATTAGCTATGTATATAGAGCAACTTTTGTTAAAGTTTCAAAATCATAGCTTGAAAATTCTGAAAATAATCGTCGATAGAATAAGCTCGAAATCCATTGTTCCCCAAAACAAGCAAAAAGATCAGGGGTTGTATCATATATCTGTTCATTAGTACCAAGATAGCGTACACAATACTGCACATACTACTATATTTGGATACAACCCCTCATCATTTTGCTTCCTTTTGGGAGCAACGGATTTCGAGCTTATTCTATCAACGATAATTTTCAGAATTTTCAAGCTATGATTTTGAGACTTTCACAAAAGTTGCTCTATATACTTAGATAATTCATTATGTCATTGTATTTTGATTGTATTCGCGCATGCGCAGTGAAACATCTTTTAGTAAACCTGCTCATTTTTCATCCAATTTTTATTACTTTTTAATTCTGATTGCAAAGTTTTGTGTACAATATTTTTTGTCATATTTTCTGAAAATAACTTTTTTTTTTATATTAAGAACTCTTCAAATTATAAGCAAAAAACTTGGCGAAATTTGGGGCTGTTTTTATAAAAACCTTAATTTCTCTACGAGTATACATGCTATCCTCATAAAAATGAATACAGTGTATTAAAATATGCCACTTATTATTAATCTCGTATTTGACTGCTTTTGCTACATTAGTTTTTACAGGGTTATCCAAAAAATATTAGTTATTTTTCAATTTGTTGACGGTCCCCTATAAGGTTTCAGGAAAAAATCGTCGAGGAAATATATGACCTATATTATACTGTTTACACACCTGAAGTTTCAGATTAATTCCTTATGTATTTTTTTAGATATTTAACAAAACGTCTAAAATCGAAAGTGATCGGTCACCTTTGGCCATATAGTGTACGTGCAATTTTGTGTATGCTATATTGGAACTTATCAATGAATATATGGATACAGCCCCTCATCTTCTTGCTTCATTTTGGGAACAACGGATTTTGAGCTAATTCTATCAACGATAATTTTCAGAATTTTCAAGCTATGTTTTTAGACTTTTACAAAAGTTGCTCTATACATTTAGCTAACACATTATGCACATTATATTTTGATTGCATTCGGGAATGCACAGTGAAAGATTATTTAGTAAACTTGCTCATTTTTCATAAAATTTTTACTATATTTTAATTCTGATTGCAAGGTATTGTGTAAAATGTTGTTTGTCATATTTTCTGAAAAGAACTTTTTTATATATTAAGAACTCTGCAAATTATAAGTAATATGTAATAAGAAATCTATAGCAATACTTTATTATGTGATGAAATAAATCATTACAGTCAGAATTTCATTCAAGTACTATTTATTACTTGCAAATATTTCTCCTTTGACGAATTAAGCAAACATACTTTTTATAAACCACCACAACTACTGTCATCTGATTTCTTCATATCTGCTGTTAAAGCTTTCATATTTTTATTTTTTATTTATTTATTTATTTTTTACAGGGTTATGAAAATCAAGAAAAGAAACTGTCTCCAAGAGTTAATTGAAATCTTAACTTAGATAAAAAAAACCTACTTCGAAATTTCTGAAAATCAAACTGCACATATTAACGTTATATCTAAAATCCACAGATCAGTCTCGGGATCTTCAACTTGAATTATCTTTTGAATTTCACAATAAACGAAATAAGAAGTAAGTATATACTAAATATAAGAAAATATATTATTTCTAAAATACTGGATATAAAGCAGGTGTCTAAAGGAAAAATATAAAAAGACTGAAGAAGAAAGTTTTTATACTTTAATGTTTTCTCACAATGTAAGAACAATAAAGGAAATTTTGTGTAATAGAATGTCAAAAAAAGGTTTTTGTAATACTAATTCTAATATACTAAGAAAAAATATGAGATTGCTGAATGTCCTCGCACAGATATAGGGTAACGTGAGGTGAGATACAAGATTGTACAAGATGCCGTATCACGTAGTTTTCAAATGCGCAGGCGATGTAGGGAAACGCTGGTTAGTTGTAAGGAAGAGGGTTCCCTAGTGATACTTTAATTTCCATTTGTGTTTTTTTTTTTTTAATTTTAAGTGGTACTTTTGTATTCCTATTTTGTCTTAACGCTTCTGGTAAGTGTCCAAAATTTTTTACGTGACTTTTTATTTGCCTATATAAGTCTTAGTTTAAACGCCAGAGAAATAAATCTGATGTTTTTATAGAGTACTGGCACCTGGCCTTTCTGAAAAGCATACATAGTGGCCGGTTCTCGCTTCTGCACGTCAGTGGGGAGCACCGGCGTCTTGCCCAATACTTTGGGGAGAGTCGACGAATTTTTTTTTTTTTTTGGGGGGGGGGGGAGTAAGATGCCGGTTGTTTTCCCTTGGGGTAAGATGCCGGTTATTTTCCGTTGCGGTCAAATGCCTGGTTGTTTCTTCATTATTTAAATTACTCTTGGCTATTAACTAACTTGTCATCAATTTTAATCAGATAAGTTAAATCAGTGATTAAATCGTGATTTTAATCAACTGATTAAAAAAATTCATTGATTAAAATTATAAATTTTTTAACTGTTTAAAACGCCATAAAAAATATTAAAATCTAAAGCGAACATAACTTGAAAGGTTTCTATATCTATTCTGCTTTATAAATAAATTTTATTGGCCTTATAAATAATTGTTTAATAATTATTAATTTTAATCATTGTTAAAAATTTTATGTTAATTGCAGTTATAAATAATTTTAATCAATGTAAATATCGGTAGTATATAATACAGTTTTAGATAACTAGGGGTTTCTGCCCTCTAAGAGCTACGCTCGCCAACCTCCATCCAGACACCGAAGACTCAACACGCTAATTTGATCTGCTTTGTAAAGATTACGGAAGATTAAATCGTAATTAAACGACTAGTGACGATCTCCTGTAATCAGGTTTCCCTTCATTTCCCCTTGGCTGAGAAATTTCAAGACAGAATCAATTGCTGTCGAGACATCTAACTGCTACTTTCGTGATTGATTAAATAAGATCAACCCAACAATTTAAAGTTAGCTTGTATAAAACGGCTAAGTAAACAATTTTATAAAGACGCCATGAAAATTTTTTTTAAATTAGACATTTTAAATGTATCGTTTTAAATATGACGTAATTTTCACCAAAGTTTTTTTTCATTTTAATATTCAAATAAAAATAATTTTAAAGGCCTATAAAAGACAAATTAAATCGGTGTGACAATAGCAACTGCGAATTTCCAGATGTCTGAAGCCTTTCTAAAAAGGAATTAGATAAGAAGTCAAAGGGTAGAAAGACAGAATCTTCAACTGACGATGATATGGATGATGATTAAATTTCGTCCCACGATTCAGAACACGAGGATTTTTTTAAAGTGAATGAGAATGATTGTTCAGAGTGTCTAGCAGTGTGCAATAAAACCTCGGGAAATTGTGATGGGATCAAGTGCATTCAATGAAACTGTTTGTTATATAAAAACTGCTCAAAGTTCCTAAACAAATGTGCAGTTTGTGGCAGACATGAGATATTGCTAAAAAGAACAAAGGGGCATATGAAAAACATTAAGAAAAAAACTTGACTCTAAAGCACTTTATCAAAGGGGCTTTACCGTAATTAAACTTGTTATAATGTTTAAAAATAGGCATACTTAAGAGCCATAAATCTTTAAAATGTTAAGTAGAACATAATATATTAAATAAATATTACACAACCAAATATATTAACATAACATAAATAATTATATAACAAATAAATATTAGTTTGTACTTTTATTATAGTGCCAACGTTTGTTACATTCATATTTTGTGATTTCCTAATTTTAAGTAAGTTAACAACTTTAGTATGTCTAAAATATTAAAATTACTTTTATTTGTCTCATTATGTTTTATACTGCTTCACAAGAATTATTGTTTACATTGAAACTCCATAAGGCATCTTACCCCTAGATAGTTGGCGATCTTACACAAGACCTTTTTTAATCTCCTTTTATTAAAATTAAATCAGAAAAGCAATAACTTAACAATTAAAAATATTAATAACAACGAGTTTGTGAAATCTAAATCACAAAAATGATAAAAGCCATAAGTTAACTGAACTTTCGTTTTTTTGTACGTTCAAGAATTATAGTAACCAATATATAAGTTTTTATTACATTAAGTATATTATATATTTAATTAAAGATTATAAAACATTTGTTGTACTTAATTTTATTAAAATACCGATAATGTTTTTTTATTTTTACTTTAATAACCGATATTGAAACCGAAGAAATAAAATCGCCTACCACTCAAGAAACATCGAAGAAGAATATGTAACATCGAAGCATGATGTTTTGCTGCCTAATTAAGCTAACCATCCTTAACACTAGAACTGCCGTAGGTGTCATTTTGACCGGTACCAAATAAAAATATTTCGAATATCACCAGAAATTTCTTTCTAAAATGAGTTTAAAATTTGCCACGGAGAAATAAGTTAAATAGTTTTAAATAAAAATTCCAGTATAAATTATTTTTGTAACACTTCAGTGAAATTTCCGGCGGTTCTAATGTTAAAAAACTGTAACTTAAAATTGATGTTTTTTTTTTTTTTTTCAAACCAATAATCTTCACACAAATAATTAACGACGGAATTAATTTATTAAGAACGAAAAGTTCATATTATAGTTATTTTTATATCAATGGAACAAAAATTTAAAATTGATGAGGAAACACTTTTTTTTAACTTAACGAATAATTACTGATAATGTTTTTTATTTTACTTTAATAACAGATTTTGAAACCGAAGAAAGAAAGTCACCTACCACTCAAGAAACATCGAAGAAGAATATGTAACATCGAAGCAGGATGTTTTGTTACTCATTTGAGCTAACCATCATTAAAAAGCTGTAACTTAAAATTGATGTTTGTGCTTTTTTTTCAAACCAATAATCTTCACACAAATAATTAACGACGAAATAAATTTATTAATGACGAAAAGTTCAATATTATAGTTATTTTTATATCAATGGAACAATAATTTAAAGTTCATGAGAATTTTTTTTTTTTACCTAGCGAATAATTCAAGATGGGTTGGCTTTACGTGAACAGAATCGCCCTAAACTAGTGCCAACGAGCTCCAAATATTTCTCCAAAATATTGTTAATTTTGTAGTTAGTTTCGTCCCAAATATTTTTTAATTGTCAGTGAAAATTCAATTTTGAAAATGTAGATTTTTGAATGCCCAAAATGTTCTATTTCAATTTACATTTATCGTAGATGTTTTACTATAGTAGGACTTCTAATGGTTTCGTGATTATCAGAAATTCAGAAAAAAATTTCTTTTATTTCGATAATTTCCGTTTAAAGGAGCAGTTAACGGCTTTCAGAAATCTAATTGATTTTGGTAATTAGATTCTTTTCATACTTACTGTGATTAATTATTTATCCCGAATTTAATTTCACATCTGCTATTGTCCCATAAAACTGATCCCATTTTTTCGTAGCTGCTAACGGATAAAGCTTTTGGTCATTTTACCGTCAGTATAATTAAATATTCATAATATTTCCCATTATACGAATCATCTTCCAATTTTAAGTATGTCTGAGTTATTAACAAATATCTAGCGTGTACGAAAAATTCCTTGTCGTTACTAATGAAGTAAATGTTGTTAATTATATGACACTGAAAAGAATAATTTAGAGTTAAAACAATATAATAATATTTTTGTTTTCTTTGAACAATTTGATTGTAATAAAACTGAACTAATAGGAATATTATGTCCGTGATATTTTGTCTGATCAATTTTCTAGAAAAGTTTCTGTTCGTTTATCAGTAATAAAAACTCGTTCCAAGGAAAATAATTAAAAATAGTAATTATGTGTAAAAAATGAAACGCTTAGGTTTTGCAACGCCTTGTGCTCTGAACTAAAGTCACGTCAATGAGGTTATAGACTTGAGTTCAAACAACAACAACAACAAAAAAAACTTAAAAAAAAAACTAGAATGAAGGTGTCCTCAAACTATTTGTCATGTATAAGAATTCCAAGCTAGTAAAATATTGTTTCAGATTTACTTTAAAAGTATAAAAGGACATTTTTCTAGACCTATCGAGCTAATGATGAAGATGAAAAAAGAAATTTAAAGATATAAACTTTTCAATCGTACATTTAATGTCTTGGGTGTAGAAATAAAAATGTAATTTGAATCTATCCGAATGTGACCAAATGTTCTCAAATTTGGGTTCTTTGCCTCCTACAGTTCCTGTAGTCTTTCTTTTAAATCGATTTTTTTTCATTTATTTCTTTTTAAGAAGGTGATAAATCGTGGGACAAAAAGAAAATAACGCTTAAAAAGTTATGAATAAAAAAAAGTAAAGCTCTATAAAAGTCCCATTATAAAACTGTGATAAAATTTAGTCACGCTAAGCTAGATCTTGCTAGAACTGCTATTATGATTAATTACTCTAAGAATATCAAAGAATTAAAGATTTAAAAGAAATAAAGATATAATAACCTGCTTTTACTAGACAAGATATTACAGAAATTTTATTTTAAATTTATCTGTCGTTGTTAAACACTTTATGAATGTCTGAAACGAAAAAAAAAAAAAAATTGCGACGCCGAAAAGATTGTTATATAATGTTTATGTAAATCCGCATCTCAGCATCAGAAACAAAAAAGATGAGAGCAATGTACAAACAGATCCCTTCATTCATGATTATGATTATACTCTTTCTCAAAGGTACATGGTACATTAAGTGCAAACTGATAGGAACTATCATTTTATTGATGGAATAATAAATATAACTGTATTAATCCACATATAAATCATATGATGTGGATTATTGGTGGTGGATCATTGTTTTTATCAAACTAAATACTATGAATTGTAAACACAAAAAAAAATTCTAAAATAATTTATATATATTACAATTTAATGAATTGCACATTCACTGGGCTTGTAAAAGGAACTAAAATGGTAAGAATGGAACAGATGTTTCTAAATTATAGAAATATGCATAGCAATTGCGCTTTTCTTTGTGTTTAATGCTTTCAATACAACATTATGATATATAGTTTACAAGGCTTCCAACTTGTCGATTTGACAACACACGTCTTGCATCTCAAGACGTTAAATTTACTTTCGAGTTAAACTGGACCATTTGAGCAGGTTTTGCGTAGGAATTTCACACTATAATGCATCAAACATTATACATGGGATTTAAATCCGAGCTGTTTGTCGAACAGTCGAGTGGAAAAATATTTCTATCCCCAAAACATGTTTCGTGTTTTGTTGAATCAATTGATGCATTGTCTTGTATAAAAATATAATTAAGAAGGAGAGGACCCGAGGTTGGGGACATAGGATCCGGCGACCCTTTGTCCTATGACAGAGTATAGTCAGTAGATAAACATATCACTAGGATAAAACGCAATACGCAACGGGGTCTGAAAAAAATCTAAAGTCACCCAATGTGGACGCTTTAGTACATAATCGGATAAATTACTCGCATTTCTCAGAAGTACATATGGTACAGTTTGCAGAGGGCTAGGAATCTAAATGTTCATTTTCGAAACTTTTTGGGTTCGATTCCCCGACAACACTTTTTTTTCACCATGAATTGCGTCTTTTGAAATACATTCTTCAATATTTGTAAATTTAGAAACTTCTTCACTAGACATGTTCTTTCATTGTAACTGCGACACATATGTTTTGCTAAAAACCATTTGTAAATCTACATAATTAATAAATATTAATGCCCATGAAAAGATTTTTTATTGTCGAAAACAGTTGTTCTAATTCTAAACATAAGATACCGAGATAAAAAAAAATATAAAAAAAAATCGAAAATTTATAAAACATTTAAATTGTTAAGTTAATTGTTAAGTTGTTAGAAAATATGAACTTAAAATACCATATTTTAACTTTAAGTGGCACATTTTAACTGATTTCGCTGGCCAGAATAGAGATTTTTTTCGTATAAAAAAAATAAAATAAATATGAATAAAATAAAAATTTTGCCGTTTGAAGAATTCAAATTATGTATTTTTTTTCATTTACTTTTCATTAAATCCATAAATCTCCAATTTCTCTGTAAATAAACAAGTATATATGTGTGAGCGAAGATGCATGTTTTTATTTATATTTATCTTAAATTTAAATAATTATATATATATATATATATATATATATATATATATAATTATATAAATAATTAATCATTATTTTGTTTGCGGGAAAGAAAAAAAAAAGAAAAAGCCTTGTAGGGGCATCGAAGAGTTCGAAAAATGAAAATGTAAAAGTCCTGCGCTCTGCCAAATGTAGCATTCGGCCGCTCCCAATTGCGCGTAATTTATCTAAGTATGTACGAAAGCGTCAAGATTGGGTGACTTTGGGGTTAGTTTTTTAAGCCACTGGCCGATCAGCTGGCGAGGTCGGCAGTCGATGATTTAACTTTACCACTAACATTTCTTCCATTCCCACAATCAACATTGAAATTAGAACTCAAAAAACAAATGCTACACCGATGGCAACAACGTTGGTCTACAGTGCAAGTGGGTCAATACACGCGTGACTTCATACCTAAGGTCTCACAAAACATTTTCATAAGTAACAGATACCTGTATCTCTTTCTCACAAATCATGGACCCTTCCAACAACACTTATATACCATAAATAAACGGGACTCACCTCTTTGCATTTGTGGATCCTTATCAACATCATTACACTATATTTTACATTGCACATTAACGTCCCACTATCACGTTAAAAAGCCACAACAGATGACACTGCCTGACTGGCTAACTTACCTGCTCGACCGTCCAGTTCTCCTGCAACGTATAGCGGATTGTATGAAATTTTTAGAAGACAACGAATTTATATTTACCAATCCCCTCCCTTTCTGAGCTAGCTGAGCAAACTCATTGTTTTAGCTCCCATTTCAGACAGGAGCCCCTGTTTTGTACATAATGTAAATATTTGTCTTATTCCCTATGATTTGTTTATTTAGTATTTTCATTATATTTATCAGCCTATGCATTTCACTTAAAGTTTTTCAGCTCTAATATTAAAAAAAAACATGTCTTGTAATTGTTTATGCATGTATACAACATAGTGCAATTGCTGTCAATGTATGTACTGATGACACTCCTTGTGAGTTTCAGAGTCAAAAACAGCAAACTGAATTTATTTTTCTGTATGTTATTAACTGTTTAAAAAATATTGTCATTGTTAATGTATCTTACCATATGCAGTGGATTTGAGTCTCCCCCCGGGATTGCACTTATACTCTAAAGCGAAAGCTGGGTTCCCGGGGCGGTCATCCCTGTCATCCCTGCATATTGCGCTTACAAATTCAAATTTAATTAATCCTTCTAAATGCTTCAGTCCTTTTAAAATTTATTAAATGATTATGTAAATCTTCTAATGCAGTTTAAACAATTAACAAAAAATGCTTTAGAAGAAAAAAAAATTCATGAATTCAGAATTCAGTAGATAAAGGTTTAAAGCGTACTTAAAAAATATATTGTATTCTTTCTTTTGCATTTATTTTCCCTACTTTTTAATGCTTAAAATATTTGCAGCTTGACAGCCAGTTAGCTTGTTTTGGCAAGCGTGGTTTGGAGTATAATTAAATTCATTGTTGCTGTAATTCGTATGCAATTGTAACAATAAAGAATATTTGCGCTTTATCTCATTTGGCGGGCTAACGAAAAAGTTCTTAATATTAGGTTATTATTTTATAAATATGTTCTAAAAATATTAAAATGCTTGTAATGGGAAACACGCCTTTTTTATATGATTTTTATAATTATAGAATACAAAGAAGTTTGTTAAATATCGGTTACAAGATTCCATTTTTACATGAAAAAAACCAAGTTAAGTTAAAGTAAAAAAGTGTAAAAAGAGATGTGTTTTGAAAGGTAAATTACAATTCATCAACATTTGTCATTAGACAGTATTGCGTCAAAAAGAAAATTTAATTGAAGGCATATAAAATTTAATGGCTAAGTTAGGAACTGATTGTCCTTTTGGGGCCAATTTGAAAAAAAAAATACGTGATGAAAATGACATCGTAGCTGAATATAAATAACAATATTTGATACAGGCTACATAGAAAGGTTTCAGAGCAGTGGTTACATACATTTTATTTGCCCCGCACCACCAAAGGATCTGTAAAATCACGATGCCTCCTATCTAACTCTGTATAATGCCATGTGTTCCGCGTTAATCAAGGCTCCGAATGGTCTGGATACTACCAATTTCTAACAGTTTATTTCGCCATTTTTAATCGCAGATAATTCTATCGTTATATAAGGCGATGAAAATTTCTTTAAAATACTGGTGTCACAGCATTTGAGGCCCAAATTTACGCGGAAACTTGAAAACACTATATGTAACATATATCTCTCATTATTTAAAAGATGAACTCTATTCACACGGTGGAAGTGTAACAGAATCTTAACAATAAACAATTCATTTCAAATTTTTAACTTATCAAAGAAGTGAATCTTTTGTCACAAATGTGCTACACACAACATAATTCTATAAATGCGACGAGGTTTTGTGTCAAAATTAGTTTTGATGTTATCTCCACAAAATGTTTTGAAACAGTGTCGAATTTTATAATTTCTTTTTATGAATTTCCAACATAGTTGAAAAGTGTTATGAATTCGATTTGTCTGTCTTTCCGTGCTCTAACTCGTGTAAAAATAGTCCGATTTTCATGAAATTTATATATGTTATCGGTGTGTACTATTGCATGTTCGGTATTGAAAAGGAAGTGTGTAGGAGTTTCGGTTCATTTACAGTGCCACTCAAAAAATTCTATTACATAACGGTCTATGGAGAAAAATCATTTGACGTGTATTTTAATGATATTACAGTATTTTAAACATATTGAAATTGATATACATCACTGAGGTGTACTACAATGTTGTTCTATAGAATATGGTGTGCATAGAACATGTCGTTCATTTTCAAGAACATACAAAAGAGTTTGGCTATAGAAGAAAATGAGGAATAATTGAACTGTTGAGTTTGCGAACAATAATTGCTGGAAGTGCGTTTTCAATTACCGTATCCGTCTTTAAATTTAACCATTTTTTAAATATTACTTGATGTGTATAAATTCTATAGATCATATACAAAGTCGCATAAAAGTTCTCAACAACATCCGTTTATTGTCGAAAATTGCTGAGTGGAAAATTTGAACTGTGCTATCCGTTTAACCGAACTAACTTTTAGCCATACTATGTAGTATGCATATATATCTGCAGATCATATATAGGGGTGCCCAAATATTTTAATGACTATTCATGATAATAGCAGAAATAGGGTTTTAAAATGCGTTATGAGTGTTCCAAATTGTTTATTTAGACATAATCGGTCACCTTAGTATACTGTGAAGCTTTGTTATAGTATTCTGAATGTGTTGGAAAGTAGTTCATGATCTATGCTGAACGCATGATCTTTCGATCTTGTTATAACTTATTAAGAGTTGGTGGAAAAGCCGTGGACACTAAATTTTCTTTTTATACATAACATAATACACTTGAAACATTTAAATATTCTTATTTTTATCAATTTTTAGGAGCCATTATTCTCATTACAATACATACAACGCATTTTCTCTGTTTTCCCTTTTCGAATATCATTAGTTGACTGCCTTATATCATTTGAATTAAAAGTTTCAAATTTGTATATCAGGATGTACATTTATTTACTGTGTAGATAGCTGTACTTTACCTACCCATTTCTTTTTCTAATACTGTTTAAGATTTATAATTTTTATAAAGTTGATAGTGCTCAGAAAGAGATTGCTCAGAAATTTCGATTCAATTTTAAACTTATAACTGGAAACTTTTTTTTAAATGCAATAAAATAGTGATTTTTTTTAATTTTGTTTGTATGTTATTCATTTTTAGTTTACAACATTACTTTAAAAATGAAATTAATAAATGAAAATAATAAAAATAATAAAAAATATATAGCGAAGGGTTGAGTAAAAAATTTGGAATGTCCCAGGTTTGGAATCACTGTTATAGAGCTAAGAAAATTGTAGAATAATTTCTTCTTGCTATCAGCAGTTATGTGGAAGCAGTAAAATGTTTAAAACCTTGTTTTGGGAAAAAGGATTAAGACGCTCGGAAGATTAAATACGCGACGTACTTGATGTTGTTATGAATAATTTTCTTGGTCAAAGTCAGAGGCTGTCATCGTAAAACTTTATGATAAAATTGAAACTTATTTCAGATTTTTAAAAATGCTAGGACTCTCAAGTGATAATTCTGCATCGATACTCTATCTTTTAAGGAGAACCAGCGTAGCTGTTTTATATCTTGAAATTATGGGAACGACGCAACGTCTTGGTTCTTTAAAAGTTAATTAGGTGGGAGAACTTCAAGGAACTATCAATAAAGTTGATAGTTTAATGAAATTTTTGGAAATAGAAGTAGAAATGGAGCAAAAAGTTAAATTGTCTAAAATGGGTTTTCTTTGGATAAATACGGCTCAGTAGACAAACAAATAAGAGTAGAACGAAAACCGAAATTGCTCCCTCTTGATAGAGCGGCGAATTTTATAACGCGAGTAAAGAAAAATTAGACGAACAATGTATTTTTTTGAAAAGATTTTTTTGCACCGTACTAAAAATTGTCAAACAGTTTTGAAAATGGAGTCTCGCGAAAAGAGAAGATGGTTTATTAAAGAAAAAATCATGTTTTCGCTGTATTTATATTAATAACCTAGGAAAATTGTGTAAAGGGATAGTTAGTTGCTCTGATTGTAGTAAGAGCCACCACCTGTTTATGTGTATAAAAAAAGATTAGAACAAAGTAGTTGAGAACTCAAAGGAAGATTTCACGACTTAATAAAGAATGCATATTAACCAATAAACAGACTACAAAAAACTTTTGCTCCAAACATTATTTGTACGTACACTATGACGCAAAAGTTTAGACAATGAAGAAATTCTTACATACTTTGAAAAATATTTATTCAATTTTCAAATCACTGCTTGAAATTAATGTGCTGTACATATAAACAATATTTATAACAAAGAAAAGTGGAATTGTGCATATTGCAATAAATTAAATGGTAACAAAAATAAACTGCTGTCTCAAAAGTTTAGACACAAATTAAATAAAATCGAAATAAACAATTTTTAAAACCTGGTTGCGCATCCATGCTTATGTATTACGTCATATACACGAGATTGCATGGAAGAAACTAAATCTTGCATAGTTTGTGGATCGATATCGTACCATGCATTCTCAATAGATGCCTTAAGTTCCTTTTCAGAAGAGTATTGTCTAGCGTTGCTATAAACTTTGCGACACATGATGCTCCAAAGGTTTTCTATAGGGTTAAGATCTGGGCTACATGCTGGCCAGTCGAGAACTCTTATATTATGGGAATTAAACCAAGATTTTGAATGTTTTGCAGTGTGAATTGAAGCATTGTCTTGCTGAAATTCCCACTGAGGACCCCCTAGAAGCTCAGCAAATGGCAGTAGGTTTTCTTCTAATGTCTGTGTATAATGCTGTGAAGTTTGACGACCACTGGTGAAGGTCAGAGATACTTGTCCATTATAGCAAAAGGCTGCCCAAACCATCACCGAGCCCCCTCCTTGTCTGCGACTAAAAAAACGTCGAGGTTCCTTCCGCAAGTCATGCCAATACGATAAACAACCATCTGGACCATCCAGATTCCACTTTTTTTCATCGCTAAATATGACTGACTGCCATTTCTCTCCATATGACATATGCTTTCGAGCCCACATAAGTCTTTGTAACTTATGATGTGGTTTCAGAGCTGGTTTCTTCTGCATTTTGCTATAAACGATTGTTCCTTTTTCCAAAATTCGTCTACGAATCGTATCCTTTGATACAGAGAGTCCCAATGAGCTTTTAACTCCACGTACGCTCATTTGTTGAGTACTCGCTAGTCTTTGTATCAGGCGATCCTCTCGTACATTTGTCACACGTGGCCTCCCAGACCGACATTTTGCTTTATATTCGGAACCACTCGATAAAACTCGATAAATAGATTTTTTTGACCTATTAATAATAGCAGAAATTTCAGAAACGCTCTTCCCTTCACCTTTCAACTGCCAAATCCTTGAAACCTCATTCACTTGAATTTCTTTAGCTCTCGGCATGTCGACTATGAAGCGCAATCGTTTGCAGAACTTAAGTACTCCAAATTTGTGACATCATCGATTCTAAATTTGCATATGTCAGCGAATATTCAAAGAAATTTAGAATAGTGTCTAAACTTTTGCGACAAGCACATTTGAATTTTTATGAAAAAAATTAGTATTATAGCAAATAAAACGACTGTCTTTTGTACATAGCATTTTAAATCAGTTTTTGAATATATTTACAGGTTTTTGTAATTCTGACGTCATAATTCTACATTTTAAAGCTGAATGACGTCATTGTCTAAACTTTTGCGTCATAGTGTATGTACAATATGGACATTATATGAAATGTGCGAATTTGATATGACTACCAAACCCCCGATCAGACACCGCAGACTCTAAAAACACGCTAATTTGATAAGCTTTAAAAATATTACAGCAGATTGAATTATAACTGAAAAAACAGTGTCGATCTCTCTGTAAACGGTTTTTGATAAATTTCCCTTTGATTGGAGAATTTTAAGGCCGAATCAGTTGCTGTTAAGAGATCCAATGGCTGTTTTCGTCTTTGATTAAACGAGATCGGTTTAACATTTGAAAATAAGCTTTTTTTTTTTTTTAATATTCACGTGAAAATATTTTTGTTGTTAGAAAGGAAACATTTTTATTTGCACCTCCTTAGAATTGGTAACAATTGTTTTAAAGACCATCTAGAAATGTGATATAATTGTGTCGTGTAAATATATTTTTTTAATTTAAACTGTTTGGCAATATTATTATTTGGCCATTTTAAATATGACGTAATTCCCCCCCCCCCACACACACACACTTACGGCTTTTAATGCATATTAATGTATTTATTAATTTTTTTTACTTTTAATATATAATCATTTAATTCTAATTTGAAAGGGTTTTTTTACTGTTTATAATAGTCACGTGGAAATAAATTTTTAATTTGAATGAAATATCATTCTTTGCGCTGTTTTTACAACTGGCAACAATTTAAAATAATAATCGTTTCGTCTTTGATTAAACGAGATCGGTTTAACATTTGAAAATAAGCTTTTTTTTTTTTTTTTAATATTCACGTGAAAATATTTTTGTTGTTAGAAAGGAAACATTTTTATTTGCACCTCCTTAGAATTGGTAACAATTGTTTTAAAGACCATCTAGAAATGTGATATAATTGTGTCGTGTAAATATATTTTTTTAATTTAAACTGTTTGGCAATATTATTATTTGGCCATTTTAAATATGACGTAATTCCCCCCCCCCCCCCCACACACACACTTACGGCTTTTAATGCATATTAATGTATTTATTAATTTTTTTTACTTTTAATATATAATCATTTAATTCTAATTTGAAAGGGTTTTTTTTACTGTTTATAATAGTCACGTGGAAATAAATTTTTAATTTGAATGAAATATCATTCTTTGCGCTGTTTTTACAATTGGCAACAATTTAAAATAATAATGGTTTCTAAAATATATGAAAATATTTCTCGAAATGCTGAAAATTTGAATTTAAAATGGAAATAAACCCTCAAAAAATTGTCAAATTAAAAAAAAAATAAATGCAGTCTGCACACAGGGAGCTCCTTAGAAAAAAAATATTAAATTCCTATGTACAGTTTTTGCTTCTATAAAACTTTCTTAATGGAACTACTTTGACCAACTTTAACATTAAATATCTCTTAAAGTAAATATTCTATTTAAAAAATATCTGAATCAGCATATTTATCAAACATTTCTTTATAATACTACAAATTTTCATATTTTTGTATGCAGCAGTTTTCTTAATATTAACGAAGAAAGACCTCCGGTTACAAAATAATCATTTACAGTGGCGGTGACTGCGTTAGTTACTTTTATTTTAAAATAGAGAGATACCGGGTTGCTATATTCGTATCTATCAAAATTTGCTGTCAATATGTCAAAATATGATAGTATAACTAAAGAGAAAGTTGTTTATAGTTTGTTCGGGAATTTAGAACCTGAAAAATCACAGGTTAGATATTTTAGTAATTTGAGAAATATGAACAATAGCGCCCGATGTAAATTTTGAGGAATTAGACCAAGAAAATATTTGCTCGGAAATAGCCTCAATACCGGTAGGATCTTTTAATAAAAAAATAAACAACTATGCAATCCTATTAACTGATAGAATTCCGAAAATGACTGATTTATTATATGAATATTCTTATGACGAGATTATGAGGAACAAAAAACAATTACATGGAGAATTGGTTTGCATAGAAACTTGGACCATTATGGATAAAACAGACGAGTATGAAACTAAAGAAATGAATAATATAATTGCATAACTTCATGTGAACAAAGACAAAATTGCCGAATTATGGCAACTTGACATGTTGGGAATGCGGGATCTGGTGAGAAAAAAATAGAGAGAAGCTAGTACTGGTCCCTAAAGAATACTTTTTCGGTAGTATAAGTGTAGATGACGAAAATAGGTATAAAGTCAGTCTTCAATGGATACAGGGCAGCCCTCGTTTACCTAGTTATTAAAATATTGCTCGACGTACATTAAACCCATGCGTAGATTCATTGAAGAAAATACGATTATACAATGAAGTTTTTGAGAAATGGTTAGAAGAGAAAATAGCCGAATAAGTTGATCAGACCAACGGAATAAGAAGGGAACATTTTCTCTCTCACAGACAGGTTTTTAAAGAAAATTTCACTAGAAAGGTGTGGCCAGTATTTGATTGTTCGGCACGAGAAAAGGATTCGGCATCGATAAATGACTGTATAGGAAAAGGTCCTAACCTTGTAGAATTGGTTCCTGCTATCCCGAATAACTTTAGATTAAAAAGGTAGGCATGATTTCACAAATGAAAAAGACTTTTTTACAGATTGGCATTACTGAAAAATGATAGATCATACTTGAAGTTCCTGTGGTATGAGAAGAGGGGGATCCCCAGAAGTTAAGAATGCTTCGATACAGTAGAGTAGAATTTATGATTTTGTGCAGCTCACCTTTTCGGAGCCATTCTTGAATGTCATTTAAATAAGGCACCTGAGAATTTTAAAAACATTGCGTTTAAATTGTTAGAATCATTCTATAGACAGCTGGGTGATTAGTGATGTTAATAATGAAGAGTTCAGTAGATTTATCAATGAGTCAAAAACTCTTCTGAGTAATGTGAAATTCGAGCTCCTTGGGTGAGAGATGTGTTAACGAGATATGATTTCGAGATATGTTAACAGAGAAAAATGTCCTCGTTATAGGGTTTTTGTTGAACTTTTAAGAGGATGCATTAACGGTTGATTTAAGAGGTTTTGGTTTAACTTATAGTGTGACAGTTGCCAACAGATAGTGTGGTATGACAGGATTACAACTTTGCAGCAAGTTTGCAATATTTTTGACACGACAAAGCTAAATTTTATACTAGCTTGCAAAGAATTTGCAGTACTTTAGTCATGACAGAACTAAATTTTCTACTTTTTTGCCGTTAATTTGCAATAAATTTGATACAGCAAGAGTTTAACTTGCTCGACAAGTTAGCTGTAAGTTCAAAGTCTGGTGACTTCAGCGTTTGCGTTATCTTTCCTCAGTCTTGTTATGAACTTTCAGTCTTGTCATGCTGAAATTGCTGCAACTTTGCAGGTTTGCAAAGCAAGACTGCTGCAAATTTTCTGCAAACTAAAATTGCTATGTGGGAGGTGGCCATATTTAAACTGACAGTACTCAGAGTGTTCTGTAGCGCGATCTAATCGAGAGAATGGTGCTAAATTTTGTGGGAAGGTTAAGCAAGACGGAGGATAAAGGATTCCGAGAAAAATAGTACCAAAAGTCACCACTAGGGGAACATATGGCGTTTTGTAATAGAAAAGAGAGTTTTAAAAAATGCAGAATCAATACTGAAAAAAATTGCCTTTTATTTAGCACATTTAATGATATTCAAGCTCAATATGGCAAGACTTTTGAAAAAGCTAAAACTTTATACAAACAGCGATACACGATCTTTATCTGCAATTTCAATTACTGAGTCCCAAAGAAAGCAGCAGCAGCAGAAGTTCTTTATTCAAATTTCACGTAACATACTTCGGCACAGTGCCATCTTGTTGGGATTTTAAAGGCATTGTGTTACTTTTAGAAAACATTTGATTGAAAGTTATGGTTCAATAATGTCTCGTTCTTTAGTCGAGCGTGCGTTACCTATCAAATTATTTTACCTCAACCAGAGCAACGCGTCAGTCACTCTTCGTGCTTTTAGACCACACAAAAATGCTTAAAGATTACGGTACTTTGTCAGTTATGGTTTAAAAGCAATGGTTGCGAAGTTTGAGAAAACAGGTTCTCTGAAGATTCATTCAGACAGAGGACGAAAACCCGTACCACTAAATACAATTGAAGAAGTTACAACGGCGACACAGCGCAAGACAATACTGCTGCTACTATCACCACTCGAGGGGTAGATCGGAATCTGGATATGCATTTTAGTACGGGTGGAAAGTGTTACGAAATATTATCCACTTCTATCCGTATAAGATCAGACGTGTACAAGTGTTACGTCACACCGACCATGATAAGCAAGTCACAATTGCTCTCACTTTTCTTGCCAGAATGGAGGTGGAAGATGCTTGGCCGTTGAAAATCTGATGGGGGGACGAGGCCCACTTTTACCTGAATGGAACTGTAAATACCCACATATAATTTGGGATAACAAATCACCAAATGCACCCCCAAAAATTCCCTTACATTCACCAAAGATAACTGTTTGGTGTGGTTTCACATCGGAAATGACCATTCGTCCATTGTTCTGTCATTCCAGCACTTTAGCCAAGATAATGCCCGGATAAAATCATTTTCATGCAACATGGAGATCCTCCACAAATGGCTTTGCGGGTACAGCAGCCGCTATCACAGAAATTCACAACAGACACATTAGCGCTGCTTTCCAAGTGCATGGCCACATCGGTCCCCTGATCTTACCCCATGTGAATTCTGCCTGTGAGCTACCTAAAGTCCAAGATCTATAATGTAGATGTCCTAGACCTTGCTACGTTGAAAGATAATATAACACAGAATGTACGGGAGATTCCTGCAGACATCTTATTTTCTGCTGTTGCGAATACTGTGTGAATCCAGAATGCAATATATGGTCTACAAAAATGGCGTCTACATTGAACCTGATTTGAATGGGCTAAATAAAAGGAAATTTTATTTCAGTATTGATTCTGAATTTTTTAAAACTCTCTTTTTTATTACACTGTGCCACATGTTCTCCAAACGGTAACTTTTGGAACTAATTGTTTTTCACCGAATCCTTTGTCCTCCGTCTTGTTTAAACTTCCCATAAAATTTGGCACCATTCTGTCAATTAGATCGCACTATAGAACATTCTGAGTACTGTCATTTTAGGTATGGCCACCTTATACTTTGCAGAAAATTTTAATGCAAGTTAATTGCTGATAGTTCAATCTATACTAATAAAATAAAGTTTAGCTCTGTGTGTGTTTGCTATGGTTAGCAAAATATACAGCATGTACAAGCTGAAAATATTTGTGAAGGTAGTCGAGATCTCATCGTGTGACTGGGACTCAACTTTTAAAATTTATAATAATTAGCTGAGTTATTAATTAAAAACCCCAATTACAAGAATGGAAAAGTATTCATAATTAAACTAAAGCTTGCTTTTTAAAAAGGCCGCAAAGAAAATTCTTTCTCAAACTTGACTGGCTTGGAAGGGAAGCCAGTGTGGGAGGTGTGCAGTGCCGATAACGACACTAGAGATTTTTAAGGAACGTTATATATATTTTAATATGGCATTTATGGATTTCAAATTAACACACCTATGCGTAATAAAGTTTCTCTTTCAGAGTTTCTAAACATTATTCCGATATTCCAATTAGAAATCGAATTATCAATTGAAAATATGATTTAATGAAAGGATTTTTTTCCATTTCATGTCCCAAGGAAAAATACATATTTCCAAGACAAATGGCCGAGATTATAAAATCATAGATTTTCATTCTATAGAGTGGTTAAAATTAAACCGACGTATTCAGAGGCTCGTATCTCCGGTTCTACTGAAAGGATCCAAATGAAACATGAAATATAGGTTATGTAGATCACCCAGCAGAGGGTTTCGTAAAAGAAGTTTGAAATTTAGCTATCAGATGGCGCTATAACGACGTAAAAACAAAGATAACAGTTCAAAAATTAAAGAATAAGGGAATATTTTATTTATTTACACACCTATAGGCTCTATGTGCATGCCTTATTGGTCAACAATATGTTGAAAGCGTACCGCTGCGGCTGCACGCAACACCTCAGTGAGAATGAGGGAGACATTTCGTACGATTTTAGTTTTCAAGTCCGTTTCATCAGTTACACGTCCTTGAAAAACACGATCTTTGAGAAAACTACACATCTAGAAGACACGAGGGTGAAGATCTGGTGACATTGCTGCCCAGACAATCCGGAAAGTACGCCAGATATCAGGTTCATCAGGGAAGTTAGCTTCAATCACATTCTTTACACGTCTCTCCATATGATCAGTTGCTTCATTTTGCAGGAACATTGTGGTGGCGAAGCAGCCTCTTTGCCTTAATGCCGAGACAACATGAGTCTCCAGGTGTTTGCTGTATCGGTCACTTGTGACTTTACGCCTAACTAATCCATTCATTGTGACTTCCTTGAAGAAGTACGGACCCAAAATGTAATTCACAGTGAATCTACACCATGCTGTGACGTATGGGCATGTAATGGCTGTTGTTACAGTGTATGAGGGTTAGTGGAACTCCATATGCGGCAGTTCTGTCTGTTCACAGCACCATCTAAGTGAAAATGAGCTTGTCTGTCCATAAGATATGCGATGGCCGGTACTCATCCATTTGCATCCTCGCCAGAAAAAACAAGGCAAAATCAAGACGTGCAGAGTGATCTTGCGGTTTCAAGTGTTGAACTAAATGCATCTTGTAAGAGAAGAGCTTCAGAATTTTGCGTAAAATCATGCTCATGGAATACCTAGTGCTCGTGCTATTGAGCAGACCCTTATTGTAGCATTTGAAGAACTTGCAGATGCTTCAGCTGTTGCAATTGCAACTTTATCCATAATCTCCTGCTCAGTTGCACGCCGTCTTATTCCTGGTGCAACATCCAGAGAAACGGTGCCTTTAAACTTACGAATAATACCTTTAATTGCATTTACGAACATGGATCCTCTCCTTAAGCTTTCATCCGCCGATAAGAATTGAGTCCTGCGGAAGCATTGCTCTCATTTTGATAAAATAGTTTTACAATCAACGCGCTTTCCTTCTCGTTCAGCAGCATGTTCACTGCGGAAAAATGTCTTTGAACCATATGTATCGGTTTTATAGCAAAATTATATTAGCTATTCATTTGCATATGGTTCTAGTAGTACAGCGCCATCTGGTGGCAAAATTACACACTTTGTTTACGGAAATCTGTGCTGCATGATCTACGTAACATATATTTGAAGTATCATTCAGATCCGTTCTGTAGAACCGGCGCTTTGAGTACTGTCAATTTAATTTTAACCACTATGTACTTCGAGAGTTCAGAGCTCTATAAAATCTTTTAAAATACTGCATTTAGCGATTGGAAAATTACACATCTGTGCACAGAATCTCATGCTGATTCCAGAAATGTAATTTCATTAAAATCACATAATTATAAGAGGATATGTTAATTAATATTTTATTAAATTAATTTCAGAAATAGATTTGCTTTTTTACACGGCAGACATATTATCTGGGAACTGTTGAATAGAGAAAGATATAAAACGATGTTAAATCTTAGCGTTTTTCCAGTTACTATCATTATTTTAAGTTCGTCAATACAGGTTTTTGATGGAATCCACTCAGTTATAGTAAGAATTTATAAGTAGGATATAAGTTTGGAAGTCTTCAGGTTTAAAAATAATTAGTTTGAAGATTCAAAGCAACAAGTTTTTCTCAAAGTAGTTCCATATAGGCAAACCTCTATTGATGCAAAATTCCAAAAAAAAAAAAAAATATTATTAACTCTATAACACCACAATTTTCAATCTGGGTATTCCTAACATTAAAAAAAAAATCTCAAATTCAAATTTCTCAATCTCAAGCCTCAATATTTATAATTTTTTATTTGGTATATTATTCTAGGATTTCACCGCCAAAAAAACTCAGTAACACACTGGAAATAATCTATGAACGTCTTTGCCCAAAACTGAGCAAATAGTTGCTCGATGATTTCAAGGTTTTGTTTTAAATACAAAACATATCCGAAGGGATTTTATAAAAACAAAAGGGAGATCCTTTCAATTACTCTGATAGCGTAAGTATTTTCAAATAACATTTATGGAAAATATCAGAAACTTCTTGGAAGCTAGATTCACATACTGTTGTTTTGTCAACTTTAATCAGAAATGTTTCGAAGTAGAAATATAGAATTTTCCAGATAATTGTTTTTAGACAATCAGCTGTATACTATTTCTCAATAGTACCTTTATTTTAAAAATTATATAGTGTAAGTATTGGCAACGTTTGGTTGCATGTATGAGTAGCAGAAAATTTATGCTTTATCTTGTTACATTAAAATATATGAAAACGGAATCGCTGCGGATCGGAAACAAATTCCGTTTAATTCATGTTTATGTCTGTGGCATATACTTATCCTTCCGACATCTGGCCCATGAATTATTTATGGCTATCAGAATTTCATTTTCACAAATTTCACTTTAAAAAAATAAACGAAACTTGCGTTTTACTATAACTAAGTTTATGTGGAAACATAAGTAAAAGTTTCATGTTAGGAAGACTTTTCTCTTAGCTAGCATAAATGTATGGTTTTAACCTTAAACTTTTCTCCATTTAAGAAACGATTACATTAGAGACAAGTTACGTTTTCACATATTTTGTAGCAATCATCTAACGCTCACCAGAAGTGTAATATAGGGTGGATAAGTTTTAACAGTTTTATAGGATACCTATTAAAATGGAACCTATCTCTAAAGAAATGCTGTTTTAAACGGAAAACATGATAGTTTTGGTGAAAGGAAAACATTGAAATTATACCTACTATGATAAAAACCAATCTAAAATAGAATTTTCACTGGTATCTTGCGATTCCGACTTAGCAGTTTTTACTATATTTGTATTTATCATTTGATAAAACAGCTCCACATTGGGAAGGGCTACTGCAGATCCCTGCCTTCCCTTCTTTGGCTACGCCACTGTATGTGTTCGGAAGTTAAAAATATCCCTGCCGGCCCGGCCTACAAGCGGAGGTAGATTTCGAAGTTAAATATACTAATTTCACCAACAAAAAATAAATCATAATTAGAGATAAACCCACTTTAACAATTTTATCTGGCCGCTTTCGACAAGTTTTTATTTCATTTTTATATAATGGCTGGTTTTATCAGAATATTAAGGAGGTATTAAAAAAATACTTTTCCATGCTCAACAACTCGAAATTTTCTGGCACATTTTCAGTTTCATTTTTGATAGAAAAAATATGAAACTTGCTGACGTGATTTTTGAAGAAATTTATAAGCGACCTGTGTTTTTATTTTTCGTTCAATTAATTGAAACTTGATTTATAAACAATTATTTTCTCAGTAGAACAATATTTTTCGTTTCTAAGACAATCGCTTCGGGAAATTCTGTTCAAAATGTACACTTTGACATCATTTTTTGAAAAATATTCTGCCTCTATTAAAAAAAAAAAACGATCATTAAGGTACATTATATATTTTTTGAATAAGAGAATCTACTAGATGGATGCATTTGAGAGCAAAAATGAATTTAAAAATGAGTATGAAAATAAGCAGTTTGGATTTCAATACACCCTTAATAAGATGACATTTTCTTCAACCGCTATATATTTTTTATTTGTTTTTGCTGTAAGAATTGGTCTTATCAAAACTTTGTCTATATAAATCTTGTAGACATAGACACATCTTAAGAAGATATATCATAAATTCATGGGGATTATATATCTTGTGAATTGACGGAGTTATGGCTTTTTTTCTTCTTCAACACCCCCCCCCCCCCACTTTTTTGTTTTCGTTTTTAATTTTTTTTGCGGTACGAATCGGTCCTATCAAAAACTTGCGAATATAAAAGTTGTAGATAATAAAAAGGAGATTTATAATAAAATTAATTGGATATGATATCTTGAGAATCGACGAAATTATGAATTTCTTTCTGCCCAAAACCCTATATTTTGTGCCCCTTGAACCCATTTTTAATTTTATCTAAAATCTGTGATACATAAACTTTTGGCCCTATTTTTAGAAGTAATAAAAACTTTAAACTGATTTGATATGTACAAAAATTAAGAATGGGAGGTTTTTCGGTTTTCACAAAACCCCTCCCTATTTCCATCCCCTTGGTCCAATTTTGCCCATTAGCGAACTTGACCGAGATTTTATGCTCCTTGATTTTATGTATAAGTTTGGAAAAGATTTGTGCAGAATTGTGGAAGTTATCGTGTCCAGAAGAAAGTGATATATATATATATATATATATATATATATATAATGCTTTTAAAAAGGTGTAAAACAAACGACCCAGTGCATCAGGTGCAACGCAGCTTCTTATATGCACTAAGTAAATATAGCTCTATCTAAAGTAAATGATTTATGAAAACAATGAAAAAGAGGGTGCAAAACAACAGAAATCAATGAATATTCATAACTAGAAAAACAACAAACAAACTCCCTGCTCCTCGGAAAGTGGGGGGAGTTAAGAAACAGGTACCAAAAAATAAAAATTGAATACTCACAGGTTTCGCAAGATATGGCCAACCCACATACTCCAAAAGTGTAAAAAATCATCAAATAAACTTTCAAAAACTTAACGAAACAAAACTGCTTTAAAAACATAAACAACCAACCAATTCAAAATCAATAGAACTATTTTTAAAACATAAACAAATTAAAAATTCTAGTATAACTGAATCATTAATTATAAACATTGAACATGTGAGAAGGCCATACCCCCACCTTCACCCGTGAAGATTTGAAAAAAGCTTGATACCTTTAAATATCCACTACGCTCCACATCTCTCTAGTAGCAGGAGTTGCACCAAGGCCGTAATCCATGTTAGACCAGTCTTTACGTCATCTTCATAAACACAATTTTCATTCCATGTCACCTCAGTTCCTACTTGACATTCATCAAAATGTAGACGTTCTTATACAGACTTTAGTCCACACCCATCATATATTCAAGCAGTTCCATTGGCATCCATTACGGTGTTTGGCCCCTTGGCTGTTGCCACTTCATAAAACTCTTTTCAAGCTGATTTACATAATGAAAAATAAACTGACATGGAAATAAATTATTGTAAAAAAGATTAGCAGTAAATTTAAAAATCTGTGAACTCAAAAATTCTTTATTGCTGCAAATCCTATAAAATCTATTAACTTATCCCAAAATAATGTTGATGAAAACCCTTTTACTTAAATTAGAAAACCAGTGGGGCATTGGCTGAGTATCAAAATTAAAAAAAATCCCGTTTATCAAAAAGTTTAACTAACATATTATTATCTTTAATTAATAAATCTAAATCCAAGAAATTAACATGCAAACTATCAACAGAAGCCTTATTTAATTTTAAACAATGAGGATAGATATCGTTAATCGATACCAAAAGTTTGTCATCGAATAGTATTAAGTCATCGATATATCTTAAAACTGAAAAACTCTTATTACTGTTTAAAACATAGTTAAAATCATAATAAAAAAGAAAAAGATTAGCAGCATAACTCGAAAAATTAGTACCCATACCAATGCCACATACCTGGTAAAAAAACGAGCCATTGAATGTAATAAAATCATTCAGAAAACAGAAATTACATAAACTCATGAAAAAATCTCTTTTAATTCCTAGCTCCTCCTCAATGCAAAAAAATTCAAATATATTTTTCAATGTATCATAAAGTAAATCTATAGGTATATTAGAAAAAAGATTTTCAAAATCAAAGGTATATAAATTAGTAGGCGTTACGTTCGTTTTTTAAATTTTGTTTAAAACCTCATTACTATTGTCAATACACCAAAAATAACTAGTTTTTCTATAGTTAAACTTCAAAAAACCATAAATACGCTTCAAAAACTCCTGTAACTTAACATTTAAACTTTTACCAATGCCTCTAGAATTACAACATATGAATCTAAATTTAATAGGTGTTTTGTGAAATTTCGGAGTCAAAAACAAAAATGAAACAGTATGATAATTATTAATAGCAAAATTATATGAATACATCTTTTTAGCCTTTTTGGTGTAAGCATTAAATTTGTTAGCAACAACAGTGTGACTTAATTTACATTCGTTATAAAATTTACTATTATTTAACTCATTTTTAACTTTATCAATATAAAAGAGCTTTCATATAATTGCATAATTTGAAGCCGCTTTGTCTACAGGTACTATTACAAAGTTCTTATGTAAAAATTGAATATAATTTATATCTTCTTTGCTGAGACTATGATAAACATAATCCTTACAATTCAAATCACTATTAACAAAAAAATCAAATTCCTTCAATATATGCCACTCCCATTCAGAAAAAGCTTCAAAGGGGCTGTTAAATTTGTAACATAATTGCATAATGAATTTTTTCAAGTCCCTCTCAAAAATCTTAACAGCTGTTTTGTTATTAATTATCTTATTTAATCTAAACTTAGTACCCAATCCCATCATGAAATGTAAATTTTTGTTCTGTATAATATTTAAGTTTCCAGTAACAACATCTTTACGGAAATCATCTTAAAATCTAAGAAATCTGTATCACATTTACATGTTTCAGGAATTTCATTAGAAAAGGCAAGAGATCTATAATTGAACAATTTTTTACTAAGAGGAATGCTATATTTATAGGCAACAGCAATATCAATATTTCTAAGAGGGAAAAAAGTGTCATAATATTTAAAAAAATCCTTAATTTTAAAATCATCAAAAGACTTTTGTTGAAAATTTAAAGTAAAGAAAACCCTGTCAGCCTTAGAATCTGAAAAATTCTTTAATCTAAAATTAACAGAGTCACAAAGCAGGTCCCTAAAATGCAAATTAGAAAATTTAAAAATTTTACAAGCTTTTCTAATCTTATCTAAAGTTTTAAGCTTAAGAGTGAAAACCGCTTTCTTTATAACTTTAACACTGCAATTTACAACAAAATCCTTTTTAATATTACAAATCCACTCATCTGGCACTAAACAATTTAATTTACTAAATAACACATGCGAACCCCTAGCATCTCTTTTAATTATCTTCAAATTGCTAAACAAGTTTAAAAAACTATATATATTTTCAATACTTTTTAAATTATAAGCATTTAACACAGTATTCAAGCCATAAGGATACAAAGTCCTATGCTTCAAAATGAAGTCATTTTCTATTTTCAGACGTTCATTAAGATTTTCAACATGTGCCAGTATTTCAGTCAAAATGCTATTAAAAGTACGCAATTTAAAATGTAAAATTTCAAAAGAAGAATATTGTAAATCATCATTATTGACATTCGATCTATGATTGTTAATTCTAATATTTAGAGAACCGGAAGTTTCACCCACATAAGCCTGAAAACAAGTCAGTCATGTAATTTTATAAACAACATTATTAAATTTGCAAAATGTACAATAACCCGATGGTATGTCAACAGCCATCGCTGTTGGGCTAACAGGGAGAAGCAATTATCTATGAAGGACTTTTTCAAAAACTAAAAATTGTAAGTTTTGACTCTTATCTTATGCATAACCTTTCATATTTGTGCAATCCTTTAATAATGAACCGTAAAATAAGATTTACGCATTTATTTACGAATTAGGTATTTTGAAACTGTATGTACTGCATATATAAAATTTATCTTAAAATATGTAACATTTGTTTTTAATATCATGCCGGGAGGGGGCGTTGGGGGGGGGGGAGGGCACGAAGTTAGTAAATATCTATAGAACTCCGGATTATCCGGCTTTTTTCTTATCCGACCTACCCTTCCGCCCCATTAAGCCGGATAGTCGGTTGTTTACTGTATATATATATATATATATATATAGATAGATAGATGTATAAAGTTTTCTACTGAGGGCGGTTTTGGGTTCTAGGGGTCATGATCGGTGTAGATCTGTAAACATTTTTCAGAAATTCCAACATAGGGGAGAATGTAATAGTTGGTATTTCATACGAAATCTACCTAAAAATGGATCAGTCGGACAGAATTTTTGAACACTCAGTCACTCTGTAACTTCATAAGCAGGGCTGTATTGGTGAGTATACGGTGGTATTCGCCGTATTGAATATGGATTTTTTTAAGAAGCTCCGTACAACTGTTATCTCAAATAAAGTTATAGAGTGTACCCTCTTGCTTATACCCACGGCCTCTAGCACATATGCGCTGCCTATAGCGTATGCCCACTGAACATACCCTATACCCTCTAGCTTATATCCACTGCCTCTAGCATATATGCACTGCCTATAGCTTATGCCCACTGCAGATACCCTATACCGCTGCTTTCTTTTTTTCGACTACAGAGCTGTATAAACAGTTTGTATGTCAAATCACAGTCTTAAATCAATATACTAGATAGCCTTATGGGTTCCAAAAATATAAAAAAAGATATTTTTTTATTTTCCTTTTGGAACAAAATTTTTGTGGTTAGATTTAGAAGTTCTCCGTCAAGAACATTTAGCTGCATGATATAAATTAGCACTATGTAAAAATTCTTTTTAGTTAATTTAAAATTACAACTTTGAATTCATAATGATTAAACTCGAATATTGGATTTATTTTAAAATATTAGTTTAGATTCCGTTCATTATAAATTTATATGAAAACTAGGGGGCTCTGCCCCCTGCAAGCTGCACTCGCCAACCCCCGTTCAGACACCGCAGAATCTAAAAGCACGCTAATTTGATCGGTTTTAAAAAGATTAGAGAAGATTGATTTATAATGAAAAAATCTATAGCGATCTCCCTGTAAACGGGTTTCCATTCAATTCCCTTTGATTGTGAAAATTCAAGGCCGAATCAGTTGCTGTTAAGACATCCAATGGTTGTTTTCGTGTTTGATTAAAGAAGGCCTGTTAAACATGTGAAAGGAAGCTAAAATAAACTGCAATAACTAAACAGAATCTTTGCCACCCGGTGTTTTTTAATAGCGTTATAAATCGATTGACATAGTACAATTTACTACAATTACTACAATTTACCTCTTTAACCCTTTCAAGGGCGGTGGTTCATTTTTGGACCACTTAATTTTAATTCTTAAATGCCATATTGGCACCACACTATTGAAATGAAAATTTTCCTTTTATTAAGTAAGTGCACAAAAGCATTTTCGTATTTCGAAATTTGTTTGTAAATTCTGGTGCCATTCACTGATTTCAACATTTTACGAATCGAAGTACCTTGCCCCTGAAAGGGTTAAACGTATATTAATGTATTTATTATTTTAAAGTTTCCTTTCTCTTTTAATATTCACGTGTAAATACAACTTTCAAGATATAATTTTCAATATTTTCCTGCTTTTAACACTTACTCATTTAACAGTAATTTTAAAGTTTTTTTTTCTGTTTTTAATAGTCACGTGTAAATAAATTTTTATTCGTTAGGAAATATTATTCTTTGCGTTGCTTTTAGAATTGAAAACAATCTCTATACTAATAGCGTCATGTGACTATTATCAACAGTTCCGGGCGGATCCCTTCGCTTTTTATATTGCAGGCGGCCATTTTGATACTTTAATGTTATCCAGCCACAGGCGATACGTTGCCAAATATTATTCTATCACCATCATTTCACTTATATTATAATAGTCCAAGTCATATAACTGCCATAAACAATTACAACCCTTCGCTTTTCTTAACGACCTAAAACTTAAATTGACAGCATATCATAATAATTCATTAAGACTAACTTCTAAATTGGGAGGGGTAGACAACAAAACACTGAAGATCTGGTACCTAACAATAATTGAAAGAATAATACTTTACGGGGCCTGTATCTGGGGGGGGGGGTAATTTATCATCCATAGCACAGCCTAAACTAAAATCAATACAACGCACTTTTCTCCTACAAATTTCAAGGGGCTACCGCACAATCTCCACAGATGCACTACATATATTTACAGGTATTCCACCCATCACACTTCAACTAGAATACGAACACGCCAAATCCTCAATCCTACAGCTAAAACGTAACACAGTAATAGATTCTCTTTTTCCAAACACAACATTGCAATACAAAGTCAGGAGCTGGCAGCTCCACCCCGCTGAGGAGACTTCACATTTTCAAGTAAACACAACACGCAACAGCTACACACCTGCCCTTAGCACCACACTCTTCACTGATGGTTCAGGCACAGAGACTGGCGTGGGCGCAGCCTTCTGTGCCACGGAGGGCACGGTGGTGGTCCATCAGTGGTCTGCAAGGCTAGATGATAATAACTCCGTATTCCAAGCGGAGCTGTTCGCAATACTAAACGCATTAGAGTGGGTGGAATCCCACTCTAGCAATAGTATTATCATCTACAGCGACTGCCTCTCTGGCCTGCAGGCAATACAGACACACAGGACAAAACATCCTCTAGTACTGCAAATCAAACTAAAACTTAAGAATCTCACTAGGTCACGTCTCGGCTCACAAAGGTATCTTTGGCAATGAACTAGCAGACAACCTAGCGAAGAAGGCCACACAGAAAGAAACAATAGACACACACCTCCCAGTGCCCCAGTCATACGTCAAAAGGGTCCTTAGAGCAAGAATATTGACGCGATGGCAGGAGTACTGGGATACTTCAAAAAAAGGCAGGCATACATATAAGCTAATTCCTAAAGTTTCTCTCACACTATATAACTTAACACCCTACACCACTAGCTTCTTAACAGGACATGGTCCTTTCATGGCATATCTGGACCGCTTCAAAATAAGATCCACTGCCACTTGCGTCTGCGGTGAAGATGGCACTATAAGTCACCCGTACTACAGTTGTACTCTCACGCAACGCTGGCACTTGAGGCGTCCAGACATACTGCCAGTCAACTGGCTCCAAAACGTCCTTTCCCGCACCCTCCTACTCAACAAATTAAAACACATTCACAATTTCCTTACATACTTAACAAACTTAACTTAAGCACTGGTTCTGCTTATCCAGTCTCACTGCCACCATATCAATCTTCAAACAGCACCAGAATCCAGTCCTCTTTGTAGGCTCCAGTAAATTCTCCTACTTATCAATGTGTGGTTTCCTACGATCGCAAGAGCCTCTGCTCGTGCTTCTGACCATTCTATCAAGAGACACATCTCCAATGGACGCTTGAGTATCTGCTCGTGCCATCTTACTTGTGCCACACAAAGCATTACATCTCCAATGGACGCTGAGTATTTGCTCGTGCCATCTTACTTGTGTCACGCAACTCATTACATCTCCAATGGACGCTTGAGTATTTGCTCGTGCCATCTTACTTGTGCCACGCATTCCATTCTTTTCCCTTCCTGCCGCCCCTTGTCGCGAGAGGGGTTCATACCCCGGCGGCCAGGATCAGTGATGTTTATTATTATTATTAATATTTATTTTATTTTATTTTTACTTTAAATGTTCTTATACTCCCGCCCTCTGTCGCGAGTAGGCGTTTTCCTGGCGGGAAGGCATTCGTCTAATTTTTGTAATCCCACTTTGTTCTTTTACAAATAAACTCTGGGTTCTGTGGTCGGTGGTGCATAGACGCCCTTAGCGGGTGAGCGTCGCCCCTTGAGCATTTTGTGTTTGTCCGTCTGCATACGGCCGGACAGGGCTGGATTCACTAACGAGCCCCAACGTGTCGGGGAACATACCGGGAGAGACGTTAAGCTCTAAGGGGCAGGCCTAGCCGGCCCTGAGCAGTCTCTCTTAGGCTGCCTGCCTAACCCTTCGCTTTTCCTAAGAAAGATTTCCATTTTGATTAAAGAATCCAAGTTATTTTTTCGAATAAAACTATATAAAAGATACCATGATCGCAAAGAATTCTTGCTACTTTTATGTTAGCCGGGTGCAAATATCGCCAATAGCTTTTTTTAACTCGCCAGTTAGCATTTTTTTATTTTTCGAGTGGTAAATTAAAACGGTACTACTTGGTTATGCCATCTACCGAAAATCTATCACCAGACTATAAGATTAAATGCCAATAAAGGTTGATCGTAAATGTCACATTCACTTGACTGTAAGGAAGTTACACGTGTTTACGCCATCAAGAGATTTTTATTTCGACGTTTTATTTTTATTTTCATTAATGCTATACTAATTTATTTGGGCACAGATGTCATATACCGCACAGATGCCCCATATTGGCGCGATTTTTTCCGACGCCATTTTGGCGAAAACATCAACAGCATAAACAACAACATCCGGATTACCATATCAAGCAAAATAACGATACTTTGGCGCCAGTTTACTACGCGTTGCGTATACGATATTAGCGTCAGAAAAAAAAACGCGCCAATATGAGGCGTATATGACATCTGTGCCTTAAGTTGTTCTTTCGTTATTTAAAATAAAAATTACGTCAATTTGTATAATTTGGTGAATACTTTGGCGATGTATATAATTTGGCGAAATTGGTCGACAGCATAACTAAATAGTATCTTAAAGCATTGCTTTGAATTTGAAATTAAATGTCAGGATTTGTTGCAATATTTAATCGGGTTTGGCGTGATTTTTTTACGACAATTTGGCGAAAACCTCGTTTTCGAATACCAGTTACATATGTATTTTTAAATTATTTTTCATTATTTTTAAAATGAAATAAAAATATATAAAAAACAATTAATTAATAACTATAGAACAAAACAATTTATAACATTTTTTTTAATAAAAAGAAAATAAAGGTAAATGAATATTTATTAATAAATAAGCATTAATAGCCGGGTTACCGTGTCAGGCAAAATAACGCCCTTTTGGCGCTATTTAGGTACCCCGGTGCGTATATGACATGTGCAATTAATATTTTTCTTTTCGTTTCGTTTAAAAAAAAGAAAGAAGTGAAAGCCATTGATTTAAAATTTTTCAGTTTTAAACAAAAGTTTTGTATTAAATAAAATGATAATGAAATACACACAAAAAAAATCATTGTTCTTAGCATACATTTAAGGGAGGCCAAACTGATCGCCAAATTAGTTTAAAATAATAACCCTTTCTAAAATATGTAAAAAAATATCTGTTATGATTAAAATTTGAGTTGCCATCATTAGAAAAAGTATTTAAAATTAGAAAAAAAATTAATATTTCGAAAACTAATTCGAATTTAAAAATTCTAATACCAGTTTTGAAGTCTGCGGATCAATACGGAGTTTTGGTGTTAAATTCATCGCAAAGTATTTCATATTTTAGGAGAAATCGCGCGAAACGTAATCAGTTGTTTAATCAGTCCTTTCATAGAAACGTTTCATAAATTCGTTACATTTTAGTCGTTTCATATATCCGTTTCATAAATTAGTTTCATTAGGATTTTATATATATAGGGAAGATAAAATGTTTTACAAGATAAAAAAGAAAAAACAATTGTTAAAACGCAATTGCAATGGGTTACAGAAAAATTCACTTTTAGAAAATTTCCGTTTTATTAGGTATTACTTTTTGGAATTATTTTTGACGGGACCATGAATTGTTTTCGTTTATGGCAGAATTGTGTTATAGACAGATTTTATTTTCACAGATTTTACTGTATCTATAAAAGTATATATTTTTATATATTAAGAAAAAAAACTAGTCTTACTGGGGATCCGAAAACTTTCTTCTATCTCATAGTGTTAATACTTCGTGAAAAATGCAGCATATCAGCGCCACCGGTTAGGTGATTTACACCAAAATCTAATCATCAATAACTTATGTCAATTTCTAACGGAGTATGAAGTTTGACGAAAATCTGTGCTTTAGTTTTTGCGCTATTTGCGGAAATCGTAAATAATTCTGCATAGCAGCGGCAGCTGTTGGGCGATTCATAAAAAAAAAAAAAAAAACTAATCAGGACCAACTTATACCGAGGACTAACTGAAACCGAAGTTTGTTGAAAATTCATGCATTAGTTTTTGAGATACAGCTAATGTGGAAATCGTGAAAAATGCAACATAGCAGAGCCATCTGTTGAGCGACTTACACCAAAAACTAAACAGCACTAATTTACGTCAGAGACTAACTGAATCTGAAGTTTGATGTAAATTCGTGTATTACAACTTGAGATAGAGCTATTGCGATAATCATGAGTATAGCATCGCCACATGTTGGGTGATTTTCACCAAAAGATAATCAGCACCAAATTATATCAAGGACTAACTGAATCTGAAGTTTTATGAAATTCCGCGGATTAGTTCTTTAGATATATCTATATCGGAAATTGTAAAAAAGTGCAACACAACAGCTCCACCTGTCGGGCGATTTACACCAAAAAGTAATTAGCATCAGCTTATATCAAGGTCTAACTGAATATAAAGTTTTGTTAAATTCCGTGCATTAGTTCTTGAGATTGAGTGCCCACAAAATTTTTGTCACATACAGACTCACAAAGTGACAGACAGATTGACAGAGTGACAGACAGACTCACAGGCAGACATTTTCTAAAAACCAACAAATCGTGTTGAGGGCCTTCAAAAACGTATAAATCCATCGAAAACCGGAAGTCGAAATGTTTCACTGATCCAATACTTTCTTCTTGTAAAGATAGAAGAAAGTAAAAAGGGTTTCTCAGACAAATTTTTTTAAATCATACTTTTATAAAAGGCTGAACAAATTTTCTTTGTGTCTTCTAACGTTAGCTTATACTTTATTCATTTTAGGTTTCTAAAAATACCTTTATCGATCCACAAATTTCACCCTTTGAAACTTATCAATTTTTATTTCATTTGTTTCGGAAATATTACTGTAGATTACACCACGTTTAATCTATCTTTGATACGCCTACCATTGTTTTTTCATCTAAGTGGACAACTCGATAACACTACTTTTATCAGTAAACGGCTCGAGTATAAATACATTTCGCGATCTGATAAAGTCCCTTTGCTGTTTTCGTCTGTGATTTATTAAAATGAATCCTCTCGAGCCCCCTGCGAAGTCATTTGTCCTCGTTGTGCCGGAGCTTCCTTCTGACTTTGGTACGCTAATCCGCAAAGAAGGAAAATCTTGCCTCATGGACTTGAATGATGGTAGCATTTTGAAAGTCCATGAAGGTGGCAATCATACACGGTTACAATATCCTAGTTCAGAAGCTAAATGGTTCATTAAAATTAATGGTAAAGTGAAACATTTACATTTATTAGCTGCTTTGAAATTTCTAAAATTATACAAATTTCGCAAGAAAAATTCTAACTTAAAATTCGGTTGGTCAATACTGGACAGGCTAAGAGAAGGTCTCCCGTGCGAGGACATCTGGACTTTGCAGGGGGCTCTGATCGACGCCTTGGCTTTGATAAACCTGAAACAAAATTCTGCGCTTGGATCAACAAATTGTGCTTGGTGCCGCCGTTTGATCACGTATCAACCCGTTTGCTGTGCAGAGAATTACTTTGGCAGTAAGCGACAACTGTTAGCAATCCGCCGTAAGATCAGGTAGTGTCATAATCTAATACATTTGTTTTTGTATTTAATGACTAGCTGCGTAGCAACCGTTGTGTTGCATTTATATTTTATAGCACCTATAGATTTGTTTGGGGAAAATACTTACTTATTCATTTTTAAATTAAAATGTATGAGTAAGAGGCTAAAATGCATTTATTATCATTTATAAATTATATTTAGAACTTTTAATCATTGTAAGATTCCTTAAAATCGATTAGTTCTCAAATTTTTATACAATGCCAAGATATATATATATATTAACTAATTCTTCCGGTTTCTCCCTGCTTTCATGAAAGCTTTTTCCGATCTTGGAATGTGATAAATTGCAGATTGTAGCTAGAATTATGATTTAAATCTTAATTAGGCCTTTCAATCGCAGTTAAATTCCTTAAAACCGACCAATTAGTGCCCGAATTTTTGAGTATTGAAAGATTGGTTGGGTAATTAATTTTTTTCTTTTTACCCTGTTTTCTGAAAAAAAACAAACAGATATAGGAATGTGACAAACTACAGATTGTAATCAGAAATGTTCTCTATCAGCCATTCATAATTTTAGAGTTTGTTATGCAACCCTTTCAGAATCTACTTCGGGCAAACTGACAGATAGATAAAGATTTTTTGAAATGTTATTTTTGATTTTACGTCGTCTAAATTATCAAATGAACATTGGAATATGCGTTTATTTGGAAATAACACACTGCCCTCCAGTTTTATATATTAGTACAGATAAATTTCACTAATATAAAAAAAATGAATACCGATTCCGATATACATATGTACGCGTTGGAAAAGTACTTTTAAACTCATGCTTAGGAGTATTTTAATGTTACTTAAATAAATTTATAATAATAATTTAGTTTTTCATATTTATTATACATTATAATGTAGCTAGAACTCGTTTATATATGTGCAAATGAGTACGCACATGAATATTTAAAATAAATGCATAAAATTATACAATTTTTTACCGGGTGTTTCAAAATAGACGTTACAGCGACTATCTCTTAAACCACTGATGCATAGAAACATTCTTCCATTTTCAAAAAATATGGCTATCAAGCATAGCAAGCATATGTCTTCGGTTTTACAAGGGACAAAGCAGATTAAAGTACGCAATTTAATTATCTATGTGGCTTCCATTTCCTATAAATTAGGAAAATCTTGCCCAGTGTCTAAGAAGGACATTAAAAAAATCCCATTATTTTACTACCACAACTTGCCGAATTATGATATTTTTACTTTCATGAATATTCAGCGTTTTTCACTACTAAAGATGCGTCTTTCCGGTTTTATTGGTACATATAATCGCCATAATTTCTGTTTTGAATCAGGCGGTATAATTCTCTTTCAGGGTATTTTCTAAAATACATAGGTATGGTCATTTATGTATCAGTACAGTAATAACAACCCTTTAAAAATTAAAAAAATATATATGCGTGATATTTCTTTAAGATTATCTAAAATATTTATAAATAATTTAGTTTTTATTTTTGCTGCACTAATATAGCTGAAAATTGCCTCTATATGTGTACCTACATAAGCGCACGTATATTTAAAGAAAATACAGATAAAATCACACAACGTTTCATATAGTGCTAAAGGATGCATATATATGTAGTAAAGTTTTAGACTATATTTCAACGTATACGAATATTTAAATCTTATAGTAAAAATAAAATAAAACATCATAAAGAGCATTACTTAATAATGTCGCAATTTTAAACCCGTCACACTTTGGTTCAGCACCTGCGTATTCCACACTAGTACGATTTGGAACTCCGTAACTTCAACAGCGTATAACTTCGTTTGTCATAACTTTGTAACTTCGTTATAGTGATAAGGAAATATATCGCATGATTTCTATACAAAATTTAATGATGAAACAAACCGTGATATTTATTTTTATCAAAACTTTTTTTTTGTAGAAAAAATGCAATTTAATATTAGTTTGTTTTTTCTTTAAAAAAAAAAGGAACAAAAAAACTTTGCTTACTTTTGAAATTTTGGTCAGTGCATATTCGCATAAGCGTGGATTTCTCAGGATAAAAATAAAACTTAGGCAGATTTCGACGAAGTGGCTTAAATAATCTACACATTATTCAGTGAATCTGAAAAATTAATTTTCTTTCTGCACACAATAATATTTTGTTTTGCTTTTTCTAAATATGTAGTATACGTTTTTAAAAATAATTATTGAAATATATTGCAATATGGATGGAATTAGTTGTTTTGGTTTGTATGTCTATGTACTTTACATTCTTAAAAAATGCCTGGTATGAGAAATTAAAAAAATTTCTTTAAGTTTAAAGGCAAAATATTTGCTTTCATTATGAATAAATTTCCTTAGCTTTGAAATCTCAAAATTGAAAAACATTTGTTTATAAAAATGTATTTATCATGTATTCCCTTAAGCATGTTTGGCTAGTTAAATTTTTTATTAATGTTACATATCTTTATTATATAGCTTATACTGTCCCATTTTGAATATAAATACTGTTGTTAAATCTGTTTCCGTTATGTGCGATATATGAACTTTGAATATATTTTCATATAAAGGCCTTTAGTTATTTTTTTTTATTATTTATGTATTCATTTTATTCCTATATATTTATTTATCTTTTTTTGAGGGGGGGGGGGGAATTGTTGGAATTTTTTTTTTTTTGAGATAAAAATTTCATATAGGATTTCGATTGACAATTTAATATTTTCTAGACAGAATATGTTTTCTATAAAAATAAACATGCATTATTGCATGGAATAAAATAAACCGTTGAAATTGTTCAATATTTTTTTTTATAAAGCATTTTTCTCTACGTAATTCCTTTAATTAGTTTTTAAAGTAATTTATTAAATGTATTAAATTACACATTTTACATATGTTGCAAGTTTATTTTATTCATACACTATATTGAATGGAATTTAAATAGAAACGTTGAATAATTTTTAAGTCTTTTTCTCCTAAGTTAAAGGACGAATTTAATTAGTTATGGGCTGAAACATTCATGATAATTTAATGAGAATTAAATGTTTAATGAGATTTTAAAATTAAATTTGTTTAAAGTGAATTTTATTTTGAAAAGTTTCTCTTTGTGTCAATATAAAAATATTGCCATATACAAAAAAGCAACTATTAGTTAAATTAAGAAATTTCTTTAGATCTTAATGAAAAATAATCTCATATTAGTGATTATCAATGACTGTAACATTTCCTCATACAATATTGTTAAAAACAAACAGTTTAAATATACATTTTAATCAAAGAAAAACATTGTTTAATACATAAATGCTAGGAATTTTTTATAAATTTGTTTAAAAATTCGAAATTATTTTAAATGTAACTGCAAATAATATACAATGAGAAACTTTTTTTTTTTTTTTTTTTTTTTTTTTTTTTTTTTTTTTTTTCACAAACGTTAAAAGGTGTTTACACTATTAACAAGTTCTTCATTCACTCAGTGAAAATTATTTGATGTTAAAAAAAGCTTAAAAACTGCATTTAAAGTAATAGAGAAATTATTATTAAACTAAATTAAAAAAAATTGCATTTTATAGTTAAAGTTTTATGAAAATATCCGGGATTCATGAAAATGTCCTAACTTCCATAAAAATAAAAGTGGGAAGAAAAAAAGAAAATTTTTCTTCACTAGAAAAAGCAGCTTGACTCATCGAAAGTGAGAAAATATTACGAATTATATAGAGAAATTTTAATCACTCAGACTGAGAAATAATTTTGAGAAACCATAAAATAATTCCGTTATACTAACAATATCGACTGGGAATAAATAATTTTTACATAAAAAAATAGTTAAAGATAATAAAAATTGTTTTATAAAATCAAGGAAGCAGTTTAAATTACATATATTGAGTAATTATTCTAAATCAGAGTGTAAAATATCAACTATGATGGCCGGTAATAAAATAAAAATGAAATATCCTAAGAATATAGAGATGCAATAACAGAACACTGTGCATTACTGCCAATTAATAGTTAAAAATGCAATCAGAGCTAAATACAAAAGTAAAAATTGTTTTAAAAAGTCTTTTAGAAGCATTAAATTCTAATCTTAAAAATAATTTATGCTATTTATGCCTAGGGTCCCATTTTTGAGAAGCTTCGAATTTTAATAAATTTGTATAATTTTCTTCTTCTTTATAACATGAAAATTGTACGAAATAATTATCTGTAAATGTCTTTATCTGTTGCGGAAAGATGACAGCATATGATGGATATTTATTTGCTTGAATGAAGGCTTTTTTCGGTGTTTATAAATTTTTCGCTTTTCAAGATGGAGAAATGTAAAAAGCAAGTTCATTTGTATATTTTCTGTTAAGGATCCAAACAAATAAGTCCTAATCTTAGCTTGCGGGCTTCTTTGAAATATGTATTTTTTTAAATTGTAAAATTACATGCTGAAGCGTATTTTTATGCCTGTTTGTAAAGTACGAAATATAGGGCACTACATACGAATGAGTATGTATTTTTATGAGCTATTTAGGGGACAGCTATTCATGTAAAGTCCCTTTCAAGATGATTATGAAATAAATTGTTTTTAAGTCTCAAATACGATTATTCTTAGTTTATTATTAAAACTACTTAAAATGTTATTAGTCTCTGCTATATATATATATATATATATATATATAGTAGTACATAAAAATACTAATTATAGTATATAATATGCAATTTAAAAGATTATTTTACATAAACTTAGACAAAACATATAATTATGCATATCATGCTATTATAACTATATTCCAACATTTAGTAAGTTTATATTTTATCACATAGATACAAAAAACTTTTAGCGTAATTTTTTTTAGTATTTTCCCAGTTCAATTTTTAACATTTTAAAGTGATTTTTGAAAGAAATTTGAGGAAACAAAAATTCAGACTTAAAGTGGTTAATTTAATTCTAAAATTCATGTTTAAAATTATTATAAAATTCATGTTGCTGCAAAAAAAGTCCTATAAAATGCGTTATTTTGGTGTGAGTCCTGATTAGGGAAAAATAAACGCTTTGAGTAACACTTGACACAAAGCATTATCTATTTCATATATACATATATATATTGCTGCGATTTTTTTTAAGATGTGACAACAGTGAAAAAAACATTTAAACTATCCATTGAGGTTTTTTTTAAATTTTTTAACGTATAATTATAGTTTATATATAGTGAGCAATTAATTGAGAAACGGTTAATTTTTAAATATGGCATGCTGTATTATTTATTTATTTTATTTTATAGATTTTGTTCTGTTTAAAATAATAATTATTTAATTTATAGCAACTTCACAGTTCTATTGGAATATGTAGAGAGGGTGATTTTACACACAATTAACTCCATTGCAATTGTAACTCATATACAGTCGTAACCATAAGAGAAAAATTTGGCGATGGCCCGGCGATCAAAAAATTAAATAAAAATCAATTTATAAATCTATAATTAAATTATAAAAATATTAATATTCTGTATTACTATTGGAAGCACATAAAAGTATAAGAAATATTATAATAATGCATAATATTAATTATTGTTCGCATCTTGTACCTTAATACTAAATTTTTAGAGTAGATTTAAAAATAATTTTTGCATCATGTATCTTACATAATATCTCAAACATAGTGTCATTGTATTGTATATTTGTAAATAATTATTATCTACAATTACTTATACTTTCATAATAGTGCATAATATTAATTATTGTTTGCATCTTGTACCGTAATACTTATTTTTAGTATAGAGTTAAAAATAATTTTGCACCATATATCTTGAAAATAGCTTTAAGTGTTGCAAATATCACATTTGTACATTGTTTAAATTGATGTTAGCATTGTGAATCCTGAAAATAACATAAAAGCGTTGTAAATATGTAGGTAATTGTGATAAAAAAAAAGTTTAATATCAAATTCTAAAAACTATGAATATTTGTATGTTATAATAATGAATATTTCTCTCAAATGTAATTATAGGGTTCATCTGTAAATATTTATTGCACACACTGTCAATAATTGTCATATATCTAACATTGCTATTTCTCCTAAACTGTAAATACCAAAAAAAAAAAAAAAAAAAAAAAAAATCATTCAAGGGGGTTTCGCAGGTAGTAAAACTTTTCCCTGCCCTGGGCTTGGGGGTTTCACCTAACCATAAGCCGAAAGCGGGTTCCCAGGGCGGGTGCTTACTTACTTACTTACCTATGTACATAATTTTTGTAATTCTAACATATCAAGTCAGTGAAAATTGATATTCGATTAGAAAACGCCATCCTTACATACATGTTGACTGAAACGAAATAGTGTAAAAATTGACGTTACTTTGACAAAATAATAGTAAAATCCACCAGCTTAATAAATGAGAATGGACTTTTTTGTGTGTGTGGGGTGGGGGCGGGGGCGCGTATGATTAAAAAATATGTAATTTCCCTGAAAATACGGGAAAAAATGTTAAAAATTCAGAGCTCTGTGCATTCGTGCCCTAAAATCGTTGAAAAGGCAACCAGAAAAAAAAAAAAAAAAAACAATTTACTTTGACGCAAACATAATAAAATCCCTTTGTAAATGAGAAAGTAGGTTTCTTTTTTGCTTGTGTAACAGAAAAATAAATGATTTCTCTGACAATATCGAAAAAACATTTAGTGAAATTCCATTTCGTATGGCATTATTTTAAACTTTAAGCTTGCATTTTAATTTAAAAAAACCCCTAAATCTTCAATGACGACATAAAAATAACGTCAGTTTCTAGAAGCTTTTATCTTCAGTCATAAAGTTTTGTTTGAAAAGAGAATAAAATGGCTCTGAAAAAATGTTTCATCATTTCGCATTTACAACGAATCGTAGAAAATGTCACCACTATTTCTAAAGTATTAAAACACTTAGCTATCATGTATATCATGCAAATGTAATGTAAATCATCACATTAAGAGCATTTAATAGAAAATGACATCATTAAAATGATTTTTTATTATCTTTTTAGACCCGATATGCTATTTCTTTCGGGCGGTTATTAATGAGTCGTCATTAAAAATAACATTCTGTTACTTAAGCCAGCCGTAAAACAAAGCAGATGTATCATTGTACGGTTAAATACGGATAATCTGTACTTCAATTTTTTAAACTTCTAAGCATCGCACATTTTCATTTTTATACTGTCGTATAGGGTAAAAAGTACATTTAAATGTAATTTGTTTGAAAGCTGCACCTCAATATTTTTTTTTGTGATGTTAATTTTTTTGTAGTTTTTAACACTGTTTCTTTAATGTTGGCAATTAAGCACTATATTTCTAAAGAAAATAAAGGAAAAATAGTTGGAAAATAATAGAATACTATATCATTTTGTTGTCATTTTCCCATATCAACTGATATGAAAACAAATGTAATTAAAATTCGTGCCCTTATGAAAAATTATCAATGAATGATTTGTGATGAAACATGGAGCTATTATAAACTATATTTAATTTTAAGTATCTATATTAATGTTACAAACAAACGCAGGCATATAAATAATTAGATACCTGATCATTTTGTCGATTTTCTTGAATGACGGCATCGCTTTTTGCTGGATTTGTGTATTATTCTGCGATAGTGGCGTCATTTGCATACTTTTCTGTAGATGTTGTTTAAAGACTGGATTGTAAATGTGGAATTCTTCAGTGGATACGAATGACGTCATTTTATATGAAATAAAAGCGTGTGTTTTATGTCTTAAAACTGAAATATGTTTTGCACTATCTGTAATTATATACACATATATATTTTTTTTAATTGGGGGTGACACTAAATTCTGAAAAAGCAGAATTCTTATTTTCTAGTTTAGAATTGTTTTCTTGAAATTGAAATGTCTGTTTATAGTAGATGCTTTATCTTTAACCGGCGGTACTACGTCATTTTAATGCTCGCACAGAAAACGTTTTTAAATATAAACATGAAAGATTAGCCTTTTCTTGACAAATGACGTCGATTTCGGATGCTAAGATAGAGCGATAAAACAAATTACACGTATTATTATTTTGGTTTTGTTTGTGAGCCCTTTTTTAGCATCTGGCAACACGACAGAAATGATTGAATTGAAAGTTAAAAAAGGAATGATTTCTATAGTATTAAATTATAGCAGATGGCGAAAAAAAGGATAAACAGTAGTATGATAAAATTATAAATTGACAGCGATCTATTCCATGAAGCGTATTTATTCAAAGTTTCCTGCAAATCGGTCAAAAATTGAAGTTTTGTAAAAGGAACACACAAACAGAGAACGGCTTTTATATAGATAGATCGATTGTGATACAATCCCCTCTTTTTTAAAAAATATTTTGAACTTTTTTTCAGTCATTATAAATCATGAGTTTGTAGAGCTCCACTGTAAAAAAAGATTCCGTTAAAATACGGAAACTGTACTGGCAATCGAGAACCCGCCAGTACTATTTCCGTATTTTAACGGAATTTTTTCCCGTAAAAGCAGAAAAAGTTCTGTTTTTTCTCAAAATTTAACGAAAAAAATTCCCAAAATACGGAAATAGTACTGACGTCTCGATTCCCAGTACAATTTCCGTATTTTAACGGAATTCTTTTGTACAGTGTTCTATGGAATATATATATATTACATTATATATTAATTTATATAAATATTAAATAAATATTAATAATAATAATATATTATTACTAACATTTTCTAAATTAAATGATCTGTAATATTTATACGCCCTCCATTTCTACTTCATTTTCATCAAAGCCAATTGATAAATGAACCCTTCGCAAAGAGTTTATTCACAATTCATAGAAAAGTATAAAAAAAAAAAAGTAAAACTTCAACGATAAAAGTAATACATTTCTCTTGTTTATCGATATTTTTTTAGCAGCAATGTTATGAATAAAAGCAAAAGTGTTATTTCAAAGTTAGTGATAAGGATTTCATTTATCTTTTATCTAGAAAAAACAATTCTTCTAAAAATCTTTCATTAAATGTGAGTTTTTTGATGCAATAACTATCAGCTAACGAAAGAACAATGAAGGGAACTGCCCTTTTTAACTGATAACTTTTTAACCTGAAAGTTATCTGATTATTGTATCTTTTTTAACAACAAATATAGACTCTTATTTTCATGAATATACAAGGAATGCAAAGTTTCTTCTTACATCTTAAGGAAAAGTTCGAAAAATAAAATAAATTTTATTCATAGGAAAATAACTTCTTAATGTTTTCTAAATTTCTCTAGAGAGCAATTGCTGTTGATGAGACAAAACATTACTATTTAATTTCAAATGAAAATTTCAAATGTATTAAATTTATGGATAAGGATAATGAATTTTTCACAGTAAAGTTTTTACCAAAAAAATAACTAATAAAAAATTATGATATAATGGAATTTTTTAAATTGATCCCGTGAAAAAGTAATTTACAGGAACAATTTTGAAAGTAAAAATGTTGTTCTTCATTTTAACAATAAATATACTATTTTTAAGAACAACATGAAAAGTTTTATGAAAACTGGTACACGAATAATCACACCAATGAGCACATAAAATTAAATTCATAGAAATTTCCAGGTTAAAATTAAATTTATTCAAACACACAAATACTTTAAAAAAAAAGCCAAGATATTTGACGTTTTTCTCATTAGTAGAATATATGAAAAAACTTGTTATTGAAGGCACGTGTTTATTATATAATGTAGTCTGGTGTTATTTCCAATCTGTAACATTTTATCCTTATTTTGATGACTTTATTCAGTTTCTATTTTGCTTAAAATTATTTTTCTACTACTAGAAAACTATCAAAATTCATTAAATATAATATAACGATATCTATCAGATTATTCGTTCCAGAGTTTTACGGTTATTTAAAGTTCATAAGTAAATATAATTAAACTCTTGAAAACCTGAGGTAAAATGGAGCGTCGAGGTCAGAAAAGTTGGTCATGTTAATTGGATGGCTAAAACACTAGTCAGGAAACAATGGAGAAACCTTGGTGAGACCTACATCCGGAAATAGACTGAAAACGGTTGTTGTTGATGATATATATATATATATATATATATATATATTTTATTTCAAAATTAATGATAAATTACTGCATGAATGGCGCTACAGCAGCACATATCAAATGCAATAAAACATATTACATCATTTCAAAATGCTAAAACACCATAACTTCAAAAGGAAGGTGTATATCTGCAGAAATTTTTTAACTATAAAATATTTATAAAAACAAGAAAGACAGGTAAAAAAACAAAAACAGTCTGTTCTTCATCAGTGGGAGGACAGACAGAAAACTAACTTCACCCCCCACTTTTAAAATTTGCAGGTTTCTGAACACATGTTCACCCCGCATTCAATACTGAAAACTATTGTCATTTTATTAATCTAATTCCATAAAAAACTAAAACAACTCAAAATTTAAAACTAACAAACATAATATTAACCATATAAAAACAAAAAACTTTAATAAAAAGGTCTTTTAGAGGAATGCTTAAATTATCATTAAACTAAAAACAAAAGAAAAAAATATAAGAAAACAAGCATGAATGCAGAATAAACATGCGCCCCCCCCAAACCCGCAAAATGAAATTTCTCAAAACATGAATACCTGTATAATGTTTCCTACCCGTCAACTATAAACAAATAAATTTTTCTTCCAAATCCATTATCAAAAGCCAGAAATTCCAGGTCTGCAACTTTCCTTCGTTTCAATTCATCAATAGACACCCGTTCTTTTAATAAGACTTTAGGATGCCCATTTCATACAGAAAGATCCAGAAGGCTGCCATCACATGTTCACGCCTCCAGTCCACATCGTTGCCATTCATTTTTTAGAACTGTCTTTAAATAATATTTCAAAAACTTAATGGGGTAATTGTTATTGTAAAATAAATTGGCCAATAACTTAAAGATCTGTTTATAAAAATTATTGTCTCTGCCACAAATTTTATTGAAACGTATCAATTGATTAATGATTATATTTATGTAAATTTTTTTATGCAAATTTGAAAACCAATGCGGCATGCTTCTAGTAAAAAAAAAAGTCTTTAAAGGTCTTTAGGTATATTTATGATATTTTGATTTTTAATTTTGAATTTTCTAATGAATATGATATTATATATCCAAATTGTTTAAAATTGAACAGAGCAAACAGTGATGATTATAATGCAGAATTTTTGGATATTTTATTCAAAATTGTTGATAATAATTTGATTTTGGATTTGTACGATAAAAGAAATAGTTTTAATTTTTTTACTAGAAGCATGCCGCATTGGTTTTCAAATTTGCATAAAAAAATGTACATAAATATAATCATTAATCAATTGATACGTTTCAATAAAATTTGTGGCAGAGACAATAATTTTTATAAACAGATATTTAAGTTATTGGCTAATTTATTTTACAATAACAATTACCCCATTAAGTTTTTGAAATATTATTTAAAGACAGTTCTAAAAAGGGAATGGCAACGATGTGGACTGGCGGCGTGAACATGTGATGGCAGCCTTCTGGATCTTTCTGTATGAAATGGGCATCCTCAAGTCTTGTTAAAAGAACGGGTGTCTATTGATGAATTGAAACGAAGGAAAGTTGCAGACCTGGAATTTCTGGCTTTTGATAATGGATTTGGAAGAAAAATTTATTTGTTTATAGTTGACGGGTAGGAAAACATTATACAGGTATTCATGTTTTGAGAAATTTCATTTTGCGGGTTTGGGGGGGCGCATGTTTATTCTGCATTCATGCTTGTTTTCTTATATTTTTTCTTTTGTTTTTAGTTTAATGATAATTTAAGCATTCCTCTAAAAGACCTTTTTATTAAAGTTTTTTGTTTTTGTATGGTTAATATTATGTTTGTTAGTTTTTAATTTTGAGTTGTTTTAGTTTTTTATGGAATTAGATTAATAAAATGGCAATAGTTTTCAGTATTGAATGCAGGGTGAACATGTGTTCAGAAACCTGCAAATTTTAAAAGTGGGGGGTGGAGTTAGTTTTCTGTCTGTCCTCCCACTGATGAAGAACAGACTGTTTTTGTTTCTTTACCTGTATTTCTTGTTTTTATAAATATTTTATAGTTAAAAAATTTCTGCAGGTATACACCTTCCTTTTGAAGTTATGGTGTTTTAGCATTTTGAAATGATGTAATATATATATATATATATATATATATATTAGGGTGTCCCAAAAAAATCAACTTTTAAAATCGTGAACTCTCACCCACTAAAAATGTTCTTCCTGTGAATATAAAGCACCTTGAATTGTTTCAGAATTTTAGAAAAATATTTAGAGGTCCCCCAAGGTCATTGAACTTGCATAAAAATGGCCAAAATAATGTGAAATGCAGCATTTATTTATTAGCTACATTAAATATGTTCAAATGACATTTTTTTCATTTATGAAAGCTTCTTACATATTGTTCAAACAAAGTTTGTATAAATTATGTTTTTGATCTGGTAGGAAGAGATATATGACTGAAATCAAGAAGAATGTGATTTTGCAGAGATTTCTACCTTCTGTATATATACTGCACAAAAAGTGAACTTAGGTAAACAATTATCTTACAATAAGTAAATAAAACCATCAAAGAAGAATGTTTTAAAGTTATCACATACTTATTTACACATTATTTTAAAAATTTACACATTTTTTATCAACTACATTTCAAAATGATTTTGACGATTGTTCTTTGCAAAATTTCTTTCTGTGCATCCCTATCTCTACGACTTGTAACAGAAACTGTTCTTGCTCTTCGTTCTTTGTTGAACAACTAAAATCATGTATGAATACAACAGCTTGTTCAGAAACATCATTTACACAAGACAGGTTTTTAGCAAATATTGCAGCTTTTTTATAGGATAGCGTTTTGGGCCAATCTTTGACTGGTACACTGAGAAAACAATCTTCAATTTTAGCCGTTTCAAAGAAACTATTCGATATACATAAATCATCCAATTTGAGAGAAATTATTTCTAATAGATGTGAATTGGAACTCCTTTCTTTTTTAGCATTCAAAACTATCTTTGATTTTTGCTTTCCAGAAAGAAGATCTGAAAATAAGCTAAGTGTTGCAGTTCTCCACTCACATACTATGAATGATGTAACATCGTTTTTATTCCAATATTGCTTATATGTTTGACCATATTCTTTCAACCTCTGAATCAGTGAAACCTCATTAGGAGGAGCATCAATAGCAGATCGGCAAGTAAACCAACACTGCAAATATATACACAGAACAAACCGTTTAAATTGTTGCTATTTATCATTGTAGTTAATGCTATTATCATTGTAGATCTTTTATGCTGGTCTTAGTTCAATCTAAAACACCAGCAACTCTTGGCGTAATAATGAATCAGCGATTGCAGAGCTTACATTTATTTCCTTTGGGCTTTGTATTATCATCTAAATGTATTTTTACTACAACTTCTTCCTTTGAGGTTTCTTCAGAAGATTTATTGACTTCATCGATATCCAAAACCGAAGACAGATAAATATTCAATGAAACTTTAACACCTGCTGGAGCTGCCATCTATTATTAATATTAAAAACATTGTAGTTTATGATATTAATTTAATGAAATCCAGTAGATTAATAAAGATTGAAGAGCATTAGAAGAGTAATGATCAGAAAAATGAAATATGGTCTCCAGGTAGTAATTTTATAAATATTGATAAAAAAAATTAATAAAAATATAACATCAAATGAAATCATAGTTAAACATGATAAAGTGTTTCTTAAAGAAGTTTTAGGATAAAAAAATTTGTAAGAGAAAAGGGGTAGAATTCTGCAATCCTGCATATTAATTAGAAAATAAAATTTTCCATAAATTCCCTATTTTCTATTAGCTTGGGGGACCCATAACATTTATGAAATGACTTGAATTTTTTTGTAGTATCATATTATGACAGAAAGAACATTTTTAAAAGGTGAGACTTGGCATTTTCAAACTTTTTATTTTTTTGGCCTTTCCTGGGACACCCTAATATATATACACTATTTTTTTTATTGTAATGTACCTTTCATTATTTAATTTAATTATTAATAATATTTATAAAAAAATTAAATAGAAAAGGAAATCACGACAAAAGTTTTTTTAGCACTTTTTGTTTAAATTTAAGAATTCTATTGTAATTCTTAAAATTAATATATTCTAAAAATTTGGATGCTTGATATTCTGAGGCAAATATATATACACATATACTTAAATAAGATGACACATAGCTTCAACTGAAAAATTTTATTTCAAATTGCAGGAATTATATTTTAATATAGTTAAAAAGTCATATGTAAGGGCGAAGTTCTTATAGGAAATATTTTTGTGCCTATACTATGTACCTTTATCTTTCCTAGTATCATTTGTAAGCATTATTTTCATATCACCAATATCCTGACATTAAATTCATCAAAACTTTTCAGGTACTAAATATTTTTAAAGTGTGTATCGAAATAGTTTATATAATTTTATAATTCTGAAATTATTTTTTCCGTTTCAGAAGGATTGCTGAATGAAACTTTTAAAAAACCCCTATTTGTAGTACTCGAATATCGAATCTCAGGCATAGCCTGTCCGAGTATATCCGCCAGTAAGTTTAATAATTAAAATAATAAAACTTTGTAAAAAATCACCATAAAATAAAACAATATACAGGACGCGTTTTGTTTATTTTATTTGTTACGCGTATTGTTTTATTTTATGGTGATTTTTTACAAAGTTTTCTTATTTTAATTGCTTCAGATCGCCAGTTTTCGGTGCTGTTTCGCAGTAAGTTTAATAGTTCATAAATAAGTGTAAATCAAGTCATGGATATGCTGGGATGGACAGGCTATGCCTGAGATTCGATATTCGAGTACTACAACCTCCTCAAAGATATCCCCACCTTGACGTTGGTGAGGAGGCTACAAGCACAAGAGAGAGGGTGCGAGACTAAGAGGGATATCAATACTTCGGTAAGCGGCATTTCTTTAATGTAATGAAATCTGTTTAAATTGTTTGTGTTATTGGACATTATTGAGAGATAAGAAGCCTATTTTAAAATTTTAAATTTTAGAGTTATGATAATAATTGATGGGGGAGATTCTCAAAAGGTGGGACCATTAAACGTTAAGTATATGTAATTTTAAAAATTTTCAAATTTAAGGCCAATTTTTTTAATAGTATAGTATTTTGTCTATAAATATAATATATAAATATTTTTAATAGTATGTCTACAAAATTATACACAAACATTAAAAGAAAGCAACTATTCTGGAAAATTAATGATTAAAGCATTTAATTAGCAGTTGTGTACGTTACAAATTTTGGACATTTTTTTGCACGTACGTTACATACAGATTTTGGGCGTTGCTCTTAGTATTTAAAAAATTCTTAAGACTAAGAATGTAGTAAATGTGTCTGTATACATATATGTATATATATGTATAATTAACTTTTTGTTATCCAGTAATAATAATAATAAAATCTCAAATGCTTTGTTACGTACGTTACTTTCATAACGTACAGACATAACAAAACACAGAAATTTTTTTTATAGAAAAGTCTTTCTATCTTCAAAAAAGCAATAAATCAGCCTGCCATCTGTTAACGAAATTATCAAAAAATCATCCTTTTCCTTTATGCATTCGTTGTTTACCATTAGAACCACCTGGAAAAAAGTTAAAACTCTTTTTCTTGGTGGTACATTGGAGCAGTTAACGTTATGGATGTCCGAAATTGGCCTCTTTAGCATAAAATAATAAAATTTTAAGATATTTATGCAAAGCTTTTACAATAAATTATGTCATTTTCTGTCTCTGAATAGAATTAAAAACTCAGTGTAAAAAAAAAAAATAAATAAAGTCAATGATAATTAAAGTTATGTTTGAAAGGCTTAAAGTTATGACGTGTGTCCAGTGCCCACCTTTCAGAATCGCCCATGGGTGTGAGATATTGCTGTATGGTTGTTTGACTTAGGGATGGCATCGGTATATCCACATATCGAGTCAAAATATATCTATTTTTGAAATATCTTTTACCTTTTGCTAGACATAGGTATATATATATATATATTTACGTTCAATGCATGAATATACTTCTCAAAAATTCATATTTTACATGCAAAAAAACAAAAAAAACCCAAAAAAAAAAACTTTAAGCATTTTCCCCATCTATTTCTACACAAAGAATTAGTTGCTTCTATTTTTCGTACGCGAAAAAAAAAATGTTTAATTTAAAAACTTTTTTACAGTACTTTTTGACAGGTCTAATAAATATATGTAAAATGAAAATATCCTCGATGTCTTAGGGAAAGCGTCTGTTCATAATTTACATGATGTATAGCGAAATATTCTTTTAAATTTGGGATGACCTAAAACATCTTTACCCAAACTGTTATGCGTTAGCAAGACAATATGCTGTTAGACAAAGTGCCGGAATGCTATTGCGACTTCATTCTTAGTTGAGAGGCTGTTTCGAAAATACAATCAAGAAAAAAAAATCTGGATAGAAGCTATTTTCAAAGTTACGAATTGGAAATGAATTACTTCAAACGCTATAACGAATATGTATCTCTAAATAAGCAATAGCAAGAAAACTCGAATGCATATCGAATACATACCGATGCTTCGATAGATTGGACGTAACTGATATATCGATATAGACTGTCCCATATATTTTAGCTGTAATTATCTTTTGGACAATATTTAAAAAAATCATTATATCGATATTCTGTAAATTAATAATATCTCTGGTAGCAAGCCTATAGCCCTGTAAGTAATTTTCAAAACATTTTTCGAGCTTCTTACTTTATCCGTCTTTTGAAAATGGCTTAATAATAATAATGTGACGTAAAAAATAATATGATATCGTAAAAAATAACTTACGTAACGTATAACGTACGTAAAAAACAATGTGGTAAGTTTTATTGGTTTTAAAGTATTGTGACATAGCTTTATATTAGGAATTGTCAAATTGAAAATAATATTTAAACGGATAGTAATCTTATTCATATAAATGCTCCTACAATAGAGAAAATATTTTAATTTGATTTAGCTATCCGCAATGAAATACAAAATTTTATAGTCCTGGAAACAAAAATTAATCAACGGTAACAAATTTTACCTCAACTCAACGTGTAAATATTAGACAGGTACCAATCTATTAGTCTAGCACAGGGGTCGGCAAGTAATTTTAAGTGGGGTCCGAATACTTTTGAAAATTTTTATCGAGGTCCAGAGAAAAAAACACATAATTAATAAAAGTAATTATTACTTTTAAATTTTTATTTTTACATGTACATACATATAATATACAATAGAAAAGCAAAAAATTACACTTGCGGTATTGAGCCAGTTTTTTATAGTTTTGTTCACGTGGTGAACAGCTAGTGAGAAGAGTACCTTCAAAGTGGGCGTCCATTAATCTTGAATGATATTTGTTCTTTACAAAATTCATTTTAGAGAAAGTTGTTTCACATATATACGTAGAGCCAAATACAGTAGCCAGATTATAGCTAATTTTGCAATTTTCATACATTTCTGAGACAACGCAGTATTTTGCGTTTCACATCATAGCAACTATGCATCACTATTAAAAATACCAAATTAATCACGCTATTACTTGTAAAAACATCTCTATTCTAAAAAAAGTAACTAACGCTGTCGCCGCCGCCGCCGCCGCCGGTTTTGAATTTTTTGTGAACGGAAGTATTTCTTCGTTAATATTAAGAAAAATATTGCATACAAAAATGTGAAAATCGGTGGTATTATAGAGAAATGTTTGATAAATACGCTGATGCAGGCAGTTTTAAAATCGAAGAATTATTTAAAGATATATTTAATGCTAAAGTTGGACAAAATCGTTCCATCAAAAAAGTTATATAGGAGCAAAAACTATACATGTTAATTTAATAATTTTTAGATCATATTATGCATTAGAATTTCCCGGTGTGTAGACTGCATCTATTTCTTTAATTTGACTCATTTTTTGAGGTTTTATTTCTATTTTAAATTCAAATGTTCAGCATTTCGAGAAATATTTTTTACATATTTTAGAAAAGGGTATTAATTTAAGCTGTTGCCAAATGTATAAACGGCGCAAACAATAATGTTTGCTTGAAATTAAAAATTTCTTTACACGTGACTCTTATGAACAGAAAATATAAAAAGCAGGAACTCATTGAAAATTACGCCATAAAAACTATATTTACACGTGAATTTTAAAAGAGAAAGAATATTGTAAAATAATAAATTCATTAATATGCGTTAGAAGTCTTAAATAGGATAAATTACGTCGCATTTACGTCACATTACGCTTGTCACGTAAAAGGAACAAAAAATAATATTGCAAAACAGTTTAAATTTAAAAATTGCGTCGAGACATTTATTTGATATTTTGAGATGATCTTTTGGACTATTTTTGTTTGGACAACTCAGATAATATTTCATTTCTAACAAAAGTATTTTCACGTGAATATTTAAAAGAGAAAAAAAAGTTTGGTGAAAATTACGTCAGATTAAAAACGATACATTTAAAATGTCTTATTTAAAAAAAAAAATTCTTTTCGCTTTGTTAAAAAATACCGGGAGACAAAGATTCTGTTTACTTAATTCATTTTATATTAGCTTATTTTGAAATGTTTAACTGATTTTATTTAATGAAAGACAGTAACAGCCATTATATCTTTTAAAAGCAGCTTATTTTGCCTTAAAATTCACCAATAAAAGAGAAATGAATAGAAACCCGTTTATAGAGAGATCGCCACTGTTTTTTAAATTATAATTCAATCTTCCGAAATCTTTTTAAAGCCGGTCAAATTAGCATGCTTTTAGAGTCTGCGGTGTCTGAACGGGAGTTGGCGAGCGTAGCTGGTAGGGGGAAGAGCCACCTAGTATAAGAAATATTGATAAGGATATCGCTGAAAGGTATCTATTATATGTAAACAAATAAATCTTTTATTCAATTTGAAAATTTTTGGCGGTCCAGGGCAGTCTGGCCTCCTGCAGTCCGGATGTGGACCTCGGTCTGCCTGTTGCCAACCGTGGGTCTAGCAGTTAACGCTCTACTTAAAGTTTGCTCACAGGGTCGTCTACATAAGTATTATGCATTAAAACAATAATGTTAATAACTTTGACATAATCTTTAGATTCTCGGGTATATTTTACTTTAGGGTTACAAACGACAAGTTATTCAGTTAAGCAGTTTAAGAATTATGCAAGTTTTAAATTTGGAATTCCTAATGTGTTAAATTTATTTTTAACTGACGCAAAACAGACTGCAAAGCAGATAGTTTTTATACATAACTCAAAAGCCGCATAGCGAAAACCGCAATTTTAGATTCGCATATTTGAAGCTTCTAGAAATCGATTTCTCTAAAAAAAAATACGTTACAATTCATATGTTTTCAAAAAATAATTAAAAACAAATGCATTATATACCCCTAAGTCACCGGAGAGATTTGATTTTGCACGATTTGCGAATCTCTCTATTCTTAAAAAAAGGAACTAACGCTGTCACCGCCGCCGGTTTTGAATTTTTTGTGACCGGGGATTTTCTTCTTTAATATTAAGAAAACTACTGCAGATAAAAATATGAAAATTGGTGGTATTATAGAGAGATGATTGATAAACACACTGGTGCAGACAGCTTTCAAATTGAATAATTATTTTAAGAGCTATTTAATGTTAAAGTTGGTCAAAATCGTTCCATTAAAAAAGTTTTATAGGAGCAAAAACTTTGCATAGGAATTTGATAATTTTTAGATAATGTTATACATTAGAAGTTCGCGGTATTCAGACTGCATTTATTTTTTTTTTTAATTTGATCCATTTTTTGAGGATTTATTTTTATTTTATATTCAAATTTTCAGCATTTCGAGAAATACTTTTATATCTTTTAGAAAATGGTATTATTTTAAATTGTTGCCAATTTTTAAAACAACACAAATAATAATATTTCCTACAAATTAAAAATTCATTTACACGTGACTATTATAAACAGAAAAAAACTTTCAAATTAGAATTAAATGATTACGTTTCAAAAGCAGGAAAATATATAAATTAAGTCATAAAAACTAAATTTACACGTGAATTTTAAAAGTGAAAGAAAATTGTAAAAAAATAAATTCATTAATATGCGTTAAAAGTCGTAAATGGAGGAAATTACATCATATTTAAAATGGACAAACAATAATACTGCCAAACGGTTTAAATTTTAAAATATATTTGCGCGAGACATTTATTTAATATTTTGAGATATTCCTTTAAACTATAATTGTGAATTCTAAGAGAGCACAAATAATATTTTCTGTCCAACAACAAAAGTATTTTCACGTGAATATTAAAAAGAAAACTTTGGTGAAAATTACGTAAGATTTAAAATGATTCATTTAAAATGTGTTATTTAAAAGAACTTTCTTATAGCGTTGTTAAAAAATACCGGGAGACCCAAGACTCTGTTTACTTACTTAATTAATTTTATATTAGCTTATTTTGAAAATTTTCACTGATCTGATTTAATCAAAGACGAAAACAACCCGTTAACAGGTCGATCGCCATTGTTTTTTTAATTATAATTCAGCCTTTCGAAATTTTTTTAAAGCCGATGAAATTGGCGTGCTTTTAGGGTCTGTGATGTCCGAACGGGCGTTGGCGAGCGTAGCTCGTAGGTCACAGAGCCCCCTACTATCTAAAAAAAATACTTGACAAATTCTTATGAAACTTCAGGGATGTAAAAAGCATAATTGTTGTCATGTGTTTTAGGGAAGTTTTGAATACGAAAGCAATTGGGGGACAAAGAACAAATTTAATTAAAAATATAATATTTGCGATTATTCTGTAAAATTAAATGCTCGAATAGGGCTTTAGTTATAGCAGATGACTACATTGACCTTTTGCGATATTTGTGTTCATTTATGTAAAAAAAAAAAAAATGCACGCAAACTTATGGAGATATATGGGTTTTCTTAAAAATTACAATACATTTCGGCATGTTTTCTGTTTATCGCATGGTGGGTTTTACATTTAAATTTAAAGCCACTACCAGGTGAACTTGATAAACTACAGTATATATACTATGCATCAATTGGAATGAGAATATATTAAACAGTTGATAATATATGAGCATTTGTATGTAAAAAAAAATATAAGTGCGCATGCGTGAAATAAATAAAAATATTTTTACATAATTTAGTAGTCAATTATATAGTGCAACTAATATATAAAGGCCAGTCAAATATTGTGAAAATTACAAACATAACGGCGATATATTGAGCTTAATTTTAGTTTTTTTCTAAAAAAATGAATGATAAGGGATTTTCAAGATATTGTAAATTGTCATTTTTCATTTTCATTTTTTATTTATGATTTAGTTGGTCTTCGAAAAAGTATCAGAACGAACTTATTAGAAATCAGTTAATGAAAAAAATTCAAATTGTGAAAACTCCATAAAGATCCACTTACTTTAACCCTTGCCTGTGGAATATATTTGAGGAAAACGTGCCAAAAATGAATATTTTTTTCTCTTTAATTTTGTTTGTAACTGCAAAATTACAAAAATCCGACAAATGTCGCGAAGCTGCCGAGCTTTTCGCGGAAAAGTATCGCCAGCTATTTGGAAAATGGTAAATTAGATATAATGCATTGGACGAACTGAGTTCGGGCTTCACGGAATTGAAACACATCTTTTTCTCTTGCCCGAACACATGTCGGGCATTCCAAAATTAGGGCATTTGCGTTGCCCGAACTGAGTTCGGGCGTCACAGGCAAAGGGTTAAAATAGAAATCAAATTCAACTTACAAAATTTTATACATCTTTGAGAATTTTCACTATATTTAAGTGGCCGGTTTATATCAGTTGCCCTACTTAGTTCACTACTAAGTTATGCAAGAAAGATTTGGTTATCTTGCGCAGTTAAAATTCATTTCAGTCAATTGCACACAATTTATCAAAAAGTTAACATATTTATATTCTAATTGCTGTATATTTTTCTACTGAACTTTGTAAAATTCCTGAAAGTTGCGGAAACCTGCATGCTCTATGCAAAATACACTCAGAAATGTCTTGAGTTTTTAAAGAAAGCTTTATAACTCCATGTATATGCATGCTATTCCTACACAAATTTTGTACTAGTTCCACATGGTCATGTGCTACAGTTACAGACTATTTCGAAAATTTTATCTTACAGGATGACCTAAAATAATATTTTTTGTTCAATTTGTTGTTAATCTCCTACGCCTTTGTAATCAAACAGTCACACGGAGGGACAAAATCTCAAAAAGCTGGCCAAAAGTTGAAAAATAAAGTTACTATTTAGGAAAATTTGACTATACAGATGGCTAGAATAATGTTTGGAGAGTCAGAATCTATATTTATAAAAATGTTTTTGTTTTGCTTTGGCAACCTGTATCATTTCAAAAGTGACGGTTGGAGGATTATCATCTGAGGCAAACAAAAAGAGGAAAACAAAGGTTCTTCTAAACACGCGCTGCATTTTTCCATATCATCCGATTTTAATGCTTTAAAATGGATTCACACGATGATAGTCTGTACGTATTTTGCGCACGTTACAAAAATTATATTAAGCACATAAAAATTAATAATTTCATGATTATTTTTGATAATTTAAAAAATATATATATATTATTTTTTTGCTTTTAAACATCAAAAAGTTTAAAAGTTCCACGATGTTACGCAACGACAGATAATGGAAACAATAGCCTGATCTATTATCTAATGAATCATAAAAAAACCAGCTGCCAAAAACTTCCATTCTGCATTTCGTGCTGGTTTTTGCAACCACAAGCAAAAATATCACTTTTTTAGTCGCTTCAAAAGCTATGACATTCATTACTTTTCACAGTAATTTGGCTGGTAAACATGTTTGAAATTTTTATGTTATTCAGTTTTGTGATAGATTATTATGTATTATATTACAAATAAGTATTTTATTCGTTAGCATAAAGGAATTTGATAAGCAAGATTAGTAACAAAATTGAAAAGAATTCTCTATCATTGATACAATATAAATACATTTTCTTATGTTTATAGCTAATAATTTTGTGTATTCAATCGTAATTAGAAGAATTATCTTGTCTATTGTAATCTTTGCTAGATCATACTGCTGAACGTATTTTATTAATGCAAAAGGAAATTATTAAGAATCTGACTTCCAAGAACATTAGCAATCTGAATTTGATTTTCAAGTGGGCATGTGATAGTACATCGGGTCAAAACGCTTTTAAACAAAACTTTAGCGTTGATGATGGTAGAAATTAGGTTCAAATGGTTTTTTTTCAGTCCTCTAGTGCCACTAGAACTTAAGTGTTGCGAATAATTCAGAAATAGTTATCTGGAAAAATTCGAGATCTTCATCTCCTTGATTTTTTAGGTCCACCAGAATCCATTTTTTGCACCAAAATGCGGAAGTTACTGTCAGCGAAATATATTATATTACAGATAAGGAGAATAAACTTATTCCTTTTAAAACAATCATTGATAGAAAATAAGTAGGCGTTAATTACAAACTAGCTTTAACGATGATTGATTGTTAATTTTTGACTGTCAGTAATTTGTCAACGTTGATATCTATATCAGACAACTTCAAAACAGTTTAATAATCTTTGTGACATTTTCAATCTAAAAGTGAATGAAAGTCATTTACAATTTGGAATGTCCACGTCACATGCCTGTATAAGATCTTTTGAGTGTGGATTGCATTTGGCATACAAACCGGATATAAAGGAATGGCAAGTGTGCACTTCCGACGAGATGAAAAAAAAATTAAAATTGCAAAACAAAATTTACAAAAAAGTTTTCATTTACAATTAGGACTTCTCATCGATAAATCAAAGCTCGGATTTGGAAGCACAAATGATTACAATACAGCTCGTAGATTTTTTGAAAACGCAACTATTTCTGCTTCCATAAGGAGCGTAGACGAAGATTTGATCAAACGATTCCACGTCATATTACAAGTAATTGCTTAACATTCATTTGACCTATTTCGTGGATTATTGCTCACAAACAGCTTGTAAATTTGTTGAATTGTATTCCTAGTTCTATATGCCAACTTCAGTGTACGAACTACTTATTCATGGCACAGAAATAATAGCTTCCTCATTACTGTCTGTTGGGCAAATGTCCGGAGACGCTCAAGAATCATGCAACAAATTGATCAAAAGGTATTGAGAAGACTTCTCCCTAAAAGGCAGTAGGACGTAAACAGTGGCAGATTTTTTTGCGTCTTTTAATGTTATCAGATCCCTTCATTTCAAGATTACATAAATTTCCATTGAAGAAACTAATATCCTTGCCCCTAGAGGCACAGAAACTTCTGTAAAATATTTCGACACCTTCCCTTCTGAAAAGTCTACTTAGTATACTACAGATGATTCAGAAGATGAATTTTAGAATATCCTTTCGTTTTATTTTAATAATATATATTCATTAAACCTTGGTTATTCTATTTTTCATTAATGTACTTAATTGTATTTAATAAATAAATATTCATCGTTTAATTTCGATTAAAAACATCTTAGTTCCTTGAAAACACCTTGTAACGTTTAGCCTCGAAACTTTTTAATTTCGAAACTCGAAATATTATATTTAAATCTAATTGTTTTTATTTTTAATTCGCCAGTTTTTAAAATTTAATTTTTGAATCTTACTAAGCATCCTCAAAAGTACCTGTATACGAAATTTTATAGAAATTGAAAAACTTTCAAAGCGCTTAAATATTAAGTCCGCCATTTTGTATTTTGGAATTTTAATTTTAGAATCAAGATCAGCATCCTGAAAAACACCTGTGTACGAAATTTCGTGGCATTTAAATAACATTTTCATATTTTGGCCAGCTTTTCGGGATTTTGCCCCACTGTGAGTCATAGGAAAATATGTTCTTTACATTCTTGAAATTTCAGAAGAAAGTGATAAGTATTTCTCTGGATATTTTGCAAAACGTCTAAAATCTGAAGTGCCCGGAGGCTTTTGGTCATTATAGTGCATATTATTTCAAAATTGCTTTTCGAAACAATTTTGAATTGCAAGCTATGAAATTTTTAACAGAAAAAATCGATTCCTAGAAATTTCAAATATGCTAATCCAAAATTATAGGTCATTCCGCCAACTAGATTTTATGTTATGCTTCAAAAACTACCCGCATTACAAACTTTTTTTCAACGATTAAAAGCGAGTTTAACATTGGGAGTTCCAAACTTTAAACCTGCTTAATTCTTAAACTACTTGGACGAATAACTTTTGGCTTACTATCCTAAGGTAAAATGTGCCAGAAATCCGAATTTGTTGTTAAAAATATGTGTCTGTATTGAAAATACTAACACATTTTCGGACAAGTTTGATGCAATTTCTATCTGTAGACTACTATCTACGCAAAATTTTAGCATAGCATTAATTAGTAGATGTTATTAATAATAGATTTGTACCAATCATATTTTTTATACAATGATTTTGCAGAGTTAGTATAGAGTGATCACTATTTTTCAGGAACGTACCATTTTGTAAAACTGAGAAAACGTTTGACATTAATTTAATAGTTGATGTGAATTATTTAACGTTATTAATTTGAGTTCATAAAATAAGTTTACTGATTCACACAGGCCAAAGTATCTTAAAAATACTAGCCAGTACAAACATTTAAAATTTGTATAGTTAATGACAGTAGTTAAATTAGTTTGTATGCTTCGCGTTATATTCCTAAATCTTAAAACTTTTTAAAGTGTGAGAGATTGTACTTTGCGTGACGGATATTCCTTCGAATGCTCAACCACGTGACTTAGATCAACTATATTTTTTCCTGTGAGGCTTTTTAAAAGATGTGTAGAGGCATAAGTTAGATGTAATTGAATCATGTTGAACAGCACCGGTACAGTCCTGGAAAAAAAATTATTTAAACTTTCAATTCTGTGGGAAATGGTCTTTTAAAAAGATATGGGTTGCAATCGACTGAGAATATTGTCTACTTACTAATGCTATATGTACTAAATGGTGCTTCGGGGCCGTCGTCATGCTTAATATTATGACAACTTTCATTTTGTTTAATGGCAACACCCACTTTTGAAACCACATTTGAGATCCCTTGTTCAAATAAACCCAGAAAAGCAAACAATTTATACATTTTTCGTAAAAATGTTCACAAAGACATATTTTCCCACCTCGAATTTTCTTCCACATTTTTGGATAAATATTCCAAGTTTTCTATTTTTCGATAAATTAATTAGATATTGAGTTATTAGCTATTGTTGCCTCAGAGTGACTTTTATCGGGCTCGGAAATTATCTCACGTCTGAAGTGCGATTAGAAACACCAACTTTGACAACATTTTCTGAAAGATCGTTTGCGTTTATATATATATTAAAATATAGAAATAATAATACCTGCTCAATTTCGTAGTTTCTGAATAGAAGAAATTGCGAATCTTATGTGTTTAAGAATAAACATAAATTTAGGAATTTGCCAGAAAGTAGTCATTTTAGATTTAAACCAACCTTAAATCTTTATGATTACAAAAGAAAATGTGTCAGGGGTTTATCGATTAATTAAAAAAAGTAAAAGTATCATTGTTATTGAATTTGTTAACCGGAAAATTCTGCAAAAACTAAATCTAACATAGGCTAAAATTATAATAAAGGAAATCATATAAATTTTCTGTTTACTTTCTAAGACTTTCATTTCTTTGGATTCAAATTATAACAGGAGACGGTCTCCTTAAACCATTAAAAGTATTTTTTTTCTATATCTCGAAAACTTTAATTATAGGAATGGACTGTAAATACATACAACCATATTTTCGAATATTTTCTTTTCATGTAAAAATCAATGTAGTCAATAATTCCTAATTTTTAAAATATGAATTTATGAATAATTTTCATAATTAAAAGTAGGTTTTTGAATAAAACAAGGTATAGATTACGTTTGTGTCTTTTCACTGTATCTCCTTAAATGAAGCATTTTAATCGGATGATTTCTTGGGATGATAGAAGTTGAAAATTTTCGCGTAGATTTAACATTAGCATGCGCAAATTAAAACCTCTTCTAACTTTATGAAGAATTTAAAATGCAGAAACTATTATTCTTTATCGTTTTTTGTAATCCAAGAAACTCGAAGAAAGTGACAAAATTGAGATCATAAATTGAAAAATGATAGTTGATACAATTTGCAATATGTAGACGACCCACGAAGCATAATTTATGCCTAGCATTAATTCGTAGGTATTATTCCCAGTTGATTGCTATCCCTATCTCTTTTTATAAAATTAGTTGGCACTGAATAAGTAGTGCATGGGGATTTTTTTCCAGGACTGTACATCCAAGCATATAAGTGTCCAATGAAATAGCTTATTTTTATTATAAATTTCCCTTTTTTCACTCATAAGCGTACATTAAGCTGTATATCTTAAAGCAACAAACTAAACAACAAAAATCATATAAGCGATAGTTTTATTATTAATGGGCTTACAGAAATTAGAGTGTGATAATTCTTGAGATGATCTAGAGCAGCCATACTCAACCTGCGGCCAGCGGGTCGCATGTGGCCCGGCGATATTTTGAGTGTGGACGAAGACTCATAACCATTAATTCCTATTTATAAAATTAATTAAGATCTGAATAAAAATTAATTTACTGTTGTTTTATATATATTCACGGAAAGACAAAATTTGTCTTAACATTTATAATTCATTTAAAATTATATTAAAACATCTTAAATACCGTTTTCTTAGTCAAAAGTTCTTTTTATATGTAGCCCCATTTGTGCAACAATGATGTGTGCATTTCTTTATCTTCAACAGTAAACAAACACTATTCCAAATTAGATTTGCATTATATATTTCTACAATTAAAGTAAAATGAAATTTTGCATTGATCAAAAGATATATTTATTAGAGACACTCCCATGATTCTTTTCTTTAGAACTTTGAAATTTTGTATTGTTGCATTGTAACGTTTTATGTGTATTATATAACTAACACTGCTTTTTTCGGGTTAAACGTTTATCGCGAGAAAAGTTGATACCAAAATATTTTTACTCCAGTACTAGCAATACACTTCGCGGCTTATTTTTTCAACATTTGCAATAAAAATATACTTCGAAGTTTATTGCTCGGAAATAGTAGTGTTAAAATATTTTGGTAACATTTCTTCCGCGTCAAACTTTTAATCCTACTAATAATATTAGCTTTGTTATTTTTCTTTTTATCTTAACTAATTTTACAATGAATATTTAAATGTATTTGTAGATGTTTTAACACTTTTTTATTTTATTCTCATATCTTTGAATCTTTGAAATGTGTCACTGGGCTGTATGCCGCCTGTTGCTTTAAATAAATAAATAAATAAAAGAGTATGTAAATACATGATAGTGGAAATATAAACAGGATGATTCACTACCGTGAGTAGAAACTTTTGAGAGGCTCACACGTTACTTAAACACGAAGTGGAATCAGATAGCAATATAGGGTGCAAAACGTCATCCTCATGTACTATTGTGCTGCGAAAATAATACGAGAAGAACCCTTTTTTTTTTATCCATCAAAACGTACATTGGTCATGAAAGGTATTTGAAGTTTAGACCATCAGTTCCAACACAAACCTGATATCGGCGTCACATGGAATCGGCACCTGTTTGGAGTATATCAGGCATTTTTGATCGCGGCAGCTACGTTGATGCATGGAACAAGATACGAATCACTATTCATGGTGTTTCGTACACTAGACCTTTAATGTGACACCTGAAAAAAATTTTGAGCAAATGAAGCAGAATTAGGAGAGAAGAACAGTTTTACAGACGTTTAAAAGACGTTTTACCTGTTCTGATTTTCCTTTTGCCCCTTGTATTGCTATTTGATTTTGATCACTTTTTGATTAATCTACTTCTCAAAAAGTTTGAACACACGGCAGCGAATTACTCTGTATGTATTACATTGATTGACGTTATTTCAAGCATAAAATGGATATTAATTTTACAAAAGATTAAAAGTTCCATTTTGTAACATTGGTGCATTTTTAAAGCTATTTACGTTGGAAAATAAAGAGTTCAATTTTAGGATATTAAGATCAGTAATTTTTTAATGAGGTTTAAATGTATATTTATTCAGTTAAATTGTACATTTTGTAGAAAAATAAAATTGAAGTGAATGAAAGATAGATGAGCACGGGAAAACGTTTACTTGACTGATAGTAAAAACAAAGGAAATGTAAATTAATAAAAGTAAATGAAAAATTTACATTATTTATAATATGAAGGAATAAGAGTTTGGAAAGAAATTAAGAAATATTCAAAAATCTGTATGAGAATGCGTTCAAATAAAATTTGAATGAAAAACTTTTGAAGAGACATCCCGAAATATAGATCTGAGAATAAAATTTAAGCAACAATTAAAACAAATTTTTTTAATACGTAACATAAGAGAACTCTTGCAAGTGTTAATGTTATTAATCCATTTGTGCACAATGTTTCTTTATTGGAACGGTAGTCATTTGGTAGTTATTTGTATCCTACTGTTAAAAGTTTATTTTTGGGATCTGATTTGTCATTCACCGTGTAATTTTCAAATATAGATGGTATTACCTAGAGCATTAGAGTTCATCAGTTACATTGGCACAGAGACATAAGATTAATATGCAAAAACGACACGAGTTCTTTGTTTAGGTTTTTGAAGTATCTGAAGACAATTGACAACAATATCAGCGCATTGAACTCTAATTTCTCTAATTGAACTAAATTTAGCTCTAAAATTCTTTCTTATAATTATAGTAACGAGATGCAACAAGAAATTGCTGACGTTATTATTATTCTATTAGTCATTAGCTTCAAATTTTAATCATTGTCCCTTTTTGTGGGAATGGAGAGACGCCAGATAACTCAGAAAAGCTATAAAAAATAAATTGTATTTTTTTATCTAGTTCAATCTACATTTTCTACGTAACATATATGAGTTTCGAGAAACAAACAGTAACTGAGGCAATTTCCTTAAGCCGGTATTCCGTAGTTAACTCAGCTATTATTTGAAATGACTAAATCGTTACTTTTGTGACCTCACTATTTATAAAATCATGATATTCACACATATCCAATATCGTGGTAACTACGAAGTTACACTGAATTTTCTTAAAATTTTTGATGAATCAAAAGATTTTTAGCAATTTTTATAGTGTTAGAATTAATAAATGTGTGTCATTATGAAACAGAAGTTCAATATCTTCTAGAATATTTCGTATACAATTTTGAATCAGCCAATCAATTTATAAAGAAGTTGGCCAGTTAGCGATTTGGTCGATTTCGGGCTTTGGCCGCAACATATATACGCATACTAAAATGGGCATATACGAAAAAAAAAAATACACTTCACAAAATATTTGACATTTTGAACACTTTCGATTACTATGCACAATAAAATGTCTGTTTTTTTCTTATATTTAGCACTAAAGAAAAGCTTCCACGCAGAAGAAGTTATCGAATAGCCACAGAATTTTCAGGGACCTTTGGAGACGTCTTCAGTAACCAAGAAGAATTCTGCAGAAACGTTGCTCTGAAAGTACAAAACACATCTTCTTATAAGGTCCATTCAATGCCAAGGCTCTGGGGTGACTTCAAATGCCGTTAATTGGCCCTCGAAAAATTCAGCACAATTGCAAAATCGAGAGAAGTCGCCATGTAATTAAACAAAACTTGTCAAATAAATTTTCAAAAGACAAAATTGGTCTGTTAGCTTTATTTTCTGAATTGTTTGATTAAATGATTCTATGATTCTAAGAATCACGACTGTATGATGAATCAAATTTTGGTATTACTTATGATGTACGTGTAAATAGTAATTTCTTACATTTCATGAAACAAATGACTCATAATGAATTTAAAAGTAATCGAAATTAATTAATCAGTTTTATATACTCTCTATTCTTTATTTATATTTTCTACTTTTTATTGTTTAAAATAATTCGTTGTTATTGTTTCACATTCAGTTATTTGTCCTATTTTATGCCTTATAAAATCCTTAAAATTTATTAATTTACAATTAAGTTCTAAAAATATTAAAATGTTAAATTGTCATTGGCAACAAACCTTTGTACATAATTTATATAATTCTAGCATATCCGAAAGTGAGTGAAAATTCATTTACAAAATTCCGTTTTTTACATACAGTTCTACCCAGCCAGTTGGTTGACCTATTTTGGCAAGAAAGTTTTGGTGGAAAATTAACTCCATTGTTTTTTTAACTCGTAAACAGTTGTAACCACAAAGATTACTTGTCAATTTATTAGCTACTACTAGCTAATGTTCTAGCAGTTAGTTGTCCTATTTTATGCCTTATAAAAGCCTTAACATTAATTTATTAATTTACAATTAAGTTAAAAAGTATTAAAATATTAAATTTTCATTTTGAATCCACCATTGTATTTCGTTATAATTCTAGCATATCAGAAAGTGAGTGAAAAATCGTTCACAAAATTCCGTCCTTGCATACAATACTACACTGTCAGTTAGTATCTTGGCGAGAGTGATTTGGTGCAAAATTAACTCAACTTTTTTTGTAACTCGTGAAAAGTTTTAACAATAAAGATTTATTGGCGGTTTTTCTCCTGCAGCTGGCTAATGGGAAAATTCCTTAAAATTAATAAATTAATTTATAATTAAATTCTAAAATATTAAAATGTGAAATTGTCATCGGAAAACTACCTTTATACAGAATTTTTTTTATAATTATAGCATATCTGAAAGCGAGTAAAAAACCGATTAGAAATTCCATCTTTACATGCTAAAAACAAGTTAAGTTAAATAAAAGAGTGTAAAAACAGAATAATTTTTACCTTTTAACGGATAAAATACAACCTAATGATTTCCTATTAATAAAATTTGTTCCAGCAGATTCTATTCCTCTTAAATGTTTTCATTGTATTAGAATAATGCACAAAAAAAGAAGCGATATCTTTTTTAAGTAAAAACAAGCCATGTAATATCCACCCCCCCACCCCACCCCCAAGATTATAAAAGTATTAGAACAACTGATGCAAACAACATCACATTTAAATTCCTATAACTAATAACAATACCTGGTACACCAGCGTGATTCTATACCCATTGAAAAAACGAATTATCATGTGTGCCACAGATAACATTATACATATTTAGATTTCAGATTTCTTAATTCTTATGTCCACTGATCATCTGTGTGAATTACTCATTATAATATTACTTGCACATATTAATTCACTTTTTATAAATAGTTTTTTATTTACTTAACTGATTACTTTTGTAATCATAAATTACACTATTGATTTTTATCATTGTTATTTCTGGCTTTTAAAACAATTATCTGTGATTTAAGTAAAAATATAGTTGTTAAAATGTGTCCTTTAATCATATAAGTGCTTCCCTAATTGTGCTTCGTCTTTCTCTACATTAGGGATGTTAAATTTCAGTTATGCAAGAGCATTAATCAAATATGTTTGAAATTTTATCAATAACTATCTCAAGCTTTCGCAAATAATTGCTTGTATAAAATTGGTAGAATTTTATGCGTATATTTGAAAAAAAAATTAATTATTACTTACACTTTTAAAATGATGCGTATTTTATTTCTTTTTCCTTTTTAGGGTTCCGTATTTAAAAAGTAAAAACGGAACCATTATAAGATAACTTCTCTGTCTGTCTGTCTGTGTGTCTGTCGCAGCCATTTTACTTGTAAACTATAGAACGTGTAAAGTTCAAATTAGGGGAAGTAAAAAAGACTATTGACACACATATTTACAGATTATTAAACATTCATAAATATATTTAATAAAAGGTGGAAGAGCTAATTATGTTATTTGAAAAAAAACCTTTTCTTTGTATATCGTGGGGTATTGTGTGAAAGCTTTCCAAACACTGAACTAAAAAATACATTTCTTTTAATTTTTGGTATTACATTTTCAAAGACATCGTCGAAAATGTAGCGCAAAAATTGGTTCTCCCCCTCACCTAATTTCGAATCTACTGAAACTAAAATTATGAAAAAAATAGAGATAGTAGACGTTAATTTAAATCTTGCAGGAAAATTATAGCGATTACCTTAGGTCATGCAGTTTTTGAGAAAAGCGCATTTTTCCGTTACACACAAATTTCGATTTACGGGCATTCAGCAAAAGTGTTGAGCAGTACTGGAGGTACATATCGTAGCAGAAGTATAAAAGCATTGTTGATAATGATTTTCGAAAAAAACCGTCAATAATTAGCCGATATATTAAACCTTAAAGATATGGACTGTTTGGACATAGATAATGACAGGGCGGCGTACTCTATGTATCATAGGCTTTTACAGCCTAATTAAAAACTTTTAATGATATATATCTGTAATGGAATGCCCAATAGCACTATAAAAGCCATAAACATCAAATTGTTAAAAACAGACTAATTTAATTAGAATGAATCACATAAAAACTGTGGGATTCGCGACTAGTTTGCATTGAGTGGATCTCTCAATACGTCTCGAGTGACTTTAAAAGTTAATTAAAATCTGGAAAAACGCGGCACGGACCAAGGCGGCGTTTCAACTTTGCGACCTCCTTTCGAAACGCGCTTAACACAATGCCAAATTTAAACTTTAAGCAAAGGTTTTGTTTTAGCTACACTGTAGAAAGAAAGGTTATTATTACTCTGAATTTAATTTTATGAAATGCCAAATGAAGTTTTAATATGCACTGCTTTTATTGTCAGTACCGAATTAAGTTCATCATAAACAGATTAGAATAATACATTAAAAAATGAGTTATACAGAATGGCTATATTTGATATTATTTTGGTTCCATATCTCTTTGAACTTTCATGGTATATCCATTTACGCTTTTCTAGTATACAGTTATACCCAACCCTATGTTGTATAGTTTTTTTTACAAAGTCTTAGTATTCTTTTAACAATTTTTTTTTAAATAATACAATTACTGATTCATATATTTATTCTACGGAACCCTCTGTGCGCGAGTAATACTCGCACTTGACCGATTATTTGATTTAACAACTGCCTAGCAACTCCATTTCATATCATATCAGAAAATGAATTATATAAAATTATGCTAATCCGACAGAGTTAAACAGAAATTACAACATTTTTCTTAACAAAAAGATTATTTTCGTATGATATTGCTATGTTTTTTCTGTCGAAGTAGATCAGGATTTATTTAGATGAAAACTCTCTTTTAAATACTAATGAATTAATTATAAGCAATTTTGTTTTCTCTAAACAAAAATTATGAAACCTTTCGAGTTCAGCATGTCTCCTAACAGAAGCTTACATTTGAATTAACATCTTTTATATGAGTTTTTATACAACTTTTGCAAAATATGAAAATGTTTCATGGTTGAAGAGTAAGAAAGAATTGTTAGTAGGATAAGATAAAATTTCTTGGCAAAAACATGCTTATTTTAATAAAATTACACCGTTAAGCGACTGCACTTGAATCATGAGATAATACTTTTGAAAAGTACGAATGTAAAATTTAAAAGAAAAAAAAATCATGCGTGAAGCATAGATTATGAAACACAAACACATTCAGAATAATGTAACAAAACTGCACAGTTTAATAAGTTAAAATATTAACTCCATTTCAACCATATTGAAACGCATAACACATTTGAAAACCCAATTTGTGCTGTCCCCAACTACAATCGGAAAATTATCCGAATTCTTTGAGCAGCCCTGTATATGATACATAAATTTATATCTATTAACTACATTCATGCTAAAAATTTAGTTCTTAATTGAACTATCCAGTTCTTAACCGAAATACATCTTCGGTTGTAAAATTCCCCTTCAGAAAAATCCGATAATAAGGAGAATGGTACATGCATTTTTTGCGTAGCTATGTATATGAGATATAGAACTTATATACAAGGAGTAACATGCATAAAAATATTTAAATTTTAAAGCGCATACCGAATTTTAAAACGCACTTCCAACAATTTTTACTCAAAGAGAGTACTGTAATCGATTTCTTTTGCGTGCCCCTGTAAATGAACGACAAATGCTATGAATGCTCTATTCTATCGTAATAATCTTGTAGTGAAATTCAGTCAGTTTCAATACTTCTGGAATAGCGCAATCTCATTAAAATATGGGTCTGTCCAAACAGGTGTGCTTTTGAGTTTTGTTTACAAAACGTTGTGTAAAAAAACTGCTTTAATATATAAAATAATTGTTTCCATAATAAATATAGCAGAAATTGAATGAAAAAGCATTTTACATTAGTTCCTTAATATTTGTACATCACAAAAATATAATTTTCGTATGTACAGTCGTGGCCAAAAGTTTAGGACCACCGTGCAGAATCTAATGTTTTTAAAATTGAAACCACTGATAACGTCATAAATAAAATCAATTTTCGTCAGATGGCGTCATTCCGTCTGACATTGGAGTTACTGTATTCGCTTTTCGTTTGAACTTTGAGTAATAAATGACGCAGGCGCAATTTATCGTCTGGATCTTAAATTCAGTGGTGGTCCTAAACTTATGGCCACGACTGTATATTATGTATGGAATATTTTATATAAAAATATACACAAATAAAAATGTCAAAATACGTAAACGTTCATGACATTTCATGAACAGATGTTGGGATGCTTTAGCTCTCAACTACCATCATACAGTGAAATTGTCTTCGATTGAGTTCACGAAATTTTATGCATACAATAATATGTTTGAGAAGAAGAGAAAATGTTATAAGTGGGAATATGCTGAATTATATTTAGTTCGTTATTTTAGCCAAATTCTACCGATCCAAACTGACCTAAACCAGGATTGAATTCTAGAACACGCCATTTGCGCTCATATGTCAAGCAATTGATCTAATAAAATAAAGAATGCATAAAGAAATTGATGTAAGTAAACACCTCAAGTAGTTATAAAACTTCAAATAAATTTTTTTCAAACGGAACATAATGACTCTAATATATTTATTTATTCTTTAAATACATAATTATACAGGCCATTTAAATATATTCTTGCAATCTTTATTTATTAAAAATAGCAATATCTTAAAATATACTGAAAGTGTCTTCTTCATGCAAATGTATGTTGGTATATCTTACATGTCATATTTGACTCTCCCCACCCCCTTCCAAAAAAAAAAAAAAAAAAAAAAAAAAAAGAAATAGAAATAAAAGTTCTAAAGAAAATAATCTTTAAAGTGATAATAAAAATATGAAAATGATTTACGACTACATGATTAACATATAAATATAATCCAATTTGGATTCACTAAGAATTTAAACAAATTATAAATTTAGGAAAAAAATATTTTCTGCATCAGCGTTCTTATCCCCAATTTTATCTGGCTTACGCTTGGAAAATAAGAAGTGCAAAGAGGGTATAATCTATTTTATGTTCTTATATTTGAAAAAAAAATGGATATTTATTCCCGATTGTGTCAGCTTATGCTAGAAAGAGTGAAATTTATTTTTAAATTCTATGCTTAGTTCTTCAACATAGCTAAAAAATGTGACTTGCCTTGGAAAAGCATTTAGTGTAGTTTTGAGGAATTCTGATTAAAAAAGAAATATGCTAAAAGTATTCAAAGCTTTACGGTTTAAAATAAGCTTGTATAAAGATTGAAATATTTAAATTCTATGCCATATTTATTAATGTTATGTCATAAACTAAACGTTAATTTGCCTGATTCATTGTTCAGTAAACTAGTTAGAGACTTGCAAACAAAAAAATAGGTAAGTTTTATTTAAAAAAATGTATTTTCTGCAGCGTTCTAATTCTAAATTGTATGTGACTGACGCATGGAAAATAAGAAAGAGATTATAATCTATGTTATGCTTTTGTAGTTGAAAAACAACAAGAACAACAATTTCCCGATTTGGTCAGTTTATTCTAGAAAGAGTGAAATTTCTTTGAGTGTCGATGCTTAATTCTTCAAATTAAGGTAAAGAATGCGACTGATCTTGAAAAGGTATTTAGCGTATTTTTGAAGAATTTGGTTAAAAAGAAATATTCGATGCGTTACATTTAAAAATAACCCTTTAAACAGAATAAAATATGTAGATTCTATGCTATGTTCACTCCTCGTGCCATAATCAAAATTCCTTTTTTACATCATTCATTGTAAATGACTCGTATAGTGAAAATCTTGGAAGTTTTATTTGGAATAATGCCTTTTTTCTCATCCTCAATTGTATGTGACTGAAGCATTGGAAATAAGAAAGAGAGTATAATCTATTTCATGTTCTTGTATTTAAAAAAAAACAACTAAAAACTAAAAACAAATGAATATTTATTCGCGATTTCATCAGTTTATGATAGAAAGAGTGGCATTACTTTTTAAATGTGATGCTTAGCTATTCAACATAAGCTAAAGAAAGTTGACTTACTTTGAAAAAGAATTAGAATATTTTTGAAGAATTCGGATAATAAAGAAATGTGTTAAAAGTACTTGATGGGTGGCATTTTAAATTGAATTTATTGAATTTAGAGTAATCCGAAAATAAAATAAAAAATATTTAAACATTTAGATTTTATGTCATATTCATTAATGACATACCATAAACAAAATGTGCATTTACCACGTTCCCTGTGAAGGAAACTAATTAATCACTTGCAAACTAAAATCTAGAAAATATTTATTTCGAAAATATATTTTCTGCATTAGCGTTCTAATCCTCAAATGCATGTGACTGACGCATGGAAAATAAGGTGGGCACAGTCAAGTTTTTGCTCTTATATTCGAAACAAATTTGATGTTTGTTACGATTTTATCAGTTTATGTAAGAAAGAGTCAAATTTCTTTTGAAATTCAATCATTAGTTCTTGAATCATGGCATGGAAAAGAATTTAGTATTTTTCGAAGAAATCGAATAAAGAAGGAGGGTACTATAAAAAATATTAGATGCGGGACATTTTAAATTGAATTCGAAATAATCCAAAAAGCCTATAAGAAGAATGAAATTTTTAGATTCTATAACCAGTTTATTAACCGGTTTAGTTTATTAACCGGTGCTACTAACAAAATGCGAATTTACTTCATTCATTGCGAAAAAAACTGGTTAATGTCTCGCAAGCTGAAAAGTAGTAAAGTTTTATTCGGGAGAAAATGTTAGAGATATTTCAGCAAGTATTTATCTAGAATCTTATATAATATGTATAATATACCAAAGAAAAAGTGAAACTCTAATAATAATTTTAATAATTGGTACCTTTATGTTTGCCGCGATCAAATCTCACCAATAGCAATTTTGTTTCTCAGTCGGTAATAGCCTGAATTTTTAACCTGTGTTAATCAAAAATAATGCTTTGATGCTGAAATGAAATGTTTTGGTTTATGAAATAATTTACTTTCATTTTTTAAAATATTTTAAATCAAGTGAGAAAAAGGTTTGTGTTAAATGAATGCCATACAAATGGTGGCGATGTTAACAATATTTGGCGATTTATCACTTGAACAAAGATCTAAAAAAAGTACCTAACAATACAATATGAAAATTAAAATAGTTTAAAATGTAATAAAAAAAGATTTGCTTGAGACAACATTTTTCCAGCCTTCCCTTCATATTGGAAAAATTTAAGTTACATTTTAAAATTCGTTATATGCCTGAGGGGCAAAAATGCTTTAGTTGGACAGCACAGTATCATAACATAAATATACTGAATTACTAATGTTCGTTAGTTCTTAGTATTTGGATTTAAAAAGTAAATTCTGGTCATCCAAATTAATTCAAATCAATTTTAAATTTTCCACAAATTGTTTACGTTCTATTACCAGATAACTGATATAATAACGAAAGCTTATATAAAACAAGTGGTATAAGGAGTGCATTTCAATCAGTCTCAAAAGTTCATCGAAATAATATCTAAACGAAAACCTTTTTTATTATGATAATACTCTACACTTCACACTTAAACGCATAGTTATATAACAGAAAACGCGTGCGTATGTATTTTTATGTTTTTTATTAATTTAAAATTAAAGTGTCCTAAAATATGACAAAAAACATGTACTATTTAGTACATATAAACATGTACATATATTTATTCCATTATACTTTTCACATATTATTATACAAGCAACATTCTTATAAATACAATTATATGTTATACTACTAATAAAATATTACAATGATTATGACTAGATGATTGTCTAAAGATAGTCTTATTTCCATCCAGAAAGGATTTAAATGAAATGTAAGTTTTGAAACTTCCATTTTATGGACTAAATACAAATCCTCAATTTTATCTGAGTGACACGGGAAAAATCAGAAAGTGCGCATAATTTATTTTTTGCTGTTACAATGAAAAAAGGACTTTTTTTCCCCTCCCGATTTTGTCAGTCTGTTCTGGAAAGAGTGACATTTCTTTCTAAATGTGACATTTAGTTCTTCTACATAAGTTAAAACAAATGTGAATCATGCTTTGGAAAAGAATTTAATGCGTTTTCGAAGAAATCGAATTCAGAAGAAAGTTACAATAAAAATATTTGATGTGTTATAGTTTAAATTGAATTTCTTGTAATATAATAAATAAATAAATAAAAAGCCTATAAGAAGAATGCAATATATTCTATGCCAAGTTCACCAATTCATACTACAAATAGAATGTGCGTTTAGAATGTTAATTAAGGAGTAAATTAGATAATGCCTGAAATGTTGGAAATGCGAAAATCTTTGTTTATGAAAAATGTTACACATGCTTTATCGGATGTATTTATTCAAAATCTCTTATATAAAAGGGAGACTAAAACATTATAATAATTTTTATTACATAAAATTATGAAAATATAAAATTTTTAAGATATAAAGGAAAATATTATCTTTGAATAACAATAGTCAATATTCAATATTATTTACACATCAAATTTGAAAAAAAAAATCAGTAAATACCCACTTATCATTTGTGATATACCTGAGTAAGGAAAGCGTTTTAATTTGAAATATGTTCAATGATATCTTGTTCCTCTTATTGTAATATTTGAATTTAACTTTGAGTGCCACGGTGACGGACACTGAAGCTGAAAAAATTTACAATGTTTTATGTAATTTTTAAGAAAGTATAATCGTGTAATAAATAAAAGGTAAGTACATTTTAAATAAATTTTCAGTAATTACTTAAAACAATATATATATCAGATTGTAACGAAAGTTTCCCGCCACAGGTAATATGGTCTGTGCAAACAGTTCGCGTTGACGTGTTTGTTCGTATTTTGTCAAACGATTTTTGGCATTTGAAAGAAAGAGGCCTGCTTTATAACATTGTGTTGTGAAATTTGTAAAAAAATATCGTTTTCATTTACAAGGTGTCTGAAATGGAACTATCACGCTACCATATTAGAACCATCATTTACTTCCAGTTCTGTTGCAAAAAGTCTGCTACAGAACGTCACCGAATAAAGTGTACAGCTTTAGGTACTAGTGCTGTATCATATGACACTGTGAAGGTTTGGCGGAATAGTGGTTATATATACAATTACAGTTAGTTATAATTAGTATTATGTAATGGTGATTTGGCGGAAAACTTTCGTTACAACCTAATATTTTCGGTTTTATACCGTCAGTCATGGGTGAATGACACGTTCTAAACTGAAAGTTCAGTGTCATTCACCGGTGACCTACGTGGCGCTTAATGTGTTAACAACCAAAATCATCCCTTCTAAAATGAGTTACGTTTACAAACAATTCATTTATTTACCACTATACTTTACAAATGTGAATCATGCCTCGGAAAAGAACTTAATGCGTTTTCGAAGAAATCGAATACAGAAGAAAGGGGCAATAAAAATATTTGATGTGTGATAGTTTAAATTGAATTTCTTGTAATATAATGATTAAATAAATAAATAGCCTGTAAAAAGAATGCAATATATTCTATGTGAATATAATAAATATCAATATAATAATAAAAGTTTGTATAAAGCTTCTAAATAACACATTTCAATTGCAAGTAAAGTATCAATAAAATATTTTCAAAACAAACAATGTGACTTTTATAAGTTTACCTTAAGCGTAAATGCATAATTTTACAATATTTTAAAATATAATGTTAAATACTTTGTTTATCTGAGAGTTTGTGGAGCTTCCTTCAGTTTTCTAAAAGTGTTCATAAAAATCATATTAGCAAAAGATTCCTCTCACGGTTTAGTACTAAAATGTGTTTCAGGGCCTTTCATTATTGATAGTGAGTAAAACACAATTTGGATAACAAAAAATTGTGAACACCAATTTAAATAGTTTTCCAGATATTCGAAAAATGCGACCAAACCGCTTAGACAGTTAAAAGGTGAAGGGCCAATGCATTACGAATTACATTTGATTTGAATACATTAAATAATACGAATTACATTTGACAAAAGAAAATATTGTTTCTAAAAAAATGAAAATAAAAAATAAAAATATGGCTAAGATTAAAGACCAGGTGGTTAACATCTAAATATAATTTAATTTTCATTCACTAAAAGTTTAAATAAATTTGAAAATTTTCATTCCTGCATTAGCGTTATAATCCTCAATTCTATCTGACTATTTATAGAGAAAAAAAGCAAAAAGTTATCACCTATTTTATTTTCTTACATTTGAAAAATAATGTTGATTTTTCCACCAGATTTTGAGAATTTGTGCTGAAACGTTCGACATTTCTTTCTAGATCTGACAATCTAGAGAAGAAAAATATTCTCTTTGGAGAGAATTTTGTGTATTTTTGAAGAAATAAAATAAAAAAAGGAATACGCTAAACAAGAACTCAATGCGGGACATTTTAAACTGAATTTGGATAAATCCAAAAAGAATCCCACAAGAAAAAAATCTTTCGATTTCATGCCAAGTTCATTAATTCATGCCTAAAACAAAATGCGTATTTACTTCATTAATTATCAAGCAAACTGACTTAAGATATAATGAAAAATATCATCTAATTTGAATAATGTTATTCCAGCATTCTTTAAATGTAAAATCAAAAAAAAAAAAATAATGATATAACGTAGTAACTTCATGCTTTCTTGGAAATATGCTGAATAATATCTATTTTGTTATTTTGTAGTGTCTGAAATTAACACTGAACTCTGCATATCCAAGCTGCTCCAAGGTAGAATTTTAACAAATCATTAACATTCTTCCATTCAAATTGATCCAAAAATGGTAGCTTGCATAAAGAAATTGTTTTAAGCTGAATATTTCCAATGCTTGCATAATTTAAATGAAGTAATATCCAAAGAAAAACTTGAATACTAATAGTCTATTTACCTCACACATAAATACAGTTTTCATTCGCGTAATAATTGCACTTTTTGTACCGAGTTTTAAATGAGAGAATCGAGCGACGTATAGTGCGCGAGAAAATCTGACATACCCAAAAATATACCGTTATATAAAAATCTTTAAACGAAACGCAAACAAAAGGTAAAACAACAATGATTGGTATCCAAAAAATGCTTGTCTCAAAAGCAAGAAATTTGAAAGCTGTCTGAAATTTTAAAGCTTTACTTCAGTCTGAAAGTGTTGGAGATGCTAGTCTTATAACAGATTTTGATAAGACCAGATTATTAAAGACGAGCTTTATAATATCAACGGATAGATCAGTTTCTATGGAAGAAACTACTCGTTACTAAAAGTTCTTTTTTCCCACCATCAACAAGATGCTTTCGGAGCTCAATAGTACAAACATCAAAAATTTTTTGAGCAATGCCTCAGATCTTGTATTTCAAACATTGCGAAACCCAATTTTCATCATGTTTCATCCATCTACCCCTTTACATGGAATTGTACATGAATTACAGATGGAAATATAATATATTTAACCCTTTAAGCGTCAAGCAAAATTTTTCACGTATTCTTAATGATTTATATATAAAAAAAGCAATGAAACGCATTGGTATGTGGTTTTGTATTTTGTTACCTTACACACTGCAAATAGAGGCGTCTTAAATTCAAACAGATATGTGACTGAAAAAACAATTAAGACACTTAAACGTCTGAAAATAAAATTTCAGACGTGATAGATGTCTAAATTTAAGACACATAAACGTCTTATTATGATCATGGCATAAATGAACTGAAAAAAATGTTAGAATTATGATTATATGTCTGAATTTAAGACACTTGCAATTTTAGACATTTCAGGAATTCAGCCATTTGAACCACTCACCAAGTAAAATGAACTGAAGTGAGTAGATTTGTTTGTTGTTGCAAGCATGAACGGTGCGCGAGAAGAACGCGACCGGATTTGATTATTGCTGATTTGGCGGGCAACGGCTTTTACTCAACGGATTGGCGAATTTGAATTAAAGTATCTGAGTACAGTTAATTTGTCTGAAGTGTTAAAATTGCTTTTAAATTTATCAACATTTGATAAATTATTTGAAAGTGTGACGATATATTTTTCCTCAATCCGAAATCTCTATAATGACGTTTGTTATTCACATAATAAATGGAATCGTCAGTCGTCGTTATAACCTTATAACGCATGTAAAGTTTCTGCTTTATTTCCAAAACATTACACTGAAAGAAGATTTGAACTTTGAATTCTCTTACTTGTAAATCGAAGATGAGTCAGAAAGTGAGTGTATCATCATTAATGAAGAGAAAGTAGTGACGCAGCATTTACTTTCTTTTGTGAAATAGTATGCACATCTACACATACATCCGTTGGTGTGTTAGTCGTTAGAGAAAATTTTTTTTTAGCATAGTGATCCGATGTCTGTATTTTATATCTTTGTGTCTTCATTTTATACATACTAGACGAAAATTTATATTCGGTTTATTGGAATGGTTTGTCAGTACGTGCTTATAAATGGAGATCGAAAAAAAAATCATTTGGGAATTATATTTTTCATGGAAATATAAAATTTTCCAAAATTTCTACGATAATTTTTATTCAAGACTCACCAAATATTCAAAAGAATAGCATGATATTTATAAAAATACAGTGCTAAAATAATATGAATACGCATATATTTTTAAAATGGCGTTCAGTATCGTAAAATAATATGTCCTTCAAACTGGATTAGCTGTTACAGTTTTGGATATTTACGCCAAGGTAAGGTATTCCACAGGTTTGGAATGATAATTCACAGAACGTTCTTACATATATATTATTATTTATTTACTATTTAAATTATTCTTATTAGACTAATTTGCATTTTTAATATTTTTGTCTTTTTTTTATCAAATAAATATATTTTGTGTGAAAAGATTTGTTTGCTTATTTCTGATGCTTTTCAATGAGTGCATATGATTTTCAGTATTAATAAATATATTTAATTCTCATCTAGATCTTTACTTTATAAATTAAAGTTTCATGTAGTAAATAATCTATTTATTGATTGAATAATAACGTGAAAAATACAACAGTTTCAATTAGATTTGGTAAGATGTAAAGAAGTTTTGAAATTATGGAATTAATGTTTCCTGCATGCTATTAAAAAAGAATATTTATAATTTTGTTAATGATTGTTAAATAGCTCATATCATCTGAGCAACATATTAAAAAATTGTTCAGTATAAGTTTAAAAAGAAGCTAATTTTTATATAACTTTGCACAAGTAAGTTCTTTCCTTGCGAATTCCTTTATTTTATATTAGTGATATAATTTTACATACAAATTTTCATTTTTAGTGACGAGTGCAATTTATTTATCTTACAGAGTATATTATTGAAGTGATTTTTTTATATTAACAAATTTGAATTTATGTTTGAGAAACCATGAACTTTTTATTTTTTGTTTTATATGGTGGATATAGAGTATGAAAAGAAATCTCGAAAGTATAAGGGTTTGTGTTATCGTGTATTTCGGAGTATTTGTAAACTTGCAGTTTTTCCTATTGGAAATAAATCACTCTTATTGTATTCAACTGTACGCCGATACTATATATATATATTTAATAATCCTTATGAAAATTTATTTCAAGTACCTAGTATGTATTTCCTGCGTTACATCTCAACACCATACTTAAATTTTTAAAACAAGAAGCGATCTTGAAAGTAATTATAAACAAATTATAAAAATCGGCGTAATTAATTAAATATGTGCGGAAAATATTAAAAAAATCAATTTAAATAACATCATGCAAAAAATTTCAATAATATGAAAAAAAAAAAAAAAGAAGATGGGTATAAGAATTCTCGCCCATGACAGTAGGAGATATTTTTCATTTTTGTAATAAAATTTAAGACCTAAATAAACATGTTGTGAAAACGCACTTCTAATGCAAGATTTCAAACAAGTATTGCCAATAATTCTGACTGATTGATAAAGTGTAACTATGCTGATATTTAATATATTTTGAAAAAGTAACATGGTTTGAAGATTAATTATTCTTATAATTATTTTTGCTCCGAGTATGTATATATTTTCATATTATTATAACATTTTTAATACAAATTATTTTTATTGTGATGTTTATGGGAAGAAAAATGTTTTTAGAAGTGTTTTTCAACCCTCAAAGAATTTTTTTTAAGCATATCTGGGTGCTAAAAAGAATCCATGAAAATAATAATAAAATAGAAACTCATTAAAAAAAAAAAAAAAAAAAAAATTCTGGATTTTAAGTTTTATTTATTTATTTATTTATTTTTTTGGTGTGTGTGTGTGTGTGCCTGTGTTCGTTAATGACAACGTTAATATCAACACACGTTATCTTTTAAATTTAGTTTGTAGAATATTATTGAATAGTATCAACAACTGGACCTAGAATTTATTTGGAACATATTTCTTATACTGTCACAAAAAAGGTAAATACTTTTTACCCTTTAGAATGTGCATATAAATGAATATACAGCAAAACCTCTGAATAGCGGACACCTCGAGAGCACGGAATTAGCCCGCTATTTGGTGGTGTCTACTTTAAAGAGGTGAAGACGTACAGATTTAAAGGTGTTGGGGATAAGAAAAAAAAAAAAAAAAAAAAAAAAAAAGAGATGTCCGCTATTCAGCAATTTCCGTTATGGAGGTTTTACTTTAAATACACACAGTAAAACCTGCGTAACGGACATTCCTGAATAGGGGATACGTCTGTTTAGCGAATCATAGGGCTTCTGCATAAAACATGGGCTAAGGGTACCTGCTCCTTTTTATTTTTTATGGGGGGGGGGGGGGGCGTTGATACAATTTTCGTAAATCTGGAATTTTGAATACCTTTTGAAATTACGCTGATTATAATGAATATTTTGAACGGTTAGAGTAATATAGTATGATTTAAGAAGGTTTTCGCTACACAGAGATTTCTGGTATTCGGGAATGTTCATTAGCGGACACTTCCGAGTTCCGAATTCTGGTCACTTCTATTTAACGAACCATAACGTTGGGTTGGATTTTTTGCAGACGCAGGATTTTATTAAAGCATTAGCAAATTGGGCGATGCCCCCTTCCCTTTGTATTTTGGTGGCCCCAAATTTGGTATTCTATTTTTGTAAAACTGATATTTTGAATGTCTTTCAACATTATGCTGATTAATGTGCTGTTGTCAAATGTTTCAATATTTCTTGCTAATGATAAATAATATAATAACAACAACAAAAAAAAAGTAAGAGTTTCATACTTTTTTTTTCTTTTTTTTTTTTTTTTTTTTTAATGTCTGGATCTCATATACTGAAAATTTTGTGTAATCTAGTGTTAGATTTTATTTAACACACAAATAAAAATGTCACTGGGAATATCTAATTTAAATGGGAAAAAAAATTGAACAACAAATCAGGGATAAGATTCTTTCTGAAGGAGTGAATCATTTTTTTTTTATAAATGGGAATAATTGGTTATCATAAAGCAGAGCTGATTGCAGCATGAACAAACTGGGCTGTTTCTTTGTGCCTTTAGCTTTACGTGCTCCTACATTTGGTATGAAATTTCTATAAAGCTGATATTTTAAATTTGTTTTGATCTTATACTTATTTTAATAAATATTTTGTACTTTTAGAAAATGATTAGGTTAAGAAAAAGAAATATTTATCCAAATATGTATTTGTATTTAATGGCATTGAATAGGCTTAATTTTTTTTGTAACAGTATATGAAAGGCGCGGGCGGGGGGGGGGGGGGGGACGAATGAATACTAGATCTTTGGACTAGAATTAATTTAAAGTTCTCACTGAAAGTAATAAACGTTTTCTATGCGCGCATATATGATATCACATAAATACATTTTTAGGTGATTGTATATATATATATATGTATATATATATATATAATATCCTGTTCCAAAACTACAAAATACTGATTACAATCGTCATAAGTTCAAAAGTGATTTAAAATATCAGCTTTATGAAAATTTTGTACCCAATTTGGGGTACCCTAAGATAAGGGGGCAGATGCTTCAAAGTTTTCCTGCGCTGCGATCAGCTCTGTTTTATGGTAACAAATTATTCCCATTTATAAAAAATGTTTCAATGTGGTCAAATATGGCTGCGTATGTGGCTTAGAAAGAAAAGTGGTCAAAGATGGCTTCATATTGGTGGTGGTGGGGGGGAGGAAACCGGCTCTCAAAGATGGCCGCAATTAAGACATTTGAAATGTCTGAAATTCAGATGCAAGAAGTGTCTAAAAATTTTCAGACATTTTAAAATGTCTGAAAAACGAACACTCTTGTTTCAGACACTTAAGTGTCTGAAATTCAGACACAAGAAGTGTCTGATAATTTTCAGACATTTTAAAACGTCTGAAAATTGAACACTGCGTTTCAGACATTTCAGTTTAGAGTGCATATATATCTTATGCATGGAAAAATTAACATTAATATCAGACTCTCAACTAAAAAAAATAGTGGGGAAAATAAAGGTTTAAAACAGTTTTCTCTTCAAAATAACAAATGCAGGTAACTTATGAGTTTACAACCATTGTGTGAATGACTGCAACATTTATGCGGCAAAACAACATTTGGGCAAATTTTTCTGCTTCAAAACTGACATACTACTACTATGCAAGGACGACTAATACACGAGGAAATGAGCAACTCTACCACGGAGAATACACGCAATGTTTTATTTCTTTCTTTCTTTTAATTCTAAATTTTTTAGAATATAGTAAAAATACTTAGTAAAAACTATTCCAGATTGTTTTACGCATCATACCAATATGATGAAAAAAATCCTCCTTCTAAATGAAAATATACCTTCTAAATAAAAATATAATAAAAATATGACAATGATTTATGACTATATGATTAACATCTAAATGTAATCTTAATTTCATCCAGAAAGAATTTAAATAAAATGTAAATTTTGAAACTTTTCTTTTTCGGATTAGTTTTCTAATCCTCAATTTTGTCTGACTGATACGGAAAAAAAGACAGAAAGTATAATTTATTTTACGTTCTTACATTAAAAAAAAAAAAAAAAAAAAAAAGTAAAAAAAAAAAAAACAAACTTTTTACGGCTTTTATTTGTTTCTGCTAGAATGAGTGACATTTCTTCCTAAATGTGATGCTTAGTTCTTTAACGTAAGCTAAAAAAAATTTTAATCATGCTTAGGAAAATAATTTAGTAGTATATTCTGAAGAAATCGAATAAAGAAGAAAGTTCTATAAAAAATACTCGATGTATGACGATTTAAATGGAATTTGGGACAAAAAATCCTCTAAAAAGAATGAAATATTTAGATTCCATGTCATGTTTATTCATTCGTGCGACATAGACAAATTGGCTATTTATATTCAATATAAGTAAACATATTAATTAACTAAGAAAACAAAGTAGAATTAGTGCAGCGAAGAAATATACAGAAAACATGTGCAGTCTTTTTTAGAAGTATGTATTCAAAGTCTGTTACAATCTAATAAAGTGTACAAATCTTATAAGAATAGTAAACAAGAAAGAAAATTATGAATCAAGCATGGATTAGGAAACCCTTTCAAACTCTTCTAGAATGCTGGAATAAAACTTTGGCGTTTAATAATATAAAAGTCGATATCTCAAGAAAATAATTTAAAAAACATATAACATATCTGAAAGCCAGATTTCGACAATTACCGTCTACAGTCTGAAAGGCAGTCGAAAATTTTTATTGCCGATCGGTATATGATCAATAGAGTTACATGCTGCATAACTAGTCAATTTCAGCAATTACCGCCAACAGTAGAAAATTTACCCGAATATTTTTTATACAACTCTGTATGTTATCTACACATTTTATATGCACCACATAGTAATCTAAAATCTCAATAAATTTTTCTAAAATCTTAATTCTCTTACACACTAACTTAACACAAATAAAAACGCATTTCCACCAGTTACCATCTATAGAGGGCGATACAATTAGTTTTTTGCGTATCCCTGCATATGAATTTATTTACAGTACACAATCATCTTTGAATGTACAGTCGTGGAAAAAAAGTAAACACCCCCTACTAACTCCTCAACAAATTATCGTAGAAGAAACTTACTGGTACCGAACGATTGGAAATAAAGTCTACTTTTAAATGATGTATATAAAATTGGCTTAGGGGGCCATCTACATATTAAAACGAACCATAACTTTATTTTTTTCAATAGCAGTACCCAATTCTGACAGCATAAATGAACTCTACACCCTTCAATTAGTCTAAAGACGAATTTTTATGCAATTCGTACCATAAGTTTCCGAGAAATTAATTATTTTAAAACGAGCGTATTTTAAGGGCTGTATCCAAATTGAAGTTCCCTACTGGATTGTTAACCGAGAGCCTTCTTGATCAAGGCACGTTTAAGCGTCAATGAAACCTGTTTGATTACAGTACAGCAGAATAAATTTCAAAATGTCTACTCACTTCCATCATAGACGGCCCCTTAAACCATCATTTTGCCGTTTTTTAAGCATAATTTGAAAACTACTTGGAAGAAAAATGTGAAATTTTTGAATTTCCATAAAGCAAGACTTAATAAATCTAAATCCATCAAAAAAATTATAGGTTGCAATTCATAATTTTTTCGAATATTAATTTCATAATTCATAATTCATATCATAAAATTATAAAAATTGCAAATTCAGCTTATTTATGTTTGGGTATATTAGTATTATTACTAAAAAAAAAAAAAAAAAAAAAAAAAAAAAATAGCACATTAGGAGCATAATTTTGGGAGATATAAATAAAAATATGAAAATGTAATTTAACATTAGAAGCACTAAATTTTGAATGTTTATAATTCAAAAACTTATCATTCAAATGACTTGAAATTTGGTGTCTAGGCATAGTTTGAACCGAAGATTTGAAATATCTCGTTAAAATTGGGTATTGCTATTGAAAAAAAATGAAGTTTGGATTCATTTTAATATGTAGATGACCCCTAAGAAAATTTTATATACATCATTTAAAAGTAGACTTTATTTCCAATCGTTCGGTACCAGTAACTTTCTTCTACGATGATTTGTTGAGGAGTTAGTAGCGGGTGTTTACTTTTTTTTTCCACGACTGTACATAAAAACACACACGCATACACATGCTGAATTTCACACTTAATTCCATTAGGTATGTGCAGAGTAATTAAAACTATAATGTACAATTTTTAAGGCGTTAGTTTACATTATATGAAATAATGTTTTATAAGATTCAGTAAAATGTACAGGGTGTTTCACTGAAATCCAAATTCTCATTTTTGTTCATAATTTTATCAATAATGATGATAATTTAACAAAATTTGAAATAGACTTACATTTTTTGTATGATATGTAGAAAAATCACAAGTAGTAGCAAAAGTGGTCACCATACACCTCAAATAGTGTTGAACAAAACGTTCCATTATTCTCAATGCACTTGAAACTAAATATGGTTTCACTTACCGAAAGACTGCATACATGGGTCAATCTCCAAAAACCGTTACTTTTTCGGTACATGCTTTTGACAGAATATATATTTTTTAAATTGCTTTATGATATTTAGATAATATATCACATTTAAAATAAAGTAGATTGGGTGAAGATGCCCTAGTTTTTGACTTAATTGTTTTTAAAATAGCCTGTTGGTTTTATTTGTCATTCATTGTTTTCTTGTTAAATGTCATAGTTTGTATGTTTTAAGAGCTTCTCTTACCAATTTTTTTAGAACATTTTTTTCGCAAAAAACATCACATTTTTGCAATCTCATCATTGTTCATCATCATTTGTATTTCATATCAGAAAACATCGAAAACTTCCAATCAAATATCATATATAAGGTCAGTCTGCCTAAATGTGATAACCCCTAAATGTGACAATGTTCTTTTACATAAAATCTTAATTCAAGAATCTTAAATAAATGTTATATAATGAAGCATACGAACTTCAGAAACAAAACCCGAAACATTTTTTTGCAGGTAAAACGGTTTCTTTTAAAAGAAATTTCCAATCAAATACACATAGTTCATTTTACTTCGCCCCCGTGTTTTGTAAATGCTGCAAAAATTCCCGAAAGTGGCTCACAGTTTATATTTTTTAACTTTGAAGATCAAATAACCTTATAAACGTCAAGAGCTACATTGTCGTTTGAGTTGACCTGACCAGTTAAACTAAAGGAAAGGCGACCAGTTTCCGGTTTAGAATTTGAAGTGGACTACGCATTTAGGAGAGCTTTTTTTTCAGCCTGTGCCTAATAGCGACATATATATTGCTGTAAATGCGGCGAAACATTTAGAAGATTAACGAAGAATTTTATATAGAATTTTTTATATATTGTGTTAAAATGATATTTAAATCAAATTTTATGGTTAGTTAAGCTATGTTGAGTCAGTATAATCCTCCATTAACGTCTTTATTTTACCAGGTGTTTAAATATGTGTTTAAGACGATCAAAGAAAAAAAATACGCTTCATTTGGATTCCTTATTAAATTTCGTATATGGATCATGTAGTTATATTTTATTATCACCAGATTGTCAGCAAAATTATGCGGAGTTGGAGTTACGGAAACCCAAATCGCACTGGTGTATAAATTATGGGTTAATATTGACGCGCGAATTTCGCGAATTTTAAATGATGTTTTCTGCGACAATCATTTAATTGTAGTTATGGCCATAGCTTCTTGGCAAAGAGGAATAAGAGTTTTTTTATATTAAGAACGCATTTATTTATTTGAGAGTATTTATATTAGGCATTATATGCAGCATTCAAATAACTTTTGCATATTAACGGTGTAAAATTGACAAACAGCACGGTGCTGCGCCGTGATAAACATTTCAAGAATAATATTGAAAAATTTAATTATAATAGTCCTGTACTTTCTCCTGTACTAGTACAAAAACAGTACCTTGTGAGTTAATAGAGACTTTCATTCATGTTTTAATCAAGTGGTCTTGGAGACCGCTCACAGTAGTTATGCAATAATTCCTGTCACATCAGTTAAGGGTTAATTAATTCAAAAATAATTACAGTTAACCCTTAACTGCTGTTAGAGCTGCTTTTTTAAAATTTTCACAGTTTAACCGCCTCTTTGCGCAACCCGAGATGTACTCGAGCATGCATTTTTCCGTCAAATTAATACTATTTGGTTATTCCAACCAGTTATTTTTTAGCGAAAACGTTGTCTGATTTAATCAGGACATTTTCTCCGATTACGATAGTAAAAAATTTCTGCTTTAAAGAACCGGTGATGAAAGATTAAAAATTCTGTAAAATACCCTCATCGCGAAGAATTACTTACGCAGCGAGAGGGTTAACTTGTAATTTCCAGTTTAACTATCGATACAGCGAAATTTTGCTTCCTTTGGAGCCTAGTACTATTGTTTAAAATGTTTGAAAAATCGAAGTTTTATTAGAAATAGTAATATACAAACAGTTTATTGCAAAAACAGTATTTTATGAGTTAATCGCGCATTTTATTCATCTTTCAATCGAATGGTTTCGCAGACCGCCCACAGTTGTAATGTGGCAATTTTCTGTCACAGCAGTTAATCGTTATGTGAACTTTTTTAGATGAATTGCCATGTATAAAATGCATTATCACATTTAGGAATATGAACGTCTCATTTAGGTTTTAGCTGCCATAAATGCGACTTAAATGACTTAAATGCGACTATCCTATATTGTAGTTTTATACTACAGATAATTATTAAATTTCTACAAAACAAGTTAGTTTTGAACTAAAGGTACAGTATTCAGTAATTTGTTGCTTAATAAAATATACATTTATATAATAAAATCCCAAATATACCACAAATGCGACAAAACTACGGGGAATCGTGTCTCATTTAGGCAAACTGACCTTAATTTATTTAATTATAAAAGAACATTTTCTTTCTTTTTAAGCTTCAGGCCGAGTTAAAACGTGATAAAACAAATCGTAGTGACCAATTATGCACTGTCAGAAAAACTCGTCGATATACACTAAATTATTTCTCATCTTTTAACAAATAATTCTCGTACTCCTATAAAACATGTTTTATCCGTGAATTCTCCCCGAACGTGTAAAAAAAGAGGGGAAAATTCCGTTCATTTCCAGCACGCATGCATATTGGCTCTATTAATAAAAAATCCGAATTTATTTTAAAAATGAAAATTGAAGAATTCTATAAATTAAGATTTCTAATTTAATTGAAAAAGACAAAAAAGTTTTCGAATTTCAAAATAAATAACAATTACTTTCCTCATTCATTCAAAAGTACTCATACTTTATTTTTTAAAGTTGAATAAGTTGAATAAAGTTAAACAAAGTTGAATTTATAAAGTTGTTTATAAATAAATATTCGCATTTAAAATAGAGTAATGTGCCCTATTATCGTCCCACAGTCACTTTTAGGTCCTTAGAAGTTGTAATTTTCAGTGAAAATCTAGCAAATTTGGATTTTACTTAGCCTAACTACTCTCGCGCATAGAAACATAGGCAAATATCGTACAAAAAATTTTTAACAATGCTAAAAATTGTTTTTTCAAAAGTATCTAAAAATGCAAAGGAAAAAAAATGGTACCAATTTCGTCCCCCCAAAAAATCGAATACACCGAGGCTTATCTTATATTTAAATAAGAATTTATTTTTAAATTAGTAAGTAATTTAATTTACATTAAAGTAAGACACAAAGAAATGTATTAATTATCAGTGGTAGAATAATATAACGAAACATTAGCATAGTTGCCAACCTCCCGATTTTTTTCATACCTATATTTTTAGGCAAAAATACTTGCTTTATACAATCACAGTTTTAACGCAATTATATAAAGAAATCAATTTTATAAGATTTTACTGGTATCCAAAAAATCTGGAGATTGGCAACTATGTATTAGCCATCCAAACATAAAGAAAGAATTGAAAAAAAAATGTCATGAAAAAGCATTCCTAGTTTCGTCCCCTGGACGAAAATAAGAACTGCAAGGGGGACGAAATTGCGACCACGATACTTACCAATATTACGGATCTTCAGTTCCCGCAAGATGAACTAAGCGTCCCAAAACGCACTGCATGCTACTGTCAGCATCGTACCAACGTACAATACATGCGATGAATAAGAAATAAATACTTACAGTACAGCAAATAACGTTCTACAAACGACGTAATAAGAACTCAGGTCTTCTAAAAATAGGAAATTCGCCGCCTTTAATTTATCTATGCGTATTGGCGAACGAAACTTTCAACACTCACCCCTTTTACCTTCCGTCCCGTGTGCCTTACGTCATAAGTGGCGCCACTTTAGCAGAAGCGGAAAAGTTAAGGGTGACGAAATTAGGAGAGGGGACGAAATATGGGTACTTTACCCTATACTTTAAATGAACACATAAAAGATATTTTAACTAAGAAAATTAAATAGAAAACAATTGATATTACTAAAAAAAAAATAATCTTATCGAGTAAAAATATAATTTTCGTATTTTAGCTATAGCAATCCACGTAAAAATATTTAAAATTCATATTTTTATGCAATATTAATACTAAAGTACAAAAACCCCAGACACAATCTCATTAAAGACGAAATCTTCCCGAAATGAACGTCAAAATTAAAAGCTTTTTAAAGAAATTGATCAAGCCATACCCATCTGAAGCAAATATATTTACTTCAAAGTATTTCGCTGCTGTGCAACTATAGGTCAGTGCTAGTGTGCTTGTCTCGTAACGCTGCGATGGCTGGTTCGAATCCAACGTCAGCCACTTTTGCTTTTTTCCCAACTTTCTTCAATTGACAGATATTTTACCTGCTGAAACGGAGAAAGAAAAGACGGATATTCGTCAATTAACGGAAATATGTTGGCAGCACTGCTGCCAGTAAAATTTCCACGAATTGAAGGTGGTTTTTTTTAGAGTGTGCCACGCCCTAGTTCTCTGGGGTAATAATTAATGGTAATATATACGAACCCGAGATAACTCAGAATAATCATGGAAGCGGTTTAAAACTTATTTCATTTTGTACAAATATAGAAAGCATCGAAAAGTTCGTTTTTGCAAACGCTTGCATTTTGTCATCTGACCTCAATCTTGTGTTAGATGGCCACGTATCTAGGGGTAAGATGCCATCTGGAGTTTCAATTTAAACAATACTTTTTGTGAAGCTGTGTAAAACATAATCGGACTGTGAAGAAGATTGTCAGCATAACGTATTAGACGAAGAAAGGAGACGCAAATCTTAGAAACTATACGATAGACAAATTACAAGAACTCAAACTAACTTTTACGAATTGAAGATTTTATTACATTTTAAAAGACATGGCCGTGATGAGAGTACACGGAGAGATGCGCATTAGACAATAGATAAAACCAGAGGCGTTCTTAAGAGGCCTGGCGCAAGCAGAGAGGTAGAGAGTGAAGTCACTAGCTTACTGTCACAAGATCATGATAGTTGGTGTATGGCAATACCAAGTACACCGCTTTAAAATAAATACCTCTTTAAGTAGGGTCAGTCAGGTCAGTCAGGTTTATTAGGTCATATAGATCAGTCAAAAAAGCAGGGTCTTTTTTGACTAAGCCATTGCTAGAGATTTAATATGCTTTTTTTTATTAGCGGTTTTGTAATTCCTCTAAAGAAAGATTTTCCGTTTGCTACAGTAAAGGGATACTTGTTTTGGAGCACTAGAAAAGCTTGTTGCTGACCTGCAGCCTTAGATTTTGCACACAAGGAACTGCACGACAAAATCCATAAATTATTTTTTGAGTGATATTTTCAAACCCCAGTTGTTTTTTCTTAATTACCGAAAATTTTAATGTACAAAATTAAAAAAGAATGTCTGTCCAGTGGATGTGACAAACATCTCTCATGTAACTTCCTCCGCGAAAAGTGCTAGCGTATCGCAAATGACAATGGAAAGATCACATGGAAAATCGAAGAGAAAAGATCACAGAAGCCACCGCTTTGGAACTGCATGCAGCCAATTGTGCATTAATTATTTGTTATCCTAAGACGAGTTTCCAGTACAAGCCAAGAATTCAGAAAAAAATAAAGGTATTTATTGTTAAGATATGATTCATTCTTGTCTTTTTTATGTTATGGAGATCACTGAGTTCGACATTTAATCCCTTCATGACGAGTGCCTCTCACAAAATTTTTAATCGTTTGTCACCAGCTTTTCAAAACAGTAATTTTTGCCTAAATGAATCGGGGGAAAAAGCCCGCATTAAAAAAGGTAAAATCTACGAAAAAAAAAAAAAAACTTGTGGGAAAAAACATAAGAGTTGCCAATTTAGGCCAACGAGATTATTCGGAGATTCTATAAAAATAAATTAATAAATACTTAAAAAAATTTTTAGGAATATTCGTTGACAAATATTAAGAGCCATTATTTTGAAAATCAGACAAAGTGCGATAGTTGTATTTTTTGTTTTTCTTCATTTTTTTTATGTTGAAGCAGATCGTATTTAATGAATAATGTGCAATTTTGAAGCTCTGAAAAAATTTCCTGTATCCTGTAGAAAATGTCAAAGTTCAAAACCATGAATCGCATTTTTCATGAAAATTAAAATGCCAGTATGTTGGAATTGCTATATCTCTGGAAAGCAATAACATCCCAAAGTTCTTTTGTCATGAACTGCTAGTATAACACTACATGCTTAGTAAAAATCACTTGGTTCCATGGGGCACTGTTAATTTTCATTGATATGTTGCCACAAAATGCAAACAAAATGACGTTTTTGTCCGTTTTCTGCACTTTTTATCTTAGTTAAGCAATAGTACTCCAAAATTTTTCTTATAGAATATGAAAGTTTACTATTAGGGCAAGCTAAGTAATATAGAACTTTACCGGGATATCGATGCTGTTAGCAGGTACAATCTGTCAAATATTCAAAAGTTACAAAATCTGCAACTTTTGAATTCGTTCTATCTCAAAACAGCATCACAATTGAATAAAACAGAATATATCAGGTAGTAGTTGAACATATATACAAAAACATGGAAACGGAAAATAAGTGGGGTCTCATGCTATTTTCAGAAGAAAAAGAATGAAAAACGTTACAAAAAGGCAGTGGAATAATCAAGCTTTTCCTCTAGAAGGAGAAATGGAAAAGAGATATTCCATTTCCTAGGCGAGAAACATAGGAAAGAGAAAGAGAAACGGGATAAATCGTTTTCTTATAGGGAAAAAGCCTGATATTGACATTGCCTTTTTGAAACGTTTTTCATTTTTTCTTCTTCTGAAAATGGCATGAGACCCCACTTATTTTTCGTTTCCATGTTTTTGTTCATATGTTCAACTATTACCTGATATATTTTGTTTTATTCAACTGAGATGCTGTTTTGAGATAGAACCAATTCAAAAGCTGCAGATTTTGAAACTTTTGAATATTTAACAGATTATATCTACTAACAGAATCTATATCCAGGTAAAGTTCTATATTACTTAGCTTGTCCTTATAGTAAACTTTCATATTCTATAAGAAAAATTTTGGGGTACTATTATTTAGCTAAGATAATAAGTGCAGAAAACAGACAAAAACGTCATTTTGATTGCATTTTGTGGCAACACAATAATGAAAATTAATAATGCCCCATGGAACCAAGTAAATTTTACTAGGCATGGAGCGTTATAATAATAGTTTATGACAAAATAATTTTGGGATGTTGTTGCTTTCCAAAGATATAGCAATAGAAACATACTGGCACTTCAGTTTTCATGAAAAAAAGGATTCATGATCTTGAACTTTGATATTTTCTACAGGAAACAGAAAATTTTTTCAGGTCTTCAAAATTGAACAATATTCATTAAATATGATCTACTTCAACATAAAAGAAAATTAATCCACTTAAAAAATACAACTATCAAAATATCATTTTTTTTCTCTGAATTTCAAAATAATGGCTCTTAAGTGTATAAATTTAACTAAGGAAAATGAAAATTACATTTCATTCATAAATTAATTGCACAAATTAAAAATTTTTTTCGACAAATTGTATTTTTTTCTTATGTAAAGCAATGATCGTCGCCTTGGCAACTACATATGCATCTGACACTCAAAGCATTAAAAAATTCCCAACTTATACGTGCTTTCATATACTTGCTTTCCCTCTTAATTTTAAATAAACTATAACTAATTTTATTATAATTTATTTTTTCTGTTGATATTCATCAGTTTCATTTTGAACTTTCATGAAAGTATATTATTTTTATTTTTTGATATAACAAAAAGAAGGAGAGAAAAAAATTAAGTCCAACATTTTTTTAAATTATCCTTAAGTCGTCCAAAACTATTGTTAGATAATATTCTCATAAATAAATATTCTTGATTTGTATGTTTATATAAATTTATTTTGATTGAGTTCATTTACTTGCTTTCCCTCTTAATCTCTACTAATGAAGTAAAGTTTCGCTCTGTCTATGTGTCTGTCTGTGTGCGATGGCTAGCAAAACCTACCGCACGTAGAAGTCTGAAAATTTAGGTGAGGATAGTCCAAGACAGACTCTGATGTATCTGAGGCTCAGTTTTTTAATTTTGTAAGAGCCGGAGTCCCTGGGCCCCCTTGAAGTTTTTATGCACTAAATTGTTAATAACTTGCCCTCTTTTTATCCAATATTCTTCGTTTTGGGGGAGCTTTCTCCATTTAGTTATTCTCGCCTTTCTACTCTGCATATAAGGCCCTGGCTTCTTCAAATTTCTGTGCAAATAAAAGGTTAATAAATTGCTTCCTTTTAATCCAATTTTCATTTTTGAGATCCTTTCTCCATTCAGTTAGTCTCACGTTTTTACATTCCAATTTAGATCCTGGGGCAAACAGGGTGAGGTAGGACTCGGTCCAAGGCCCCTTGAACTTCTTGTGCGCCAAGAATTTTTCATCCCCTGATTTTCTCACCTTCTCAGTACATACTTTTAAAGTTGAGTCTTGGACTCTTCTTTCTGGATCAACACCCTCATATTTTTATTGAGGCCCCAGGGTCCTTTTTCTAAACTTTTGCCCAATTTTTTGTGCATTTCTTTAAAATATTATTCTAACGAATAATTCAAATCCTATGCTTAATTTTGATTAATTGAAGATCTAACGCGCTAAGTGCGACCATTTTAACATGTTTTTATGTTAATGTCCTTTTTTTATTATCAGTGGTCCCCTTTTGGGCTCCCTGCTATAGCTCCCTTAAAAAAGATCCGATTCACTAGCTTTTTCTTTCTAACAACTTCTTAGGCCTTCCAGCTACTACATGAACGGCAAAAAAATTTTTTAGACTCCAGCTACCACTAATTTTGAATATTAATCGCCTTCTTAGGGACCTTGATGCAGCTTCTTTAAAAACGATTCGAATTGTTTGCAATTTTCTTTAACATGGTTCTAGCGTCCTCCGATTAATTTAATTTTGATTACTTGAAGATCTAAAATACTAAGTTCTAAAACATATTTTCATGTTAGGGCCCTGCTCTCAGCTATCAGTTGGACCCTTTTGGGCCCCCTATTATTGCTCCCTTAAAAAGAATCATATTCACTAGCTTTTTCTATTAATAATTTCTTAGGTTTTCCAGCAACTACATGAACGATTAAAAAGAAAGATCAGACTTCAGCTACCACCAATTTGGAATATTAATCGCCTTCAAGGGGGCCTTGGTGCAGCTTTTTCAAAAATGATCAGAATTGCTTGCAATTTTATTTAACATATTTCTAGCATCCTCTGACTATTTTAATAACTACTAAAATACATCTTTATACACAACTGCATGCCACTTAAGTTCCTGACCAGGGCCTCTTATTAAAGTTTTTTGCACCATAAATTGTTAATAAATTGCCTTCTCTAAATCCAATCTTTATTTTTCAAACCCTCTTTCCATTTAGTTATATTCCCGTTTCTTTATTCTAGTTAAAATCCTGGGGCACACTAGGGTTCCATAGGGTCCAGTCCGAGGCCCCTTGCACATTTTGTACGGCAAATATTTTTCACCATCTAATTTCCTCGCGTTCTCACTGAAAAAATTTAAAGTTGAGTCTTGCACTCATCTGCCCGAACCAACACCCGCTTATTTTTACTGGACCCTAGGGCCCTGTTTTAAGTCTTTCCCTCCATGTTTTGCGCATTTCTTTAAAATTTTATTCTAATGATAAATTCATACCCTATACTTAATTTTGACTAATTGAAGATCTAAATTGCTAAGAATTTAGACCTTTTAACAAGTTTTCATGTTAGGGCCCTGCTCTTTACTATCAGTTGGACCTCTTTGGGTCCTTTGTGATAGGTCTCTTAAAAACGGTCCGATTCTTTAGCTTTTTTTAATAAAAAACTTGTTAAGTCCTCCTGCTACAATATGAATGACAAAAAAATTTCCCATACTTCAGCTGCCATCAATTTTGAATATTAATCTCCTTCTTGGGGCCTTTGTTTCACCTTCTTTAAAAAGTAATCGATTCTATTACAATTTTCTTTAACATAGTTTCAGCGTCCTCCAGCTACTTTAAAACTACAAGAACATTTTTTTATACCCAACTACATTCCAGTTAAGACCCTGGCCCCCAGGGCCTGGTCTTTCTTTATACCTCAGCTAACACCCCAGCTACCAAATTGTTATTTACTTGCCCTCTTTTTATCCAATACTAGCAAACCCCGCGGCTTTGCTCGCGTAATATTTTAAATATGCCAAGTGATACTTATATGTCTAATTTTTATTAAAAGGTACTAACTAAATTTTTATTTTATTAAAAGGTAATATTTTATTTTATTAAAAGGTACTTATTACTTTTAGGAATAATTAAAAAAATTACTATTTAAAACACAGTTTGATTAAACATCATTGTTACACTGCATAAGGCAGAAATGAGACAAATTAATAAAACGAAATAAAACTAAATAAATAATAATTTAGAAAATATTTTGAAACTTTTATGCTCAATTAATACGCTCATTTCAGTATTCATTTGAAGATTTGAATTTTTTAGAAACCATTTTCTTACATCTTAAAATTAACCATCATGTCAAATTTCAAGTCCTACCACCTCTCCCAACATAAAGGCCTATGTTGAGATAGGAACTGTCACCATTAATTTGCCAACATTAATTTTGAAATTGGTTTGTTATTTCCTAATATTCCACAGAAACGTAATTTAGAAATCTTTTAAAGGCCATTTTTAGAGCGTTTGTTGTTCCTGTGAACCCCAGGTGGTAGAGTCATCGGCATAAAATATAGACTGTGTAGGATCAGAGACTGTTACCATTGAATCGCAACTATTACTTTTATATTTGGTTTATATTCCCTGAAATTGCGTAGAAATCGTAATTTAGGACTTTTTTAGAATGCTTTTCGCACCTCCCCTTCACTTCACCCCTTTTTAATTCGAATTTATTTTCGACAGTCCTTCGAGGGCATTTATATTTTATAAGTAACTACCATGCCATATTTAAAGTTTCTAGCCTTTTCAGTATCACAGAAATCGCAATTTAGAAAGTTTTTAGCTACTGAAACCCACTGGTGGTAGTGTCACAGACATAAAATATAGCTTATGTTTAAGCAGGTTCTATCGCTAACAATTTGTAATGATTATTTTTTTAATTGCTTTGATATTTGATATTATTACATAAAAATTGTAATTTATAACGCTTTTCGCTCACTTCATCTTTTTAAATTTGAATTTTTCTTTCGACATTTCTTAGAAAGCAGTTGCATCTTGTAAGTAAATACCATGCCATACTTCAAAGTGTTAGACCCTCCGGTTATGCAAAAAACGCAAATTAGAACATGTTTTGCTTTTGCAACCCTCAGATGATAGTGACAGCAACATAAAATATAACCTATGTTATAGCAGGGACTGTCACCATTGATTTGCAACCATTACTTTTGAAATAGCTTTGGAATTTCCTGAGATTGAGTAGAAATCGCAATTTAGAACGTTTTTAGAACGCTTTTCGCGCATTTTCACCCCTTTTTAAATTTCCAATTTTTTCGAAACTGTTCTTAAAGATCATTTATATGTAATACATATGTACCTTCCCTAATTTTAAGTTGCTAGCCCCTACCGATCACAAAAATCGAAATTTGGAACGCTTTTTTGCTCCTGCAACGTCTAGGTGATAGTGATACCGACTTAAAATAGCGTCTATGTTAGAGCAGAGGCTGTCAGCATCAATTTCTTACCATTACTTTTGAAATCAGTTTGATTCTTCCTGAGATATTGGTGACAAATCGGCATTTAGAACGTTTAGAACGCTTTTCGCTCATCTTGCTCCTGCATCTCCTCTGGGGTAGTGGAAACAGATATAAAATATAGCATATCTTGGAGCAAGATCTGTCACCATCATTTTAAGACCATTATATTTGAAATCGGTTCAGTATTTCCTGAGATTGCTAGAAATCGCAATTTAGAACGTTTTTTAGAACGCTTTTTGCGCATTTTGACCCCCTTTTAAATTTCGACTTTTTTAGGAAACGTCCTTAGAGATCATTGATATCTTATAACTAACTACCATTCTAAATTTCACGATTCAAGGCCCTTCCGTCAAGCAAAAACCGCAATTTAGAACGTTTTTTCTCCTGCACCCCCTTTGGGGTAGTGGCAACGACATAAAACATAGCCTATGTTCTAAGTTGGACTAACACCATCATTTTGATACCATTACTTTTGAAATCGGTTTGGTATTTCCTGAGATTATGTAGAAACTACCATTTAGAACGTTTTTTAGAACGCTTTTTGTGCATTTTCACCCCTTTTAAATTTCGAATTGTTTAAGAACTGTTCTTAGACACCATTTATATCTTATAAGTAACTAATATTCCAAATTTCATATTTCTAGGCCCTTCAGTAACGCAAAAATCGCATTTTTAGAACGTTTTTTGCTCCTGCACCCCCTTTGGGTTTAGTGGCACCGACATAAGATATAGCCTCTGTTCTAAGTTGGGCGAACACCATCATTTTGATACCATTACTTTTGGAATCGGTTCGTTAGTTCCTGAGCTTATCTCCGACAAATAAACAATTTTTTCCTCTTTATAATAGGAGTATAGATTATTCGTTTTGGAGGACCTTTCTCCATTTAGTTATTCTCGACTTTCTACTCTGCATATAAGGCCCTGGCTTCTTCAAGTTTCTGTGCAAATAAAATGTTTAATAAATTGCTAACTTTTAATCCAATTTTCATTTTTGAGATCCTTATTTCCATTTAGTTAGTCTTACGTTTTTACATTTCAATTTAGATCCTGTGGCCCCTAGGGCGAGGTAAGTCCCCTTGAACTTTTTGTGCGCCAAAAAGTTTTCATCCCCTGATTTTCTCACCTTCTCAGTACATAATTTTAAAGTTGAGTCTTGGGCTCTTCTTCCTAGATCAACACCTTCATATTTTTATTGGGGCCCTAGGGCCCTTTTTTAAACATTTACCCAATTTTTTGTGCATTTCTTTAAAATACTATTCTAACGAATAATTCAAACACTATGCTTAATTTTGACTAATTGAAGATCTAACGCGCTAAGCACTAAGACTCTTTTCGCATGCTTTTATGTTAGGGCCCGTTAGAGCCCTGTTTTAAACATTTCCCCCCATTTTTTGCGCATTTCTTAAAAATTTTATTCTAATGATAAATTCATACCTTACCCTTAATTTTGACTAATTGAAGATCTAAAGTGCTAAGAACTTAGATCTTTTAACAAGTTTTCATGTTAGGGCCCTGCTCTTTACTATCAGTTGGCTCTCTTTGGGCCCTTTGTTATAGGTCACTTAAAAACGGTCCGATTCACTAGCTTTTTTAAAAGAACTTCTTAAGTCATCCTGCTACTTTATGAATGACAAAAAATTTCCCAGACTTTAGCTACCATCAATTTTGAATATTAATCTTCTTCTTGGGGCCTCTGTTTCAGCTTGTTTAAAAACTAACCGTTTCTATTACAATTTTCTTTAACGTAGATTCAGAGTCCTCCAGCTACTTTAAAACTACTAATAATTTTTCTTATACACAACTACATTCCAGTTAAGACCCTGCCCCCCAGGGTCCGGTCTTTCTTCATACCCCAGCTACCACTTTTTTCAAACATTAATCTTCTTTTTCAGCCTCTACTTATGCTTACAAACTCCAGCCGTAAATTAAAAATCGCGTTACTTTAAAAGTAACTTTAGATAAGGTATTTCATCCGTTTATTAAATATCGTGCTAATGTTAAAAGTAATTCGGGAAATTTACAAGGGGAGGGGGTATTTTCCACCGCTTGGGGGCGCATTCTTTCCTCGGATTCTAAGGACCCAATTTCAACGGGATTTGGTTCGTTCAACTTAGATTACAATTCGGCTATTTTTTGTATTATGAAATTCTACCTTAGACTTCAGTTACCAACATTTTCTAACATTAATGATGCATTCTATTTTTGGATTCTTTGGGCTTGATTACTACGAGGTATGGCTCACTCAACTTGGTTTTCGATTGTCTCCGGAACGTGCGGAGCACTTATGGTACATGTTGCCTTAGTTAACGGGGAACTAGGTTACATGTTCGTTCGGAAATAAGTTTGTTGGGAACACTCTAGACGAAATTAAGTTAATTTAAAATAATTTCAAAATATACAAAATCATACAAACTTGAGTTTTGTTTAAGGTTATTACTTACGGACCCCGGGCAATGCCGGACGGGCCTGCTAGTTTTAAATAAACTATAACTTATTTTATTATAATTTATTTTTTGGGCTGATATTCACCAGTTTCATTTTGAATTTAAATGAAAATTTATTATTATTATTTTTTTAATATAATAAAGAGAAGGAGAGAAAGTAATTAATTCCGACATTTTTTAATTTTATCCTAAAGTCGTCAAAAACTATTGTTCGAAAATATTCTAATAAGTTTAAGTAAATATTCTTAATTTATATGCTTATATGTATTTATCATGATTCAGTTCATTTACTTGCTTTCTATCTTAATTTTAAATAAACTATAACTTATTTTATTATAATTTATTTTTTGTATTGATATTCATCAGTTTCATCTTGAACTTTCATGAAAGTTTATTATTATTATTATTATTATTATTATTTTATATAAGAAATAGAAGGAGGGAAATAAATTCATTCCAACATTTTTTAAATTATAGTATAATAATGTAATTAATAATGTAATGTGTAATTATAGTATTTCTAAAAATAGTCGTTCAAAACTATTGTTAAAAAATATTCTAACAAGTTTCAAGTAAATATTCTTAATTTACATGCTTATACGCATTTATCTTGATTGAGTTCAATTACTTGCTTTACCTCTTGATTTTGTATAAACTATAATTTACTTTATTATAATTAATTTTTTGTGTTGATATTTATCAGTTTCATCTTGAACTTTTATGTAAGTTTATTTATTTTATTTTTTTGATATGACAAAGAGATTGAAAGAAACAAATTCATTGCAACATTTTTTAAATAATCCTAAAGTCGGCCAAAATTATTATTAGAAAATATTCCAATAAGTTTCAAGTAAATATTCTTAATTTATATATTTATATGCATTTATCTTGATTGAGTTCATTTCTTCAATTTCGCCGACATATATGACAATGACATAAAAAGTAGCAGTTTATAAATCGTATGAAATTTATCAAATATTAGTAAAATATGTAATACATTTTTGTAACATTCAGTCGACGACTTTTATTATTTAAGGAATTGTTATATTATTTTGTTCATTTAACCGATAGCGATTAACTTTCTTTTTAAATATATAGCATTAATAAATTAACTGATATTCAATTGTCTTCACACAATATAACAATGATACAAAATATTTTTTTATAAATCGGGGTGCATTTATCATAAATGACAGCGTGATTTTCCTTAACTCTATCACTAAAAAATGTATCATTTATGGGAGCTAATCTGGGAGGACTAAAATAAGCAAAAATTTGTTTTCCTTAAAAAGATTAGTTTACTGTGGATTTGATAATTATATATAGGAAGTATATTTTTCTTTGAATCTAAAATGAATTTACACTGATCAGAGAATACAAAAAAGCTTAGCACAACATCGGATATTCCGATCCAAAACTAGAACGACATATATTTTAGTAAATTACCTTGAAAAAAAAAATTAGGTTTTTTCTGTCAACTTGAAATCAGATATAAGATATAGGGTCAATCAATTTCAAGTGGTCCAGAAAATCCTTTATTCGTTGCTTGACCATTTTTAAAAACAACCCTAGCATGATGGAAGTTCAAAATGACTATTATTTTAATTTAATCAATTTTTGTTTGTGCATGGCGGCCATCTTTGTTTCATCTTCTGCAGCAATTTTCTTATATGAAGGATTTACGGAATTGTAAATAACTCGTCGTTTATTTCTCCAATTCAATGGGGATTAAAGCAATTTGCACAGAATGCATTGTGCAAAAATTTTGTAATAGAGTAATTTCCGAAAATAAATCCTTATTGGTGAAATTTAAGCATAAAGTTCCAGTTTTTTTCCAAAATTTGTCCATTTACAAAAGGAAATTTTTCTAGCAAGAAAAAAGTGTAGACATGACATAATTTATTTTACTTATAGGCCGAAATTACTTCTACTCACACGACAAGTTTCATATCTGGGACTTGCTTTCGCTTAGCTAAAAAAAAAAATCACAAATTTTTCAAAAATGTCAAAAATCGCATTTTGAGGCTTTTATATCTCTGTTGGGGCACGAGATAAAAATTTGAAGTTCTAGTTTCTGACAGTATTGTATGGTAGTGTTATGCACAAGAAATTTCAGGATGGAGATTTGAATACAAGTTGAGATATGGCAAGGGCAACATGTCAAAACAATACTGCCAAACTATTGTTTTGTTGTAGTCACAGCTAAGTATTTATCTCAGAGTGTCACTTAAATTTATGTTTTTGATTATGTTTAAATAATAATAACAGAAAATAAAGCCCTGCGCAAAACTTAGCAATTAATCAAAAAAAAAACAATTATGCCTAAGGCCATACATTTTGTACAGTTTCAGTAATTTTTGTTGTAAGTAATTTTAGTAACTAAAAGAAACCTCAGCACTTTTACATAAAAAAAAAATATTTTTATGCACGTCCTGAGACAAAAACAGAATATGGAAAGAGAAAAGCTGTTAATGTTGTCATACTTGTTGAGACAAAATCAAACGGGTCAAAACACATTCTTGCTTGTTAGTTTAAAAACCACAATTTTGATCTTTCTCAAAATTTTATTTGTAGGAACCAAGTCTTGTCACCTCTTGATAACTTGATTGAAGATCTTGTCCCTGCTGGCTCATAGAAATAAACTTTGAAATCACTATGTGCAAGTCTCACTTCATTCCTAGCTTACTTCTTATGCAAAAATTTCATTTTTCTGCAGTATAATTTTGAAAGGGCTTTGGATATCTTTACTTTCTGAAACTTACTTGAGGCTGATGCATGGTAACATCGTATAATGTTTCATTTACAGGAACATACTTATGGTAGGAACAAGTTTCAGGGACTGCGAAGCAGTATCAAAATTGTAGATTTTAAACCAACAAGCAGGAATGTGTTTTCACACGTTTGATCATGTCTCAACAAGTATGCCAACATTAACAGCTTTTCTCTTTCCCTATTCTGTTTTTGTCTCAGGTCTTGTTTAAAAATATTTTTTTTCTTTATGCAAAAGTACTGAGGTTTCTTTTAGTTACTAAAATTACAACAATAATTACTGAAACCATGCGAAATGTAGGCCTTCGGCATAATTATCTTTTAAATTAACTGCTAAGCTTTGCAAAAGGCTTTATTTTCTGTTACTATTATTTAAAAAATAATAAAAAAAATTTAAATGACACTCTGAGATAAATACTTACCTGTGACTACAACAAAACAATAGTTTGGCAGTATTGTTTTGACATGTTGCCCTTGCCATATCTCAACTTGCAATCAAATCTCCATCCTGAAATTTCTTTTGCGTAACACTACCATAAAATATTCTCAGAAACCAGAACTTCAGATTTTCATCTCGTGCCCCACCAGAGATATCAAAGCCTCAAAAGTGCGATTTTTGACATTTTTGAAAAATTTGGGATTTTTTTTTAGCAAAGGGAAAGCAAGTACCAGATCTGGAACTTGGCTTGTGAGTACAAGTACTTTCGGCCTATTTGTAAAAAAAATTATGTCATGTTGACAGTTTTCCTTGCTAAATTTCCTCTTGCAAACGGACAAATTTGGGAAAAAACTGAAATTTTATGCTTCAATTTCACCAATAAGCAGTTAGTTTCGGAAACTACTCTATTACCAATTTTTTAGCCCAATATATTCTGTACAAGTTGCTTTAATTCGCACTAGAATTGGAGAAATAAACGATGAATTACTTACAACTCCGTAAACCCTTCATGTGAGAAAATTGCTGCAGACGATGGAACAAATATGACCGCCATGGACAAACAAAAATGAATAAAATTAAAATAATAGTCGTTTTAAAATTCCATCATCTTACGCTTGATGTACAAAAAATTTCAGATTATTTAAAAATGGTCGAGCAACCAGTGCTGGTCCACTTGAAATGGATTGACACTAAGTCATCGCGGGAAAAATAGCATAGCCGGGCCCCGTTCTTGAATAATCAAAATCAAAATTTAATGAGTATAGTTTTTCATGATAGGCTTTATTATTATTATTATTAAGTATAGTGCGATTCCTTCTCACAAATGCTGAGATATAACTTTATCGCAAATAGTGTAAAACATGTAATTGTAGCGTCACTTCATAACTGATACTCATCATAATCTCATCAATAATATTTTATTTTAAGGTCTAACTAAATATCAAGTCTCATAGAATTCAGTGCATTACTTTCTGATTTACAGCGCCAATAACTTTGTGTAATACAGAGACAAGCACCCATGAATTCAAAATAATCAAATCGCATTCAGGAAATTGTAAATACATGAAAAATTAGAAGTCAAAACCTTTTCACAGTTACAATAATTCCTTCTTATTTTGTGAATATAGAAAAGAGCAATGTATATCTATCTATCTATATATATATATATATATATATATATATATATGTTATATAAAAGATTTTTACTTTTACTATTCATTTAAATTATTCTAAATTGCCAGCATATTCATTATTTTCTTTTTTTAATACGCTCTATTATTTATTTCTAGTTAAATTCCTATAAATTTAAAACGCGTATCTTAATAATAGATTTAGTCCATAACGTAATCTAAACTTTTAATCCCTTCATTAATTTTTATCGTCTACCAAACTGTAAAGTTCTGAACGCAGTTACTTATTTTTCGAATGTTTATCAAAACCATTTTTACATTTTTATTCTATTTCATCTCATTTTCCTGCCAGCTGGGCGACCGCCTTTTTTCATCGAAATCCTTCCATTAGCGGCACCGGGATTATTTTCTGTGACGTTTCACGATCGCTCTCCATTGGCTGAGTGACGGATCGCAGGTTCACTTCGAGTCTCGTTCGTGATTTTGTTTGGCTAGCCTGAACTTTTCATTTCAATCGGATTTTCCTCCACGCATTCTAATAAATAGCTAGAGCTTGAGCTCAGGAGTAGAATTTTTGTGCTGTTTGACTGTTTACATAACCTGTTACCTGGTGTCCTAAGCCATGTAGAATATTCATTTCGTGAATTAACATCTATTTCGCATGAGTAACTAGTTCATGTTCGAGTGGAATGCTCTGATTTCTCATCCTGTGGGAATTGTTTAATGTTGATATGTTCTGATGGAATAAACAGTTTCCTATGACTACGTTTCCATGTTTTTAATTGGAAAAGCCCCAGATTTCTTCATACGCCTTTTTTCACTACTCACGCGGCCTAATCTGCCTTGTCTTCATCATGAATAAATAAGTGTTTGATTGGACTCTAGCAATATTATCATCGCTCTACAGCTGCTAAATTTTCACAGAGTTGACACCTCCACTAGCGATGCTTGTTCTAAGTGGTATGATTGCTATACAACATCACCGACGGCTGATTAAAAGGCGGCACGAATCAAATAATATATCGTAAAAAGCACGACGTGATTGTTCGACTTAACCCATTAAATTGTTTCTTAATATATATATATATATATATATATATTTCGAATGTTATTGATTCGAACGATTAAACTGAAGAAAACTCAAATCATAAATATAATTTTCTTTTTTGTCATCTTTTTTCGGAATTTTTCTCTTTTAAACAAATTCTGATGGATGTTTTATGGGATATTTCAAAGCCGACGATAAAATTAACTTTTAATGTTACATCAGGTGAATAAAAAATCATTTTGATTTGTGTTCCCTAAAGGACTAAAAAAAAGTTAAATTGAATAAAAGCAGTTTTAACGTTCCTTCTATTTTAAGAGAATTCTGCATTAAAAAGGAAAAAAAATTGTAATAACGTGACACTTCAACTTTTGCTTGAAAAATATTTTAAAATAAAATTATTTATCACAAAATATGACTACATTTCAATGTATATTACAAAAACCAATTTAAATTTTTATGAGTTACCCGATATATTTAGCCATTCGACTATGGCAAATATTTATTTTTTACCTACAAATGAAATAATAAACCAGTAATGTATCCTTTTGCAGATATACTTAACTCAGATAACCCAGTATACCTTATATATAGTATATAAGGTATACAGGGTTCTCTTAATTTAATTAATTTTACTCAGAGCGGCGTTGAAGACATTATATGGGTGCAAACGGCGTGAAATTTGCGCGACAGCAACTGAATTACTGACTCCAAATTCAATTTTTAAAACAATTGTACAAAAGGTTGCCGATAGACAGAGACCTCATGAAAATGTGAACAGCAAACAGTCTTTCTCCAAGTTAATAATGAATTTGATTAAAGTTAAAGACAGGAGATGACCAGATGAAGTTTTAAGGGGTCTCAGGACTCTTAAAGCTCTAAAATTTTCGAAATTTTAATTTTTTTAGATGTTAAACTTCTATGTTTTCTGAACATTTTGATATAATTGTTATCTTGAAATTCCCATCAGAATAGAAATTATGGTATTTAGAATTATACTCGCTCAATAGTTGAAGCGGTGTTTCCAAAACTTTGAAGTCATTTTTCTCCAAATGACATTTTTGGGCATAACGCGCACGATATCTCAAAAACTTCTGAATATTTTTTCATGAAATTTTCAAAATATATGTTTTATGTTAGTTTGTATAAACTGAACCTAAAATTTCCTTTTTATTGTAAAAAGAAAATATTTTTTAGGGGTTTATATTGTTGAAATTTTCTAAATTTTGCATTAGCTAAATACAACTTTGTATTTAAAATATAAAAATGCTTTAAATACAAATTTATTTAGGTTCAGTGTAATTATTATAATCTGAGGTATAAGCAGGCACCAAAATTTTCATTCTAGTTGCAAAATTTATTTTGTAATCATGCGAATAAGCTGTTATGCCGATTTTCTGCTTGTCCAATGTCTGACAGTTTTGAGCCCCCTGTAAATGCTAATCCTGCATCTTGTAATTTTTCAAATATTTGAAATGAAAGAACATACTTGTATCTTTCGTTCCCATTTAAAATTGTGTCTTAATACCAAATACATTTTAAGATATTAAATGTTGAAAATGGTCCTTTTTTTTCATTTTTTCCAATTTTAAGAGTCCTGAGACTCCTTAAGAACTCTGACCTTGAAATATATAATTTTTGTTAGTAATTTAATTTTGTAATACAGCTACGTAATACGAGTTGGAATATTTTTCCTTCTTTATCACTTTAAAATTCTAAATATGTACTGACATACAAACAATTAAAAATGAAATAGAATAAACTCTCAAGTAACTTAGAGTTTCATGTTTTAATGATAGAAATAGAACTATAGCAGTTACAGGTTAACAGTTATTGTCATCTTATGAGCAGCAGAGAAAATAATTTATAAAACAAGCACTATATCTAACGTGCCCTTTGCAAAAAAAAAAAAAAAAATACTATTGAAATGTTAATTTTAGCAATTTACACAGAGAAAATTTTCATTTTTTTTTATAACTGTGATCAAAAGTTGAGTTCTTTCATTTGTAGCCGCAGCGAAGAGGTTTTACAATGTTTCTCGAGGACTTTATTCATTCGGGTATATTTTGTTGGTTGACCAACCGTTTTTAAACGCCCTTGTCTGTTCAATCTTCAGAATCGTTTGGTCGTATAGGATATATATTAATACTTTATGCATCTCCATTTCTATTTTCATAGATTGCGAAAGACGTTGAGGACCTATTTGAAACATATCTTATTCTAAGGCTCTTTCATCTTCAGTTTAAACCACAAATTTATATTATTATGCAATTCTGGCAAAAAAAGTTACATGCTTATTTGCATGCTTATCTTGACTGATTTGTCTCTTCTTCAAAGCTATTCGGGCATCTTCAGCATTAAATTTACACTGTAACTGCTCTGTGTGTGATAGCAGGAATGATCGCAACTTTCAACCCATTAGTAATTCAGTTGGTGATATCGCATTCTTTGCTATTTGGATTCTGGAGTCCAACAATACGATATATAGGATCGTCTGGAGTCCAACAATACGATTTGGCACAGTCATTTGCAGCTTTGGAAAGATAATTCTTTAATGTCTGAACTGTTCTCACAACTCGTCCGTTTGCTCTTGAAAAGTAATATGATACTCAATATCCCATTCTTGTAAAGATTCCCATACGAAAATATAGTTAAAAGTAGGTCCTACATAACTTATAATCTCCTTAGGTACCCCATGTTTTGCTTAGACACACTACATTGCTGTAATGGCACCTTGGGGTGTCATTACAGCAGTTTACCCCTGTCAAGTGTTTTAATTAATATTTAGATTAATGCCGTATTTTAAAATGGAAGAAATCACTTGCCTTTCTGCTCTGGTGGATCAGGAATGTCCAAATTCTTTAGAAATTATCTTTGGTTTTATTTTTGGTATTTTTATCTTTATACTTCACATTAAAACACAAATTCGTCAACAGCTCTGTTTAACTTTGCTCAATCAACATATTCTCTAGCTTTAATTTTGTTACCAATCTATACTTGTATGAGACACATGTAACATATTCATAATTCAATTTTTTTCTATGATTTTGACTCAACTACCCATTGGTCTGTGTTGTCAATATTCTCCTTTGTAAAATACAGCTCCTCCTTCTAGTGAAAATAAGTTTGGGCAGCAGTTCTTGTTTTCTATTTCCGAGTCCAGTAATTCTTTGTTTGAAAAATGCACATGATATAACTATTAGGTACTTGTTGTTAATTTTGATTCACATTTAGTTAATGATGTTTGAGTCTAATGGTTTGTTTTAACAGTTGACTTCTAATATAATACAACATCGAAAATATCAGTGGCTGATTATGCGTTTTAAAGGACATCTGCTATAACCAATTGCATTCACGGAATATATTCCAGCTCACTTTTGCACTTATTCAGCCAAAATAACATCCGTTGAAGACAAGGAAATGTAGTATCACATGATTTCCTGGTGAAGAAGCCATGTAATGAAACGCGATCCGTTTGCGCTTTAACACATTTTCCAGAATTACAGTAATTAAAAATGTTGCAAGAAATATAACAGCCATAGCAGCTCTTTTTCCATTTTTGCATGCTGCGGCTGGATTTCTACAAACGATACAGATGGTTACTGGAGGTATTTCTTGCAAAAGTATGGCCCCAATTACATCTTTACTGGCATCAACTAATAGAGTTACATACTTCATTTGATAAAAGTACATCAAATATGGAGCTTGCGTCATTGTCTTTTATTAGCTCAAAGTCCTTTTGCTCATTTGCATTCCATATCCAAACAAAACCCTTTTTTACGGTCTGCCTTAGAGCATGAATTAAATTTGATAAATGTTGTTTGAATTTTGCTAAGTTATGTTACCATACTCAGGAACATTTATAAGTCTTCTGTACACTTCGGTATAGAATTTATTTTATTTTTTATTTTTTTAGGATCTGGGTAATACATTTATCTGATAATATCGGCATAATATTTCAAATATTATAATATATATTCATAATATTTCAAAATGTCATACACTGACTTTTAAAATACTTCATTAGCTCCATTTAAAGAAAGCAGTAAAGTAAAAAATCTGAACCCTCCCCAAGGAGTGTTAAAAGTCGTTAAGATAAATGATTTTTTATAAAATGGGAAAACCAAGAAGCTATTCTTTTCATTAAGAAAACTAAATAAATACAACCTTGTAACTTAATCATAAGCGCATCTGCAGTGGGGATTGATTAATGTGTATTTAAATAGTCATATTTAGTGGTCTTGAATCAAGTCAAAATCGTAGCTTTTTTGGTGATTGAAGTACAATTACGTTGCTTACCCATTGGGTTAGATTTTCAATTTTAGCCATTATACCAGCTTCTTTCACTTTGTTATCTAAGACAAGAGAAATTTTGGGGGATGTTTCTATTTCAGGAACACAGTTTTCCTTAAATTTAATTTTATGGTTCGTCCAAGCCTTCCTGTACCAAGGAAAATATCTTCAAATTCTATTAGAACTTTTACAAGCATTTCAACAAAATTTTTATTGATCTAATTATGTTGTTGGATCAGGCTCAGTTCATTATAAGTTTCAAGGCTTAATATTGGACATGATTCTATTATTTATAACTAAAAACTTGTAAGTCTTTTTATACTTCATACTTTGAAACTAAAGATAACACTCACCTATAAATACAACTACGATGTCAGTATAATCGAGCAAACAAGTTGTTATTATTTTCTAATATTGATATATCATGACAGTTTAATAGTTCTGATTTCAGAATTTTTCAGAATTGAATTGACTAGGGACGCAGAAGCTAATTAGAAAACAACTCTGGTTTCATTTGCGGTAATTTTTGTAGGCAGGCCGAACTATATTCATTCATGTCTGATCCATTAACTGACTTCATTTCTACAATATGAACAATATCAAAATTATGAGCATTTTGAATAGCATTTACATTTTGTACAATTGTATTTTACTATTTGCATTTTTTGAATTCTGCATTTCCTCCTATGACTTTATCCTTCACACTTTCGTCATTTTCTTCTATAAACTGGACGTTTCCTTACTTCGTGAGTTTTTCACATTTTTTACAATTCTTTTTCTTTTTCTAAAAAGTGTTTTCTAAGAATCTTGGTGATTTTGGATGATTTTAAAAATAGTTTAATGTAACAAAATATCACAGATTTTTTTCATTGATTTTCAACGCATAAATCTTACAATTCTCAGCACGTTTGCATTTACTGAGTACATATACAAATTTTTCATTTTCCTTCTAGTTTCTCTTATTAATCTTTCTTCAAGTGCTTTATCATATAAACCCTGTATTATTTTGTTACGCAGCATACGGTCGTGAAATTTACCACAGTTGTCTACAATTGCATTACGAAGCTTAGAATCACTGGGGAACACACATTTTGTTGACTTAGTTCTGGCACTTGTTTTTGGCTATTTAATGCCATCTAAATCCAAAAATGACCTCAGTTTTTTTCTATCACGTCAACTTTTTAAGCTACAGGATACTCGAAAAATCATACTTAATGGGGATAAAAAGGAAAATAAAGAATCAATTACCAAATATATTATTCATACAACAATTATATATACTTACTATACACTGCATTGTGGTCATACAAATAGTAAAATACTTTTACAAAACGAAAAAAATACATATTAAAGTAAAAAAGTTCGCTTTTAGCTTTCCTTAAAGTGTTCAATTTGTGGACAATATCGCTTGATGCTCCAACAATAGTCAGCCATCATATGTTCATCCCATCTATCTTGAGCTCTTCCATGAGCTTCAAATCTTTGTGGAATCGCTCATCCTGATCATCCGCTAACTGTACCAAGATGTTCCGGGAAGTCATCAATATGGCTATGTAGAAAATTAAGTTTGATGCTCACGCTGCAACCAAGTATTTTGAAGCTCTCTAAAAGTTGCTACACAATTTCGGCTTAATTTTCTACTCGCGTATTTCCAAGAAAGTCTTTGACAAGGTTTTTGAATGCTAGCTAAGCATTCTTTTGGAGTTCTGTCATTGTTTCGATGAAATGTTCCTCTCTAATGAGCTGCCGAATCTACGGACCGTCAAAAACACCTGCCTTTATTTTTTCAAAAGACGTGTTTAGAAATTTCGAAATGAGATACTTGAAACAGTCTCCTTCAATTAACAAAGCTTTCACGAACTGCTTCATTAGATGCAGTTGCAGAGGTGGAAATATTATGTTCCTTCTGCCGACAAGTGGATGATGCAAAATGTTTGGATCACCAGGTTTCGGGTCAGATCTTGGAGGCCAATTCGACTGGAACCAATGCTTCTCACGAGCTCTGCTGTCCCACATACACAAAAAACAGGAATACTTGGTATATCCGCGTTGCTGGCAAAGAAGGAAGCACATCATTTTAAGGTCAACACACATTATCCATTCGTGAATGTGATATTGCAATAAATCAATGGCACTCTTTATGTTCTCATAGTCTTCGCGCGAATAAACTGAATGGCTTATTGGGACTGCTCTAGATAAATTTACATTGTGAAGGGGCACGCACTTCATGCTCCTCTTTGAGCTATCGATGAACAGTCGCCATTCAGTTGCGGTATAGGATGGAATTCCCAACTCCTCAATTAAGCCATGTACCTTTAGGTCAAAAAACAAATCCACAGTTACTTCGAAGGTATTGAATAAATTCACTTTCTCTTGATTGAAAGTACATTAGCTCCCTTTTCAAGCAAATTTTTCTCGTGCAGTCTTGATGCTAAGAGTCTTGATGCTCTCTGAAGCTTTTTTCTTCCGATGACTCACGTCCGATTCAGCGTAGAGTGGTCACATTAATGTAAGCTGTAGAGAAAAAACTTGACGTGATAGAAGAAAACTAATTGCAGTTTTGCAATCAGCACGCTTTTTTGATTTAAAAACAACCGAAAAATCGAAGTCAACAGAAATTGAGTTAAAAATTGTTCCCCAGTATAAATATCAATTTTTTTCTTTATTCTTGCTTAATTTCAAGGACTTAAAAAGAAAAAAAAATACGCGTTCTAATTATCTAGAAAGATGTATCGAAGTTTTATAAAATTTGCTTTAAAATAAGATACTCAATATCTTCTTTAGGCTTAAGATCAAATACACTCAAATGTTCCTTATGTACCTCTCCACAAACCTGTTTAAAGAGTGAAGTTTTAGTTTATTCACTCTAGCTGTTATATTTTATATCCTCTAAATAATCTTATTTCCGAGATCTTTGAGATTCTTAAAGATTGGATTAAACATCATAAGTTGGAACTGGGGGTTGATTCCTTGCCATGGTGAGAAGGTAATTCCTAAAGTCTCTTAAATACAAAACTATTAGATAATTCTTAGAATTTATGTAAGGTCTTCTAATTTAACACCATTTAAGATGCTAAAGAGGCATTAATTAATTTATAAACAATTAATAATAAAATTTAAAAACCTCTCAAATAATGTAATGATTCGTGTTTTCATGATAGAAATAGAGTTACAAGTTGCATATTATAGTTAGTAATGTGAAATACCATACGTCAAATGAAAATATGATAAATACTGCCTTCTAATGAGCAAATAATATATAAAATAAATACCATTTAACAATCATAAGCTTTTATCGTTTATAATAATATATCTTGCGAATAATGAAAAAAAAATGCGATTTTATTTGGTTTTTAAAAAATTATCTTGCAATCATCTTGAATAATTATGAGAAAAAAATTACTAAATAAACTGGGAAACTCCTTTTTTTAAGCTTTCTTTTAAGTATGACACATATTGAGAAATTGAGTAAAAATTACCCGTAGCTTAATCTAAATATTGATTTTGCACTACATTAATTTAACATTTATACGAGATTCGAATAAAATGAAGGAATCATACATCTGTTTTCTGTAAAAAGAATATTATCTTTGTAAACGATAAAAAAAGATTAAATCATAAATATATTCCCTTTTTTATCAGCATGTTTTAGAATTCTAGTCTTGTTCTTTGAAACAAATTCTGACGGATATTTTATGGGCAATTTTAAAACCGTCGATAAAATTAACTTTTTATGTTGCATCAGGTGAATACGAAGTCATTTTGATTAGTATTCCCCAAGGGATTGTTTAATAAAAAAACCCTACTTGTTAGATTGAATAAAAGCAGTTTTCAGTGTTCCTTTCATTTTAACAGATTTTTGCATTAAAAATGAAAAGAAGAGTATTAATGTGAGTCTTAAAATAGATAGTTTAAATATTGGCTCTGTGGGAATTATAAAGTCTCATTTTCTAATTATTAGAAAATGTTAAAAATTATATTTAGCTTTGGATAAAATTTTTGTGCGAAAAGAAATTATTTTTGACTGTATTTAAATTGTACAGAATAAATCTACGCGTGAAAAGTCTTTCTAAATAATTAACGAAATTAAAATTTTTGTCCAGTTATAAAATACGATTATACATCATTACGATTGTATTTCACTATCAGTTTCATAATACGTGTCTTATTTATACGTGTAACTTATATAATTTCATGTTATTAGGAAAGCTTCTGGTTTTACTTGATTTGAAAAGAAACGGAAAGTTAGCAGTTACACTGTTACCCAAATGCTTCCAAACCTACCTGCAGAATTTTCTGTGATTTTATCAGCATTTAACGCTTTCTAAAATAGTAAAAAAGTGCTCATGAATACGGATTATCCCTTTGTCTGTCTCCCGAATGTCTGCCTGTCCGTGCTGTAACTCTCCTAAATATACTCAGATCTCTATGAAAGTTTACAGAGACACACAATTAATTCTATCTATTATTTTTTTTTCAAATCTCAAATATGCTAATTGTAGAATCGTGAATACAACTGTTGTTTATTGTTGAAAAAGAGAATTTATAAGTCCCGTAAGAGGGCGTCGCGAGTTCCTCTGGATTGAAAATGTGAAGTGAACGGAATAGAGAATAATGTTGCTGTGAAGTAAGATGGCGACCAGAGTGTTCGCTCATCGTATTGTGATTTTAAATAAATAGTTATACAGTCCAAAAATAGTTGTGTTTAATTAATAAAATCTAACATTTTGTGGTCGTACGAGCGCGAAGGAGCCTATGGATAAGTAGTTCATTTCGCTAAATATATTATGTTCATAGAAATTTACCTTCGAACATTTTGCATCTATATTTTTTGTGAACATTATAAAAAAAAAGAACTAAGTGTTATTAATATCGGCTTTGAATACGATGTAAAGGGGTAAGTTTTTGACCTCTTTATTGTTTGATTATAATTAGTACTTGTTCTGATATATTATTTAAATATGGAATCTGTTTTAAAAGAAAAAAAAATTATTGAAATCCAACGTAACTAAGGCTACAAATGAGCTCACGAATAAAAGTGGTTTAGATAAATTTGAGTTGGAACTTTACGAGAAAAAATCATCTGCGTTCGAAAAAGAATCTGCAGAGATATTTAGGAAAATTTTTCAACCTTGCGACGATAAAGATGATGATAAATATATATCTGAACAACAATCTATTCAAGACAATATAGACAAAATATATTTAATTGTAAAAAGAAAATTAAGTAAGTTAGCTCCAGTTTTAACGAAACGCGAAGAAAATGATAGCGAAACAATTCGCTTACCTAAATTAAATTTGTCAACATTTAGTGGTCAATTACATGAGTGGTTATCATTTAGAGACATTTTTATTTCTAGTATTCATAATAATTCAGCTTTATCAGCTTCGCAAAAACTTTCTTATTTGAAATTATCACTTCATGCTGATCCTTTAAGGATCATTCAGTCGATACCAATTACTGATGCTAATTATGCGATAGCATGGAATCTTTTAGAAGATCGATTTTCGAATAAACGAGATCAAGTATTTGCACATTTGAAGCGTTTTATGTCTTTTCCTTCCATTCAAATTGACAATCCGTCTTCTATTTTAAAATTAGTAGACAAGGTAACTGAATGCATTAGGTCATTAAAAGTTCTTGAGCAAAAAATAGAGGGATTTTCAGACACCATATTTGCATATGTGTTAATTCAAAAATTAGATTCTTCTTCTAAGCTTTGGTGGGAACGAGAATCCAAAAAGGATGAATTGCCGAAAATCTCAGAGTTGATTTCCTTTCTAAAAAATCATGCTAGAACTTTGGAAGCTTCTAAAACAAACGTTAACACCGACAGTCAAAAAAGGCAACCAAAAGAAAAGGCGCATCGTTTTACACTAGTGCGAAGAATTCTAAGTGCATTTGTTGCAAAAATGATTCACATTCACTATTTAAATGCAATGCATTTCAGAAAATGCCTGTCAATGACCGCATTGAATTCGTAAAAAGAAACAAAATATGTTTCAACTGTTTATCGAACTCAAACCATTCTGCGAGAAACTGTACATCCAATTATTCGTGTACGTATTGTTTTAAACGTCATTCATCTCTCCTTCACATACAAGGAGAAAAAATAAATAATTCTCCACCAGACATGGAGTTCAGTCAGCAGTCATCAGGGAGGTCAGATATGATTCCGAATTCATCTGCTCCCTCCCAGGATGAAAAATACAGCTTAAATCCCGAAGCTAAGTGTTTTGAAAATAGGAACAGTGATTTCGTAGGCACTTCTGTAAATAATTCGTGTCAAAGGAGAAAAACCACTATTTTATCTACTGCTTTAATTAATATTAAGAATGTGTCTGGTGAATTCATACTTGCGCGTGCATTAATAGATGTCGGCTCAAATTACTCATATATTTCTGATAACTTTGCAAAATTATTAGGAATCAGAAGGGAGAAATTTAATGTTTCTATTTCATGTTTGAATGATTCTCAAATAAGTGTCAAATGGAAAATTAGGTCCACTGTTTCTAATAAGGCTGATTATAAAAGAACAATAGATTTTTTGATTGTTCTAAAAATAACCAACTTTATATCAGGGCATTATTTTAGATTTCCATTTTCCGAGCTGCCTAAAGATGTGAGATTGGCAGATCCAAAATTAAATGAACCTAATAAAATAGATGTTTTGATAGGGACTGAATGTTTCTATGAATTACTGCGAACTGGTCAAATTCGCTTAAGAAGTTCTAACGTCATTTTGCAGAATACCGTATTTGGGTACGTGGTGGGAGGGTCCATCTCTGATTCAAATACTGATAATAATGATAATTATTGTGGATTAATTTGCAATGTAGAAGAAGAATTAAGCAAATTTTTCGATTTAGAATCGATTGGAATTAGGGATGATCCTTACTGTAATGATGAAGATAAGGCATTGGAAATTTCTACAGAAACAGTTTCCTGTAAAGATAATCGTTACGAAGTAGTCCTTCCGTGGAAAAAGGATTGGACAAATTTGAACGATAACTATGAGGTCTCTGAAAAACGATTTAAATATTTACTTAATAAAATGCGAAACGGTGATAATTTGTTTTGTCAGTATAAAAAGATTTTGAAAGAATATCTTGATTGTGATATTATTGAAAAAGTGTTAGATTCAACTAGACCAGACAGACCCATATTCTATTTGCCACATCGAGCAGTTTTTAGAAAAGATAGTGTCACCACGAAAACATGCATTGTATTTGATGCTAGTTCTCACGACGTAGGTCAACTTTCTTTAAATGATTGTTTGTGACCTGGTATCAATTTAAATCCTAGTATTTTTCAGTTGCTCGTTAATTTTAGATTGAATAAGATAGGAATTTTAGCGGATGCGGAGAAAGCATTTCTCCAAATTTCATTATGAGAAAAGGACAGAGATGCTGTCAGATTTCTCTTTGTGGAAGTTACCGAAGATATGTCGAATAAAGTGTCTGATAATTTGAAAATTCAAGTGTATCGTTTTAAACGTTTACTTTTTGGATTAAATGCTAGCCCATTTCTCCTAGCTGCCACAATAAAAGAGCATATACGAAAATTTAAGGATCAATATCCAGAAACTTTTGAAGTCCTCGATACTTGTCTTTATGTCGATGATCTGGTGAGTGGTTCCGATAATATTGAAGAAGCTTTGAAGATTTCATATGAGGCTAAGATAATCATGAATAAAGCTAGTTTTAATTTGAGGAAATGGTTAACAAATGATAAATCGTTACTAGAACGGTGGAAGAAAGAAGGGTTCGAGATTTATCCATTTGATCAAAATCATGGAATTATAAATTCATTGAAAGTATTAGGAGTATCATGGGATGTTGAACAAGATTTTATTAGCATAGACATTTCGAGTTTAATAGAATATTTGAGGAATAAGAAAAATACTAAGCGGTTTGTTTTACAGACTTCTGGAAGAATTTATGACCCTACTAGTATTCCATCTCCATTTACTATACGACTTAAATGTCTTTTCCAAGATTTATGGATCCACAAGCTGTCTTGGGATACTGAGCTGCCCATTGACATCTGCGAAAAATGGGCACAATGGTGTTCAGAACTCTCTAAATTATATCAAATTAAAATCCCTAGATTTGTTTTCCTGTCATCTGATACAATGTTGAAATTTACTGCTTTTCTGATGCAAGTCAAAAGGCTTATGTTGCTGTTGTTTATTTGAGAGTTCAAGATTACGATCAGGTTTATGTTAGTTTCATAGCATCTAAAACCAGAGTTGCCCCAGTAAAGAGAATAACTTTGCCACGCTTAGAATTTATTGGTGCTTTACTCTCAGCTCGCTTAGGATCAGAAATTAAAAAGGTAATTGATCGTAAAAATACTTCTAAAATCTATCATTGGGTAGATTCAAAAATAGCTTTATTCTGGATTAAAGGATCTAGTAGAAAATGGAAGTCCTTCGTTGCCAATCGTGTGGATGAAATCCAAAGATTAACTCAACCAGAAACATGGTTTCATTATGCAGGTAAAGACAACCCAGCAGATCTTCTTTCACGAGGAATAAGTGCGGAGTCCCTTGTGAACAATTCCAAGTGGTTTACAGGACCCGAATTTTTGATGGATCCAGAATTTTCTTCGAATTATTTGCAATCATCTTTTTCTGAAAGTGACTTACTAACTGAAAGTGAAAGTCAGAACTATTTAAGTGAAATGAAATGTTCCGAAAGGAAAAATAACTGCGAAACGACTTTATTTCTAGCCACCGAGGATTTATCCTTTTTTTATAACTTTTTTGATCTTAGTAATGACTATTATAAACTTTTACATATTTTTTCCTTTGTTCGCAGATTTATATACAATTGTAGAAATGCTGATAAAAGAAAGGGTAACTTGATTTTTGAAGAAGTCAAGGAAGCTGAAAACATTTTGACTAGAGTATCACAAAAATGTTTGCGTAGTAAAAAGGCTGTGACAGGTAGTCTTAATATTTTAAATCCCTTTATAGATCTTACGAGTTGGCGGAAGGCTCAACAAAGCTTCTGTATCTTATGAGCAGAAACATCCGGCTAATTTGTCAAAAAATTCTAAATTAAGTAAGATATATTTTATTACTATGCATAAGCGTCTTTGTCATGTTGGTCCCCAAGGACTCTTGAATTCTGTTCGATTAAAAGTTTGGCCTCTAGGGGGTAGAAATTTGGCAAGAAAAACGGTGCATTCTTGTGTTATTTGTTTTAAGGTAAAACCAACTCCATGCTCTCAGCTAATGCGTGAATTACCTTATGAAAGAATTAATGAGTCACCAGTATTTAATTGTACCGGTTTAGATCTATGTGGTTCATTTTATGTAACCTATAAAAATCAGCGCAAGGGTTCATTGAACAAAATATTTATTTGCGTTTGCATATGTTTTGTAACTCGAGCCATTCATCTAGAGCTTCTCTCTGATTTAACCTCAGGTGCTCTGATTGCCACTCTTAAGCGTTTTATGGCTAGACGTGGGAAATGTTCTAAGATTTTTACGGATAATGCTAGGGATTTCGTGGGGGCAAATTCCAAACTGAAAAAGTTTTACAAATTGATAAATTTTCCAGATGAAATTTTAGAAAGTTATCTAATTTCTGAAGAGATTGACTGGAAATTCATACCTTCTAAATCTCCCCATTTCGGAGGACTTTGGTAGGCAGGTGTGAAATCAGTTAAACATCACCTTAAACGAGCGATAAGGGATTTGCGGTTTAATTACGAAGAGTTTGAAACTATAGTTATTCAGATAGAGGGCATTTTGAATTCTCGACCTCTTACACCTTTATCTAACGATTTTGATAATTTTGAGGTCTTGACTCCAGGTCATTTTTTGATCGGGAGATCCATCAATGCTATACCTGAACCAATGTTAATTGATACAAATATCAATTGATTAAACCGTTGGCAGAAGACTACGAGGGTCGTCCAGACAATTTGGGCAAAATGGAGGTTAGATTATTTAAATACGTTACAGCAGAGATCTAAATGGGTAGTGGAAAAAGATAATTTTACAGTAGGATTAATGGTATTAGTAAAAGAAGATTTTTTGCCTGTATGTAAATGGGCGTTAGTCCACATTAGTGAAATTGATACAGGATCAGATGGCAAGGTTAGGGTAGTAAAGGTTCGCACTAAATCAGGCGAATTAAAGCGTTCAATTGCAAAAATAGCTGCCCTTCCTATTCATAACTAAAAACAAAATAGTTATAAAATTATTGTATATTTGAATTTTTGTTATGTTCTGTATATTTGTTTGCTGTAGAAATTTTTATGTAAAATTTCTATGTAGATTTATTTTATTGTAAAAATATTCTGAGATATTGAAATTTGTACATTTCAATCCGGGGGAGAATGTTTATTGTTGAAAAAGAGAATTTATAAGTCCCGTAAGAGGGCGTCGCGAGTTCCTCTGGATTGAAAATGTGAAGTGAACGGAATAGAGAATAATGTTTTTGTGAAGTAAGATGGCGACCAGAGTGTTCGCTCATCGTATTGTGATTTTAAATAAATAGTTATACAGTACAAAAATAGTTGTGTTTAATGAATAAAGTCTAACAACTGTAAAATTTAATATTTTATTTAATTTTAAGCAAAAATCTTCAAAATAGAGGCTTTTTATATTGAGTACATTAAACTAAATTTTATTAATGATACTTATACTGTGCAATTCAAAAATCTGCAGTTTCTTTCAGGTCATTTAGCTTAATGTTAGGTTTGTTGCATTCTCAAAAAAGTAATAAATGTAACAACGGTAGATATGTGAAATTTGTTTCCACGCTCTTAGGGAAAAATAATTTTTTTTCTTCAAAAACATTAAATATTAATAAAGAAAAATTTCAAAATATTGCTCTGACACTCTAATTTAGCTAAATTGTATTATATTAAAAAATTTAATCAAGATCACATGAAACTGTTTTATTTGCCGATTTTTTCTACGCGACATAATAGTTAAGCATATTAATAAATTCTTTGATTCTGAAATTTACTTCAAGTTCAATATTCTATAGACACTACTTTCACATTAAAATATCAATCACCGGTACTTTCAGACAGTCTTAAATACACTATATGGCCGGTCGTCACCGGACTCTTTCAATTTTAGACATTTTGTCGAGAAAAGAAAAACTTATCAAAATCAAAGCATCTGTTCCAAAACAACTGACTGAGGCCGATTAAGTGCCACACCAACTCGACCAAAAAACACCACGAAACTATTTACCACTCTAAAGGATGAATGTAGCAAGATTCCTTCAGAAATGTATGACAAACTTATAGAAGGTGTTCCTCGAAAAGTGACAGCAATCAGTGTGGCCAAGATACATGATTATGATATCGTGCTGAGTCCCTAATAATGTAATGGTATGCCATGTCCAGAGACGAATGGTCATATACTATTTAATGAATGTCAATAAGTTGTTTAGGAACGGATGCTTTGGTGTCTATTTTGTGTGAATAGGTTCGTTATAGTAGTTTTCCAAGGTGGGCTAAAGTATCGATAAAAAATTAAAAATTGTATAAAAATTAACAATGACGATTTGTGGAAAATCTCTTATCATTCAGCAGATTCCAACAGAAATGTATGACAAACTTGTAGAAAGTGTTCCTCGAAAAGTTGCAGTAATCAGTGTGGCCAAGATACATGGTGATGATATCATTCTGAGTCCACAAAGCTTAATGGTATGCTGTGTCCAGTGGTTAATGGCCATATACTATTTAATGTATGTCAATAAGTTGTTTTGGAGCGAATCCATTGGGGTCTATTTTGTTTGAATAGGTTCCTTATGGTAGTTTTCCAAGAAGAGCTAAAGTATCAATTAAAAATAGCATAAAAATTAACAATGACGATTGTGGGCAATCTCTTATCTTTCAACTACTTTTAGAGGGCAACAAAAGATCAGCTCATTCTATCGCCGATATTTATCTGAATTTTCACGAAATTTGACAGGCTTCTTTATGTGAGTTGCACCATATATTTTACTATTAAATCATGAAAAAACATCTTTGTTATCGCTCGCGCATGAGCAGATAAAGATGTTTTATACAACTTCTCATATTTCATCAAATATTTAATATATTTGTATTCCAATTACACTAAATTGTTTCTACTATATTTTGTTAAGTTGTCTGAAATTGGCGTTAAATTTGACGGAAAAGCACTTTGTGATTAATCCATGTATCAACCCATATTCGTCATGCACATTGTTCAATAACTTTGTGCTCAAATACTTAGAAAACCATAAAATATTTTTTTTCAAATGTATATTCCAAAGCATTAGCACAAGGTGATTTAGGTAGCACACATAAATAATATTAATAAAAACACAGTGCTTTCATTGCTGTTACACCTGTTTTTCTAGCATTGAGGATTCGTCGGAAATTGGTAGATATTCTATTTAATACTGGAAGAATTTGCAAATTTTTTCTAAAATTTAAATCAATAAATAGTTTTCAGCTTTCAGATAAATATATTTCAATTTCCGTAATTTCTGACGCAACAGATTTCAGTCCTAGTAAAAGGATATTGATGTTGCATTAACTGTTTTTCACTTTTGAATTTGGTTTGTTTTGTCAAATAAATAAATATTTTTGCTTTCTAATCGTCACTTTCTTGGATAGGATGAAGACTTTATCTCATTATTTTATCTGAATTTTCACGAAATTTGACAGGCTTCTTTATGTGAGTTGCACCATATATTTGACTATTAAATCATGAAAAAACATCTTTGTTATCGTTCGCGCATGAGCAGATAAAGATGTTTTATACAACTTCTCATATTTCATCAAATATTTAATACATTTGTATTCCAATTGCACTATATTGTTTCTACTACATTTTGTTAAGTTGTCTGAAATTGGCGTTAAATTTGACTGAAAAACACTTTGTGATTAACCCATGGATCAACCCATATTCTTCATGCACATTGTTCAATAACGTTGTGCTCAAATACTTAGAAAACCATAAAATATTTTTTTTTCAAATGTATATTCTAAAGCATTAGCACAAGATGATTTAGGTAGCCCGCATAAATAACATTAATAAAAAAATAGTGCTTTCATTGGCGTTACATCTGTTTTTCTAGCATTGAGGATTCGTCAGAAATTGGTAGCTATTCTATTTAATACTAGAAGAATTTGCAAATTTTTAATAAAATTTAAATCAATAAATAGTTTTCAGCTTTCGGATAAATATATTTCAATTTCCGTAACTTCTGACGTAACAGATTTCAGTCCTAGTAAAAGGATATTGATGTTGCATTAACTGTTTTTCACTTTTGAATTTGGTTTGTTTTGTCAAATAAATAAATATTTTTGCTTTCTAATCGTCACTTTCTTGGATAGGATGAATACTTTATTTTTTATTACAAATTCACTGTCAATGTTGTGATAACTATAAATTTGACAATCAATTTAATCTTCACTAGAAGGATTCTATTTTTTCATCTGGAAACGCCACAGCAACCAATCACATGCGCTATCCTCTATTTCTTTTTTGTAGTTCGTCATTTTTCCTTTAAGTGCCATTTTCGGAAAACAGCAGCGAATCGCAAATTTACCATTCACGTGATCAGGAAACTTAAGTGAGAAATTACGCAACAGTACTGTCGCGTGTGGTACTCAAGCCACCTCAGTTGCAGATAGTCTTTCAAGAAATTGTTGCTCTTCCCGAAGTAAAGAAAAAATACCTGTATCTGCAGGTGCTATTCAAAATGATAAAAAAAAATAGCTATTGCAGAGGTAATTTATGGCGGCCAAATACGAATTCCAGAATAGAAAGGGCTTTCTAGATGGTGTGATATGCTTCTTTTGCGCAGGAACTTTAAATATACGAGAAGTTAATATAGAAAGCTTTAAAAAAATAGAAGAAATAATGACTAATAAGGAAATTTCTGTATACCTAATCCACAACACAGCAATCTCTACAACGCCATAGATCAAGATATTTTTATTATAAGTCATACCATAGTTTTTGTTATAAAAAGAAATAAGCAACTTGTTCATTGAAAAGGTAATTTTTCAAATTTACAATATATTCAAAGTAGCTTACCCTACACAGTGCATTTGCTCTTAAAATCGCGTACCTCTGTCGTATTTCCACAGGTATGCTCCTTGATGTTTATTTCAAAGATCAATATATTTGTATCATAAATCATACCGTTGTTTCTGTGATAAAAAGAAATAAGCAACTTTTTTCCTTGAAAAGAAGATCTTTCAAAGTTACAATATATTCAAACTAGCTGATACCACACAGTGCATTTGCTCTTAAAATCGCACACCTCTGTCGTATTTTCACAGGTATGCACCTTAATGTTTACTTCACAGTGTGAACTCCCACAGTTTTGCCTCCGCTGGATAGGTCTAGTTTGCAGTTGGTACGAATGTTCTGTAGCTCGTCTAAACCGGACAGTTTCATTTTTAATGAACCTTCTTCCAATCATCTCGTGCACAGTTTGAACGGCATGCCATTGTCTTCTGCGTCAGTTTTTGTAACATTCACGCTGTAAATTCATTTTTGGGAGAAAAAGATTACCAAATCATTAGCAAAAAATTAGCGATATTTAAACCTCAACATGTCCCATCCTCTGATCAATGAATGAAATGTCACATCACGATACGTCGTTACACCAACAAATTAATTGAAATATCATCTAAAAAATCTTCGTTTTAGAATATTTTAAACATAAGTAACTCATTGTTTTTGCTATAAATGTAACAACAAATAACGAAGTCTGCTAAAATTAGGTTTAGCAGATTATATTTTCTAAACAAACCACTCGTTTAGATCGCAAAATAGAGATAACCGCGCTTTCGCCGCTATGTAGGTTTTATCGTATCAAAATATTGTAATAATAACTCATTTTTTGCGAGAAATACGAAAATATTTCACACCACAACATATAATGAAGGCGGTTCAAGTTAGATTTAGCAGTATATATTAAAACACAGATACACACATAAATAACGCCCGCATTCAACAGTTAAAGGTGTATATAAATATTATACAGACATACAAACAATAAATACAATAAACCCAACTGGAGTGAAAAATTAGCCAGAGCCAGGTCCTGGCTCTGGCTAATTTTTCACTCCAGTTGGGTTTATTGTATTTATTGTTTGTATGTCTGTATAATATTTATATTTACCTTTAGATTTAGTAGGTTTGATTTTCTAAAGAAACCACTCGTTGCGATCGGCAGAATAGAAATAACCACTTTTTTGCAGCCGCTTTCCGTAGAGTTTCGTATATGTATATATATTACGAAACAATTTAATGGGTTAAGTCGAACAATCACGTCGTGTTTTTTATTTCATATAACTGGATTTGTACCACATATTAATCATCCGCTGGTGATGTTGTATAGCAATCATACCACTTAGCACAAGCATCGCTAGTGAAGGTGTCAACTCTGTGAAAATTTAGCAGCTGTTGAGCGATGATAATATTGGTAGAGTCCAATCAAACTCTTATTTATTCATGATGAAGACAGGCCCCACCAGTGGCCGAGAGGTTCTGCTCTCGAAGCTGGTAGACGGGAGGTGCTGGGTTCGATCCCAATCGCGCCCGTCGGCCTAATCGTTCGGAGTTTTCGTGGTTTTCTTCGAGCCGTGGATCTTCCATGCGTTAATACGGATTAGGTTCCCTTAGAAAGACCCCCACGGAGGGCACTCCCCCCGGGCCTATATCCCTCGTGTAGATAATTGGCCGTCAAAAATCAACTCAACCCAACTCATGATGAAGACAAGGCAGATTAGGCTGTGTGAGTGGTGAAAAAAAGGCATATGAAGAAATCTGGGGTTTTCCCAATTAAAAACATGGAAACGTAGTCATAGGAAACTGTTTATTCCATCAGAACATACCAACATTAAACAATTCCCACAGGATGAGAAATCAGAGCATTCCATTCGAGCATGAACGACTTACTCATGCGAAATAGATGTTAATTCACGCAATGAATATTTTACATGGCTTAGGACACAGGGCAAAAAATTAAGTAAACAATCCAACAGCACAAAAAATCTACTGAGCTCATGCTCTAGCTATTAATTAGAATGCGCGGAGGAATTCCGATTGAAATGAAAACGTCAGGCTAGCCAAACCAAATCACGAACGAGACTCAAAGTGAAACTGCGATCCGTCACTCAGCCAATGGAGAGCGACGGAGAAACGTCACAGAAAAGAATCCCGGCGCCGCTAATGGAAGAATTTCGATGTGAAATGGCTGTCGCCTATCGGGCGGGAAAATGAGATGAAATGGAATAAAAATATAAAAATGGCTTTGATAAACATTCGAAAAATAAGTAACTACGTTCAGAACTTTACAATTTGGTAGACGATAAAAATTAATGAAGAGCTTAAAAGTTTAGATTTCGTTTTGGAATAAATCAATTATTAAGATATGCGTTTTAAATTTATAGGAATTTAACTAGAAATAAACAATAGAGCGTATTAAAAAAAGGGAAATAAAGAATATGCCGGCAATTTAGAATAATTTAAATGAATAGTAAAAGTAAAATTTTTTATATAACAATATCCCCCGTCCCTAAAAACCGGTGAACTGGTGGCTCCGTGACCCACAAGTTCATTGGGGGAAAAGCATGAACTCGAATTAAAATAGTGTTACTCGGTAGTCTGAAATTTTTCTCCAATTCTGTCAAAAATCAAATCAATAAGTTACTGCTTAAACGCGAAACTGTGGGAATTGTTTTTTAAAATTACAAAGATAATATAAATATTTCTCCAACATGGAGTAAATTATATTCTAAATAATCTCCTCTTGTTTTACTAACAACTTATTACTTACAATATTAGAATTGTCTAGGAGTTTTCTTAGGAATTTACACTCTTTCCACATCACGATTGAACATTAGTTTAATCTCTATAACTTAAACTCCATAACGTAGAAATTTTCCGTACAATTCACAAGTTATATAAATAAAAGGTAAAACATGAATATAATAATTTAAAAATTTATGTACAAAAATTTCAACTGAGTATCAAACTCCTACAGTTTTTCTAACTGGGATGATATATTGTCCTGATACTATGCTATAGTCCATTGAAATTCAATTATTGCTCATTTTTGACACAAGAAAAACTGTCAAAAAAGCTAGTGCCATATGCACTCTATAGTATTGTATTGTTATGATAATAGCGGTACCATAGTATTACCACTTTTGCATAAATTCTCTAGTAAGTATTTCACTTTCATTATGTTCAGATGTTATCACAATATTTAATTTATGAGTGTTCTCAGATATCTCATATATTAACTTCATTAATTCATAACACTTATTTTTCTTTATTACCTCTCTTTTATCTCAATATTCAATAATAAATTCTCTATACTTTCTATCATACAAGGTCTAGCAATAGTGAATTTAATTCAATAATAACAATAACTCAAATTTCTCATCAATAATTTCAAAGTCATATTTTAATTCATCACTTCAGTAAATAATAATAAGAGATTATTGCACTCGATGATATTGGCTGGGTAAAAGTTACACAGCATAAAAAGTAATCTCCTATCAATACTAGATTCAATAAGAAATGAAATTATATCAAGTCAAAATAAAAATGTAAAAAAAAAAAAAATAAATTCTTAAATTCTCCAGCAATATCATTGAAACAAAATCTTAACAGGTGTTTTTCGATATGTGTCGAAATTTTTCGTTCATTTCCTACATGGTTACGCAATCAGTAAAAAATAAATAAATATGTAAGCAAGAGAAAAACAAGCTGGATTTGAAATCCAGGACACCTGCATAATCAACAATTATTCGCATAAATTCTATAATGTTTTAGTATTAATAATTATAGTTCAATAATTGATATTTTTTAAGTTATTTTAATCCGGTTAACATTTATTCACAGTTTACATATAAATTTAAAATTTATTTAATATTCTAATCTAATTCAATTCAATATAAGAAACTTTTAACTCAAATCAACCCATTTACGTCCGCGTAAACAACTAATTCAAGTAAAATTTCAGCAGTAATGTTCTCGTGGACTTCGAGAACACACTGTTATATAGAAAAGCACTGAATGATTAATTAATTAATTTAGTTATTTTTTAATTAATTTTATGACTATACTAAATTTAATATTAAGTCAGGGCTTTAACATTACTTTGCTGTGAATTCTCATGGGATAATTTTAATTGATCTGGTGAAAAGTAGGGGCGCAATTTAGATACATGGACAACTTCCGTATTTCTATTTTGACTTTGCCTACCAATTCGAACATTTACGGGAGATAATTTGTTAAGAATTTGATAGGGAAACAAGTTTTCACTGGTCCTTAAGAATAATTAAAATTATATACTTTTTTTTTGTCGAAATCCCAGTAAAAGATTTGCTCAATCCCCTTTTTCCTACTGAATTTAGTTAAATTATAAGTAATTGGGGAAAACTAACCTTAACCAGAAATTCTACTCAATAAAAATATAGAAACTTAAGTATATCACAGTTATAATTTTTAAAAATTCAATCAATTCTCTTATAATTCATAAATATTAAAAAAAAGTTAAATTGTATGCTATCTTAATTTAATTTACAAAATTTAATGAAGTTTTAAATCTGAGAAAACTCTAGCACAAGTCTCGCTCGTTTTCTAGCTTTAACTGAATTATGTAAATTAATAAGAAACTGGGAATTAACATTAACTACAACCAGAAATTCTATCAAACAAACCATAATTTGTTAATTTATCTTTAAAATATACAGCTTTAAACAATAAATGAAATTTACACTATTTAAAATAAGCACTCAATCCATTAACAATTAAATGTCATTTATTGTGACTAGGTTGTTGTTGTTGACTAGGAGGAGGTACATAAGATTGCATAGGTTCAACATTAAAAATACAAGTCCTCTCCCAGTGGAAAGCATCCTGTATACCCCTATTCATACACATTCGACATGGTAGACTAGGATACTTATTTTGAAAATGAGTAGTAGGTAATCTAGGGCTAACAAATCTAGAATTTTGAGCATTAAGAGGGTTTTGTGGCCGAAAATTAGAATTTGTTCTTTGAAAATTCTAGTTTGGGCGAACCCAATGTCTAGGAGCTTGGTTATTAAACTGGAAAGATCCATGACTTTGAGAATTATTCCTAACATTATGATTGTTTACATGAGAGGTGGGAATGACTACTAGTTGTTTAGCCATTCTGTACCAATCTATGGTGCTCTCTGGAGGGTTAATAATCATATAAGTCTGATATTCTGGTTTCAAACCACCCGTCAAACCTTGGGCTATGATGGTTTGACATAAATGAAGTTGTCTACCAATCTCAATTTTTTTCTGAAATAACTCTCTAATTCATTAAGATCATTTAGCTTCATAGAAGCAAAATCAGAAAATCTAGGAACGTGTACATTTATAAATTTTTCAGAAATAATTTCAACTATCTTACTGAAAGTAGTACACTCTAAACACTCATTAATGAACGCTTTTAAAGCTTCTCCCTTCAAAAATTTAGAGATATTTTACATTTTCCATTTTTCATCTTTTTTATCAGAAATGCATGCTTGATCAAAATGTTTCATCCAGGATTGTATATTCATCTCTGACCCTGGATCAAAAGAGATTATATTTACTTCACTTTCACTCATTTTATCACTAGAGTTTTTAACAAATCCCGATTGCATTAACATAAAAGAGGGACAACTCATTTATACATGGATTCATTGTATAATCATAATAAATAATGTAAATAAACTTTAAATAAAACAACAAATGTAAATATTTTCTTTTCTAATAAATAATAGCAGTAATACAACAAATGTAAATAAGGAAATATGGTGAAATATAAAATAAACAAATAAATAAATAATAAATCTTTCAAAACTTACGACCTTGGGTTGCTTACAAACATCGAAGCATTCTTTCTTGCCTATAACTGTTTGTTAGTCGCCCGGTGGCGTGGTCAGTAAGCGGAGGCTGCTGTCACCCCGAGGGCCCGGGTAAGACATGGATGTAATTGTGAATGTCCCATTGTAGTTATATAATATATGTAATGGAAAATAAAAATTGTTGTGACTTGTTGTTGTTTCTATGTATAATAAGGATTATTCGAGGTGACAGCCATTGTAGCTATGGGCCCCAAAGCATTTTCCACCTTGGTGGACTTCAAATGTCAAATGTCAAAACTGTTTATTAAAAGAAAACAAAATGACTTTCATCTATATAGACGCACATTCAGGGTAAACGTAGAATATGAAATCGTGTGACCAGGTGTCATCGAAGGTTTCTATTGGTTTCACAAGAACACTTTTTATTGAAGGTCTCATGAGGTGGTGTAGAGCAGGTAAACATAATCCTTTGCCGGCTTCTTATTACGAAACAATTTAATGGGTTAAGTCGAACAATCACGTCGTGTTTTTTATTTCATATTACTGGATTAGTACCACACATTAATCAGCCGCTGGTGATGTTGTATAGCAATCATACCACTTGAAACAAGCGTCGCTAGTGGAGGTGTCATCTCTGTGAAAATTTAGCAGCTGTAGAGCGATGATAATATTGGTAAGCTCCAATCAAACTCTTATTTATTCATGATGAAGACAAGGCAGATTAGGCTACGTGAGTGGTGAAAAAAAGGCGTATGAAGAAATCTGGGGTTTTCCCAATTAAAAACATGGAAACGTAGTCATAGGAAACTGTTTATTCCATCAGAACATACCAACATTAAACAATTCCCACAGGATGAGAAATCAGAGCATTCCACTCGAGCATGAACTAGTTAATCATGCGAAATAGATGTTAATTCACGAAATGAATATTCTACATGGCTTAGGACACCGGGTAACAAATTAAGTAAACAATCCAACAGCACAAAAAATCTACTACTGAGCTCATGCTCTAGCTATTTATTAGAATGCGCGGAGGAATTCCGATTGAAATGAAAACTTCAGGCTAGCCAAACGAAATCACGAACGAGACTCGAAGTGAAACTGCGATCCGTCACTCAGGCAATGGAGAGTGACCGAGAAACGTCACAGAAAAGAATCCCGGCGCCGCTAATGGAAGGATTTCGATGTGAAAAGGGTGTCGCCTAGCGGGCGGAAAAATGAGATGACATGGAATAAAAATGTAAAAATGGCTTTGATAAACATTCGAAAAATAAGTAACTACGTTCAGAACTTTACAATTTGGTAGACGATAAAAATTAATGAAGAGCTTAAAAGTTTAGATTTCGTTTTGGAATAAATCAATTATTAAGATACGCGTTTTAAATTTATAGGAATTTAACTAGAAATAAACAATAGAGCGTATTAAAAAAAGGGAAATAAAGAATATGCCGGCAATTTAGAATAATTTAAATGAATAGTAAAAGTAAAATTTTTTATATAACAATATCCCCCCGCCCCTAAAAACCGGTGAACTGGTGGCTCCGTGACCCACAAGTTCATTGGGGGAAAAGCATGAACTCGAATTAAAATAGTGTTACTCGGTAGTCTGAAATTTTTCTCCAATTCTGTCAAAAATCAAATCAATAAGTTACTGCTTAAACGCGAAACTGTGGGAATTGATTTTTAAAATTACAAAGATAACATAAATATTTCTCCAACATGGAGTAAATTATATTCTAAATAATCTCCTCTTGTTTTACTAACAACTTATTACTTACAATATTAGAATTGTCTAGGAGTTTTCTTAGGAATTTACACTCTTTCCACATCACGATTGAACATTAGTTTAATCTCTATAACTTAAACTCCATAACGTAGAAATTTTCCGTACAATTCACAAGTTATATAAATAAAAGGTAAAACATGAATATAATAATTTAAAAATTTATGTACAAAAATTTCAACTGAGTATCAAACTCCTACAGTTTTTCTAACTGGGATGATATATTGTCCTGATACTATGCTATAGTCCATTGAAATTCAATTATTGCTCATTTTTGACACAAGAAAAACTGTCAAAAAGGCTAGTGCCATATGCACTCTATAGTATTGTATTGTTATGATAATAGCGGTACCATAGTATTACCACTTTTGCATAAATTCTCTAGTAAGTATTTCACTTTCATTATGTTCAGATGTTATCACAATATTTAATTTATGAGTATTCTCAGATATCTCATATATTAACTTCATTAATTCATAACACTTATTTTTCTTTATTACCTCTCTTTTATCTCAATATTCAATAATAAATTCTCCATACTTTCTATCATACAAGGTCTAGCAATAGTGAATTTAATTCAATAATAACAATAACTCAAATTTCTCATCAATAATTTCAAAGTCATATTTTAATTCATCACTTCAGTAAATAATAATAAGAGATTATTGCACTCGATGATATTGGCTGGGTAAAAGTTACACAGCATAAAAAGTAATCTCCTATCAATACTAGATTCAATAAGAAATGAAATTATATCAAGTCAAAATAAAAATGTAAAAAAAAAAAAATAAATTCTTAAATTCTCCAGCAATATCATTGAAACAAAATCTTAACAGGTGTTTTTCGATATGTGTCGAAATTTTTCGTTCATTTCCTACATGGTTACGCAATCAGTAAAAAATAAATAAATATGTAAGCAAGAGAAAAACAAGCTGGATTTGAAATCCAGGACACCTGCATAATCAACAATTATTCGCATAAATTCTATAATGTTTTAGTATTAATAATTATAGTTCAATAATTGATATTTTTTAAGTTATTTTAATCCGGTTAACATTTATTCACAGTTTACATATAAATTTAAAATTTATTTAATATTCTAATCTAATTCAATTCAATATAAGAAACTTTTAACTCAAATCAACCCATTTACGTCCGCGTAAACAACTAATTCAAGTAAAATTTCAGCAGTAATGTTCTCGTGGACTTCGAGAACACACTGTTATATAGAAAAGCACTGAATGATTAATTAATTAATTTAGTTATTTTTTAATTAATTTTATGACTATACTAAATTTAATATTAAGTCAGGGCTTTAACATTACTTTGCTGTGAATTCTCATGGGATAATTTTAATTGATCTGGTGAAAAGTAGGGGCGCAATATAGATACATGGACAACTTCCGTATTTCTATTTTGACTTTGCCTACCAATTCGAACATTTACGGGAGATAATTTGTTAAGAATTTGATAGGGAAACAAGTTTTCACTGGTCCTTAAGAATAATTAAAATTATATACTTTTTTTTGTCGAAATCCCAGTAAAAGATTTGCTCAATCCCCTTTTTCCTACTGAATTTAGTTAAATTATAAGTAATTGGGGAAAACTAACCTTAACCAGAAATTCTACTCAATAAAAATATAGAAACTTAAGTATATCACAGTTATAATTTTTAAAAATTCAATCAATTCTCTTATAATTCATAAATATTAAAAAAAAAGTTAAATTGTATGCTATCTTAATTTAATTTACAAAATTTAATGAAGTTTTAAATCTGAGAAAACTCTAGCACAAGTCTCGCTAATTCCATCTTTTCTTACTGAATTATGTAAATTATAAGAAACTGGGAATTAACATTAACTACAACCAGAAATTCTATCAAACAAACCATAATTTGTTAATTTATCTTTAAAATATACAGCTTTAAACAATAAATGAAATTTACACTATTTAAAATAAGCACTCAATCCATTAACAATTAAATGTCATTTATTGTGACTAGGTTGTTGTTGTTGACTAGGAGGAGGTACATAAGATTGCATAGGTTCAACATTAAAAATACAAGTCCTCTCCCAGTGGAAAGCATCCTGTATACCCCTATTCATACACATTCGACATGGTAGACTAGGATACTTATTTTGAAAATGAGTAGTAGGTAATCTAGGGCTAACAAATCTAGAATTTTGAGCATTAAGAGGGTTTTGTGGCCGAAAATTAGAATTTGTTCTTTGAAAATTCTAGTTTGGGCGAACCCAATGTCTAGGAGCCTGGTTATTAAACTGGAAAGATCCATGACTTTGAGAATTATTCCTAACATTATGATTGTTTACATGAGAGGTGGGAATGACTACTAGTTGTTTAGCCATTCTGTACCAATCTATGGTGCTCTCTGGAGGGTTAATAATCATATAAGTCTGATATTCTGGTTTCAAACCACCCGTCAAACCTTGGGCTATGATGGTTTGACATAAATGAAGTTGTCTACCAATCTCAATTTTTTTCTGAAATAACTCTCTAATTCATTAAGATCATTTAGCTTCATAGAAGCAAAATCAGAAAATCTAGGAACGTGTACATTTATAAATTTTTCAGAAATAATTTCAACTATCTTACTGAAAGTAGTACACTCTAAACACTCATTAATGAACGCTTTTAAAGCTTCTCCCTTCAAAAATTTAGAGATATTTTGCATTTTCCATTTTTCATCTTTTTTATCAGAAATGCATGCTTGATCAAAATGTTTCATCCAGGATTGTATATTCATCTCTGACCCTGGATCAAAAGAGATTATATTTACTTCACTTTCACTCATTTTATCACTAGAGTTTTTAACAAATCCCGATTGCATTAACATAAAAGAGGGACAACTCATTTATACATGGATTCATTGTATAATCATAATAAATAATGTAAATAAACTTTAAATAAAACAACAAATGTAAATATTTTCTTTTCTAATAAATAATAACAGTAATACAACAAATGTAAATAAGGAAATATGGTGAAATATAAAATAAACAAATAAATAAATAATAAATCTTTCAAAACTTACGACCTTGGGTTGCTTACAAACATCGAAGCATTCTTTCTTGCCTATAACTGTTTGTTAGTCGCCCGGTGGCGTGGTCAGTAAGCGGAGGCTGCTGTCACCCCGAGGGCCCGGGTAAGACATGGATGTAATTGTGAATGTCCCATTGTAGTTATATAATATATGTAATGGAAAATAAAAATTGTTGTGACTTGTTGTTGTTTCTATGTATAATAAGGATTATTCGAGGTGACAGCCATTGTAGCTATGGGCCCCAAAGCATTTTCCACCTTGGTGGACTTCAAATGTCAAATGTCAAAACTGTTTATTAAAAGAAAACAAAATGACTTTCATCTATATAGACGCACATTCAGGGTAAACGTAGAATATGAAATCGTGTGACCAGGTGTCATCGAAGGTTTCTATTGGTTTCACAAGAACACTTTTTATTGAAGGTCTCATGAGGTGGTGTAGAGCAGGTAAACATAATCCTTTGCCGGCTTCTTATTACGAAACAATTTAATGGGTTAAGTCGAACAATCACGTCGTGTTTTTTATTTCATATTACTGGATTAGTACCACACATTAATCAGCCGCTGGTGATGTTGTATAGCAATCATACCACTTGAAACAAGCGTCGCTAGTGGAGGTGTCATCTCTGTGAAAATTTAGCAGCTGTAGAGCGATGATAATATTGGTAAGCTCCAATCAAACTCTTATTTATTCATGATGAAGACAAGGCAGATTAGGCTACGTGAGTGGTGAAAAAAAGGCGTATGAAGAAATCTGGGGTTTTCCCAATTAAAAACATGGAAACGTAGTCATAGGAAACTGTTTATTCCATCAGAACATACCAACATTAAACAATTCCCACAGGATGAGAAATCAGAGCATTCCACTCGAGCATGAACTAGTTAATCATGCGAAATAGATGTTAATTCACGAAATGAATATTCTACATGGCTTAGGACACCGGGTAACAAATTAAGTAAACAATCCAACAGCACAAAAAATCTACTACTGAGCTCATGCTCTAGCTATTTATTAGAATGCGCGGAGGAATTCCGATTGAAATGAAAACTTCAGGCTAGCCAAACGAAATCACGAACGAGACTCGAAGTGAAACTGCGATCCGTCACTCAGGCAATGGAGAGTGACCGAGAAACGTCACAGAAAAGAATCCCGGCGCCGCTAATGGAAGGATTTCGATGTGAAAAGGGTGTCGCCTAGCGGGCGGAAAAATGAGATGACATGGAATAAAAATGTAAAAATGGCTTTGATAAACATTCGAAAAATAAGTAACTGCGTTCAGAACTTTACAGTTTGGTAGGCGATAAAAATTAATGAAGGGATTAAAAGTTTAGATTACGTTTTGGAATAAATCTATTATTAAGATACGCGTTTTAAATTTATAGGAATTTAACTAGAAATATATAATAGATCGTATTTAAAAAAAGGAAATAATGAATATGCCGGCAATTTAGAATAATTTAAATGAATACTAAAAGTAAATGTTTTTATATAATATATATATATATACATGATGTGACTTTTAATATTTTTTTATGTAACCATTTTTTGCAACATTGAAAAGTGTCAATTATTATGTAAAGATTATAATTATTAATTAGCATTTAATGGCTGACATCACTAGAAGAATTATTTTTCATTTAAAAAGTTATAAGGATACAAAAATTTTCCTTTATTACCTATAGTATTTTCATTTTATTTTATATGTCAAAGAAAATTGTAGAAAGAACTCTGAAACTTATTTTAAACTCCATAGAATTGAAAACGTTTCCGGATGTATTTTGTTTTTTGAACTTAAGTTTCTGTCTGTTTGAATTAGGGTATGTGACAATTCTTTCCAAACTTGACTCTCAATTTTTTAGATGGGTTTCAACAAAGTGAGTATTTCTTCTGGATGTGAGGTTTTATGTGGAATATCGAGAAATATTTAATAGTACATATAAAATAATCTATGAGCGGCTTTTAAATTTGATTTAATCGATGAATAAAAGTAAAAAAAAAAAAAATTGAAAATAAATATTAAGCTAATGTCAAAACTCTTTAATAAGGTAAATTTAACCAAATTATTTTAGACAAGAAGTTTTTAGTAAAATGAAAGATAACATTCGTGATAATTTTTTACAATGCTATGAATTGCTTTTAAAGTTTAATTAAATGAAAAACTTCTTAGAAATTTTCTTTTTGTTCTAAAAAATATTTTAGCTTTCTTAATCATTAATAGGACCCTAAAAGTTTGAAAAAGGAAAAAATCTATTTTTTGAATTATTATTTTTATAATTTTATTTCTTTAAAAAATGTTATACGGTTGATTGATAGAAAAATTCCTACAATGACGGTCGTAAGAGGAGGAGCGAGGAGACCAGAAGACCACCATGCGTTAACAAGGAGACCACCATCGTTCGGATCATGGACTTAAGTAATATAATGCTGGTTAGTTGGATGTCAAAGGTAGAAAAAAGTTTTGAAGTAATTAACCACCAACTCTCAAAAATAAAAATAAAAATGAATTTAAAAATCCTGCGAGTATTTTTACATTTATTTAAAATGTTTTGTTGCACAGGTGTGAGAACCATGCTATATGATCAGAACCTTGAGCGTGAGTCTGTGGAATCTGGGATCAAAACCCACGCTATCCTTTTAGTTTACATTTTTTTTTTAAATAATGCTTCATTAGTTCCTTTTTATTTTTCATAATAAATGGGCCGATTTGGATGATTCAGATTTATTTCTATGTTTAAAATGCAATATTTGTTAAAATATGGTAATAAGTTCTTTTAAGCATTTTATACAAATTTTTTATAACAATATTGGTGAAAAATAAATATGTAAATCACAGAATTAATTCCTTAAAATATAATCTTCTTAAAATGCTGATATGTATGATTGCTGACGTTTGTTTTTAAATGAAATAGTGAATTATTATGAAACCTTTGACATTTTAAAAATCTTCCTCTCTGACTTTTTACATCATAAAATATCGTTTTCATTCTGCAAAATAATTCACACTTGAAATACCCCATTATATATATATATATACACATATAACCGTTATAGAATATTACAACTCATCATCATTTTTAAATAAAATTTATAAATAGAGTATTAAGACATGATACAGACATTATACATATTAAATCTGGATCAACAATTATTAAATTATTTAATCACTAATATTTTTTTAAAAAACAAGATTATATATACAGGGCACAAAGGAAAGTCCCTTTTACCTGAAAATACTTGTGAACAGAGAGAGCTACAGCTATGCAAGGGAGGTAACGGTATAGTAAAACGACTAAGACCGACCTAATGCAAACGACAGCAGCGCTCCTGGTGTCGAAATTTGGAAGATAGCCATTGCAAATCAAAAATGAAAAGAAATAGAACAAAATTTCAAATTAGAAAGTTTTAGAGCATCAATTAATTAGTACGAAACGACATTTGGTTCACACAGATAAGAAAAATCGTCGCCTGTATACCCAAAAATGTCCGAAATCGATGAGCTTCGATTCCGCTTTGCATATTCATATTCCGGAAATGTAGCTGTGCACAGTTGCAGATTGTGTCGTTGTACTGTGCTGTAATGTCTGGAAAAATTTAATTTTCAATGCATTTAAAATTTTAGATTAACTCCAGAAGCAGAAGTATTCTGTTCGTAAACTGATGAAATAATTTACTGACACCAGAATATTCAAACGAATTTCTTAGAAAACAAAAACCCGCTAATCTGCACTTTCATTACAAAAGCAAAATTTTATTAAAATATTCCAGATACCATTTGCCAGTTTTGGAATTAAACTTAGGTAGCTGGACCGTCTAGCCATCGCCCTTGAAAGGGTTAAATCTATGTCGTCGTATTGAAGAGGCTTGCAGTAAACGTTCCATGCTGAGAAATGTGCATGCAGAATTACTCTCACGAATACAAACGTGTATCGTTAGCAATGGGAACCTTTTCGAACATATTGAATATTAACTTATTTATCACTATGAGGCTGTTTGTCTTTTTTGTTTTTTTGTGTGATGTTATCAAAATGTATTGAGATAGGTACGTATTTATACCATAAATTGTGCGTATTTCTTCATACTTATAGCTATTCCATTCAAACGTTTGCACAAAATGGAGTGCATCAATTTCGGACATTTTTGAATATATAGGCGCAGATTTATCTTAGCCATATAAACCGAATGTCGTTTCGTGCTAATTAATTAATGCTCTAAAACTTTCTAACTGGAAATTGTGTTCTATTTCTTTTCATTTTCGATTTAAAATGGCTATCTTCCAGATTTTCGCACTAGAGTCGCTGCTGTTGTTTGCATTAAATCGGGCGTCGCTTTACTATACCGTTACCTCACTTGCATAGCTATAGCTCTCTCTGTTCGCAAGTATTTTAAGGTTAAAGAGACTTTCCTTTGCACCCTGTATATGGAGATATTATTGTACTCACTAGAGCAATTCTTATTTTCTATCTGCTTCAAAAATTAAGCATATTTTATAACATTGTATTGAAAAGAAACTATAAATATAAAAAAAAACGCTGTAATATAAAATTTTAACAGGATTTTAAAAGTTTATGTTATATTTTTAAAATAAGTATTTTATTTTAATAATTGAAAAAAAATCTGACAAGCGTTTTAATAGCAAAATTTAGTTTTATCAAGAGCTTTCCATTTATAATGAAAAATATGAAGGAAATGGTGAAGATGAATGAAAAAAATAACAAATAGAAAAAATAATCTGAAGTTTAAGGAGGCAATGGGCTTTGATCAGATTTGAGAGCATGGGCATGATTAGTGTGCTCAATCATACATATCGTCCATTCAGCTTCTGCTACCGCTACGAGAAAACATTTTAAATAGAATTACAGTAAAACCCGTGTAAGTTGACCACTTGAGGTGTCATACTTCAGCGGTCAACTTAGACAAGTGGTCAACTTATAAAGGGTGATGATAAATTTACCTTTTATATTAACGCAATACTCATGCCATATCATTTTTTTCACGCAAAAATTTTATTTATTGACAGGGCTTTAAAATAATATTGTATTGCCATGCATATTTCTAACACCTTATAAAAGAAAAGATAACTACCAGAATGAATTAATAGTTTTGTATCAATTTTAAATTCTACACTGTATTAACTACTATTTATTAAAAAAAACACTGTCAATCAATATACGCTATTAGTGATTGTTCAAACTATACTAGTTATTACACATAATTTATAAAAAAACATAAAAAACACTTGTTTTTTCACATGTTAAGATACACGCACACATTCTAAAATTAAGTTTGTCATTTACATTATCTATTTGTCCAAGAAATACTCTGTTATTGTAGTTTGATGCTGGTTTTTGTACTTTACACCAGCCCGCAATCAAACATAGATTTTTCGGGATTCTTTTGTCTGCAAGTGAAGCACGTGAGAGAACTCACTTGAAGCAATTGAGCACTAAAAGGAGGTTATGTTTGTACTGTCTTGAAAAAAAGAAGTATAATACTCCCTTATGCCCGATGATACAAAAGTATGACAAGCAGGTAGGCTATTTATAATGAGAATGAGTTAATATATGATCATTAGTAAAATTTAAATATGGTTAGAGGAAGAAATTAAACAAAATTAAATGTGATGTTATATTATCTTGGATTTGTGTTATTAATAAACTCATGCAGCATTATCTCTTATGAGAGTGTATTAAAGGAAACCCCTCAGAGCACTGTGAATATTTTTATTTTTTCTGCTTTGTTGCATATAAGCCTCGTAAGAAGTTCAATAACGCTTGCCATATACAGCAATATATGGTAGAGTCATTTTAATTTCGAATACTTAGAAAAGGAATACTTATTTGGAATTTTTTTCCCTAATCTGCGTCATGCATATTTTTTCACTAAGAATTTCTGTTCTTGGATCTTTGACAGGAATATGGCCAAAAATGTTTTTTTTTTTTACTTTCTAGTTTGTTTTCATGCATTAAAATTTTAAACTATAGCAGAAAACCATTTAATAACTATTAATAATAATATTATTATTTAATGCTTGTAAACGCAACATGAACTTTGTTTTGTGATTTGGTAATAAATACAAGGCTTTTAAAAATTCACTTTTCTCTTTGTTCTTAATAACCTAATTTAAGTCTATTTTAAGTGTAAAATATGTTTTTTACACACTTAAAAATAATTCATGCATGAGAGAATTAAATAAATGAATAAACGGAAACTCCAATGTAATTTATTAAAACATTTCTTATTACTGAACGATGTCTTTTTTTGTAACAAAGAAAACGAAATCCGAATTATTCAAGTCAGTGCCTAATATGAAGTCAACTTTTAATAACTTCTTTTACTTTAGGAGCAGAAAAAGAAAATTCGCAATTATCCTCAAGGATTAAATGATATTTTTTAGTTTTCTGAAGTGAGTAAGACGTTTGGAAATATTACGTAATTCTATATCCTTTAATATTCCCACAAGAAAGCAAAAGGTAAAAATGCAGAAAGGCAAAATATGCAAGACCAATTTTTATTGCAATTTCTTATCATTTGTTAGTTAAACGTTCGGAAAAAAGTTAAGTAAAAGGAATAAGCATTTTTACAGACAGTCTTTCATTTAAAGCTTTTCAAGAATTATTTTTTTGTTGTTTTACTTTTTCTCATTTTAGGATGGGATATAACTTTGATTAGTGGCCTTTTCTTGGTTTTCAGAAATTAAAATAATTATTCCTAAAGTAAAAGGCAAGTGATTTACTTTGTAGTAAGAGCATATTCACGGTGGTTCAGAACTATATGTCAAAAATGTAAAGCCAAGTAGACGGGACCTAAATAAGCAGATTTCGTATAGGAATGTGGGAGCAGAAATGGAGCGCTGTGGCAGTAGAGGGCGTTGTTAAATTCGGTGGATAAAAGCACTTGCCTTGAATCGTCATTCCCTTATGGATTTCGAACAACACGCATCGTTACACCAATGCGGAGCTTGCCGACATGCATTTCATGTGTGGAGTTAAGCAAGGAAATGGTTCACACCCAGCGCACGTCCAACAGCTTTAAGCTTGTCTTAGCACTATCCTCTACTTCGCGCACTACTCCTAATGAAGACGCTTAAATGTTTGGGGATCCGACAGAATTCCTACCCGTGAATATTTCAATATAATTCCTTCGAGCAGCCAGTTCATTTCCTTGCGCAATCCCATACATGAAATGCATGTCGGCAAGCTTCGCCTTGGTAAAATAAAGCATCTTGCTCGAAATCCGTGCGGGAAATGATGATTCAAGCCAGTGAAGAGCATTCATCCACCGCATTCAACAGCGCCATCTACTGCCCCAATACTGCATTTTAGCACCCAAATTCCTATGCGAAAGCTTCTTATTCAGACTCCTCTACCTGCCTTTATATTTTTGGCATATAGTTCTGAACCACCTTGTATACATATATATATTTTGTACTGCAATGTATTACACGAATCATTTAAAATCACGTCGTCTATTAAAATTTTTAGTGCGCGTTTTTATTGTTTTAAAATTATAACACTAGTCTTCACAAAACAGTTTTCTCTCAAATTAATATTAAGTGTTTAGTGCAGGAAAAATGACGTGTCGTAAAGAATAGAAGCATCAGATTATAGAAAGAAACAATCGTTGTAGCGATTGTTGTGTTGTGATTTGGGTAGTGGAGGATATTTCGTTCATAATTCACTCATTAATTTATTGGAAAAAGTGATTTTATATGTTGCATATATATTCAGCAAAGATCCAAGAAAAGGGGTGCAATTTATGACAATTTTAATTCTATGGATTTCAAAAGTTTTAGCATTATTTATTAAGACATTTTGCGAGTAAGATTTTAGTGTGCTAAACATATTTATATGAATGGATCTCCGGAAGAAGAGCCTATATTAAAAATTCTGCAAAGATGGGCTTTTGTTAGAATAAGGGCTAAGCGAAAATTTTAATCATTACCCGGTGTTAAAAATTGCAATTTTAACAGTATACAAGTTTGCTTACTTTAAAAATAAAATTGTCTGAGCGAAGCGAATGCTAATACTCAGCGCAATATTGCTGTCCGGGCACATTCAGCTACAATGAATATTAAAGCCTACTAAAACTAGTATGTTGTGGCCATCACAAAACTTTCTTCTATATAAGTCACGTCAATTAAATCATTTAAATAGTACAAGAAATAACATGAATTTAGCACCAATTCATATCAAAGTATATCTGAATTTGAAGTTTGATGAAAATTCGTGCATTAATTCTTGAGATAGAGCTACAGCGGGAATTCTGAAAAATGTAGCATAGCAGCGCCATCTGTTGAGCGATTTACACTAAAAATAAACAGCACTAAATGATATCAAGGTATACCTGAATCTGAAGTTTGTTGAAAATCTAAGCGTTAGTTCTTGGGATAAAGCTATTGGGGAAATCGCAAAAAATCCAGCATAGCAGCGCCACCTGTTGAGCGATTTACACCAAAAATTAAACAGCACTAATTTACACGACAATTCATCTCAAGGAATAACTAAATTTGAAGTTTGATGAAAATCCGTGCAATAGTTCTTGAGATACAGCTCTTGCGAAAATCGTGAAAATGCAGCACAGCAGCGCCACCTGTTGGGCGATTTACACCAAAAATTAAACAGCACTAATTTATATCAAGGACTAACGAAATCTGAAGTTTGATGAAAATTCATGCTTTTTTTTTTAGTTAGAGCTATTGCGATAATCATGAATAATGCAGCATAGCAGCGCCACCTGTTGGCCGATTTTCACAAAAAAGTAATCAGCACCAAACTATATCCTGGACTAACTGAATCTGAAGTTTTATGAAAATCCGTGCAGTAGTTCTTGAGATATAGGTATTGCAGAAATCGTGAAAAATGCCGCATAGCAGCGCCACCTGTTGGGCGATTTTCCCCAAAAACTAATCAGGTCCAGTTTATATCAAGGTCTAACTAAATAATAAGTTTTGTGAAATTCCGTGAATTAGTTCTTGAGATAGAGCGCCCACAAAATTTTTGTCACATACAGACTCACAGACAGAGTGACAGACAGACTCACAGACAGACATTTTCTAAAAATCATCAAATCGTGTTCTGGGCATTCTAAAACGTGTAAATCCGTCGAAAACCGGAAGTCGAAAATTTTCACGAATCCAATACTTTCTTCTTGTAAAGGTAGAAGAAAGTAAAAAAACCTAATAAAAATCTTTCCTCAAGCATAACTTAAAAAATATTTGTCTGATTTCGTTTCTGATTGCACCAGAAGGTACCTATGAGGGTTGGTTACTGAATACACCTACTATGAAAAATAAGTTCCAAACCGTTTAACCCTCTCGCTGCGCAACCCGAGAGTTTCTCGGGCAACATAAAAGTAGCAAAATTTGCGCAACCCGAGATTTAATCGGGGATGAATTTTCTCCGCCTAATTAACCGGTCTTGATCATTTCCACCAGTTACTTTTTATTGTAAATGTTACCTTATCTAATCGGAGCATTTTCCCGATTAAATCAGACGAATTTTTTTTTTTTTTTTTTTGAGAAACCGGTGGCAAAAGAATAAAAATTCCTAAAAGGCGCTCGTCGCAAAGGAATAAAGTACGCAATTTTTGAAGCTATTTTCATAAAACAATTACGCAGCGAGAGGGTTAAAAATTATATAAAAAAGTTATAAATAAGCACAATTTATCTGCATAAATCACAGAAATTTGATGTGCGTCACTTTCGATGTTTTCGTAGGCAACTGGATTAGAACACATGGAGAAAATAAAAAAATACGTACGTAGTAATATTGAAGTACCATAAAACACATGTAAATTTAATCAAACAAGAAAAGAAATCTGTTTTTCTATTTAAAAAAAAAAAGGCCTAAAAACTTCGATTTGACATTTTGCGATAATCTCTCAATAGAGCATTTTAATCGTCAAAAGCATATTTTATATTTCGCGTGTGAAAATTAGAAACAATTATATGAAGTTTAATAAAATATTTTGATTTAAAGCATCATTTCTTCTTATTTTATTTATCTTTTTTTACACGCTTTCTTTTAACTTACAATTATGTTTGTCTGTGGCACTCAAATCTTGTGATTCGTTTTTCACCCACTTCCTGTTGACATAGAGGTTTGAAATTTGGAATATATATATGCATTCCTGAGGGCAATACATGAATTGGACATTGATTTTTTTAAATTCTATCCCTAAGTAGGTAGTGGGGTGTGGTGAATTACTTAAAGGTTATGTTTGATTTTCTATAGAGAAATCAGCATTAGCTTCAACAATGAGTATTTGTTGAAAAGTACTAATGATTGGGTTACCACGATATCGCCAAACTTGGGCCAACGTGGGGAAATATCGCCAATTTTGGCGGCAAAAAAGCTTCTATATATGAAGCCAACTTGGAGATAGCTGGCTAATTTGGCAAAATTCCCATTTAAGTTCATTTATCTTCCATAATGGAACTCACCGAATTAAATTTAAACTCCGTGCATTTAAGGTTTTTTTGAAATATTTTCTACTATTCATTGCATTTAAAAAACATATATATTTTCTAAATTTTTGTGAATTTTAATGAAAGCATGATTTTCAAAAAAACATTTCCATTTATATAATTATTTTAAGTTTTTTAAATGAAATTGGTACTTCTCCTGTATAAGGGCATTGGCGAGGTAGAGAAAATGGGTTTGCGAGACAAGTAAGCTTTTCACGCGTATTTTCGTGCAACCTGTTCATCGTTTCATATTCTCAAGCAATTTGTTAAAAATTTATACAATTTATTTTGTGTTAACAAGCCACTTACTTATTTTTATATACAAACAAAAGTAAATTGTATATAAAAGCAATGATATTATTATATATAAAAAAATCTTGTGGAAGAGATGCGTGTGAAACAATATGCAAGACATACGAGTTTGGTGTGATTTTTTATGCCAATTTGGCGAAAACATCGTTATCGAATACCAGTTACATATAGCGTGCTATAATAGCACGTTATATTTTATTTCAATATGAAAACAAAATAAAGTGATAAACAAAACATTTTCTATTATTTTTAAAAGGAAATAATCAATAAATGATATAATTATTGAGCAAAACAATTTATACTAACGTTATATATGGTTATCATGTTTAGCAAAGCAACTCTATTTTGGCGCCAATTAGGTACCTCGGTGCGTATATGACATCTGTGTCATATTTACTTGTAAAAATAAGCATGAACGTTCATCAGATTTGTTTTCATAGCTATTTATATCTTTTTGATTAAATCTCACTTTTTTAGGCCAAAACTGCACAAAGATTTAAAAAAAAAAAAAAAAAAAAACAAAAAAAACAAAAAAAACAAGAAAATGGGAAGACTGTTTTTTCAGAATTTAGTGTCACTCCCGATGAAAAAAGAAAAAAATATATAAATATAGATAGTGCAAAACACATTTCAGTTTTAAGACTTAAAATACACGCTTTTATTTTGTACAGAATGACGTCATCTGTATCCGCTGAAGAATTCTTCATTTGCGATCCAGTCTTAAACAACATCTACAGTAAAGTACGCATAGAACGTCACTATCGCAGAATAATACACAAATCCCCAAAAAAGAGATGTCGTCATTCAAGAAACTCTATAAAAAAAGATCGGCTATCTCATGATTCATATGTCCTCATTTGTTTGTAATATTAATGTAGATACTTAAAATTAAATTTAGTTTATAATAGCTCCATGTTTTATTAGAAATCATTCATTTATATATTTTTTTCAAAACAGCACGTATTTTAATTACATTGTTTTTAAGTTGTTAAGGGAAAAAGGCAACAAAAATATATAATTATTGTTTTCCAACTATTTTTCTCCTACTTTCTACAGAAATGGAGTACTTGAGTTTCTAAAATTAAAAAAATGGCGCTAAAAACTACAAAACAATTAATATTTCTAAAATAAATTGAGATGCAGTTTTTAAACAAATTGCAGTTAAAAGTACTTTTTTCCGAAAATGTGACGGTATAAAAATTGAAAATGTGCTATGCTTAGAAGTGAAAAAAATTGCAGTACAGTATTTGGCACTACTTAGTTATCCCGTCGATCAAAAATTTATCGCCAAACTATATGATTAAATGCCAATAATGGTTGATCGTAAATGTCACATTCACTTAACTTTAAGCAAGTTACACGTGTTTACTTCATCAAGTGATTTTTATTTCGACGATTTCATTGTATTTTTGTTAATGTGTTATACTAATTTATTTGGTCTTTCGTTATTTAAAATAAAAATTATGTAAATTAGTAAAATTTTTGAGTGGTTTGGCGATTTATATAAATTGGCGAAATTGGTCGACGGGATAACAAAGTAGTACCGAGTATATATCCGTACCATGATACAGCTGCTTTGTTTTGCGGCTGGCTTATACAACGAAACGTTATTTTTTAGGGACGACACTTTAATAGCTGGGAGAATGAAATAGCATACCGGAGGCTAAAAACGCCACGGTAAAGTAATATTTCAAAAGTATCATGAAATTAGTTAAAATTATGTATTTTAAATCAAGTTAATGAAAATATTATATTTTTAATCAAGTAAACGTAATAAGATTATGATTTGGAAAAAATTGTTGGCAATTTATCACCTGCTGTAACATAAAAGTAACAATATTGCAATTTGTACATGGTAAGCAAAATGGAACAATTATCTTAGAACCACTCTTTGTACAAGAAAAATGACCGATAGTCCGCATTCAAATACACAGGCAAGATTGGCGCAAGCAAGAGTAATACTTGTAACAACATTGTTACACTATATGACCAAAGGTGATCGGTCACTTGCAATTTTAGACGTTTTGTTAAATATCTAGAAAAACACGTGAGGAATTAACCTGAAACTACAGGAGTGTAAACAGTATAGTATAAGACATGTATTTCCGCGAAGAGTTTTCCCCGAAACCCCATAGGGGACTGTCAACATATTGAAAAAGAACGAATATCTTTTGGCTAACCCTGTAAAAACTAATATAGCAAAAGCGTTCAAACTCGAGATTATTAATAAGTGGCTTATTGTAATATACTGCGTTCATTTTTAGGAGGATAGCATGTATACTCGTAGAGAAATGAAGGTTTTTATAAAAACAGTCCCAAATTTTGCCAAGTTTTTTGCTTATAATTTGCAGAGTTCTTAATATAAAAAAAAGTTATTTTCAGAAAATATGACGAACAACATTGTACTCAATACTTTGCAATGAGAATGAAAAATAATAAAAATTGTAAGAAAAATGAGCGGGTTTACTAAATAATGATTCACTGCGCATGCTCGAACGTAATAAAAATATAATTTGCATAATGTGTTAGCTAAATGTATATAGCAACTTTTGTGAAAGTCTCAAAAAAGATAGTTTGAAAAGTCTGATAATAATCGTTTATAGAATAAGCTCAAAATCCGTTATTCCTAAAAGGAAGCAAAAAGATGAGGGGCTGTATCCAAATACAGTAGGTACAACGCGCAATATTGTGTATGCTATATTGGCACTAATCAATGTATATATGGATACAAACCCTCATCTTTTTGCTTCATTTTGGGAGCAACGGATTTTGAGCTTATTCTGTAACCGATTATTACCAGACTTTTCAAACTATGTTTTTGAGACTCTATACAAAAGTTGCTCTATACATTTAGCTAACACATTATGCACATTATACTTTGATTGCATTCGCGCATCCGCAGTGAAATATTTTTTAGTAAACCTGCTCATTTTTCATCCAATTTTTATTAATTTTTAATTCTGATTGCAGAGTATTGTGTTCAATGTTGTTCGTCATATTTTCGGAAAAGAACTTTTTTTATATTAAGAACTCTGTAAATTATAAGCAAAAAACTTCGCGAAATTTCGGACTGTTTTTATAAAAACCTTAATTTCTCTACGAGTATACATTCTATCCTCATAAAAATGAACACAATATATTACAATAAGCCACTTATTAATAATCTCGAGTTAGAACGCTTTTGCTGCATTAAGGGGACGAGGGACCTTAAAAATAATTTTTTTTATTTTTGTAAATTTCACCTTAAATATTACTCAAAGGTACATTATATGCATTATGGCATGCATTTATTACAAAAAAAATTTTTAATTCATTTTTGAGAAAAAAGTGGAATTTTACGCGTTGTTTTAGAAATTTCCAAAATGCCCCATGCGCGTTCCATATCAATGAAAATCCCCAATATTTTTTATAAAAGTTTGGTTTATATATATAAAAAAATCTGTGCATCGAATTTTATATATTTGAATATAAAGGTTAAAAAAAATTTTTTGTTGGAAAATTTTGAAATTTTTCGAAAAAATTTCAAAATTTCAGAATTTTTCATTTTTTTCTTTTTTTGCAAATTTAACTTTAAATATTACTAAAGGGTACATTATATGCATTACGGCATGCATTTATCACAAAAAAAAAATTAAAAAAAAAAATTATTTTTGAGAAAAAAATGGCATTTTACGTGTCGTCGTAGAAATCTTCGAAATGCCCCCTGCGCATTCCATATCAATGAAAATTCCCAATATTTTTTATAAAAGTTTGGTTTATATATATAAATAAAACTGTGCAGTTTTATTTATATATATAAACCAAACTTTTATAAAAAATATTGGGGATTTTCATTGATTTGGAATGCGCATGGGGCATTTCGAAGATTTCTAAGACGACGCGTAAAACTCCATTTTTTCTCAAAAATAATTAAAAAATTTTTTTTTTTTTTAAATGTTTGTCATAATGCATATAATGTACCCCTGAATAATATTTAAAGTGAAAATTTCAAAAAATAAAGAATTGATTTTTAAGGTTTTTTAAGGTCCCTCGTCCCCTTAAAATTCACAGGGTTATCCAAAAGATATTCGTTCTTTTTTAATTAGTTGACGGTTCCCTATGGGGTTTCGGGAAAAAATCTTCGCGGAAATATATGACCTATACTACACTGTTTACACACTTGTAGTTTCAGGTTAATTCCTCATGTATTTTTCGAGCTATTTAACAAAACGTCTAAAATCGCAAGTCACCGGTCACCTTTGGTCATATAGTGTATAACTGTATGCCAGTTATAATAGCAATATAAAATTGGCTCTGAGCAAACAACCACACAAGTAGCATTTTACTTATGCTTTGGGTGAAACTCGATCATCAAGGTAATAATAATCAAGGTAATTCATACAAGCAGCAGTTATAAAAATAAAAGTTTAAATTCAAATGTAAATATATGCAACCTCGCACCTCCCCCCCTCCCCCCCCCCGCCAAAAAAAGTTACAACTGTGAAATTAAATTGGCATTAAGCGTCGCTTTTTAAAATGCGACATTGGTTGAAAATTAGATTACGAAATATTTCTATAACATTTTAATTAATCACGTTACTTTTTTTTAAAGCAGGGTTCAAATTTAGCCAATACTATGTTTTTTAGCCAAAAGCAGTTTTTTTCACATGTGTAACTTAGATTTAACTCTTTGATGTTGAAATAAAATGCTTTCACTTATGCTGTATTTATTATATTATATTTTTAATATAAATTTTATTTTGATAAAACTTCGAAATTAAAGGAAAATGTTTCTTTGGTAATTTAATGCTTTTCCGAGGCCCGGAAAGATTTCTCCTTTAACCAGGAGAGGTTGAAATTTATATTTTTAATAAAGCTATTCATCGTTGCATTAAATTTTGACAAAAAAAGCATTCATAGTTTAAAGAATTGTCGTATGAAGTGCTTGAGAAAATATTCCCTCTAAGACCTCGTCTTTTTCAAACCAAGCTCATTCGCGTATTAAACGTAGGTTTTTCTTGGCAGGGACTAATAAAATATTGCGTAGTAAACGTTTTCACGTATTTACCATTCGCGTATTAAGCGTTTTTCATTATATACATAAGATCGGCATATTTCAAGGGACCGAAGGAAATTTGCGTATTAAGCGGGGCACGTATTAACCCCTTCGGGAGGGAGCCTTTTACGAAATTTTTAATCTTTAGTCACCGTTTTTGAAAAACAGAAATTTGTGTCTTCTTGAATCGAGAAAATGCGCTGATTAAATAAGGCAAATTTTACAGTAAAATTTTACTGGTGAGGAAAAACAAGGCTTCTGAGCGCTTCATGCGGCACGTATACGTGTCGCTCGTCCCCAAGGGGTTAACGGGGTTCGATTGTAATGCATTAATAGAAGTGACATAGTCATTCTGTAGAATTTCAATAATCGAGTACCGAATTTCAATTTGGACACAGCCCCTAAAATATGCTCATTTTAATGTAATTAATTTCTCGGAAACTAATCATGAAAATTTTGATTTAGGCTATTTGAAGGGTATAGAATATATTTATGGTGTCAAACTTGGGCTGGCATATTGAAAAAAATAAAACAATATTTGGGAGCGTTTTAATATATAGATGGCCTCCTAAGCAAATTTTATATGCATCATTTAAAATCAGACTTTATTTCCAATCGTTTGGTACCTATAACTTTCTTCTACGTTAATTTGCTACAGATTTGGGAGGGGTGTTTAGTTTTTTCCGACCGGTGCACCAGGTTACAATAGAGTGTGCACTAACGAAGCTAACACTTTTGTAGACATTTTGATACAGCTATATAATGATGCACAAAGTTATATTGAAAATTAAGATGACCACCATTCTGAGAACTTTGAAAACAGTGGTGGACTTTAAACATATCAGGATGTTTTGAAAAGCATCAAATACAGTCCCCCCACTCCCCTCAAAAAGAGAACAGTGTACACATTTTAATTTGTTTCAGAGTTAATAAGGTATGTTTACTTTTTTTTTCACGACTGTACCACTAGCTGCATTCCAATAAACAACTGATTGTGGCTGAAACGATTTTGTGTACATTCATACTACACACAGGTAAAACAATGATGTAAAAGTTAGTTTATGGCAAACACTGCCGTTTTTTGTTCGGAAATATGAATTGAAATGTTAATCACATTCATAATAACCCAGATGTTATAGAAATAATAGTTAATATAGATAGACAGCTTCTAACTAAGATCAATATTTATATTACCAGGTAAAAAATAACAAATTCTGAAAAACTGTTATAAAATCAACATGTCATATTTGAAATTAATTCAATAAATCTAAAGAAATTCATGTATATTATACTTAAATCCATTATACTTTTAGAAACCGTTATTTTTTTCTATAGGTGTACTTATACTATCTAAAGCTACAAAAGGCTGTTTAAAGCATGCATTCCTATTAATTAAATTTGTCTTTTCATTTCGTCTATAGCATTCAATTTCAGAAGTAATTCGAGAGCTATACATCTCTTTATGAAGGAAACCTGAAACTTTTTTGGAAAATAAATAAACTTGTAACTTCCTTTTTCTGCCAGTTCAAAGAGATGTCTTAAATTTGTTTGTATAGAAACTTTCTTTGTTGAAAAGCAAAAATTTTTAGAACGTACTCTTCATTTCTATTCCATCACATATAGTAGTTATATTTTTAATATAGCTGCAATACATGTAGTTTGAACTTCTAAGTTTGAAATGCAATGTTAACAATTTTTTTCTTCCATTAAATAATTTTTTTCAAAATTAAAAAAAATAAAGATCCGACATTTTAGAAATTATTTATATTTTTTTTCTTTATTTTTTCCACTTCTTATAAGGATTTTAAGTATTGTTCTTGAAATATGAAATTTGGTTTTGCTTTAATAGAGATTAGCCCTCTCGCTGCGCAACCCGAGATACACTCGGGCATGCATTTTTCCGTCTAATTAATGCTATTTGCTTGTCCCCACCAGTTATTTTTTAGCGAAAACTTTGTCTGATTTAATCAGGACATTTCCCCCCTACGATAGTCAAAAATTTCTGCTTTAAAGAACCGGTGATAAAAGATTAAAAATTCTGTAAAAGACGCTCATCGCGAAGAATTACTTGCGCAGCGAGAGGGTTAAACACAACCCTATATACTCAAGTCTATAAGCGTTATCTCAGAATCGGTTATTTATTTGTCCATACACATTATTTGTATATCCATAAGCTTTTGGGGGCCTGTCCTCTTGTTCCTCAAAGTACATTAAGTTAGGAAGGTGAGAAAGAGCCAGGCAGAAGGCACTGTGATTCCGAACCGGCCACTTCAGTGTGGAAAGAAACCGGGAGGTAGGGTTCTCGACGTGGCCAAGCACTGGTTTTTCTGTTCACCGCCAGCAAAGAACGGTAAAGTGTGTTGGGTTGAGAGAGTGCTAATCTTGTTCTGGAGACGTAGGAGAGATGGATTCTCTCTTTTGGGCTTAGCAATTGGTTTCCTAAGTGTTAAGTATTAAAATAATAAAATGTAAATAGAAAAGTAAAAAATATGAAAAAATAATAGAAAAAGTGTATTGTATGTGTGGGTCTTTGGATAAGTGCTTGTTTGTAAGTGGATTGTAAGTTGTTTTTAAGATCTGGTTTCTCTTCGGGAGGCAAGTTCGGCCGATGTGGACTACAGATAGTGCAGCAGACTTTGTTCGTAGGCCCTGTCGACATGGTGTAAGATGTGTTTCGGAGGAGGCATCTTCTGGAGAACGCCTTATCTGGATCCTTTTCTTAACCCCTGACCGCCAAGCAAAAGCGCAAATTTGTAATGTTGTTTTCTTTGTATTTTTTTTTAAATGCTAAAAAAATATATATTTTTAAACATAATGTAAAAAGTTTAATTATGTATCAGAATATAACCCTTGAGAGCATTAATCATAACGACTGTACAGTCGTGGAAAAAAAAAAGTAAACACCCCCCACTAACTCCTCAACAAATTATCCTAGAAGAAAGTTACTGGTACCGGACGATTGGAAATAAAGTCTACTTTTAAATGATATAGATAAAATTTGCTTAAGGGGTCATCTACATATTAAAACGAACCATAACTTTGTTTTTTTCAAGAGCAGTACACAATTCTCACATCATAAATGAACTCTACATCCTCCAATTAGCCTAAAAACAAATTTTTATGCAATTCGTACCATAAGTTTCCGAGAAATTATTTATTTTAAAACGAGCGTATTTTAAGGGCTGTATCCAAACTGAAGTTCGGAAATCGATTATTAACCGAGAGAGCCCCAATCTTGATCAAGGCACCTTAAGAAGTCAATGCAGCCTGCTAGATTACAATGCAGCAGAAAAAATTTCAAAATATCTAGTAACTTCTATTATAGACGGCCCCTTAAACCATCATTTTGCCGTTTTTAAAGTATAATTTGAAAACTACTTGGAAGAAAATTGTGAAATTTTGGATTTACATAAAGCAGGACTTAATAAATCTAAATCCATCAAAAGAATTGTAGGTTGCAATTCATAATTTTTTTCGAATATTAATTTTATAATTCATAATTCATATCATAAAATTATAAAAATTGCAAATTCAGCGTATTTATGTTTGGGTATATGAGTATTATTGCTACAAAAAAAATTAGCACATTAGGAGCATAATTTCTGGAGATATTAATAAAAATATGAAAATGTAATTTAACATTAGAAGCACTAAATTTTGAATGTTTATAATTCAAAAACTTATCATTCTAATGACTTGAAATTCGGTGTCTAGGCATAACTTGAACCGAAGATTTGAAATATCTTGTTAAAATTGGGTATTGTCATTGAAAAAAAAACAAAGTTATGTTCGTTTTAATATGTAGATGGCCCCTTAAACAAATTTTATATACATCATTTAAAAGTAGACTTTATTTCCAATCATTCGGTACCAGTAACTTTCTTCTACGATAATTTGTTGAGGAGTTAGTAGGGGGTGTTTACTTTTTTTTTCCACGACTGTACATACTTTTTCCAATAGAAAAAAATATATCGCCCCTATAAGACATACCAGACTGACATTATGATAAAAAAATTGGTAATTTGAAAATAAACATTTTTACAAATGTAAAAAAAAAAAAAAAAAAAAAAAAAAAATCAATTATTGGATTTACTCACGTGCATTACACTCCTTTATAAAAATATTTTTAAAATACCATAAAGTAGGTAAGTTATGTAATTTGTACTTTACTCCCGCTTTAAACTTCAGTTTAAAAAAAAAAAAAAAAAAAAAAAAAAAGGAAATATCGAATCTAATGTACTTGCTCTGTGAAATCGACAAGCTGCGAAACTTACTTTGAACCATTTTTTTTAAAAAAGAATGCTAGTTGTCTTTTATATGATGGCATTTATTCTTGAGTTCATTTTGAGTGATCATTTAGATTAAAATAAAAAACATTAACCTTTACAGTAGAGTCAAAACACTGTATTAAAAACTAGTGTCGTGAAGGAATTTTCACCTTATTATTAACACAAACTTTAAAACATACTTTATAATTACTTAAAAGGTGACACAAAACGTATAAAGATATCATTTAATATAACCTAGCAATTAGCTTAGTTTGGATAGCCGTTTCATATTTATCTTAAAATTGACGCCTAATTGACGCCTTGACTAAAATTTTCGTTGTTCCAAAACATTTCCATTACTATACGTGTGTTTGAAACGGGCCAAAATTATGGAAAATTCTATTGTGTTAATTATTTTTCTTAGAAAGCGCGAACTATTAAATTTATTATTTAAACATATATTTTTTCAATTTATCTTTTAATGTAGCAACATAAAAACATTATTTATACTATATATTTTGCATTTAAATATTTTTTCACGACACATAATTTTAATTTAATAAACATCAATCTTTTAACTTATAATTAAATTCTAAAAATACGAAAATATTGTAATGCCACCGGGAAAACATGGCTGTGCACAATTTCTACAGATCTAGCGTATTTTGTATATTACAAGCAAATACACTCACTTACTAATTACTCACTTCTGTGTTTTCGGAAAAATTTAAATAATAAAAGGTTAATATAAACTTTAAAACATACTTATAATTACTTAAAAGCGACACAAAAAGTATAAACATAGTACTTAATATAACCCTTAGGGTTATATTATTCAGATCGACATATGTTTCATTGCTCAGACGGCGATGTTATCAACATCTCTGTTGCTACAAACTTTTTCGCAAAATTTTTTAAAAACAAGAAATTGGTAAATAAAATCACAAGACTTGGTGAATGTGTTTTTATTTGCTAATTTTAAGATGGAGTCATGTTATTTCCGTAATACTCAATTTAAAATATTTATATAATAGTAATAAATGTTGTATTCATGCATTTTTGCATAAGAATGAAACAGCTGTTGCACCAAAATCTGAATATTTATAAAATTAGTTTTAGTACGAATGCACATCAATTGCCACGTTTGATATATAATTTCCGACTTGTTTCTCCCGTTTCTGTTGCAAACCGATCTTTTTTTCTTGCAATGAGATAAATATATAAAAGTGGTATCAAATGTATCTCCATACTTTCATTTTTCACTTGCCAAAAATTTTTTTATAGTTTTTTTAGTATTTATAGTCCATTTACAGGTGCAATCAAAAGTAATATTTTATATTAAGTTAAGTGACAAAAAAATCGTTTCAAGTGCATTTTGATGATGTTAGATCAAGTCAAGCATAATGAATTTGATATGCATTTATGAAGTGTACTAAAAGATGATTCTTGTATAATACCTGGTGCAAAGTATTTATTATTCATTTACAGGGTCTCACAAATGAATTCTATTACTTAAAGTTCTCAGGAGAAAAATTGTTTAAGAATTTTTTAGTATTATTGCACTACTTCAAATTTAATGAAATTTCTATGCATTATTTAGGAGCACTCTAAGTTTTTTTTTTGAAAAGTATGGTGTGAATTGCATTTATCGTTCCTTTACAGAGACACAACAGAATTCTGTTACAATACTTTCTACAAGCGATTGCTGCTGGAAAAGCAACATTTCTTTACGGTTTTAAGCTTGATTGAATTTTTGACAACGCGTGGATTGTATAAATTCTGTTGATCATATACAGGGCTGCACAAAAAAAAAATCGTAAGCAGTAATGACTATGGAAATGAATTGCTTAAAGATAGTTTTTAATTTTGTTACGTAACTTCTTGCTGAACTACTTTAGTCTGCTAATAGAAATTAGTCGAATATAAATAAATTCATATACAAGGTTACGCAAAGAACAAGACACTTTACCGTTTATAGTTGGGAATTGCTGGAAGCGCTTTTTATGTTGCGAAGCGCGTTTTTAACTGAATAAAATTTTAGCTTATTATTTGGTCTACAAAGGTCTAGATAATATTCAAGACTGCGCAAAGAAATTCGAGTGCAAAAAAAAAATCGATTGTGGTATATTTTAACGAAATTCCACTATTTTAAATATATTGAAAATTTTATCACTGAGGTGTATTACAAGGTTCTTACTTATAGAATATGGTAACAATATGGTATAATAACACAAAAGCACTTGGCTACAGAAATGGAAAATAATTAAACTATTGAAGCCTACGAACAATAAATGCTGAAAGTGCGTTTTCAGTTGTGATATGCGTTTTTAAATAAAACTAATTTTTTAAAATATTACTTGGTGTGTATTAATACTATAGATCATACACAGGGTCGCTCAAAATTTCTCAACTTTCTTTTATTGGCGGATATTGCTGAATGGAAATTTTCAACTGTGCTATGCATGCTGAAGTAACTTTTAGCATACTACGTAGTATACATTGATATCTATATATCAGATACAGGGTTACACAAAATAAAATCGTATATTTTCGTGACTATTTATTGTAATATTAGGAATGGGGTTTTCAAATGCGTTATGCGTTTTCCAAAATGCTGATCTATTTGTATTGTTTTAAGTGCAAGGGAGTTAATCTACCGTAATCTAGCTGCACGCTATATCGGTCTTTTTTCAATTAATGCTTGAAACTTAAAATCCATAAAAAGTAGTAAATCGAGATTCAGTTTTCAAGGAAATTGGATTTGAATAAATGTTTTTTCGCCATTTGGCTTTGTAAAAATTTAGATTGTGCGATCTGTAAAGGTTACAAAATTGACGATAAAACGAAATTGATTGTTCAAACTTTTGACGTTTGAGTAGGTCACGGACATGTTTTACTTTATAATATAGCTTTAAAATTGAATAAATTGAATAAGTTTTTATTGAAGCCTAATAATTATAATATACATACTTTTACGGTATAATTTTTAACAAAAATACAAAGCAGATCATAAAATAACTTTTGCAGTGACCTGTCTGTTTTTAAAAATCATGGAGAATTACAAAAATATTGACACTATAAACGCTTTTGAAATATGTATTGAAATACTGTTCAATATTTTCCATTTAATTTTAACTATTAATAAACGCAAATTAATTTTACATTCTTAGGTGAATTAATTACGCTGTAATAGCAATATTTTAAATTTACAATTTCTGTTAAACCATTAAAGAATGACTTTTCGTTTTCGCAACATTTTATTTGTGATTTTTTTTTATTTTATTGAGAATATTTTTTCAGCAAATTTATTATCACATATTATATATATGACTTTCATTTTTAAGAAAAAATTATGTTAATTGATTCGAGTTGTAAAAAAATTGGAAATATAAATAAAATAGTACTGAATGTTTTGAAAATTTTCATTCATAAATTTCGGATTATTTTCATAGATGCACTATAAAGAACAAAAAAAAAAAATAAAATCATTAATTCAATAGATATTGTAGCAGTCAAGTTATAGTAAATGTAAAGTATACAGAGTAAATACCTCAAAGATTTTCATACGGCAAAAAATTAGTTGATTTGTACTTTTCGCAACGTAACATTTCTCACATTAAAATAAAAATAAAATTGTAATATTGTTTTTTTTTCTCTTAATTAATCATTAATATGTATAAAATAAAATTTTGTTTCATTTGTATCAAGTATAAATACGGTCCTTAATGAGTTAAATTATTATTAAATATATTGCTTTTCACATAAACTGTTTAATCCGATATAACAATGAAAAAGTCGCATACGCAAGACATTTTTATTTCTTTTTTTATCTTTAAAATACATTTTAACGAACATTTTATATATTAACACCTATTATAAAATTCTCTTTTTATCTTACACCGGACGAAAAATAAATCTCTTTGATTTGCATCTTTAAGAAAAGAAAGAAATTCTTCTTACGATGAATGAAAAGAGGTTTTAACATTTCTTTCACATCAAATGATTTCTGTTTCAGACATAAACTGAAAAAAACGTAAGTATACGAAACGTAAAAAAGTTTAAATATTGATTCTGTGGAAGTTAAAATGTGTAGTTTTAACATTTGTTACGAAAAAGAAAAACATTATTCAACATTTTTACCAGAAGAGTTCAAAAGAATTGGAAAAAAGAAAACAGTTTATCTTGGCAGTTAATAATTTATTATGTTGAATGATTTGTAATTCCGATAAAAGATAATTTTACCCAAAATTATGAACTGTTCTTTAATAATCGCTCTTTACAAGCTACATTTTTTGGTACTTTTCCAGTATAATGGTTGCGGTGAGATAGATAAAATGGTTTTGGCTAGAGAAGGAAATTTGGAAACATATTTTCTGTTAATCTGTTCACTGTTTCATATACACAATTTTTCAATATTTATAAACTTTATTTAATATAAAGAAGTTTTTTTATATATATAAACAGAAGTAAACTGTATATAAAACCAATAATAAATAAATAAATAAATAAATATATATATATACATATATGTGCAATTATCCAGTAGATGGGCAATTTGTGTCAATTGTTGTTTTATGCTACATTTTATCATTCATACAATTTTCGTTAGCTTGAAATATATTCTGTAATGCCTTTCTACAATTTAGAAAATAATTTTCAATAAAATAACTGCAAATTTTACTCCAATAATAGTTAAAATATTAAAATTGTCATTTCTGTTCTTTGTCCCCCACTTCATGTACTGATCTTCGGGGGAAATTTAACAGTAATGACAAACTATTTTTAGAAATTTTATTATACAAAATAGAACATTACATTCTAAAGTATAAAATAAAGAATGTTTATTGTAAAATATAAATAATTATTTATTCTGGACAAAGAAATGTTGCCCCCTAGTTTTTATGTCACCCTTCTCGATTTGTATAAAACTGCTCACGTGACCATCTGGAGATCAGATAAAATATGGAGGGCAGTTACATTTATTAGAAGCAGCAATCTTGATTGCTGAAAAAGTCACACTTTTTAAGTATCTGAACTTCAAAAGTAGTTACAAGCTGCAAAATATATAGGAAGATAAGAATATTTTTATTACCTGTCACTACTGTCCTGTACTTAAATTTTCCTTATTAGTGTTTTTATTTATTTAGTAGCAGGCTACGCTGATCGGTTTCTCCAAAGGAACCTTGAATCACATGAGAAATACTTATAAATGTAACCTTGTGTTTTATAAAAATTTGGCCATTTACCGGAAATGTCCTTCCATATTGCTGGAACGATACAAACGCCATTGCGCTGTTATATTTTCTAATGTGTCATACAGATTTTGATTTATTAAGGATTAATATTTGTAGCTGATTACTTACAGTAAGATTTGTTGAAGAAAGATACAATGGTATGCAGCATACTAAAGCAATCCTTGAAAAATTACCGAACTTATAATGCAAGTCTCATCAAAATCCGCCCAATAGAGCTTGTAAAGAGTAATCTTTAATAATTGGATTCAATTGATTATCGAACTGTCCCCTATAGTTATATAACTAAGCTAGGTAGAAGAATATGCTATATACTAAAAAAAAAAAAAAAAAAAAAAAAAAAAAAACATGAAAAATTTTCTAAATATCAATGGGAGTCTCATTAATACCTGTCCCGTAGAACTTTATCAAAATGCTAATTTTTGACAATCGGGTTCACTTGACTATAGATCTATTACTCATAATTCTATACAAAAGCAACGTCGAGCAATATGCTTTATACTAAAAACATTTCCAAACTAACAGTGCTATTGAAATCAATTCAGCAAAATCTTTTTCAAAAAGGTAATTTTTCATAATCGGTTCAGATAATTGGAGAACTTTCCCCCATAATTCTATAATTAAGTAATGTAGAGCTATATATTACAGACTAGAACCTTCACTGGATTACTATCTAATTTTCAGTGCAAATTCCATCAAAATCCATTCACCAGAACTTAAGTTATAAGCAGCCGGAACGAAATTCTTATTTGCATTTTACACATATAGTAGATGATTTTGTCATGATGAAATATAATTTTACTTAGTCCAAAATATCATATTGCTGTCTTACTAAGATTAAGTTGCTATGAGAACAGAAGAAATTTGCGTAATTTGTTAGTACTGTCCCTATCACTTCAGCCTCCTTTCAATGAAATTTCTGGTTCTAATCGAATGCAATGAATCTGGTCTATTAGAGGTAGGTAGGTAGGTAGGAAAATTCTGTTTAATGTTTATAATGGAATATTGTTCATTACTCACTACCTCATGTGTTATCTACTTCTAATTTTTTTTTAACTTTTATTTTTCACTAAATCACAGAGTGAAGTTACCCACTTATTGAAGAATCACCCATATACATATGAGGACGTGGTTTCAAAACTCGTCTTATCCAAAAAATCAAATTTTGGGAAATCGCGAAAAACTTCTAACTGTGACCCCATGCATCGACCATCTCCAATTTTTTTAATACATATAGCTGGTTGCTCTGTGATACTACTCTGTTAAAGTGAAAAATCTACTTTGATTAATTAAATTAATTAATTGGAAAATGTTTCGGATAAGAACAGTTTTGTTGCCAAACTGTATTAAATTTGTATACGTTACTCTGTTAGTTCTGGAGGAAATGTTAGCGGTAAAATGTTATTGAAAAGTTTTAAAAATACATATTATCAGAGTTGCCAAGTCTCCGGGTTTCTGCACACCTCTTTTATCTTACAGAAATTGTTGTTGTTTTAAAGCGTCCAAATATTCCAATTAAATGAAAGAACATTTTCTGTCTTAAAATACTGGTATCCAAGAAACCGGAGACTTGGCAGCTCTGAATTATTCACATCACTGGCAAAGTTAACACCAAAGAATATGAAATATTTTAAAGCATTTTAAAAATATGTAAGTAAAGAATGTGAAATTTTGATTGAAAAAATACAACCGTAGAGGACGTTTCGTAGAGGATGTTAAAATCACTAGTTACTCGGCGCAGTCCTCCTCCTTCACTTTCATTCCGGAGTCAGAGTTATTTTTACATAAGCATTTCATAAAAGAGGATCTTCAAGCATGCAATTGATCTTACTCAATTAATCACGAACACAACCGACAGCTGTTAATACGGTTGTTGATGCGATAGCGGTAGATGCGCTCTCAAGGGCAGCAACATACCGGAGCCCCACAGAAATGAATTTGCAATAAGATTATAGAAGATCGGCAATCAGGTTTCATTTCATTTCCCTTTGACTGTGGAATGTCGCCTTCCCGATAGGGCATCCACCAAAATAGTGACAGCTGGCAGCTACTTTCCTGATTGATTAAGTAAGAAAAATTACATATTTGAAGATTATCTTGCATAAAACGTTTAAGTAAGAGATGTCACTATACTGTAAAAAAAGACGTACTTCTACAGATGTAAAGTTGCAAAAATATGTATGCTTACTAAAATGTTATCTGTACACGAAAAAAAAGATTTAAATCTGCAAAAAGTTTTGCAAATCTACATAAATCTGTAACTTTGCAACTGAATTTACTAAAAATAGAGTAATTTTACTGAACTTTTATCTGTAACCGGAGTTGTGATTACATAAAAAGCTCTAGCTTCCTAAAAAATTCTCAGTAACTTTAAAGATTTTTTTTTATTTCAAGTGCAAACGAGTGTCTGTTACATGAATTTTTGTTGTTGCAGTTATTTAAAAAGTTCTAGACATATCAGTTTCCTAGAAAATTGTTAGTAACTTATAATTTATTTATTGATTTTTTTTATTATATATATATTTTTTTGTACAGTGATAGCTACCTCGGTATCCCCGACGCTTTTATAATCCCCGTTGTCGCCAAATAAAGTGCTTATCATTGTGGAATCATCCTTTCCCAAACGCCTAGATGAATAATTTTCTGTGATCTTAATCCACATTACAACATTTCTTTATTTCTATGATGCTTTTACATAACGTTTACCAAGCGATTGGAGCCAATAATTTTCTTATCTAATGAAAAAAATTGCACTTTCGGAAAATTCAATTATAAAGGAAAAGAAAAGCCAAACTTCTAATGTTTCCGGTCATCTTTAAATAATAATCCTTTAAGTTAATGTTTCTCATTCTTGTAATTTTTCATTACAAAAATCTATATAGCAACTAAAAAAACTTACTGAAATTTATATTTAATTTTTTTTAATATTAATATTATTTTTTTAACCACTCCAAAAAGCTGATTTTTTTTTCGTAATAAATCCACCGCGTTTGTTTCTGAAATCATTAAATTTGATTAAAAAAAAGATTTTCGTTTAGTCTTCCATCAGTTTTTTAAAACACTAAAAAGAGTTAACAAAAAAAAAAAAAAAAAAAAAAAAAACTTCATAAATCAGCAAAAGCCAAAAAAAAAACAAAAAAAAAAAAAAACAGATGAAATAAGATGGAATAAGCGGGATTTTTTTTTTTCGTGAAGCTATTTTACAGTAATGCATATTTCTATCACCCTTTTTGTAATGCCAAATAAAGAAAAATTTAGAAAAAGTCATTTGGCATTAAAAGCTAGTTTTTTAATTCCGAACATTGTAATTTTTGTAACTAAAATTACGTAATTATTGCTTTTCTATTCTAGGAAAAAATGTCTTTAGAATAGATGATTTTTCATTTTTCTGCTAATGCGTCATGGGAGTTAAGAAAATTAAGGATTTTTTTTCTTTTTGATAAACTTTAGCAAACATTAGAGGCAAATATTCAAAATTTACGCAAAACTGATTATGTTTAAAAGGCTGTTTTTTTACAAAATTGATTATACATTAGTAAACAAAGTGTTTTTTTTAAGCAAGTAAACTATTGTCTTTCTTTTTCCTTTTATAGTTATGAAAAAAAAATACTTAAACATTTTATTACACTTAATGTTTAATATGCGATTTTTATTCTTGTACAATAATCAATAATTTCGTTCATTTGACGAAACCCTATTCGTCTCACTCCTCTGTCTGTCCGTCACAGAGCCCGTTTTCAGAAACTATATATGATGGAGACTTGAAATTTTGGATTCTTATAGCTGAACACCTCACATAAAAAAAAAATCATAAAATGTTGAAAAAGTCTTATATTTACCCCTCTGGGCTCTAACTTGTGTATTTTAAGCTTTTTTTTTTTTTTTTTTTTTCTAACTGAGACCCTAATTAAGTTGAAGACTTGATATTTTGCATACTTATAGCAGCAGAATTGCGATCACCGGAAAAATAATAAATTTTCAAAAAGTCTTATATTATTTACCACTCCGGGCTCTAACTTCTGTATTTTTAGCAATTTTTCTAAACTCCACCCTTTTCATCCGGGGTGCACTTTTCTAACTTTTGACGACACTCTTTTGACCACTCTTTCATATTATGCACCATAGCTTACATATTTTAGTTCCAATTTTTACCGCCAGGGTCGCCTACCTATCTCGGGTGCTATGGACCCGATCCCCTCGATTAATATATCTACGGATAGTTTCTAAAAAGGAATTTCATTCGTATAGAGGATTATTTAGAACAGAGTGCGCCCCTGGTTGTGAAATGTGGAACTGACAGATTTGGCAAAAGGATAAAATGTTTTGACAGGAATATTAAACGAAACATTCTGTGCGATCTGTGATCACACTTACCCACTTGTTTTAAATTCATTTTTGCTTTCAAACGCATCCAATTGTCAGGTACTCTTATTCAGAAACTATATAATATGCTGTATTGGTTGATTTTTTTTATAAAGGCAGATTATATTTCATGAAATGCTGTCAAAGTTGACATTTTGAACGGAATTTCCGAAGCGATAGAGCTGCAAACGAAAAAAAACGGTCATACTGAGAAAATAATTGTTTGTAAATCAATTTCTAATTAATTGAAAGAAAAATAAAAGCAAGGGTCGCTTATAAATGTCTTCAAAAAATCGCCTCAGCAAGTTTCATGTTTTTACTTTTAAAAATGAATCTGAAAATGTGCCAGAAAATTTCGAGTTGTTGAGCGTGGAAAAATATTTTTTTTTAATACCGACTTAATATGATTCTGATAAAATGCGCTCTTACAGAAAAATGAAATTAAAAATTCATCAAAAGCGCCCAGATAAAATTGTTAAACTGGTTTTATCTCTAATCTTGATTTAGTTTTTGTTGTTGAAAATAGTACTTAACTTCGAAATCTACCTCCGCCTGTAGGCAGAGCCTGCAGGGATTTTTTAAGTAGAAAAACGTTTTTTTTTTTTTTTTTACTATTATCGTCCTGAAGAAATCTTGAATATTATTTTTTATTACGGTTACCGTTTAAGATTAGGTCTTTATGCTTGCATAGGAATAACAAGAAAAATATAAGTGTAGTCGTAGATTTTCAGATCTTGGAATTTTTTTTTAATGTTTACAGAACGTTTAACGACTATTTCTGTATTTAAACTTTATGCCCCAACGGTACTTCAACTGTTTTCTATCCTAATTAAAGCACACTCGTTGAATGTATTCGCAATGGTAATTTCATGAAATAATAGTAAATAGATCCCTTGAACATCAATAGCAGTTTCAATAAGAGCTGAAAAATGTTTAGGGAGCTATTTTGGAGCGCGTGAGTCTCAATTTTGCTTCCATTTTGTTGTCTGACTTGATCTTTGCTTGAAGACATATGAATTTTTAAACGTAATGTTATGATATATTTTATTTTTGTTTTAAATAGATCACTGACAATATGTCATGCTTAAAAAATATTAATTTTCAGTTTGTTTACTTTACAGAGCACTTTTCAAAGTGGTACTTTTGAGTACCGTCGGGATTTCGTTGAACGGGATTTTCACTTAGATTTTTAACTTTTGTATACATATGGTGCATAAAAACGTATATATTTAATAAGGAAGCCTAGTTGCTAGACAGACGGATTTCCATACAATGTATAGGAAGATATTGCATGATTTATGTATGACACTGATGAATGATAAAGCAAAGGATATATTATTTTTATCTTTAGAATTTTTACTAATCCCTTTGAGTTCTCTACAATTAAAAGTGGCTAATTCCATGCGAACTTGTCATGTCTATCACACAGCTGAAAATCGTTATGCTTGTTGGCTACCGTTATTTTTGAAAAGTTTGCTTAGCCTTATTCAATTGATGAGACATCTCCAATAAAATAAGTCACATTTTTTCCGTTCTAAAATACTGGTAGCCAAAAATCGTAGTATGTGACAGACATGACAAGTACGCTTGGAATTAGCCAAGTTCGGATATTTCTTTCAAATATGTTTTCCATCGGTCAATAGTGTTACAAATATAGAATATTCTTCTGATGGCAAAATGTTCTCTGATGATGCACCACCAACAGCATCATAATTTAGTATTATATACATCATAGACATATGTACACTAGATATATCGTCGCCTCAGAGCAACTAGGACATCTAGAAATAATAAAAAAAGAGATGTCTGACTTTCGATTATTACTTGATGTTCTACTTCTGCTCTGAGGCGACGATATGCATAACAAGTCACATTAAAATAATATGAAATATAAGTTCACCAAGTTTGTTTTCATAGCTATTTATATATTTTATCAACGTATTTCACGTTCTGAAGCCCAAATTGCCCCAAACTTAAAAAAAAAAAAAAAAAAAAAAAAAAAAAGCAATTTAACAAATTACAACGACCATTTGGAAAATGATTTTTTCAAAGACTAAAATTTAAGACATAAAAAATCGCACAGAGTGGATCATACATTACGTACGCCATGAATTAAACATTAATAGTGTTATTGCACGTAAAAATTCCAAGCGACAAAAATCGCCTGCGACTCGTATTTGGTGTGAAATATTTATATGTATTCATTCCTGTCCTATTTATCTTTTTTTTAATTTTTAATTGGCTTTTTTTTAATTGACTAATTTATTATTCCATTTTTCTTTTGAACGTGAAAATCTTACAAATTAAAATTAACTCTTTGGCAGAAATTGTTATTCATTTTATTTCATTTTCATTAGTTATTATCCATCTGAAATTTACGTTTTATCCAAGCATATCATTGGCTGTTCGGGAAAAGGCTTTTCCATCGTCAGATTTCCAAGAAATCTGACTACCAATTTTAAATGAAATTTCATTATTAAACTTCTAAACATCCGACAATATTACTTTTTACACCGTTGGATAGAGAAAACAATGTGCTTTTAAATGCAATTTGTTTGAAAGCTGTATCTCAATTTGTTTCTGAGTTATTAATTTTTTTTTGTAGTTTTTATTACTTTTTTGTCATAGTGGCAGCATAAGATATGAATCTCTGTTGAAAGTAAAGGGAAATACATATTACTGTATAGACCAATCAGAACACGAATAAAATGCGGATTAAACCAATAAAAACCTTTAGATATGCTTTTGATATCCTACCCTGACGAGAACAATAACTTTTTTTCCAAATGGTTAAAAAAAAAAGCAATTTAACAAATTACAACGACCATTTGGAAAATGATTTTTTCAAAGACTAAAATTTAAGACATAACAAATCGCACGGAGTTGATCATACATTACGTACGCCATGGATTAAACATTAATAGTATTATTACACGTAAAAATTGCAAGCGACAAAAATCGCCTGCGACTCGTCAGATTTCCTGAAACTTAGTATTATCCAAACATTTCATTGGCTGTTCGGGGAAAGGCTTTTCCATCGTAGAAATCTGACGACCAGTTTTAAATGAAATTTCATTCATAAACTTCTAAACATCCCACAATATTACTTCTTACACCGTCGTATAGAGAAAAAAATGCACTTTTAAATACAATTTGTTTGAAAGCTGTATTTCAATTTGTTTCTGAGTTATTAATTTTTATTGTAGTTTTTATTACTTTTTTGTCATAGTGGCAACAGATGTATCCATCTCTGTTGAAAATAAAGGGAAGTACAGATTACTGTATAGGCCAATCAGAAAACGAATAAAATGCGGATTCAATCAATAAAATGCCTCAGATATGTTTTTGATTTCCTACCCTGACAGAGAACAATAACAATTTTTCCAAATGGTTAAAAATTGGATATATTTTTTTTCTAAGTCTCGATTTTTTTGTGTAACAGTTATGACCTAACGTTGCTTTTACGTACCGCTTCAAGTAATTAGCAGTAATTAACAAAAAAAATCTTTTAGCAATTCGAGATAAGTAAGCAATATAAATTGGAAAAGTGGTCAAAATAAGTTAGAAAATAAAATTATGGTAATGAATTCAAATTTTACGCATAATTGGATATGTTTAAAGGATTGTTTTTTTTTATCACAAAGGGGGATATATATTGATAAACGAGTGGATTTTTTTTTAGTAGAAAAACTTTTGGTTTTTTTACTATTATATTCATGAAAAAAAAACTGCTTAAGCATTATATTATTTTTTATTACGCTTAAAGTTTATAATAATGTCTTTATGCTTGCATACGAATAACGAGAAAAGTACAAGCGTAGTCGTATAAATAAATGTTTAAATCTTGTATATTTTTCATGTTTTCAGAACTTTTAACAACGATATCTATATCAAGGTTCGACGAATTGAGACTGATTTATAAAGGGTGTACCAAAAAGTGTGAAAAATGCGTTTGAATTTTTTATCACTTGGCGATAATTAAACAATGTAAATCAAAATACTCCAAATTAAATTAGGAAATACGATTATGATAAGGAAATAATCATTCCACTAATTTTCAAAAAGTTACACTTCTTAAATTTGTATAAGCCATTGGGAAAAACTGACTTATACCATTTTTTGAAGTATTTGAAATATTTTTTATCACTGATATTAGTGATTGGATGTAAGTTGCGTTTTACTAATACTTGGCATGTATAAATTCTATGTATGAAATACACGGCAGGAAATGCACTCGAGAAAGATCTTGAGTACATTTCCGTTTATTGACGGAAATTGCTGAAGGGGAAATTACAAATTTACAACTGTGATGTGTTTCATAACTCAACAAAACATTTTGCATACTATGTAGTATGTATACAAATCTATAAATCACATACAGGGTTGCACAGAATTATTCGGATACCCTCTATTCATGGTAATTCTTGAAATTGGTTTTTCATATGTGTTATGCGTTTAGGAGCATTTTTTACCTTATTAAACAGTGAAGTTCTGTTAAATTATTCTTGAAGTATTCGAAAGTGCTTCATAATTTAGCTTGGCGCATGATTTTTTGTTCTTGTTTTTTCATCAATCAGTTTTCGTCAAATCAGGTTCTTCTGCTTTGCTCGTTAATTTAACTGAAAATGTTATTTCTAAAAAATAATATAAAAGTTTAAATTTAAGTTTCACCACCATCATTTCCACTTTAATCATTTTAAAGTAGAATAAAATAAAAATATATTCAGAAAATCTCGGAAGTATATTTCTCATGGTATTATGTCCCTTATCATTTAATCTTTTTAAACAACAACAACAACAACAAAGTAATAATTTACTTTAATTTTAAACATAGACAGCTAATTTTACTTATAAAAAATATTACTATATAAATTTTTCTAACATAGTTTTAAAATGTTTATAAATTCGATCTGTCTGTCTCTCTATCTATCTTTCTGTCTGCTGTCTTCCTCTCTGTCTGAGCTTTAACTCGCGTAAATATACTCGAATTGATATGCAATTATTATATGCTAATGAGGTGTACTATGAAATGTCCGGTATTAAAAAATGAAGTGCACCGTTGCAAAAAAAAAAAAAAAAAAAAAAAAAAAAAAAAAAAAAATTACTGATAGATTATTTTATTACACTAAAGACATACATAGTATCCGATCGTCCATTTAACTATGCCAAAAAATAAGTTTCTCATTTTTTTGTTGTTGGTTACTAAACCTTCATTTTATTATTTAAAAAGATTATTAAAAGTACTAATAGGCATACACGAAGAAAAATTTAATTTTACAATAAAAATTAATTCATGTTTTTTATCACACAGAAGAATAATTACAGTTTAACAAAATATAGTTTAAACACTAACATGTTCGTAACACTAACATTTTCAGCTATTTCAACTGTCAACTAAAAACCTTGGTTTTTCATCAAAACATCTAAAATTTCCTGATTATAATGATTAGAACCCTTGGCAAAAAGTTTCCGATCAGTGTTATCAAGTTTATGACTTTTGCATTTTGAACCATATATTTCGAGATTCATAAACATAGGGGCGTTTTACAATATGCCAAATAAAAGAACACGTATTAAAATATAAATGCAAAGTGAATTCAATATAACAATAACATAATTTATAATTATACTGTAGGCGAAAAAATTTCCTCTTGAGAAAAAAAATTCCGATCAAGACGGAAGTTGGAAAATAGTAATCGATCACTGAGGAAACAATTTTGAAATTTGCATATCGAAGACAGGTAAGAGTGCTTGCGCATGTGTTCAATATCTGAATCCTACATAAAATAAGAAATTTTCCAGCTGCGAGATCAAAATCAGCTCTGAAGTGCTGGACAATGGCTTGTATGAAAAACCTCTCTCGCGATTTAACAATTCGCATGATTAAATTGTTGAAAGAGATAAATTCACAAAGGAAAGTGGCTGCTTCATTAAATTGTGCTCAAAGTACGGTATTCGATATTTGGAAAAAATACCAGCTGACTAACAGCGTGAAAAATTTACCTCGAAGTAGACGGCTGCGAATGACAATGCCTAGGGAGGACAGAAAACTTGTGGAAATCGCGAAAAGGAAGCGGCAAGCAACCTCAAATCAACTCAATGCTGAATGGCCTAAGTATAACTTAAAGCTATGTGACCGTACTGTACGTAATCGTCTAATCAACAGGATTTAAATTGCGTAAAGCTAAAACGAAACTTTACTTGACTAAGAAATATAGAAAAGAGCGCTTGCATTGGTGTAAAAAAATATGTACACTGGGTACTTGATAAATGGAATAAAGTTATTTTTAGCGATGAATCTCGCATATCTCTCGAAACAGGTGATGAATGTGAAACATTTGTTTGGAAGAGAGTTGATGAAAATTTCAATGGCAAGCGTGTCAATACGAGGACTAAATTTTCGCCTGCATCTACAGTTTGGAGTTGTATGATATTGCAAGGCGTCGGCAGGTTGTGTATTATGTTAGGTACAGTAAATTCTGAAGTTTACATTGACGTTTTAGAGAATTTTTTGATTCCCAGCATCGATCAATTTTTCGGGGATCAAAATGTCTTCTCATTTCAAGAAGACAACGCAGCTCCCCATCGTACAAAATCAGTGAAGGAATTTCTACAAAAGGTTGGTAATAATCCAATTGAAACCATGACTTGGCCGCCCATTAGTCCGGATCTTAATCCCATCAAAAATCTGTGGAATATATTAAAAAGAAAATTCGATTTTCGAAGGATCACAAATGCCATAGAACTACGTAAAGCTATAAGAGAATTCTGGTGTGAAATTGCTCCCAATGAGCGTAAAAAGCTTATTGAGTCCATTCCACGAAGAATTTTGGCTGTCATCCGAGCTAAAGGTGTATTTACTAAATATTGGTTACAGTGATCGGTTATTCTTTTCCAAATCAAAGCGTGATTGGATAATTTTTTCTTTGGTGTTTGAATTTCAATCATCATTTTTATGTTTACAAAATGATGTATAATGATATTTCTTTATTGCATATTATCGTTCATTATATATAATAGAAATGTATTTTCGCTAATAATCGTTTAATTTTTATGGAGCGAGAAAAAATATTCCTTTCTTACAAAAAATGGTAGTGTTGGTGTAATGATCGGAAACTTTGTTCCAAAGGTTGAACATTTCTTTACTGTTTTTAGTACATAGAAAAAGATAAGTTTTATTCACCTACAAACAAAGGCACTTCTCAAATATTTCGCTATATACATCCATTTTAATAGCCTAAATAGACTTTCTGGGTATTTACAATTCCATTCAAGTAAAAGTAGAACTTGCCCCTCCATAAGATTTTCCACGGCCAAGCATCATCCACCACCAACCTGGCAAGAAAGGTGAGAACAAAAGTCAATCGCTTATCATGGTCGGTGTGAAGTAACTCTTGTACACAGCTTATCTTGTACGAGTAGAAGTGGATAATCTTTCATAACACCTTCCATACCATACTATAAGTCATATCCAGATTCCGCGCTACTCCTCGAGCGGTGGAAGTGGCAGTAATATTGTCTTCCGCTGTGCGGACTATCGCCGTTGCAACGTCTTCGATTGTATCCCGTGGTACGGATTTTCGTCCTCTGCCTAACTGAACCTTCTGAGAAGCTATTTTCTCAAACTTCGCAACTATTGCATTTAAAATATTAACTGACAAAGGACCGTTAATTTTACGCATTTTTTAGTGCGTCCCAAAAGCTCGATGAGCGGCTGACGCGATGCACTGGTTGAGGTAAAAGGATTTGATAAGTAATGCACGCTTCACTAAAGCAAGGAACGTGATTGCACATAACTTTCAATCAAATGGTTTCTAAAAGCAACACATTGCCTTTAAAAGTCCAACAAAATGGCACTGTGCCAATGGATATAACCTGAAATTTGAATAAATAACTTCTTCTTCTGCTGCTGCTTCCTTTGGGACTCAGTAAGTGAAATTGAAGATAAAGAGTCTTTATCAGTGTTTATATAAAGTTTAGCTTTTTAAAACTTTTGCGATATTGAGCTTGAATTAAATATGTGAAATGTGCAAAATGAAAGATAATTTTATTTCAGTATTGATTTCGCAATTTTTAAAACTCCATTTCCTATTACAAAACGTCACACATTCCCCTAGCGGAGACTTTTAGAACTATTTTTTTCGCGGAATCGTTCACCCCCCGTCCTGTTTAATCTTTCGGCATAATTTGACGCCATTCTCAATTAGATCACGCTATAGAACACTCTGAGTACTGTCAACTTAATTAAGGCCACCTGTTATATACAAATATATATACATATATATAACTATTATTAATATAAATTAAATAAATAAATATTATATATATATATATAATAAAGATGAAATCACAAATATATGAACAAATGGTAAAACTCCAAAGATGAACAAGATTTGAACATAGGAGACTAGTATGTAAAATAAGAAACTATGAATAACCCACAGTATCGCCAGAGAAGCTTGCGTTTAATTCATAGTGAAGATACGTTATGTCATCCAATTTTGTCGGCATTAAGCCTAAAATGACAAAATTTAGCTCCTAATAGCGCATCATAAAACATAATAAAAGATAAAAAACTAAGAGATCTAAAGAAAAATAACCCTCACACAAGATATTAAAAATTGAAAAATGATTAGAGCACAATACCTCAATTATAGACAAGAATCCAAGACTTAAGAAACTTGACCCACAATTTTCTAACATGTGAGGATACAATCGATTTAAGACTATTAAATCCTGTGGCCAGCATTTAGTTACTGGAAACCAAAACATTGCTGCCATCTGGTGGGAAAAAGGAAAAATATATTGTAACTAGATTTTGAACAAAAATGTTTGGTGCTGCCTTCTATACCCATAAAAAATGAAATCAATTAATGAAATCAAGATATGACTTAAATTAACATATATTTAAAGTAGAATGAAAAAATAGGAATAAACTTAATAAGTAATGAGAAAATATAAAGAAAATAAATAAATAAAAATAAATAAATAAAAGGACATTGATTAAACTAACCATTTTAAAACAAATATTATAAATAAAAAAATTAGTATATAAATAACATTTTAAAAAACAATGAAGATCATTTTGAGATAGTAAAATATAGCCTTGTATTATGTGCCACTATGTGAAATATTAAAGAAAAATCCTAACATACCCTTTAATATATACCCATACAATATATAAGCAAATATACATAGACCTGCTCCCACACATATATACATATAAGTTTTTAAAACTTTCTTAGCACTCCCTATCTTAAACCTCCATAATGATATTTTAATTTTTTTTATAAGATTGTATAATATATGTAAAACATACATACACATACATTTTTTAAATGAACTTTTGTGTATGTTTTTATATTTTTTTTTCAGCAATCCATATCCCAATCTCCATATTAGCGTTTTCGATTTTATAATTATATATATAGGTATATATATATATATATATATAAACAAACATAATCGCGAATCAGGTTTGTTTTCATAGCTGTGTCATATCATTCAGCAACAAATATCACTTTTGGATGACCAAATGTCGCCATGCTTTTTAAAAAACGATAAAGACCCTATAATTGAGAAATAACCATTTCTTAAAATTAAAAATAAGACTAAAACATATAATAAATATTTCAATTTTCTTTATATTTTATTTTTAAGTTAATTCGGTTAAATTTAATATTTAATTTCGAATTCTATCTACTGCTTAAAGAACATTTAAAATTGTCGTTATTAACATATGTTCACATAACATGGTATCTAATATATGTATATATTTTATTCCATAGTTTCAAATTCAGTTGAAAGTGTTACGCTTAAAACGTTTTTTTTTTTTTTTTTTTTTTTTTTTTTTTTAAATGTCCGATTTTTTCGAAAATACATTAAATTCTTTTTCGGTGAAGATTCACATTTTTTTTTTTACCTTCTTTCAAAGAACTAAGCGTCACATTTCAAAAGAAACGCCACTCCTTTTAGTACAGAATTTACAAAAACTGAAGTTCTAACAGAAATAAACAGAATTTTTTTTCATAGGAAAAGAATGAAAAAAAAAAGTACACCCTTTTTTTCTTTTTTCGGATAAAATTGAGGATTTTTACAATAAATAGAAATAAAACTTCTCAAAATGTCTGTTTTAGGAGATGGAATTCGCTTAATTCCACCCGTAAATTCCACAGAATAAATAAGTTTATTAAGAAATCGTTACATGAACTTACAATGAATCACGGCCGAACTCGATTCCCCATATAAGGGAAATCGCGTTTGAACAAAATAAATTGCAAACTCAAAAATAAATTGGGATAAAATATCCTACATTAACATAGCAGCCAACTTTCTGACAAATAAAATTTAATAGTAAATTTTGCTTAATTTAATCTCCCAAATGTAACCTTTTTTAACATTTTCCAACAAAGTTGAAAAGTGTTTATGACTTCGGTTTGTCTGTCTGTCTGTCCGACTGGCCACGCTCTAACTCGCGTAAATATGCTCGGATCATTCTGAAATATTTGGATGTTAGTGACCTCTACCATAGAACGTTCCCTATTTCAAATGAAGTTTGTAGCATGTTTAGATCATTTACAGGGACAGTCAAAAGTTTTCCGTTACATTACGGCCAATGGGAAAAAAATGTTTCAAATGATTTTTAATGGTGTTACACTCTTTGAAACATAGTAAAATTGATATTCACTTATGAAACCCATTAAAATATGCATTCTGTTGAATATACGGTGCAAAGAATAGTTATTGTTCATTTACAGGGTCCCACAAAAAAATTCCGTTCATAATGGTATAGGGGAAATTGTTTGCGGTGTATTTGAAAAGATTTCAGATAGTATATTGTATCCGAATTACTGTATATTAGTACTGATTGCTCGAAATGCATTTTTAATTTTGAAAATTGCTTTTTTAGGGTTTCGTTCATCTGACGAAACCCTATTCGTCTCGCTCCTCTGTCTGTCTGTCCGTCTGTCACAGAGCCCGTTCTCAGAAACTATACATGTTGGAGACTTGAAATTTTGAATAATTATAGCTAAACACCACGAATAATAAAATTTTGAAAAAGTAGTACATTTAACCCTTTGGCCTCCCACATGCGTATTTTAAGCAATTCTTTCTAACTGAGCCCCTTATTAAATTGGAGATTTGAAATTTTTGCATACTTATAGATGAACACCATCAAACGACAAACCATAAAAATGAAAAAGTCGTACATTTAACCCTTTGGGCTCCCACATGTGTATTATAAACAATTCTTTCTCAGTGAGTCCCTAATTAGGTTGGAGGCGTGAAATTTTGCATACTTATAGCTGAACACCCCGCATCAAACGACAAATCATAAATTTTTGAAAAAATCGAACATTTAACCTTTTGGGCTCCCACATGTGTATTTTAAACAATTCTTTCTAAGTGAGCCCCTATTTAGGTTGGAGGCCTGAAATTTTGCATTCTTAAAAAAAAAATGTAATATAAATAAAACACAAATTTAACAGATACGTAATCAAACTACGTGCTTAAACTACTGAAAATATCAGAATAAAACATGTTGCTGTAAGTAGCGAAATTTTCGGCGATTTCTTCGGTTAAATTAACCCTTGGTATGCGACCAATACGAAAATATCGCTTTAAATGAATTTTAAAACTTTATTTGAAAACACAATTGATATTTTTCATCTAAAATAATTTTTGCTGTTGTCATAGGGCAATCTAAAAAACCATATTAAATGTAAAAAATATCTACTAGAAGTTTCAATAAAACGATGTTTTCATGTATGTTCTGAAACCCAGAAATACCGGGTTGGATACCATAGTTATCATAACACGAAAGAGCTACTATTCCGTTAAAAAAAGTACTCAAAACTGTTTTTTCCCCCTCTTGTTTTCTGAGCTAAAATAAAGTGCACGAGTCTGTGAATGGAATAATAGACATTTTTATGATATTTTTTTGCATATTTTGCATAAATGGGCAATCTTAAAAATATATTAAACGTTAAAAATTCTATTACAGTTTTTAATAAATTGGTTTTCTCCTATATTATGCACACTGAGCAGTACGTTTTTTAACTCGAGAAAGACATTCGATTCCCTGATATTATAAAAACTAAGTAAAAGAAGTAGCAAAATCTGTTATTAAATTAACTAAATTAATTCCGAAAAGTCATACAATCTAGGAAGAGCTTCAAGGGGATAATAAGAATTATTTCTAGAGCAAAAGAAAAAAAAAAAATATTATTTCCAAATATTATTGACTTATTGTGACATGATCTCATAAGATCTCTGACCGATTTCAAAATAAACAGATCAAGACATGTGAATTCCGACTAGTACTGCAAGGTGTCTCAATATTCAGGATTTTCAATACCTCTCAAACGACACCACGGCGCGGGACGCTAAAAGTGCCGATTTTGGATGATGCAAAAATTCTTAATTTTTTTGGTACACACTGCTGTACTTTGTTTAGTAAAATCTGTGAAAACGGAACCTGTTTTTAACGAAATCCTGTCTTAAACGTAAGCATTTCTCAGTCCCTAGGGAAGGAAATGCGTACAATAAATACAATGTATGCAATAAGTACCGGAAATAGTGTAACTGGTCAGTCGGAAACCTCTCCAAAACAGAATACTGTTTCGGTGCCTAGCAATTCCGCTTTCACATATTTTACTGTATAACATTATAGTGACTGGAAAAAATTCGGTTTTAGGCAGGTTTTCGTCTTTCCAAGTGTAACTGCACTGTATTTCTTCCGTAGTGACCAGTTTTGTTTTTTTACTTTTAAGACAGAATTTCGTTATACACAAGTTCCGTTTTTATAGGGTTTACTATATATTTCAATTCCGATTTAGAGGCTGCTGTCTCACTTTTTTGCCTCGCCGCCCCGATTTTTGGGAGAGTGGACCTGGCAGCATCACAATAACGATCATCATATTGAACGTATTTTTTCCTCGTTATACACATAATTTGTGTAATTCGCGCAATGTATTCATTATAAAGATTAGGATACATTATAAAGGACATTTAGGGCATATTAAAAAGTATTGTAAAGACATCAGTATAAAGATGTTTCTCTTCAATACACACGCCTCTCTTAGGTTTTTCGAACCTTCATTTGGATAGTTTTTTGGAAACCATTTTGTTTTCTCTAAAAAAAGTTTCTATCGTCTTCTTACTGCACGTCCCAAATTTCATGACTTTTTCATGATAGTTTTACTGCAGCCATTTCGAAAATGTGCTATTTTATTTGGGGCACGTTGCATTTATTTCTCTTTACTTTTTTAACAGTTCTAACATATTGAAAATGTTTAATACTTCGGTTCGTTTGTCCGTCTGCTCTCTATCTCTCGTAAAATATACTTCGATTTTTGCATCATTGATGTATGCTATTGATATTTAGCATGGCATGTTTCTAATTGAAAATGACTCGCGTAGCATTTATAGTTCGTTTACATAAACATTCAAAATATTTCCATTACATTATGGTCTATGGAGAAAAGTCGTTTGCAGTGTCTTGTAATTATGTTTCAAACATAATGCAATTGATATTTATTCCTGAGATCTACTAAAAAATTATTTCTACAGAACATTTGACGTAAAAGGTTTATTTTTTATTTACAGGATCACATAAAATAGTTCAATTACATAATCGCCTAAGTGAAAAATTGTTTGCAGCGTATTATAATGATACTATTGCTAATATAATTATTGATTATCATTATAAAATTATGACTGATATTACAATGATGCTATTTCAAATATAATGTACTTTATATACGTTATTTAGGGTTATCATAACATTCTTACTGTAGAATATACATTGCATAGAATTTATATTTTCTTTACAGGGGCACACAAAATAATTCGGTTACCGTACTGTATATGGGCAAAAGTAATTGGAAGAGAGTTTTCAACTTTATGGTTTCTATGTATTCTATATATCACATACGGAGCTACACAAAATAATGAGAAGCATTACTGTCTATGAACGTGAATTGCTCAATGGTGTTGTCTAAAACATTTTTCATCTGAATTATATTTAGCCCTCTAAAAGATGCTTGTAGACTGTAAATAAATTCATATACGGAGACGTGAACACAAAGAACGTGATACATTATCATCTATGGATAGTAATTGCTGTTAGTGGGAATTTAGCACTGTTATTCGTATTTAACTGCTATTAAATAGCTTATCCCTTTAATAATTAACCTACACAATTGTGTAGGTGTTACTGAGGAAAAAGAAAAAATTGCAATTTCCTCTTTTCTGCCATTTAAAGCCGAGCCTGCACCACACAATTTTGTGGATCCTCCCTTCACGTATCCTGACATCGGAAATTCTTTACAATATTTTTTTTTTTCAATTAAATACGATTCTATTAATTAGGGTTAAAAACCAAGATTTTTAATGCATCCCAAAACTCTCCAGGTGTTTAATAAATGGTTAAAATGTGGCTCGAATAAAAATCTGTAGCTAAAATACATGGTAGCACAAAAATATTTGATTGCATCTCGGTAGACTGGTGCAAATAGCTGAAACTGACTTTTCAACATTATTATCCATTTTCAAATTGGACTGAATTATGAAGTATCTTGTTATATAAATGGCTTAACAAAAGAATGCAAGTGCCTTTTCCGACTATGGACGGTAACTGTCGAAATTGTGTTTTCAAATGCTACTAGTTTTCTAAATTGTGTATTTAAGACATCTCCTTTCACGCTTCGCTATAGTATTTTGAAAATGTTCGAACCTGTTTCCTATTCTATACATGACTAAAGATATTCCCTTATTGTTAATTCTGCAATGTATTTTCTAGTTGAATAATATTTGATACATTGAAAGATGTTTGTATACTGTAAATAAATTGGTATACAGGGATACGCAAACAACTGATTATATTGCGCTGTACAGATAGTAATTGGTTGAAGTGCGTTTTGGGAAAGACTCCAAGTGTTGCCATCGGCACTCGGTTCGCGGGACTCGGCGGGGAAGGAAGTCATGTCTGTGTCATCAATCACGCATGGGCTGTCTACCGCAGAAAGGGGCTTCGGCTCCGACCAATGAGAAAACGGCTCCATATGCACTTACACCTTATCCATCTTAGCAATCCAATGTTATGTTCTACTTCAGTGTTCGTTGGAGATTAAGCGGAGAGGTTTTTTATACTCTCTGTAGGCGCTCCGTAAGCTCAGTGATGACTATAACTAGTGCGTTTTTAGTTGGGTTATGCGTTTTTTAAGAGAATTAAATTTTAGATTAATATGTCATGCATATGAAAATGTTTGGATAACATACAGGGTTGTATAAAATATGCTCGGGTACATTTTCGACTATTAGTAAAAATTTCTAAAATCACTTTTAAACAGTTTTATGCGTTTTCTAACAGAACTAATTAAGTAGTATACAGCTCTGTTGATGATATATATGTCTGCAATAAAACAATTTGTGTACCTTACCGACTATCGACTGTAATTGTTGAAATAGTCCTTTCAGATGTGTTATATGTTTTTTAAACAATTTACTTAAGATATCGGCTTTCACATTATTAAACGGTGATGTGTCATTCTAAAAGGGTTGGAAGGTGTTTCATAATCTATGCTTGACTCATAAATTTATTTCTTGTTCATTATTATAATATGATTTGTTCTCTATCTTTGATATATTGTAACAAGTTTTGATTACCTACTTCTAGAAAAGGGTGCACATATTTTCCTTATACTTCTTTACTATGCTAATCCTGCTTCTTTTTTTAGCTAATTAATTCATTTACTTATATTGATCGTAAATAGTCAATTTTTTTGCGTTACTAAACAATGAACATGACATAGAATCTAAATATCTCATTCTTTTTATAGGCTTTTTCTTCTTCAGATTACACCAAGTTCAATTTAAATCGTCACACATCGAATATTTTTTACAGCTCCTTCCTTCTTTATTCGATTTTTTCGGAAAATATTAAATTATTTTTTTAAGCATGATTCAATTTTTTTTAGCTTATGTTGAAGAACTGAGCATCACATTTAGAAAGAAATGTTATTCATTCTAGTATAAAATGACAAAACGGTAAAAAGTTTCTTTTTTTTTTTAATGTAAGGACATAAAATAAATCTTACCCTCTTACCTTTTCTCCCGTATCAGTCAGATAAAATTGAGGATTAAAACTCAAATACAGAAAATAAAAGTCTCAAAATTTACATTCCAGTTAAATCTATTCTGGATGAAAGTAAGATTACATTTATAGGTTAATCATATAGTCATAAATCATTGTAATATTTTTCTCTAAACATAAGGTATATTTTTATTTAGAAAAGGGATTTTTTTTAGTATATAGGTGTGATGTGTAAGACGCTGGAATAAGTTTTACTAAGTCAGTATTTTTAGGATATTTTAAGAAATTTAGAATGCAAATAAAGACGTAAAACATTACCTGTATTCTCTGTGATAGTTTCGCATTTCATCGTTTATTAGTATCCTTTATTAGTCGTCCTTGCATAGTAGTACGTGTTAAAAATATGTAGCTTTTGCTGCATAGTCACTCCACCGCTTTTTTAGAAAATAATTATTTGACTATATTATGAAGCATTCTCATTGGTCAGAATAGAGATATTTTATGAAGGCGGTGGAGTGACTATGCAGCAAAAGTTACAGATTTTTAACCGTTTAGTATGTAAGTTTTAAGTAGAAAAATTTGCCCAGTTTTTTCCCCGTTTAAATGTTGGAGCCTTTCACAGAATGGTTGTAAACTCGTAAGTTACCTCCATTTGTAATTTTGAAGAGAAAACTGTTGTAACCTTTTTTTTCCTTCGCGTATTTTCTTTTTAATTCAAAGGCTGATTTAAAAAAAGGTTCATATTAATGTTAATTTTTTCTAGCGCATAAGATAAATATGTAAGGTACTAAAATGTAAATACCCATAAAATTGATTTTCATAGCTTTTTTTATGAATAATTAAGCACACATGAAAAATTTTCCTAGACGCTTAAAAGATTATGATATGAGATTTTCATCTGTAATTCATGTCATGTTCATTCTAAGTAAAGGGGTGGATGGAAGAAATATGAAAAAAAAGACGAGGTTCTCAATGTTTGGAATACAAGGCTTGAGCCATTGCTCAAAAGACTTATGCTTGCACTAGTTAGCCTCCGAAAGCATCTTGTTGAAGGTGTGAAAAGTAACTTTTTGAAGAAAAAAAAGTTTTGATTCTATACCCTCCCCCCCTCCCCTCCAAAAAGAATACTTCAGTTCTGCAACCGTTGAACATATTTATCCTCAAGCCATTAATATATAACTAGGGGATCGTACCCGGGCTTCCCGGGTTACAGAATATAAATGAAAACATATTTTTTTTATTGAAAACTAATATTTTTAGATGCAATATATTTTTTAGATTGCCCACTAACAATAAAAAAATATTTTTCATATGAAAAATATGAATTATACAATCGAATAAAATTTTGAAAATTATTAAAAGCAATATTTACATATTAGTTGCATGCTAATAGTTATTGACCCAAGATTTTGCTACATACAGCATCCTTTTAAATTCTGAAGAGCTTTAAGCGTATACTTCAATTGCATGGCTGTTAAATTCGTGTTTTGTTTGTCGTCGTGTTTTGTTATTCGTGTTTTATTTCCTTTATTTATTCATAGAGGATGTTTTTTTTATGAAATATTAGCCGTAAGAAAATGATGAACTCTTTATGTTGTTTTAAAGGCAAAGGGATTACTCTTTCGTAATCAAGTTTTCACGCAATAGAGATAAATTAAAAAATATTTCATGCTTGAAAAATGATTTTAAAAACATAGACAATCTGTAAACTGAGATGCAGTTTGCAAACAAATTCCATTCGAATGATTTTTTTTTTCCTGTTTGGCTGTCTAAAAATTTAAATTGTTCGATTACAAATGTGTTTTTTTAATATTACTCTTTTATTTATTTATAGAGAAAGTATTAATTTCGTTGTGGAAAATTAGTCAGAAATAAATGCTGAAAAATTTTTATTGCTTTTATGTGCAAAGTGTTTATTATTACTATGTATTTAAGCTCGCTCGTGATAAGATAAATTAGAAAGAACCATGCTTGAAAATTATTTTTTAAATCATAATAAATCAGTCAATTAAGATACCGATATTAAACAAATTTCACTTGAAAGTAGATTTTTTCCTTAAACTACAATCTAAAAATTGAAAATGTATGATGGTCAAAAGATTAAAAAATTGCAGTAGCGAAAATTTAAAAATCGAAATTTGATCGTGAAGTGTTGCCATTCGCAAAATGACGTCAGCGTTACGCACAGATACGTTTGTACTTTATAACATAGTTAGACAATCTGTAAACTGAGAGGCAGTTTGCAAACAAATTCCATTTGAATGATTTTTTTTCCTCTTTGGCTGTATAAAAATTTAAATTGTTCGATTACAAATGTGTTTTTTTTTAATATTACTCTTTTATTTATTTATAGAGGAAGTATTAATTTCGTTGTGGAAAATTAGTCAGAAATAAATGCTGAACAATTTTTATTGCTTTTATGTGCAAAGTGTTTATTATTATTATGTATTTAAGCTCGCTCGTGATAAGATAAATTAGAAAGAACCATGCTTGAAAATTATTTTTTAAATCATAATAAATCAGTCAATTAAGATACCGGTATTAAACAAATTTCACTTGAAAGTAGATTTTTTCCCTAAACGACGATCTAAAAATTGAAAATGCATGATGGTCAAAGGATTAAAAAATTGCAGTAGCGAAAATTAAAAATCGAAATTTGATCGTGAAGTGTTGCCATTCGCAAAATGACGTCAGCGTTACGCACAGATACTTTTGTACTTTATAATATAGATAGATATGTAATCAGTAAACTATAATAACGATCAGTTATTATGATGAAGTTATCAATTGAGGCTCTTGTTCTTGGTATTACGGAATGAAAAACAGCGAAATTTATTCCACTTTGACACAATCATAGAATCTTTTCTCCATGAAATCTAAACTCGACATCATTTTCACCTTCTCAAAATCTACATACGCACTTCTCATGGCCGTTTTCAACTTTTCTTACAAATGGCATTTTAATTTGATCATTTAAAAATCATTTTAATACAAAACTTGAAGTCACGATTATCAGCGACATCTTTGCATGTGAACAGCTGCACTTGTAACTTGAGATTTTAATCTCAGTACCGGAGGGTAAAAATCGCCTCATATATGTTTGTAAGGTGCATTGTGTTAATATGTTTAGCTTTATCTAAGAAAATGATCGTTTTCTTTTAAATATGGCGTCCTTTTCACTTACTTAAGCATTTCGCCCAGTGTCTGAAAATTAGTATCAGTACACATGCAGAAGGAAAAAAAAAATATGGAAACTTTATGAGGAAAAATGCGTGTTGTAGTACATCATTTTCCGTTTTGGGCCACTAAACCCTATAGAGCCATTTTTATCAACAATTTTTAATTTTTATCATAAAATGACATGAATAAACATAACTATTTCTCTCTTCTCTGCAATAATGAAAGCTATCTAATTACAACCATTTTGAAGAAATTTCATAAATTACTATTAAAATTAAAATATAAAAATGGGGATATTTAAAAAAAAAAGCTACTGCAGGTACATCTGCAAATGAACATCTTTCAGTTAATATATATATATATATATATATATTACCATTAATTAAACATAACCTGCCACCGTCAATTATTATGAATTAAAGCTGTAAGTATTAAAAAAAAATATTATAAGAATTATTATGGAAGAAAAAAGAAAAAAGTGGACACCGACAAAAATTGAAAAGCTTATACATTGAATTACGTTATCGAGGGCACAGAATTCAATGATATAAGCAAAATGGTTGTTTTATATATATATATATATATATTAGTAAAATTGGTTCAGCTGAAAGCTCAGAGCTGATGACTGAAAAACAGCCTTGTGTTTTAAATATATATAGAGTATATAAAATTATGAAAAATTAAATTAAGCAAATTAAGTTATTTTGACAAAGTTATGATAGAATGTCTTAAGAATAGCAATAAATTTTTATTAGTGAGAAGAATTTTGTGAAAAAACTTTGGGAACCTGATATTGTTTTAAACCTCGAATTATTCCCAAGATCTTATTTATTTTCTTGTCTAACTCGGCGAAGCGAATTCATCCAGGAGAGAATTATTAAGTTTTGTAATATAAATTGCTATTTTATGGACAAAGACTTCCAATATGAGTATGCACGCTGTATGTCACTACTCTTCTATAAAGACAATCTAATTTTTCGTAAAACATTGCATTTTATCAGTGTGTGATTTAGGTTACATTATTTTCAAAAGTGAACCTTTTTCATCTGTAAAGAATTTCAAAGCAGCTAAGGTGAAAATGACGCACTTCTATAAAACATATTTCTGTTTTAAGAATTAAATACACTTTTTTAAAAATCAAATCACGTCATTTGCTTCCGATAAAACAGTCCAGATTTACGATACAGTCTTAAACAACATCTGTAGAAAAGTATGCATATGACGTCATTATCGGGGAATAATATACAAACCCAGAAAAAAGCAATAATAGCTCCATGTTTTATCAGAAATCTTTCATGTAAAATTTTTCAAAATTCGGAAAATGTTATTATACACGAAATAATAAAATTGCATTCATTCACTTTTGTATCGTTTGTAAAGTAAGTTTGCATTAAACTACAATTTATTAAATTGATAAATAAAAAAGAAATAAAGCATAATTCATCTCATTAATTAATAGACGATAATTTTGACATAAGCACGTATTTTAATTTCAATTTTTTTTCAGTTTGTATGGGAAAATGGCAACAAAAAGATGCTGTAATCTACTATTTTCCCTTGACCTTCAATATAAATGGAGTACTTCAGTTGCCACGATTACAAAATTTGTTTTAAAAACAAAAAAAAAATTAATATCTCAAAAGTAAATTGAGATACAGCTTTCAAACAAATTGCATTTAAAAGCAAATTTTTTTCCTATACGACGGTGTAAAAATTGAAAATGTGAGATGTTTAGAAGTTTAAAAATTTGCAGTGGCGAAAATTGCAAAACTGAAATTTCATTTCAAATTTCAAACTGTTGCCATTCGCAAAATGACGTATGCGTTACGCACAGATATTTTTGTCCTTTATAATATAGATATGAATATTTATAGATATTTTTATGAATAAATAGAGATTGGGCGGTAAACGGCAGAAGTGAGAAAACTGATAGCCGCAAAGTTCGTTTCGTTTAACCAGGAGAGTTTATTGCGGAGATAAAATAAATTTATCGTAACGTGCAAAATTCCCCTTTGCTCCACCTTTCTACCTGAAACAGATAAAAAAGAACATGGTCTAAAACCAGTCGATATGCTACGAATTCCATTATTACAGGTTTTAATATAACGGTATATTTTTTGGTACATAATATTTTCTCGCGTAATATACGTAGCTGGATTCTCTCATTTAAAATTCGGTACAAAAAGTGCAATTATTACGCAAATGAAAATTGTATTTGTGTGAAGTAAATAGCATATTAGAATTCAAGTTTTTGTTTAGATATTATTTCTCTTGAATTGTGTAAGCGTTTGAAATATTCAGCTTACATCCATTTCTTTATGCGAGCTATCATTTTTGGATCAACTTGAAAGGAGGAATGTTAATTTCAAGAGCAGATTGGATATAGAGAATTCATCTGTTAATTTCAAACATTATGAAATAACGAAATAGATATTATTCAGCATAATTCCAAATTAGAGCATTTTCCCCTCTTCAGTCTATCACATTTTTTTTTCCAAATTTTATATTTTACCTTTTAAGCCATGACCTACACAATTGTGTAGGTCAAAAGTGAAAGAAAAAGGCCGATTTTCTTTTACTGTTTTTGTGCGATTTTAAACCGAATTGTCACATCTGTATGAGTTTATTGGTTTCAGATATTTTGATAATACACAACTAGGTGGCAACAAGTGTTAGATTTTCTGTTTTTTAGAAGACCACAGAGTGCAAAGGAAAGTCCCTTTAACCTGAAAATACTTGCGAACAGAGAGAGCTACAACTATGAAAATGAGGTAACGGTATAGTAAAGTGACTACGCCCGATTTAATGCAAACGACAGCAGTGCTCCTAGTGGCGAAATTTGGAAGATAGCTAGTGCAAATCGAAAACGAAAAGAGATAGAGCAAAATTTCCAATTATAAAGTTTTAGGGCATCAATTAATTAGTACGAAACGGCATGTAGTTTACATGGATAAGATAAATCTTCTCATGTATACCCAAACATGTACGAAATCGATGCAGTCCCTTTTGTGTAAACGTTTGAATGGATAGTCAGAAGTATGAAGAAATACTCACAATTTATGGCATAAATACGAACTTATCTCAATACATTTTGATAACATCACACAAAAAAAACGAAAAAGACAAACTATCTCACAGTGATAAACAGTTAATATTCAGTATGTTTGGAAAGTTTGCCATTGCCCACGATACACGTTTGTATTCGTGAGAGTAATTCTGCATGCACATTTCTCAGCATGGAACGTCTATTGCAAGCTTCTTCAATACGACGACATAGATTTAACCCTTTCAAGTGCGGTGGCTAGGCGGTCTAGCCACCTAATTTTAATTACAAAACTAACAAATGGCACCAAGAATACTTTAATAAAATTTTGCTTTTGTAATGAAAATGCAAATTAGCGTATTTTTATTTTCTAAAAAATTCGTTTGAATATTCTGGTGTCAATCAATTATTTCATCAGTTTACGAACAGAATTCTCCTGCCCCCGAAAGAGTTAATCTAAAATTTTAAATGCATTGGAAATTAAATTTTTACAGATATTATAGCAGAGTATAACGTCACAATCTGCAACTGTGCACTGCTACATTTCCGGAATGTGAATATTCAAAGTAGAATCGTCGCTCATTGATTTCGGACAGTTTTGGGTATACAGGGGACGATTTATTTTATCCGTGTGAACCAAATGTCGTTTCGTACTAATTAATTGATGCTCTAAATTTTTATAACTGGAAATTTTGCTCTATCTCTTTTCGTTTTCGATTTGCAATGGCTATCTTCCAAATTTCGCCACTAGGGACGCTGCTGTCGTTTGCATTAGGTCAGGCGTAGTCACTTTACTATACCGTTGCCTCACATGCATAGCTGTAGCTCTCTCCGTTCGCAAGTATTTTCTTGTTAAAGTGACTTTCCTTTGCACCCTGTATATCATCTGACAGCAACAGACAAAATTTATGTACTGTCGTAATTTCTTTTAAATGCGATTTTTAGTATTTCCTTAGATTTAATTTTTCTGTTCATATACTTTATTCGTGATTTTAATTGATTTTGTCCTTGATAAATTTAATTTGGCTTTATAAAAATTGAAAAAAAGTAATGACCTACACAATTGTGTAAGTCCGGCATTTACCATTTCAAAAATAGTTGCAATTCCTAATATTAATACAATTTTTATTTTTAAGTGATTTATTTTAAATTTATGCTTTTAGCAATTTATTTTTTATTAATTACATTTTTAAAGCGGATTAATTTTAAAATAATAGGTTTGTACTATTCATGATTTCTATTTCAAATAGATACTATTCGAGAAGTAATATGCCCTTGTAACAAAATATATGTTTCTGTTCTGAGTAATAGATGACATAAATAAGTTTTATATGATTTATATGCATGCCATGAGATAGATTTTTACATTTGAGAAATTCATTGCATTTTGTCGACACAGGAAGTAAACCACAAGGAATGAATAATAAATTATGGAAAGTTGAGCAAATGCTTGACAGATTCCATAGTGTCTGCTTGAATTTATCAAGAGATCAGGAAAAATTTTCCATAGATGAGCAGACGATTCTTTTTTTAGGACGTGCCTCAGTAAAGCAGTATGTAAAAAACAAACCAGACCCTGTGGTAACAGCACCATGTGCGATAGTTTTAAATTTCGTAATATACCTGGTCCATAAGGATCTAGATTTAGGACCTGCTGTAGTCCTTACTCTTATTCAGTCTTAGTTCTATGTACTTCGATCGCTATTTTAACACAATACCGCTGCTGGAAGAACTAAAAAAAGGAAATTTGAAGAAACAGGGTGAGGCCTCACCAGTGGCCGAGAGGTTCTGCTGTCGAAGCTGGTATACGGGAGGTGCTGGGTTCGAGCCCAATCGCGCCCGTCGGCCTAATCGTTCGGAATTTTCTTGGTTTTCTTCGAACCTTGATTTCCATGTGTAAATACGGATTAGGTTCCCCTTAGATAGACCCCGCACGGAGGGCATTCTCCCTAGGGCCCTCGTGTAGATAATCGGCCGACAAAAATCAACTCAACTCAATCCAAACAGAGTGAAGGACATCCTATTTGTCAACGGCTCTTAAGAATGGTGAGAGCATTGAGCACGTCTCAGAAAATGGAATTGTAGTGGTTGAGTGGAAAGTCAAAAAGAAAGTTGTACTGGCGTCGACGTGTACAGGACGTAACTCGCTGCAGACCACCAAGCAATGATCGAAGGAAGAAAAAATGAAAGTCGATGTCTCTTATCCAGCCAGAGTTATGAGCTACTATGCATCAATGTTAAATGTGGAGATTTGCGATCAGAAAATAGAGGCCTATCGATTCTAGTTTAAAACAAGAAAGCAGATCTCGAAAACAACAGTTAATTTCCTTGACCTTGCTGTAGTAAATTCGTGGTTTCTCTACAAACAAGATGCCAAAGCAAGTTACCCCGTAAAAAACACTTGATTTGCTATCTTTTCGATTAAGTTCTTCTGAGAACCTGTTGGAAGTATAACCAAGAAAGAACAGATTAAGGGCTGCCCTCAGCAACAGCAAAGAAGACGGAATTGAATATGATTTTGCTGACTCATGCAGATAAAAATTCTACAATCTGTCCATAACGATACCATTTGAAAGTAAGAGGTTAGATTCAACTAGCCACTGCAACTAGCCACTGCAACTAGGCAGATGCAACTAGATCTGGTTTTGACGATCTTAAAACTGCCAGGAGTTACCGGTTTCAAAACTGTTTCAGCCGTATAAGAGTGAGATGCGAGAAATTTAATGTTTATTTATGTCTATCCAAAAAACAAAAATTGCTTCAAACATTTTCACTGTGGCTGATGCAAATTATCTTAATAAACAATGACGGTTTTTTCTTAAACTTTTATTTCTAGATATTTCCACACATAATTACAAACTACACAATTGCGTAGATTTAGTCAAAAAACGGCTGCGATAAGGCCGAATCTACACAATTGTGTGGATCCTCTTTTGGCCATAACCTGATATCAGGCATTTCTTTAATTTTTTTTTTAAAATCAAAAACGATCCTATCGATTAGGGAAAACCACCTATACTTTTAATTAAAAAAAACAAAAAAAAAAAACAAAAAAAAAAACTCCCGGCCTTAAAGGGTTATGGAATGCTGAATAACATTACACAAATTAGACATTTTCATTATATGTCAACGAAATTTAAGTTTTTATATTAGGTTATATTATTTTTTATTAGAATACTCTCTCCTTGATACAGTATAAAATATTTTTAAAAACTACGTCTAAAGAAGATTGTATACTTTCTCATGCAGAAACGTTGTCTAAATTTTCAGCATGCGGATCATTAACATATTTTTCTTGAAATTATTGAAGTAAATACGCATTTGTTTGTGGCATAAATTAATGAACTTGGCCTAGAATTTAAGATTTCATTCTTCTTAAAAGATTCCTTTCGGATTAATCCAAATTCAATTTAAAAGGTCCCCCATTGAGTTTTTGTATAGTGCTTTCCTTTTCTATTTTATTTCTTGGAAAATACATAATAAATTCTCTTCCACGAGGAGATAAGCATTTCTGTTTAACTTGTCACATTTAGAAAGAAATGTCACCCTCTTTCGCCTACAAAATCTGGGAACAAATCCAATATTATTTTCTACATATAAGAATATAAACTAGATGATATCTTTTTGCTAATTTTTTTCTACAAATTATCAGTTATAATTGAGGATTATAACGCTAATGCAGGAATGAAAATTGTCAAAATTTACACTTTATTTAAAATTTTTTTGAATGAAAAATGGATTATATTTATATGTTAATCACCCAGTCCTAAATCTTTGCCATATTTTTATTTTTCATTTTCATTTTTTAGAAGCAGTATTGAGTTTTTGTACAGCTGATTACTTTTCTATTTTACTTCTTGGAAAATACATACTAAATTCTCTTCCACGAGGAGATAAGCATTTTTTAAACTTGTCACATTTAGAAAGAAATGTCGCTTTTTTTTAGCTCACAAAATCTGGGAAAAATCCAATATAATTTTTCCAAATATAGGAATATAAAATAGATGATAACCTTTTGCTTATTTTTTCTACAAACTGTCAGATATAATTGAGACTTGTAACGCTAATGCAGAAATGAAAAAATTTAAAATCTACATTTTAATTAAATTTTTATTGAATGAAAATTGGATTATATTTATATATTAATCACCTGTTCGTAAATCTTTGTTATATTTTTATTTATCATTTTAATTTTTTTGAAGCCGTATTTTCTTTTGCCAAAATGTAACGTAAATTATAAAAAAGAAAACATTCTTACTAAACAGTTTAAATACTTTTTAATATACTTTTTAACTGTCTGAACGATTTGACCATCTTTTTTCCGGAAAAAAAATTTAAATTAGTGCTCACAAAAATATTTTTACCTAAATAGTATTTTACAAACTAGTAAAAATAAAAGGACATGAAAGGCATTGTAGTACCAAATCGGGAGAGAAATATTTTGCTAATATGATTTTTATTGAGCAATTTTAGAAAAACGAAGGAAAATCATCAAACGTTCAGATAAAAAAGTATTTAACACTATATTATAATATGCTGTAAAAAATGTTTAAGTTTATAAAATAAACATATAAAAGTCGGATTCTTTCTTTTGAAAATATTTTGCTCTTATTTTTCAAGCATTTGAAATGTATTATTTATATGGGCTGCATTATACACGTTTTCATTATTACTTCGAGTATTATATAGTAGTAGATAAATGAAAACTTAATTCTACTCTGGATCAGATTAAAAGAGAAGATTTTGGTTGTTAAGTTCAAATATTACAATATAACGAACTAGATATCATTAAACATATTTCCAATTTAACCGTTTTCGTTACTCTGTTTACTACAAATGATAAAGGGCCGTTTATTTTATTTTTCTCAAATTTGATGTGCAAATAATATTGAAATAATGTTATTCAAAGTAAATATTTGCCATTGCATGTTAAAAATATTAGTTTTTCATAACTGTTTATAATAATAATTATTATAAGGCTATTAGTCTTCCTTTGACATAAAAGATTTTGAATATATACATTCAGAAAAGAATGTGTAACATTTTTCATAAACATAGATTTTGCACTTTCCAACGTTTGAGACATTAGCTAGTTTACTTCATAAATAACATTATAAACGCATTTTATATTTTAATATGAATTGATGAAATTGGCACAGAATATATTGCATTCTTATTACAGGATTTTTATTTATTTATTTATTTTATTACCTTAAATTCAATTTAAACTATCACACATCAAATATTTTTTATAGCATCTTCTTGTGATTTCTTCGAAAACACATTACAATCTTTTCCAAGACGTGATTAACATTTGTTTTAACTTATGTTGAAGAACTAAATGTCACATTGAGAAGGAATGTCACTTTTTCCAGAACAAACTGACAAAATGATACATATCGATTGCTTTATGTAATCTTTCGTTATTACATAAATTATCAGGTATTGGAACGTAAATAACTTGTTGGAAATCTAAAATTAATTTCGCAAAATTTGGATGACCAGAATTTAGTTTTTAATTTCAAATCCTACAATCTAATAAACATAGATACTAAATATACTTTGTTACGATAGTATCTTGTCCAACTGGAGCATTTTTGCCGCTCAGGCATATAATGAATTTAAAAATGTAATTTACATTTTTCCAATGTGCTATGAAGGGAAGCCTGGACTAAAGTTGCTTAAGAAAACACCTTTTTTATTACATTTCAAACATTTTTCGTTTTCATATAGTATTGTTAGGTACAGTCGTGGAAAAAAAAGTAAACACCCCCTACTAACTCCTCAACAAATTATTGTAGAATAAAGTTAATGGTACTGAACGATTGGAAATAAAGTCTACTTTTAAATGATGTACATAAAATTCGCTTATGGGGCCATTTACGTACTAAACGAACCCAAAATTAATTTTTTTCAATAGCAATACCCAATTTTGACAGCATAAATGAACTCTACACTCTTCAATTAGCCCCAAAACAAATCTTTATGCATTTCGTACCATAAGTTTCCGAGAAATTAATTATTTTAAAACAAGCATATTTTAAGGGCTGTATCCAAATTCAAATTCGGTACTCGATTGTTGACCAAGAGAGCTGCCTTCTTGATCAAGGCACCTTAAGCGCCACTCAAGTAGACAATGAAGCCCGATAGATTACAGGAGAGTAGAAGAAATTTCAAAATATCTAGTCACTTCTACCATAGACGGTCCCTTAAATAATCATTTTGCCGTTTTTTAAGCATAATTTAAAAACTACTTGGAAGAAAAATGTGAAATTTTGGATTTCCATAAAGCAAGACTTAATAAATCTAAATCCATCAAAAAAATTGTAGATTGCAATTCATAATTTTTTTGAATATTAATTTCATAATTCATAATTCATATCATAAAATTATAAAAATTGCAAATTCAGCGTAGTTATGTTTGGGTATAGTATTAGTATTATTGCTACAGAAAATATTAGCACATTAGGAGCATAATTTCAGGAGATATAATTGAAAATATGAAAATGTAATTTAACATTAGAAGCACTAAATGTTGAATGTTTATAATTCAAAAACTTATCATTCAAATTACTTGAAATTTAGTGTCTAGGCATAGTTTTAGCCGAAGTTTTGAAATATCTCGTTAAAATTGGGTATTGCCATTTTAAAAAAGAAGTTTGGATTCATTTTAATATGTAGATGGCCCCCTAAGCAAATTTTATATACATTATTTTAAAGTAGACTTTATTTCCAATCATTCGGTACCAGTAACTTTCGTGTACGATAATTTGTTGAGAAATTAGTAGGGAGAGTTTACTTTTTTTTCCACGACTCTACTTTTTCGTCAGCCTTATGCATGTGATAAAAGTACAAGCTGTTTTTAGCGAAAAAATAATTACTATTGTCAAGAGTTGCTCTCTGCAAACATAAAGGTAACAATTATTATTAGAGTTTCACTCTCTCATTGGTATATTATAAGATTCTGGATACATACTTGTCGAAAAGTCTCTAACATTTTACCTTGAATAAAAATTCATTAATTTTCAGCTTGCGAGAGCTTAAACAGTTTGTTTTACAATGAATGTTGTACATGCGCATTTTGTTAGTAGCATGGGTTAATAAACTTGGTACAGAATCTAACATTTTCATTCTTCTTAAAGCATTCTTTACGGAGTACTCCGAATTTAATTTAAAATGTCACGCATCGAATATAGTACTTTCCTTTTTTATTCGATTTCTTTGAAAAATACTAAATTCTTTTCCATGTCATCATTAAAGAACTAGGATTTGAATTTCAAAAGAAATTTGACTCTTTCTTTCATAAACTGATAAAATCGTAACAAATATTCTTTTTTTTTTTCGAATATAAGAGCAGAAACTCGACCGTGCTCGTATTCTTATTTTCCATGCGTCAGTCACATGCATTTGAGGATTAGAACGCTAATGTAGAAAATACTATTTTTTTAATAAAGTTTTACTACTTTCCTTTCCATGGCATGATTCAAAATGTTTTTGCATATGTTTAAGAAATAAGCATCAAATTTGAAAAGAAATTTCACTCCTTGTAGCATAATATTTTCTAATAGCACCTTACCCTCTTTCTTATTTTCCATGCGTCAGCCATCTAAAGATGAGGATTAGAACACTAATGCAGGAAGTACTATTTTCTTAATAAAACTTCCCTACTCTTCAGTTTGCAAACCGTTAAATAGTTTACTTTACATGGAATAAGGTAAATACGCGTTTTGTTTATTGTATAACATTAATGAACATAACATAGAATCTAAATGTTTAATTTTTTTGACTAAGCTTTTTTTCGTATTATTTCAAAATCAATTTAAAATGTCACACATTGAATACTTTTAGCACATTTCTGTTTTATCCGAATTCTTTAAAAATGCACTAAATTCTTCTCCAAAATAAATAAACATTTTTTTGGTTTATGTTGAAGAGCTATGCATCACATTTAAAATGAAAGTCACACTTTCTAGAATAAACTGGCAAAATCGTGAACAAATATCCATTTGTTTTTTGTTTTTGTTTTTTCAAATATAAGAACGGAAAATAGATTATACTATCTTTCTTATTTTCCAGGCGTCAGTCCCATTCAGTTGAGGATTAGAACGGCAATGCAGGAAAGACATTTTACTAAACAAAACATTCATACTTTTGCGTTTACGAAAACTTAACCATTTTACTTCACAATGAATGATTGATGTAAGTGGGCATTTTGATTATGGCATGACGTAATGAAGGTAGTATAGAATCTAAATAATTCATTCTGTTTAAGGCTTATTTTAAAATGTAACGCATCGAATACTTTTCGCACATTTTTTTTAATCAAAATTTTTCAAAATACACTAAATACTTTTTAAGATAAGTCCAATTTATTTACCTTATTTTGAAGAACTAAGCATCGATATTAAAAGAAAATCCACTCTTTCTAGCATACACTGACAAAAATCTCGAAATAGTTTTTTTTTTTTTCCAACTGTAAGAACATAAAATAGATTATACCATCTTTATTTTTTCCTATTAGTCAATCGCATACAATTGAAGGTTAGAACGTTAACACAAAAAATACATTAAAAATTAATGTATTAATTTTTAATTAATGAAATAAATTCCCATTTTGTTTTTGGTATGATATTAAAGAAGATGGCATAGAATCTAAATATTTAATTCTTTTTACAAACTTATTTTAAACCGTAACGCATCGAACACCTTCTGCACATTTCTTTTTCACCCGAATTCCTCAAAATTACACTAAATTATTTTCCAAGATAAGTCACAGTTTTAGCAATGTGAAGAACTATGCATCGAATTTAAAAACAAATTTCACTCTGTCTGGCATAAGCTGACACAATCGGGAACAAATGTGCATTTTTTTCAAATATAAGAACATAAAATAGATTATACTCTCTTTCTACTTCTTAATTTTCCATGCATCAGTCAGATAAAATTGAGGATTAGAACACTGATGCAAAAAAGATTTCTTTCGAAATTTATATTTTGTTTAAATTCTCAGAGCATGAAAATTAGAATATATTTATATGTTAATCATGAAGTCAAAAATCATTTTCATATAATTTTTTATCACTTTAAGGTTTAATTTTTTTAAAACTTGTATTTCTTTTTTTTTCGGGGGGGGGGGGGGAGGGTCATATATGATATGCTAGATATTACTAGAATAATTTTTTTTATAAAAAAGACATTTTCTGTATTTTTTAAGATATTATTATTTTTTAATAAATAAAGAATGCAAGAATATGTTTGAACGAGGTGTATAAATATACATTTAAACGGGAAGTAAATATATGAGTCACTGTGTTTTGTTTGAAAAAAAAAATTAATTGGTGTTTTACAATTATTCAAGGTTTTACTTGTATCTATTTCTTTATACTTCCTTTATTTTATTCGATCGATTACGTGACAGCTGAGCGTAAATGGTGTGTTCTAGAATTTAATCCTGGTTTAGGTCAGTTTGGATCAGGAGAATTTGGCTGTTAACTTCAAATATCACAAAATAACGAACTAAATATAATTCAATTTATCCCCACTTAAAGCATTTTCTCTTCTCAGACATATTATTGTATGCATAAAATTTCGTGATTTCAATCCAAGACAATTTCAGCAAATGTCGATGTTTGTGGTTGTTTAACAAAGATTATGTACAAATCGCTTCACTAGCTTTCGTCCTTTTGTCTCAGTTATGAAGAGGAAAATTTCTTCTAGCAAAAAGGAGAAATTCGGTGTTAAGATGGCATTTAATCATAGAAACTAGATCTTATTTTGCAGAATATCATTATAATTCTGGAGTATCTAAAGTTGCAAATCTCAAATGCTATTGAAACCTGCTCAAAATTTAAAAGAATACAATTTAATGTACAATACTTGTTGCTATTGTAAGGATACTACTTACAGAATTATCAGCTAAGTGAATGATACATAACACGAAAAATATACTATAGTACAGTTTCAATAAACGTTTAATGGATTTCGTTGCATAGGATATTATCTAAATACTTCATTCACAGAACGGAATGCTTATTCTCTATTCTGTTAGACGGAATCTAGATCAGCGATCTTGAATACAATTTGCCATATGACAAGCATAGACTTGATTCCATTGGGTATTTTGAGGTAGACATTTTCAATTTATATTTTCCATACAAAATATGACTATGATACTTAAATTTGCACTAAATTACACTTTTTATTGGATGAACTGTTTGTTGTAGTATTATTCTATGTATTTCTCCATATAAAAGTACTCTAAAAAACTACTGAAATTGAATAATAAAATCTGATATAAGCATATCTTGAAACGTAAATATTTTGATAAGTGCTCCTTATAAAAATTATGAAATACGTAAAGAAATAACCAAAAATGATTAAAAGTGAGCGAAAAATGTCCTAAATCATTTAACATTAATTAAAATGAAGGCTTCATTAATTGAAAGCATGAAAGCAGTGATGCGTTAACAAATGAAAGTAAAAATTCAATGGGCGCTACATATTATTATATACTCCACTGACCTATCGCCAGTGTGAAATTCTCTATGAGTTGCCCTCAATCCGCGACAAGAATTCCTAATTATAGACTGACCGAGAGTTTCAAAAAGAATATAACTTAGTTATGTAAATCAGCATCTAGGACAAACGCTTAATGTAAATAAGACAATCGTTGATTAAACGCTTCAATATAGCTGGGCAAAAATATTAAAATACCTTGCAACAAACATGCCTTAAATTATATGCTCGCTATATCGAAGTTTGTACGGGCCGTTACAGTTTTTTCATAATGCAACTATTACATACACCTTGTGTATTTGTTGAAAGCATTATTAGTCCCCAATATACTGTTCTGCGTCGTTGTGAGTGAATCACGTCAGAGCTAACGAAATTCCAAGGAGACTAAACTGTCGGAGCGGCACACAGTGGATCAATCCTTAAGAAAACGTGAACATAGAACCAAAAAAATATTCATTAAATAATTAATTTTTTGCAATGAAATATTTTTAAAAAATATCTACAAAATACGAATATATGTTTATTTTTTTAATTATACAAAGTTATATCGTATTTTTATAGCTGGAAATATACACCTTTCAGCAGAGGCACTTTTCTGCGAATTTTAGCGACTTTTTGCTGTGCTCAGAAATAGAACCTAAGTAATCTCTAGTAATAACTCATTTAAAATATCATTATTAATTTCTTAAAACACACTTTAAACCACCACTGACTACATTTTGATTGAATTTTATGTCTCATTCTACATTATGAACAACACATATAGAATTAACGGTATAATAATCTCCAAAATTATGTAACTTAAATTGTTTGAAATTTCAAACATATGTTGGTGTTCCTGAAAACCTATACTTTAATGTGGTATAGAGGTTTTTGCGCAAACCTGCGTGTTTTCGAAATAAATGGACTTGAATTACGCATTTTTACGTTTCGAGAAAACATGTTAAATTGGCTGTACACAAAAATATTTTTAAAAAACTATTGTGCTGTAAGAAAGTTACAGCATGAAATGATATAAAAAACTAATTTAACATTAAACTGCAAAATTAAATTTAATATACTCGTATCTCGGGATATATAAACGTTTACATGAAAATGCTGAAATGCGCAAATGTTCTCAGATGTTTAAATGTACTCTAATAAATGGATGCGCTGCGATGTCAGTAATAAAGTGTTATATTTTAAAGTAAAAGTTCCAATGCTTCTAGAAATTTTCTGTTCCTTTGAACGTTTTTTATTTCGTGTCTAATACTGGAAGTCAAAGTGTCACATGTTATTAGCAAATGGTGCAATAAGTCTTCGTTGTATGATCTTCGACTTATTTTTCTCTGATGGGACTTCCGGTACCTTTGAAAAACTTTATTTCAAGCTTCGCTAGCGTCTTCTAATAATTATCCAGTTGGAAAAGCGAAATTTGTAATCTCATCCTTTCCACGAGTTAGTAATTTATGTGCAGAAGCTGGCATATAATACCAACCGTACTTTGAGGTACATTGTTTAGTCGTTCCCTGTGCGAAATTGCCAAATTTTTTTTAATTAATTACTTCGTCAGAGGTTATCACTTGCATTATAATTGCAAAACGTTTACTAAGTTCTTAATCCAATTCAGTGATCTGTCTTTTCAAATTCAGTTATGTAAATATCACATATGTTGCCAATTAAAAATTAAACAAATATTTTAAATGTTCCACAAATGTCATTTGGATACAAGTAAAAAATGCATGGCTTGTTTTACCAGTTTATTTTAGTTATTCATCTTCTCCTTAAACTTCTTGTTTGGCACAAAAACGCGAAATTGTCCCTAAAAACCAAGTAAGATACTTTCAGTATCATTTATTTTACTCATTTAAACCTAAAAAAAACTCCCCAAAAACATCATATCTATAGGCTTATACTATCGCGATAATTCTATGTTCGACATCGCCTATACTTTGATCCACTGTGCGGCACTGGTGGGACCTTCGGTAATCATGATAGCAGAAGTCTTTGTATAAGGAGGCTCTTTGTCCAAGAATATGGCTGAATACAGGAAGACAGAAAAAACTGAATCTGATAACCACCAACTCTGACGTAAATGTGTATTGACTGACAAAGGCAAACTAGAATTTCAGAGAGTTGGGAACAATAATAAGAAGTCTAGTGCGGCAAATGTGACTGCTGAGTTAATTACCATGCCTAAAAATCCTATAAGAACCAAAACAGTATAATAGAAAATCCAAAAGTGAGGTGTTCTACGCCATATTAGTAAAAGTTATATGGTTTTCGGGAGGACTTGTTATATTTTTGTCCACCCTTGTATATCTTTTAAAACAAAAGTTAAAAATCTATTTATTTTTTATTCTTATATAAACTCCTATACAAACTAATCTAGAAATAACAATTTCAATAAGGCAGTTTTTTTACTTTTTTTTATTATTTTAAATTTTAAATTTTGAATCGATCTTAGATAATACAGTAAAACCTCCCTAAAGCGACCACGTTCCGTTCCAATAAAAATTGGTCGCTCCGAGAGGTGGTCTCTTAATGGAGGTCATGCTTAAATCTAGATTTGTAACATATTATTCAGAATCCGGGGTGGAAACTATCTTATGTTACAAAATAAAACTGGATAACTTATCATTGACTAATAAGTTTTAATATTTACATCGTATTTACATGTTACTATTTACAAAAATAACTCAGTTAATTTAAAATACGGCATAGCTCAAATGCCTTGTCGGCAACCACTTTGTAAACATTCTTCTCTCTCGTAAAGTCTAATTTACTCAGCTTGTCAGTTCTTTTGAAGGAAAAAAAAAAGGAGAACAAATATGATGGAGTGCGTATTGTTCGAGCGTTACACTCTTCCCCTCACACTGCATTACTGGTCCCTCAGATGCAGTGTGCATTTCCTGGGTGGATTCCTTCGGGATGCTTTCTGGTGCCTAAAATCCTCTATGGCTCTCGTGTTTTGTGGTCATAAATATTTGCTGGCTGGGCGTCTGATGTTTCCCGGGTCTGCCTCTAGGGCGAATTAAGCCATTAAAAGATCCACCATCATCTTGCGTCTAAGGACACAAAGCTGATATATGATAATTTCCTAAGAGAGAAAAGGGGTTTTCTTTATTGGCAATGGTATAAGAAGTAGATCTTTGTTTTCCATAGTACCCATTATCATTTCTGTAACTTCCAGACCTATAATCCAATTTGTAATTATCCTGATCATTAGTTCTAAGATCATTTTCATATCTCTTTTCGAATTTGCAAGACGAATCTGCAGTTCGCCGTGCACTATACCTGTGTGATGGTTGGGAATTTCTTTGCTCCTGATAGCTACCTCCACCAGATCGTCGGCTATCATAATTATAATTATTTCGAGCATGATAGTAGCGTCTATTTTTGTATCTAGGAGAAAAATTTGGGTTATACTTTACTTTTGAAGTAAGTGAAACACTTTCTAAAGTTTCAGATGCATCATTAGGTTCAACCATATCCGATGAACTATTCACCAAACCTTCACTTTCTGTCATATCTTGAGATATTAAAGAATCTTTAATCTCAAAATTTTGAGGAATCTCTGATTCATCTTGGTAAGAATTCTCTGAACCAGGTTTCTCATAACTATTTAAATTGTAATTTCCATGGTTAAATGACTGTTTAACATATTTTTGGCCATATCTATTATTGCTTCTGTTAACAATTGGTCTATTAAAATTTCTGTTCTTACCCCTATAATCGAAATTCCTACGGCAATCTTTTACATAGCCATTTCTATCATGTGCAGGACTATCAATTTCATCAGATAAAATTATACCCATCCGTGATCCTGTATCAATATAATGTTTAACTTTAGGTGTAGCCTCTTCCCCTAGTTGGAAGCTACTAGTAAATTTTTCAAGCAGTTCATTCATCCTAACTTGTTGCTCTGAAGAGAGATGTCTACGTTCATCTTCTCTAAGAAAAACGGTGTTTAATTCAACAGGTTTTATCGCTAATTCACTGGGAGGTCTATATGTATCTTCAGCGAATCTATACTTCCACCTACATCTATCAGCAAAGCACCATTCTTGATTTACTACATCAAAAACAATTTTTGCTTTGCGTAAAAAATCGATTCCTAAAACTGTACGATTATTTCTGGCATTCGGCAGAGCATAAAGTGTTGTTTTAATGTCGCGACCTTCAATTTTAACATGAACTTCTGTTTTATAAACTTCGGTAGTGTTTTGTAGCCCATCCGCTAAGACTACGATCATTTGAGTTTTTTCAAACTTCACTAATAAAGAATATAAACCTTCACCCGCAACGCAATGTGTTGCGCCAGTGTCAGCACAAGCTGTGCCAGAGAGACCATTTATGCTTATTTTTACCAATAATGTTGGTGATGTTTGCATATTACATGTACGAAATTCTAGTGATTGAAAGTGCACCGATACATTTTTCGGAGAACAGGTTGGACACTTGGATTTAATAACTCCCTGGTTTCCACAACCATAGCAACTTAACATTGGTCGATTTAAATTCGAAGGATAGTTAATTTTATTTCTCTTGGACTCCTTTTGATTGCCAGTTTTACCAAACTCATTTCTTTTAAAATCTAAAGGCGTTTTTTCAAAGCGTTTAGAATTCACGACCTCACTGATTTTATTTGATCTCTTTATTTCTACTTTGTGTGACCTCAAATTATCATATAAATCTAACTTTTCAGCTAATTCAACAGGATCTGTTAAATTCTCCCATTGGTCTAAATAATGTTCTTTGCAATCAGGGGAAACCCTTTTCTTTAATTGGTCAGCAATAATTAATTCCGATAATTTTTCAAAGGAATTTATATTTAATTCGGATAGCCATCCCTCAAAATAGCTTCTAATTTCAAAATAATATTCTTTCCAGCTAATATCGGTTCGCTTTGGATGTCGACTAAACAAAACTCTAAACCTTTCAGCAGTTAACTTGAACCTCTGCAACAATATATCTTTAATATAAGAATAATCCTCAAATTTTTCTTCCGGTTCATGCGCTATTAATTTACCGATTTCATTTGGAAGGACTCCAATTAAATACGTTATCCACAGTTCTTTAGAAACCTTTAAAAGTTTCATTTGCCTCTCAAAAGTTATTAAAAATAAATTCATATCATCCTTTTCAGGATTGAAATCGGGTAAAATCTTTTTCAGGTCAACGCGGACTGAAGAAGTTTCTAGAGGGTTGCTTGTATTTGCAACAACTTCTCTTGTTCCTGCTTCTAACCTGAGCTTCTGTAGCTCAAATTCTCTTTCTTCGGCTAAACGTTTATCTTCCTCAAGAGTCTTTCTTTCTTCTACGATATTTTCATAAATTCCCTGTACAAAATCTATGTTATCTTTAAATGCCTCACTATTTACAATTTTATCACGTAATTCGAGGACTTTATCGTCGCTACTTACTTCTACTTTCAATTCTGAAGCTAATGTGATTAAATGAATTTTCTTACCCTTTGAAAGAAACGCCATCATTTGAACTAAATATGTTTTAGCTAACTTCAAACTTAATTCGTGTTACGAATAACTCTTAACAAAATACGTAATTTTTAACATATATAGAACATAAATAACATACAATATCTTTCAAAACTCAATATAATGACACCAACTATTTGCCTTTTTTTTTTCTTACACAATAATATCAATCATATAATAATTAAAATAATGCCAAGCACACATTTATAATAATAACTTCATAATAAAATAGCTCAGTGCAACTATATAAATGTATAAAATAAAGCAAACGATTTTTATTTTTCAAAAATAATTATTAGAATTATTTCTCTTATGAATATCTTCATTTAATTCAGATACTAAAATACTTGAAGCTGCAGACGACTTTTCGTATTTCGATTCTAAGGAAAATATCATTCAATCTGAATAGAACAATTCCAAAATATTTCGATTCTGGACGAATCAAATACAATTTTCAAAAATCATCAGATTTCGGATGAATCAAAAGCACTTTTGTATAAATTTTTGTACTTTAGTATCTAAATTTTATTATTAAAACAGTTTAACTCAATTTAAAATAATACTTATCTTCATATCTTGCTTCTATTCGTGCCAGACGTTGGGGAGCCACTCTTTTAACATATTATTCAGAATCCGGGGTGGAAACTATCTTATGTTACAAAATAAAACTGGATAACTTATCATTGACTAATAAGTTTTAATATTTACATCGTATTTACATGTTACTATTTACAAAAATAACTCAGTTAATTTAAAATACGGCATAGCTCAATTGCCTTGTCGGCAACCACTTTGTAAACATTCTTTTCTCTCGTAAAGTCTAATTTACTCAGATTGTCAGTTCTTTTGAAGGAAAAAAAAAAGGAGGACAAATATGATGGAGTGCGTATTGTTCGTGCGTTACACTCTTCCCCTCACACTGCATTACTGGTCTCTCAGATGCAGTGTGCATTTCCTGGGTGGATTCCTTCGGGATGCTTTCTGGTGCCTAAAATCCTCTATGGCTCTCGTGTTTTGTGGTCGTAAATATTTGCTGGCTGGGCGTCTGATGTTTCCCGGGTCTGCCTCTAGGACGAATTAAGCCATTAAAAGATCCACCATCATCTTGCGTGTAAGGACACAAAGCTGATATATGATAATTTCCTAAGGGAGAAAAGGGGTTTTCTTTATTGGCAATGGTATAAGAAGTAGATCTTTGTTTTCCATAGTACCCATTATCATTTCTGTAACTTCCAGACCTATAATCCAATTTGTAATTATCCTGATCATTAGTTCTAAGATCATTTTCATATCTCTTTTCGAATTTGCTAGACGAATCTGCAGTTCGCCGTGCACTATACCTGTGTGATGGTTGGGAATTTCTTTGCTCCTGATAGCTACCTCCACCTGATCGTCGGCCATCATAATTATAATTATTTCGAGCATGATAGTAGCCTCTATTTTTGTATCTAGGAGATCTTCAATCTTCTTTTGTATCTAGGAACATTCTTCTCTCTCGTAAAGTCTAATTTACTCAGCTTGTCAGATCTTATAAAGGAAAAGAAAAAAAAAGGAGAACAAATATGATGGAGTGCGTATTGTTCGAGCGTTACAGATTTTAATTGTTGAAAAAGGGTAACAATTAATGTTACTAAAATTTATTTTCCACATTAGGAAAAAATATGAAAATTTAAGTATTAAAACAAAAGTTAATTACATAAAGGTATATATAAATATTATACAGCCATACATAGAGTAATTGTTGTATGTATGTCTGTATAATATTTATATATACCTTTAACTGTTGAATGCAGGCGTTATTTATGTGTGTATGTGTGTTTTAATATATATTTTAGTATGAGTGTTTTATTAATTACATAAGTTAATTACTGCAGAGTTTAAAAAATGAATACATTGACGTTTGCTTTGATTTTACAGTTTTATCTTTTATAACTTCTATTTCCGAGTCCTTTCGGATTTCAGTAAGGCAATGCAATTTTTTTTGGAAGGGAACAAATAATGACGATTTCATTAATTTATCTATTTCTTTGAGATTTTCATTATAGAATAAGGGCAGGGGGTTTATGGACCGTTATTCTTAATTTTTTACGAGAGTTGAATTAATTGCCTAAAAAGGCACAAAGTTTAACATTTTTTACATAACAAAGTTTAAAGTAAAACATTAAGTTTAAAAACTGAAAAGTTACTGGAATTAAAAAAAAAATCTAACCTTAGTTTAGAAGTTTGATGAATAATTTGCTCTCCGGAATTATTTTTCTAATAAAATCTTCTTCAAGCGACCAGGAAAACACTGAATTTGTTTAATTTTCTTCAAAGAAATTGGTCGCTCATGGAGGGAGTTCAACTGAGATGGTCTCTGAATAGTGGTAAAATTAGTATAAAGCCTATGGAAATAAATTTCGTTCCATGATAAAATGGTCGTTGAGGGAGGTGGTCGCACAGGTAGGTTTCACTGTATATAGGGTTATAGGTAACATAAAACTTTTGAATTACTCAGCAAACTCTACCTATCTCAATAATTAAGATGAAAGAATATCAGTAATTTGCCAAACCGTTAAGGGATCTTGTACCTTTTTTACGCGTCGAAAATTAAAGAAAAAGTTCAAAGTTTGAATTAGTCAATCTTCAAAACCTTTCTATGTATAAGCATGAAATTTTGGATATTGATTAAACAGATTATGCTTTGTAATATGCTACCATTAGAAATTTATTAGCATTTTACAGAATTTGTATATCATTAATATCAAAATAGCTCTTTTTTTACTCCAGAAATCGTTGCGCGCATGATATCTTGAGAAAGAATGTATTGATTGTAATGTAAATTGGTACAGATAAACAAATATGTGTGTTTAAAATGAATTACTTTTATGTATTTACATTGGTAATATTTTTAGTTATGACTATTTTTATTCATTAAAAATATAAAATTTCTATTTATTTTTACAAAAATATTTTTTTATATAGTTAATAAAATAATTTTGGCCTAAGAGTAGTTCATTTTAAACACACATATATGTTTAGTATAACAAATTTCATGACAATCCATACATCCTTTCTCAAGATATCAAGCGCGCAATGACTTATGGAGTAAAATAAAGAGCTATTTTGATTTCAACAATACACAGATTCAGTAAAAGTCTAATCAATTTCTAATGACAGTATATTGCAAAGTACAATCTGTTTAATCAATATACAAAATTTCATGTTTATGCATAAAACGGTTTTCAAGATAGACTAATTCAAACTTTGAATTTTTTCGTTAAATTTCGTCGCTTTTAAAAGGTACAAGACCCCTTTAAGTAGTATAAAAAATGACAACGATGCATTTTTGGAGAATTTCTAAAGAAAAATTTGATGTAAGATTAACCAATGTAAGATCAAAAATACATTATTGGAAATTTGTATTCTAAGTATGGATTAAAGAAGTGAATCATGTATACATTGATATAGTACAAAGCGTATTGCTATCATTTATAAATTGTAATTTATAATATATTGCTTTTTAAAACACACTGGGAGCTTTCGCAGAATTAAATAATTTACAACCATATGTGCTGTAGAAAAAATGAGAAAATATTGAATAGTGCTATCTTCTCTCGTGATATCTCTAGTTATCTAGATAAAAAGTAAATGCGAAATTTTTTCAAAATGCTGACGTCTCAGGTTTAAATATGCGCCATAATCATAAACTGAAAAGTCATCCAACACAGGTGAAAGATAAAAGAGGATTTTTCGAAGCCCGCCTGCTTAAGGAGTTGAATATTTTATGCAGCTATTTCTGCATCATTTGAATTTGCTAACAGATAGCCCACAATATTGAAGCTTAGAATAGATGCAATTTAATCAAACATTTTTTCCGGAATTACTTTTTATTCCTTTAATGTTAAAGCGGCAGCTAGTGATAACGCGTCTAAAAATTTAAAATACTCTTTCCTCGATGCTTTTTTTTAATCTTCAAAGTAAGAATATAATTTGGATTTTATTCTGCGGTCGTTTTTCATGTGAACAAGAAATACAGTGGGGACATTGCAGAATTTGTAATTCTAACATTAAATAAATATGATCAAAAACATATAATTTTCCTTTCATAGCCATTTTTATTTTCTTCTCTATATAAGAAGGAAGTGTTGTAATCGTGTTTGTTGAAATTTTCGACTTCCTTTTCCTGATATATTTACACGTTCTGAAATATTCTATACACGATATGATAATTTTTGAATAAATCTCTGTGTAAGTACATAGTGCATGACACAATTTTTTTTAGCCGATCTATATCAAGAACTGACCAACCGAATTCAGGCAAACTTTATATTCTTTTAGACCTTGCCATAACTTGTTGTTGATTATGTTACGGTTTATATCACCCAATATGTAATGTTTTTCTCACGATTTACGAGATAGCTCCATCTCGGCATTTATGTAGTGGAATTTAATCAACCTTCATAATCAGTTAGACCTTAGTATAGGTGCTGATTAGAATATGGTGTATGTAATCAAATAGATGGCGTTGCTATGATGCGTTTTAACGGTTCCCGTATCAGTTATATTCACCTTACCTATGGGTAAGAATTTAATAAAACTTCATATTCAATTAGACTTTGACATAAATTGATTCCGATTATGTCTGTGTGTATCAAGAGGTACCACTGCTGTGTTGTATTTCGCGGAACTTCTCTGATAGCTATAATCCGACATATATGGGATTAAATTTCAGCAAATTTAATGTATAATATGTGTATTAAAATTTTTCTTGATTAAATTTTGGGTTTATTCACTTAACAGGGTCTCTGTTAAATTATTTTAACTGGTTCCGAATTTCTATTGGACTGAAATGAACCCAATTTTATGTTTAAAGTTGTTAATTAAAATTATATATGTTGGTCCAGTTTTCTAATTGAATATTCAACAGACGACGCCGCTGAATTGTGAATTTCACTTCCGAGCATACATATGTATAAGGGATAATAATACAAACTTCATTAAGGAAATTTTAGATAAACTTGAAATTCTTAGGTTTCTCAATTCCGTATTTGGTAATTTTAAAACGTTTTTCTATGTAAGTACAGAAAATTAAATCATGTGACATTCTCAGCCATAGACATTGCTGCTTCTACTAAGTGTAACTCTTATCTTACCTCTTCATGATCTCATGAGCAGTTTTACACAAGTGGACGGCATTGGCATAAGAACTAGAGGGCAACATTTCTCCAGACAGAATAAATATAAAACTATTCATAATTTACAATAAATATTCTTTTTATATTTTAGAATGATAATTTTTACTTTGTATAGTAAAATTTCCCAAAAATAGCTTGCTATTATATTTAAATTTGTTCCAGAAGATCATTCCATGAAGTGGGACACAAGGGACCGACCTGACAATTTGAATATTTAAAATATTATTGGAGTATAATTTACAGCTATTTTCTGGAAAATTTTTTCCAAATTGTAGATAGACATCACAAAATGCATTTTATGTTAACGAATAGATTCTTACGTATTATCTGGTCCAGGAGATAAATTGCCAAAAATGGTTGATCCTAATCCTGTTTATTGATGCCAAACACGCTCAAAGTATTAATTTAACATTATTAAATACGAAAACATCGTTAAAAATGATAATGAATATAAAATAAAAATATAATAAATTATAAAACTATTATAAATATACAATAAAAAAACAGCAAATTATATATTATAATAAAAATAAATAACCTATAATATGTAATGATAAATAAACGGTCAAGTGCGAGTATTACACGCCATCAGAAGCTTCCGCACAATAAATACATGAATAATTAACTGCATTATAAAAAATAATTATTACTAAAAGAATAATAAGACTTCGTAAAAAACTATACAACGTAGGGTTGAGTATAGCCTTATATACTAGAAAGTATGAATGACCATACCATAAAAGTTCAAAGAGCTACGAAGCTTAAATAATACTAGGGGATCGTACCCGGGCTTCCCGGTTAAAGAATATAGGTGAAAACATTTTTTTTTTTTTTAATTGAAAACTAATAATTTTTTTATATGCAATAATTTTTTTAGATTGCCCACTTACATTAAAAAAGCATTTTTCATATGGAAAATACGAATTATACAAACAAATACATTTTTGAAATTTATCAAAAGCGATATTTTCTTATTAGCCGCATGCTAAGGGTTATTTGACAAAGATTTTGTTACTTATGGCATCCTTTTATATTCTGACAATTTCAGAGCTTATACATGTTTGTTAAATTTGTGTTTTATTTATATATTCATAGAAAAGTTTTTTTTTTTTTAATGAACATTAGCCGTAAGAAAATGATGAACTCTTTATTTTGTTTTAAGGGCAAACGGATTAATCTTTCGTAATCGAGTTCCGCGCGATATAGATAAATTAAAAAATATTTCATGCTTTAAAATTGTTTTTAAAACCATAGACTGAGTAAAGAGAGACCAGTAAACTGAGATGAACTTTGCAAACAAATTCCATTTGAAAAAAAGCCTATTTGGTGATCTAAAAATTTAAATTGTACGATTACAAATATGTTAGATTTGTGTTTTTACAATATTATTCTTTTATTTGTTTATAAAAGAAGTATTAATTTCGTTAATTTGTCTTTCATAAATATGTTAGACTGGTTGGGTTTTTAATATTATTCTTTTATTTGTTTATAAAGGAACTATTAATTTCGTTATGCAAAAATAGTCAGAAACAAATGCTGAAAAATGTTTGTTGCTTTATGTGCAAAATGTTTATTATTATTATGCATTGAAACCTGCACGTGATAAGATAAACTTAAAAAAAAAATCATGCTTAAAAATTATTTTAGAAAATATAATATATCAGTCAATTAAGATACAGTTTTTAAAAAAATTGCATTTGAAAGTAAACTTTTTCCCTATGCGACAAAAATTGAAAATGTACGATGGTCAGAAGATTAAAAAATTGCAGTAGCGAAAATTTCAAGACCGAAATTTGATCGTGAATTGTTGCCATTCGCAAAATGACGTCAGCGTTACGCACAGATCCGTTTGTTCTTTATAATATAGATACTTAATCAGTAAAATATAATAAAGATCAGTTATTAGGATGTGGTTATCAATTGAGGCTCTTATGCTTGGTATTCCGGAATGAAGAACAGCAATTTTCATCTTCTCAAAATTTGCATACGCACTTCTGATATCCATATTCATCATTAAAAAAAAAATTGTATTTTGTTTGATCATTTAAAAACCATTTTAACTTAAAACTTGAAGTCACGATTGTCAGCAACATCTCTTATGTAAACAGACGCACCCTTTACTTGAGATTTTAATTTCAATTCCGGTGAGTAAAAATTTTGTTTAATTTTAATGTTTTTGTTTAATTTGTTAAATTTAGGTTTTTTAGTCGCATTTGTGTTAAAATGTTTAGTTTTATCTAAGAAAATGATCGTTTCTTTTAAATATGACTTCATTTTCACTTAAATAAGCATTTCTCCTAGTGTCTGAAACTTAGTAAACATGCAGAAGGAAAAACAATATAGAAAATTTATGAGGAAAAACGCGTGTTTTCAAAAACAGTATGTAATTTTCCGTTATTATGCCCCTAATATAACATTCTGCTCCTAATGGGATTTTGCTACACTAAACCCTATACAACAGTTTTTATCATTAATTTTGAATTTTTTATCAGAAAATAGCATGAATAAAGATAAAAATATCTCATTATTTCTTTTCTCTGCAGTAATAAAAGCTATCTAATTTTCACCATTTTGAAGAAATTTCATAAAATGCTTTAAAAATTAAAATATAAAAGTAGGGATATAAAAAAACAAAAAAAAAAACCAGAAAGTGCGATCACATCCACAAATGAAGAGCTTTCAGCTTAAAAAAAAAATATTAGTAAAACTGGTTCAGCAGAAAGATCAGGGCAGATGACTAAAAAACACACTTGTGTTTTAAATATATAGATTATATAAAATTAGGAAAAAATAAATTAAGCAAATTATGTTATTTTGATAAAATTGTAGTAGAATGTCCTAAAAAATAGCATTAAAATTTTATTATTCGAGAGAATTTTGAACAAAAACTTCAGGAACATGATATTATTTTAAACCACGAATTATTTGTTTGCTTTCTAACTCGGCGAAGCAGATCCATCCAGGCGAGAATCATCCATTTCTGTAATATAAATCGCTATTATTTACATGTCACCTCTCTTCTATAAAGACCCTCTAAATTTTTGTAAAACATTGCGTTTTATCAGTGTGTGATTTCGATTACATTATTTTCAAAAGTGAACTATTTTCACCTGTGAAGAATTTCAAAGCAGTTGGGCTGTGAAAATGACGCACTTCTACAAAACATAATTCAGGTTTAAGAATTAAAATACACGCTTTTTTATAAAATGACGTCATTTGTATCTGCTAAAGCAATACACTTTTACAATCCACTCTTAAACTTCGTCTATAGAAAAGTATGCATGTGACGTCATTATCACGGAATAACAGACAATATTCTTGACATAGCGCCTATTTTAATTTCAACTTTTTTTTCCTGTTTTATGAGAAAATGGCAACAAAAAGATACAATATCTCCTATTTTTGACTATTTTCCGTTTACTTTCAATGACTTTCAATAGAAATGGGGTACTTTTGTTGCCACGATAAGAGAAATGGTATTAAAAACTACAAAAAAATTCATATCTCAAAAGTAAATTGAGTTACAGATTTCAAACAAATTGTATTTAAAAGAGCAATTTTTTCCTTATACGACGGTGTAAAAATTTTAAATGTGCGATGTTTAGAAGTTTAAAAATTTGCAGTGGAGAAAATTGCAAAACCGAAATTTTATTTCAAATTTCAAAGTGTTGCCATTCATAAAATGACGTATACGTTACGCACAGATATGTTTGTCCTTTATAATATAGATAGAATATTGGTTTTCTGTATAACTCTTTTTTTAACATTATCCTAGTCTCTTTATGATGAAGTTAATTCGGTACTGACAGTAAAAGCATATTTATACTTCATTTGGGCAATTGTAAAACTAAATGAAGCGTAGTAATAATCTTTTCTTTTTACAATATACCTAAAACAAAACACTTGTTCAAAGTTTAAACTTGGCATTATGCAAGTGCGCTTCGAAAAGAAGTTACAAAATTTTAACAGCACCTTGGTCCACCGCGTTTACACGAACGCGTTTTTTCAGATAAATTTTTTATTAAATTTTAAAGACATGGGAGGCGTATTTAGAGATCCACTCAATGCAAACTATTCGCGAATCTCATAGTATTTATGTGGCTAATTCTAATTAAATTAGTTTGATTTAACAATTTGACGTGTATTGCTTTTATATTGCTACTGGGTATTACATTACACAAATATATTATTAAATGTTGTTATCTAGTAAAAGCCGATGGTACGTAGAGTACGCCGCCCCTGTAATTAAGTCTTTCAAAAACCGTTCGTGTTTTTAAGGATTAATATCTCGGCTAATTTCCGACTATTATTTTCGAAAATCATTATCGATAATACTTTTATACTTCTGCTACGATAGGTACCTCTAGCGCTCCACAACACTTTTGCTGAATGCCTGCAAATCGAAATTTGTGTGTAACGGAGAAATGCGCTTTTCTCAAAAACTATGTGACGCTATAGTTTTCCTGTTTAAATTAACGTCTACTACCTCTAATTTTTTTCATAATTTCAGTTTCAGTATATTCAGAATTAGAGGGAGGGGGAGTATATATTTTTGCACTATATTTTTTATGATAAGTCTGAATGTACAATACATAAAATTAAAAGAAATCTATTTTCGAGTTCAGTGTTACGAAAGCTTTAACATGATGCCCCCCACCCCCCATGATATACAAATTAAATATTTTTTGCAAGTAACTTAATTAGCCTCTCTACATTTTTCTAAAATATATTTGCGAAGGATTAATAATCTGTAAATATGTGGGTCAATAGCCGTTAATGCTTCCTCCAATTTGAACTTTCCACGTTCCATAGTTTACGAGCAAAATGGCTGTGACAGACAGACACAGGGGTGATCTTATAATGGTTCCGTGTTTACTTTTTAAGTACGGAACTCTAAAAATGACAAGCTATAAATTATAATAAAATTAAATCTACCCTATATATATAAAATCCTAATGAAACGAATTTATGAAACGGAAGTATGAATCGACTGATTAAAAAACTGATTATGTTTCACGGCGATTTCTTCTAAAATACGGAATACTTTGCGATGAAATTAACACCAAAAATCAGCATTGATCCGCAGATTTCAAAACTGGTATTAGAATTTTAAAATTAGAATTAGTTTTCAAAATATTAACTTTTTCTAATTTTATATACTTTTCTCTAATGATGGCAACTCAAATTTTAATCATAACAGATATTTTTTTTTTCAGATTTTAGAAAAGGTTACTATTTTAAACTAATTTGGCGAGAAGTTTGGCCTCCCTTAAATGTATGCTAAGAAATGTGTCATGTTACTTTTATTCATAATTCAATTTGTATTTCATTATCATTTTATTTAATACAAACTGAAACATTTAAAATAAATGGCTTTCACTTCTTTATTTTTTTTAAACGAAATGAAAAGAAAAATATTAGGCACAAATGTCATATACGCACCGGGGTACCTAATTGGTGCCAAATGGCATCATTGTGGTTGACATGGTAACCCGGCTATTGTTGTTTATTTAATAATAAATGTTTATTTACTTTATTTTCTTTTTTTAAATTACATAAATTGTTTTGTTCTATAGTTAATTATTTTTTTGATTATTTTCCTTTAAAAATAATAGAAAATAATTAAAAAATACGGTACTACTTAGTTATTCCGTCGATCCATTTCGCCAAATTATATAGATCGCCAAACCACTCGCCAAATTATACAAATTGCCATAATTTTTATTTTAAATAACGAAAGAACAAAGAAAATAGTATAACATTAATAAATATACAAATAAAACGTCGAAATAAAAATCACTTAATGACGTAAAGACGTGTAACTTGCTTAAAGTCGAGTGTATGTGACATTTACGATCGACCATTATTGGCATTTAATCCTATAGTTTGGTGATAGATTTTTGGTCGACGGGATAACTAAGTAGTACCAAAATACATATGTAACTGGTATTCGACAACGAGGTTTTCGCCAAATTTTCGTAAAAAAAAAAAAATCACGCCAAATCACGTATATGACATCTGGCCAAATATTAAATAATTAAATAAACCATGACATTTAATTTCAACTTCAAAGCAAAGTTTTAATTTACCACTCGAAAAATAAAAAAATAAATGCTAACTGACAAGTTGAAAAATAGCTATTGGCGAGATTTGCACCCGGCTAGCGTAACAGTACCAAGAATTCTTTGCGACCATTTAAACTTTTATGCAGTTTTATTCGAAAATGAAATTTGATTTTTTAATCAAAATGGAAAAATTTCGGAACAGATGTCACATACTGACCCATATTGGTGCGATTCTTTTCTTACGCCAATGCCATATACGCAACAGGTACTTAACTGGTGCCATATTATCGTTATTTTGCTTGATTTGGTAAGCCGGATGTTGTTGTTTATGCTGTTGATGTTTTCCCCAAATTAGCGTCGGAAAAAAATAGGGAGCCGTCTATGATATCATTTTGTGACTTTTTATTATGGCACTGGTTGAAGTTACGGGTGTTCAGAAATCTGAAGGTGCCATTCAGTGTGCTGGTGGATGTTATTTGCCCTCATGCAACAAAAATCACAGACGAAAATTTCTTCGATGCTGTGTGCAGTGCCGTGAAGGTCTAATAGACATTCTCATGAATGATGGCCATCACAATGACATTTACTTGTATTTCTAGTTGCATTGTAAAGTTTGCTGCATCATTGTACAAACGGAACACAGCTAAACAGTAAGAGAGTTTTAGCGTCACCTGTCCGTAATAAATGTGCACTTGCAATACTTTTCTTTCGTTATTAAAAAAATAACCTATGCTTTTCTGTGTATTTCTTTGAAAACTGCAATATGTTATTACCTAGGCTTTTTGAATAATTGAAATTTTATTTATTTTTGGTGCTTATGGACTACCTTGTATGTTGATAGGTAGCGAAAATGTTCTTCTGATCTTAATAAAAATTAATTTGTTTAAACATACTTGTAATAGCAGTGGTGTTGCGCATTTAAAAATCGCAATAAAGTTGATAAATGGAATATTAATATTACCTGATTTAGTTGTGTCTAAAATAAATTGTCATATTTTGAGCATTATGAAAATAAAACATTTTATTTTTAATTTGCTCTTATCCTTCGTTTGCTGAGATTCGAAGAAGCTCGAGACAATTATAATACTGATTGCACAAATATAATAGCATCAATTTATATAATTCTGTGAAACATTCCTTGAAGCATGCTGTGTTTCAATCAGATCTTCAGTCGTCAATTAAGCTTAGCATTTTAAGTATGGAAATGAATTGTCTGACCGCTAGAAAGTAACTGTCAAGTGTCGTGGCACAGTGACTTCAGAATATCACATAAAAGTTTAATATAATAATTTGTGTATTTAAATATCTGAATTACAAAAATAATAAATATGTAAAAGGATTTTATCCTTATGTTATTTTTGGAAGTGGAACATTAATTATATGTCACAGGGTACCTGTTTTTATTACCATGTTTACGTTTTTATCATTTTCCTGGTGTTAATTTAAGCATTTTATAAGATAAGGGAAATAAAATCAATTCCATATTGCTTTTAAACGATTAATATCAATTCTCTTACGAAATAAAGTTAATGCATTTTTTAAAACATGCTGTGAAACATTTTAAACCTTTAATAATAATAAAAAATATTATGTAACATTTATTCAAACATAAATCCAACGAATATATATACATATATGTTTGGGAAAATGCCATTCATCCAACTGTCTCACTGAAAGATCATATCTTGCAGTTTCTTATATTTCGTCTATCTAACATTGATATATAAGCACAATAACGACAATAATATGCAACATCATAATTCTTGTTCCCAAAAATAGGTTTGTGTAGCATAACTGAGAGAGGTAAGCTGTTAGGAACATGATTTATTGTACAAGTTATTTATAGTTTGAATATAAAGCCAAATAGGTCATAACAATAACATTATATCATGCAAAAATATGAGCTGAGCAAAATAGAGATCATCTGAATAACTATAGAGTTATTCAGATCGTTATTCACCCTCACATAAAGAGTATGTTTAATTAGTAAATCAAAGTAATTACTTAATTTTTGTTAAGTTTTTTTACTCTTTTATTTCACGTAACGTGTTTGTTGCGTGTAAAGATTGACTTTTGTAATCATTTTCACACACATCCTGATATGCTGAAATTATAGAAATTGTGTACACGTGATCATTTACGATAACAGTAAAATATTTTAATGTTTTAAACATAATTATAAATTAATAATAAAGTTTTAAGAATTTTTTTAGCTAACCAAAGGTCGCCAAATAAACTTTGTTGTTAAAGTTTTTTATGACCTATAAAAATGATGTGGTTAATTATGCGCCAAGTCACGCACACTAATAGACCGGGAGACGGAAGCACAGACAATCACCTCATTATAGTGACTAGAATACACAATGTGGAAATCGGCTATCCCTGTAATACTTAAAAAAAACGCTAAAATATTGTATCCCTTAAATGTGCAATGATGCTTCTGCAATATGCAGATAGCAGCGACATCTGCAGGATATTTTCTACAACTCCAAGAAATTGGTAGTCTATACAATGTAATACTAGTAATACAAAAATCCCGCTCAGATGACACTTGGGATTTTAGCAGTATCGTCGCACATTTAAGGGATACACAATTTTAGCACTGTTTGGATAGCATATATCCACACTAGGTATTCTAGACGCTATAACCTCATCGAGTTCATGGATGAAATTCTAGGATTACTTAAATTTTGATTCGCATATTAATACGCAATCGGTCTGAAAAATCATATCTTGGTGGAAAACACCTTAAAACGCGATTTTAGCAGCTGACTCGTAGTTTTATCATTTTTTTCCTGCTTCCAGTTCTCCATGTTTTCATACCTTTTGGTGCGGGAAAACACAATGGTAGACTTGCGAGTGAGCCGCTAAAATCGGGTTTTCCACCAAGATATGACCTGGCAGACCAATTTCGTTGTAATATGCGTATCAAGATTTAACTAATACTAGAATTTCATCCATGAACTCGATGAGTTGATGAGTGCTGCCGGCTCCAGTCTATAACCTATACTCTAGTTGAATGGTTGTCTCGAAGAAGGATCTGTGTTTCACAGAAATGAGGAAAAATGAACCGAATAATGTCCTTGATTAGCGATGTCCCGAGCACCAATAGACTTTATTCCAAATCTGGGTTCGAGGCTGAAAAAAGTCACGTGATACCGGTAATTTACCCAAAGAACTTCTAACTGATAAGAAGGGAGGCTACTACTGATTTCCGCATGAACTGTTTCACTGGCTGGCAAGGGTTTTTCATTACATCCACGGAGCCTTCCCTTCTTTACGCTAGAAGTTTTTACCTTGACCACGTGATCAAAACGTAGATGGAATATCCTCCATTGCAACATAAGCCCTTCTTCCGATCTCAATGGAGGATGTTCCATCTACGTTATGATCACGTGGTCAAGGGAAAAACTTCTAGCGTAAAGAAGGGAAGGATCCGTAGACGTAATGTAAATCCCCGTCAGCCAGTGAAACAGTTCATGCGGAAAGCAGTACTAGCTTCCCTTCTTTTCAGTTAGAAGTTCTTTGGGTAAATTACCGGTACCTCGTGAATTTTTTCAGTCTAGAACCAAGATATGGAATATAGTCATTTGAAGAGCTGAGTGGATGAATATGTTAAGTGATATGGGACAGTTGTACTTCGACAATGCACGGGTTTTTGGGATTTTTTGAATGGTGCGTTTTTCTAATCCACGACAAACTGCTGTTTTCTAAAACATCGATATTTTTGTAACATGAAAAATATACTACTTATAAATAACAACGCATTAAAAAGCACAAAAGATACATTTTTACAAAACAATCAAAATAAAACAAAAACACATATTTACAACATAACTTTTACGGGAAATGTGCTAATTGCGTCTCTCTGTGCTTTTAAAAGGCTTTGTACATCAGATAGTTCAAATTCTAATTTCTCGCAAGCTTTAAAATAACTCCATGACGTCATCTCAATCTTTTAAAAGTTATAGGCAAATCATAATTTGAATAACTGAATGTTTATTTCGGGAAAAGCGTTAGAACTCTATAGATTCGTCTGCCATATGGTTTCGCTATATAGCGCAAACATATTTGCGTATATAAACGTAAGTTACTATTTATTGAAATAAACAATATTTGTAAAATACATGAATAAAAAAATCCTAAAATGAAAATACGTTCGTACAAATATGAGCAATATGCTTTTTAAATTCGTTTTTTGTAACATTTATAATGCGTAAATAGTTCTTTTATGGGGTGTTTTAGGGGGCAAAAAACTATCTCTGATGCAGAAGGGTACTTTACATTGTTAAAAATCAAATCGGCAGCTTTTGCTGCTTAGTCACTCCATCGCTTTTATAGAGTATTTCTATTCTGACCAATGGAAGTGCTCCATAATATAGTCAATTAACCGCTTTCTCTAAAAGCGGTGGAGTGAGTCTGGAGCAAAACCTGAAGATTTTTAACGGTGTATAGAATCGAATTGACGCATTGAAGGTAGCTTACTTCGATATAAACTTTGAAAATATGTAATTTTCTATATTTCAGTATCAATGATGTAATAAATGCATTCGCAATAATTTTCCTTACCCTTATTTGCAGAACCACGCAAACGAGGGTCCCAAAATCAGATTTCAACAGCAATAGCTTAATTCAAGCATAAGAACCAGGTTACAATTGAAGGAAATGTTCCCAAAGTTTGGCGATTTTTTTTCTTTTTTTAACCGATAAAACGGCCTGTGGGTAAAGCATCTTAGATTTATCACGTAACATGTTTATCCACTCAGCCCTTCAATTACCTTCCACTTTTTTCGTCATGCTGAATATGGATGGGTAATAAAAAATTGGTTAGGTGGGTAAAAAAAGTAATAATATGATTGTTAGTTTATTGTTTTAGTTTTATATTTAATGTAAACAAACTTGTATATTATAAAATAAATTGTATTTTTTAACACTGGGTAAACATAAAATATTAAATATAAGCTCGATCCTAACAAAACTTCCCAACTTTCTAGAATTTGTAACAAAGACTCTTCTTCCGTACGCGTATTCATATAAAGATGTTCAGCACACGAAAATCTTACTCGCTAAATTTTTTAACAAATAGAGTTAAAACCTTTGAAATCTACAGAGTAAAAGTTGTTATAAATTACAACCTTGTCTATGATCTAGGTTCAATATCTATTCTAATCACAACACAACAATCGCTACAACGATTGTTTCTTTCTATAACCCGGTGCTTCTATACTGAATGACACGTTATTTTTCCTGCACTAAACACTTAATATTAATATGAGTTTAAACTTTTTATGAAGACTAGTATTAAAATTAAAAAAAGAATAAAGACAAGCACTTTAACTTTTAATAGGCGACGTAATTTCAAATGATTCGTTTAATAACTTGCCGTACAAGAAAATATCTGCTCTGACTAAAAAGTAAATAAGTTGCTTTTTATTTTAGGAATAATTATTTTAATTTTAGAAAAAAAAAAAAAAAACAAGAAAAGGCCACTAATCAAAGTCATGTCACATACTAAAAAGAGAAAAATAAAAGACCAAAAAAATAATTCTTAATATGTTTTAAATGAAAGAATGTCTGAAAAAATGCTTATTTCTTTTACATAACGTTTTTTTCCCCAATGTTTAACCAAGAAATGATAAGAAATCGTTATAAAAAAGGGTCTTGCGCATTTCGTTTTCTGCGTTTTCACCTTTTAATTTCTTGTGGGAATATTAAAGGATATAGAATTACGTAATAATTCCAAATGTCTTACTCACATCCGAAAGCGAAAAAATATCATTTAATCCTTGGGGAAAATTTCGAAATTTCTTTATCTGCTTCTAAAGTAAAGACGTTATTAAAAGTTGACTTCATATGAGGTACCAACTTGAGTAATTTGGATTTTATTTTCTTTCTTAACAAAAACAGACATCTTTCAGTAATTAGAAATGTTTTAATAAATTACGTTAGCGTTTCTGGTTATTCATTTATTTAACTCTCGTGCAGCAATTATTTTTAAGTGAATAAAAAAACATATTTCCCGCTTAAAAAAGATTCAAATTAGGTTAATCATATAAAAATAATATTGAATTTTTAAAAACCTTGTATTTATTACAAAATTACAAAACGATGTTCACATTATGTTTACAAGCATTAAACAAAAATATTATTATTAATAGTTATTAAATAGTTTTCTGCCATAAATTTTGGTATTTTAAGAGGACAAGGGACCTTCAAAACCTTAAAAATAATTTTTAAAATTTTTTTTTTTTATTTAACTTTAAATATTACTCAAGGGTTCATTATATGCATTATGTCATGCATTTATCACGCAAAAAAAAATTATATTTTTGAGAAAAAAAATGGAATTAAATGGTTTTAGAAATCTTCCAAATGCCCCCTGCACGTTCCATATCAATGAAAATCCCAAATATTTTTGATGAAAGTTTGGTTTATATATATAAATAAAACTGTGCATCGAATTTTATATATTTGAATATAAAAGTAATAAAAAAATGAAAAATTTTGAAAATTTTTCGAATTTTTTTTTTAAATGTTGAAATTTTTTTAAAACCTTTATATTCAAATATATAAAATTCGATGCCCAGTTTTATTTTTATATATATAAACCAAACTTTCATAAAAAATATTGGGGATGTTCATTGATATGGAACGCGCAGGGAGCATTTCTAAGACGACGCGTAAAATTCAATTTTTTTCTCAAAAATAATTTTTTTTTTGTGATACATGCATGCCATAATGCATATAATGTACTATCGAATAATATTTAAAGTGAAATTTACAAAAAATAAAAAATTGATTTTTAAGGTTTTTAAGGTCCCTTGTCCCTTTAAGACAAATTAAAAAGTATAAAAACATTTTCCTTCATATTCCTCTGAAAGATCCAAGAACAGAAATTCTTTGTGAAAACATTTTAATCCACGCTGATCAGAAAAAAATCAAACAAGCATTTTCTTCAGAATCGAAAATAAAGTGCCTCTGCCATCTGTTACTGTATCTGACAAGCGTTATTGAACTTTATACGATGTTTATATGCCATAAAGGAGAAAAAATATAATATTCACAGATCTCTGAGGTATTTACTTTAATATAAGTTCATAAAAGATTTTGCTGCATGAGTGTATTAATAAGACATAATCTAAAGAACATATAACATCGCATTTAATTTTGTTTTATGTCTTCCTCTACCATATTTAAATTTAACTAATAATCATGTATTAAGTCTTTCTCATTATAAATGGCCTACCTGATTGTCATTTTTTTGTACTATGATTTGCACCAGAGTTGGTAAGGGAGTATTATACCCCTTTTTTTCACGACTGCACAAACATAGTCTCCTTTAGGAGATCACCTGTTTGTCTAGTGGTCAGGGAGCTGGCTAGTAGAGAAAATAATCCCGAAAAATCTAAGTTAGTAGTGGTTCAGATTCCGCTTTAAGAATAGATCACAATAAGTTTAGCCCTCGTCTGCAATTAATTTAGTATCGCCCGCAATCAACCTACCATTATTCATGCTTTCATATAGACCTAGAGTCGCCTGCACAGGTCATCAACTAATCGAAATTCATGTCATCGAGTTGGCGGAGGAAATTCCAGGTTTAGACATAATTCGATCAGCATATTACAATTTGTCAAGTCATATCATGGTGGAAAGCACTTGCGGACCCTGTTTTAGTGGTTGATCGTTAGGTTTATCATTGTATTTTTCTGAATTCAAAGGTATGAAAACATTCCAAGTTTTCATACCCTTGTGTTAGCTTTGAGTTTTCCTGCTCCCAAGAAAACCCAGTGTAAAACCTACAAGTTAACACTAAAATCGAGTTGCAAACGTTTTCCACCAAGATATGATTTAGAAGACCAGTTGCATTTTAATATGAGAATCGAATTTTAACTAATTCGGTGATTTCAGCCGTCAACTCGATGAGGTGACGGTGTGCAGCCTTCTGCCGGCCTAATTTAATCCACTATTAATTCATCAGCACAGAATTCAAAGGACATGTAGTAAAGAAAAAAAATAGCTTTAAGAAGGGAGGAGAAACGTCAATTGACAGCAAGTAGCGGATAATACTTATAAAAAAGTAGGGAGAGAGATAAACAGTATACCAGTGAAATAGATGATTAAAATTTACTAAAAGTCGAAATGGAGTTATAAGGAAATTTTAGCCCTATGAAATTTGAAGCCAATATGGAAGAACTTGTTATTCAAGGTACTGAAGAATTCACCTATCAGTAACCTTCAATTAAAAACTAATGCGCTTGTGCTAGTAGGTTTAGGATTGAAAACATATTACGCTTGCTTTTACAAGAAAGACTACCTTTGAGGCAATGATTTCGAAGTCACTGGAATGAAGATTGTCAGTTCTGTTAAATAAAATTTTTTTAATATTTTTTGTGGTTAAAATTTCTGACTGTTAAAAAAACAAACAAAGTCAGAGCTCTCATTAATAATCACATGCAGAAGAACGAATCAATAAAACTCGTATATTTGTTTTTGGGTTGTGTAAACGTGAAAAAAAAAAGATTTTAAATTGAGTACTCTAAAGTTTGAAAAAAAAGATTATTCTACAAATGGAGTTCCATAAAAGTTGAGAGTTAACACATAAAAAAATAAAAAATATATTTACAGCAAAAAATATATCAATCTTTTTCAAAATACCTTCCCTCAGATGATATGCAATAGTCGCATAGTTCAACCCACTTTTAAAAACAAGTAGAGAAGTATTTTTCTGAAAGCTGCTTCAAAGATCCTGCACTACTGAAATAACTTCAGAATCTGTATTGAATTTTCTGCCACGGAGCTTCTCCTTCAACGTAGGAAACAGCCAGAAATTGCGTGATTCGAGATCTAATATGTAAGGGGGATGTAGCATGATTTTAAAATTGCATTTACTACGATATTGCTGATCAGGAGTAGCGGCATGCGGGTCGTGATGTGATGTCCAATTCCCTACCAGTTCATGACGCTTTTTCGATACGTGTTGCCGTAAAATTTTCAAAAATGAAACATAATATTCAGCATTGACATTAGTTTTTGGAGGCACTGCATGCTGATAGATTACACCTTTATGATAAAAGAAAATACTCATCAAGACCTTTCCAGCAGATTTGGTTTGTCGGATTTTTTTCGGAGTCGGATTTGTTTCCATACACTTGTTGCGGACTTAGCAATGGGATTAAAATGATTCACCCGAGTTTCATCGCCTGCTATTACAGTCTTATGCGAGATATCGACGTTTTCGAAATGCTAGTTGATGCTGCTATATCTTCACATGTCATTCACCGATTTTCTTGCAAGATTGCCCCACAGTATTAAAATTTCGATAACTCACATCACTTTCTTGTCAGCCAAGGTTAGGAGCCAGTTCAGCAGTCAAACGTCCTTTTTTGAAATCACCATGCCATCTACTAAAAAATAACGTAAACTCAACAAAACAATTGTCATTGTAACACTCTTTCTTCAACTTAATTGTTTCCGGAGCTGTTTTCCCAAACGATAGAAAAAGTCTATGGCACAACGCATTAATTTTTTTAACTCTAAATCACCCATCTCTATTTCTGTAGGGCAAATAAAAACAGTTCTTTAATCCAGCACGAAACTAGGAAAATAAAATCGTCTGCTTCGTTTAGAATATTTATAAACATAAAGGCAATATTTTGAAAAAATCTCCTGCAGTTTTATTTTTTAGTTTCACGGTGTTGCAACTACGTAAAAAATAACTCTCAGTTTTTATGAAGTGCCCTTTGAATATTTCAGAATTTCCGTTACAATTGACTAATGCAGTATTGCCTTCTTCTTCATTTTTTATTAAATGAACAATTTCATTGTACTGAGTGACGTCTATGAAAGTTACTATTGGGATAGACTGATATGGAAATTACATTGGAACTATTGCTTATATAAAGCAGCATTATCTCAGTCCTACTTGTTAGTGTTGCCTGAAATCATTTTTGAATTATCCCAATTTTGCTTTGTGAATAGAAGCATGAAGAGATAATTAAAACCAAACAATAACCTGTTTATAGAAACTGCTATGAAATTTTAGAAAAAAGGAATGAAAAGAAAGTATTCCAAAGAACATATTTCTGCTCTCAGATAAAATAATGGAAGATAAATTCAGATCTGGTAGCATCACAAACACAGAAATGTGAAATTACTTTTCCAATTTTCAAGACATACATAATGAACATATTTCAAAATTTAAATTAGAATTCTTGTCAAAATTAGAGCAATTCAAGTAATATTTCTATAGCAATAAGCTTGCCATTTTGCCTAATATTTTAACTTTTAACTGATGTGGCAGAAATTGTCACATAGCTACTGTGAAGCGAATGCGGGACCGCTCCATCGAAAAATGAATAAAAGGCGCGATTAACTCATAGGATGGTGTTTTTGTACTAAACTTTTGTACTAAACCTTCACAAAGCAGCAGTTTGTGAGGCCGGTAACATCAGTTAAAGGTAAAAATGATATAATTGATCCAAAATTTAAATATGGTATCATTAAAAGACAAAACGTCTAATGCTGACATGTATAGAAGGAGCAAAAGAGGCAGACATGACGACTGTATAAAAATAGCAAATAAAGCCTTTGTGCAACAATATTAAAAAGCAGAAAAACCAACGTTTAAAAATGCACAAATAATACATGAAAAGCAGCAAACAGCTGTTTCGAATCTACTAGCGAGATTCTTCTTTAGTGCAAGAGAGGGAAAAAGGAACAGCGTTCTAGAAAAAGCAAGGCTGAGCCAACATGACAACATTTTTGACATGGCGACTGTATTCCAAATGCCAGAATATATACCAAACCTAGATTTCATTTTCTTTTGTAGCTTTAATAATGACGAATTTATTGTGATGATATTTCCCAATAACAGCATCACTTTATTTTGTGTGAAAAAGGATGACATCATGATAATTTATGTAAATGTACAGTGCTTAGTGATTCACACAATGACACTGTATATACTATCAAGTACATTCCGAAATGAATCGATGTTATTTAAAAATAGACCATAACTACTTATAGTGCTTTTTGTAATATCATTCCATTTCCCATAGAACAAGATTATCTGTTTATTATTTCACTGTATTGTAATCATTATTTTTGAGTGTTATGAAATAAAATTTCAATTATGGTAATTGACAGCATATATGAGCCTTTGGTAGTTGAGTTGTGTCAATCACAATTGCCTTAATTCTCAAAAACGAGGATTTACTAGACGTGCTATAATGATTTCCTGCTAGGTAAAATAATTTCAGGTGTAATTTAATGGCGCATTTCGTGGAACTGTTATTTTTATCGATATTCCTATATATAGATTTATACGTGCAGATAACCTCCATGCTCTTAACTGAATTTTCCAAAATTTTCGAATTTACAACACTCTGCCCTTAAACACAACATTTATGATGTCAATGATCTATCAGATTTCTGAGCACTTCCAATACTTTCCACTTGGCACACTTACCATAAAGCATAGTAAATCTGTCGAAAGATTCGTACTAGTATCTTAATTATCAATAAATGTAAGAACGAAATTCAGGGTTTGGATATGGAATGAGACCCCCGTCAATTTTTCACTCGATAAATAAACTTGTGATTTGTTCTGTGGAGAATATATTTTGTCCTTTTTGATGCAATAGCATAAGAGCTACCTGTGGCTATTTTTTCTGTGCTTTTTTATTAAGGCAAAACACTAACAGGTCGCCCTTTTTCTGCGAATGCATTTATTTTTTGAGTATTTACGGAGTTGTGTTAGTATTAACAGTATTTTAACTTTTCCAATACTTAATAAGTCAAGAAAAAACTAATTCCATTCACAAAAACTCTTAAATTCTACAAGGATTATTTAAAATACCTTGACGTTATAGGAAATTTAATTTTTTTTTTTTATAAACAAAGAAATGCACAAAAAGTGAAGCCCTTATTTTACTTACATTAATTACATACTTAGCAAAATGAAACCGTATCTTCTTCGATGATGAGATTAGAACTTCATTACAGCTTTTACTGTCGCTTAAATTTATACCACCTTAGTATTATCTGTATGTAATGGATCAATGACAAATATAGCAGTTATCTCTTGATATAGGTAAATAATTTTGGACCTCTAACTTTAGTATCTAACACGGATGACTGGGATGACCGATGCAAATTTGCTGGTAAGAAAAAAGAATCGTTACGATCCATTTTTTGGGATTCGGTCATATGTTCGGCTTGAAGTTACTATCTGGCCAATTTTCCTCTTATCCGTATTTGCCGTTGTTTTCAGAACTATTTACTACGTTAACTCCTCAAAACCCGTAATTTACGATTTACTGCCAAGAGGTCATATCATTATGAAACACTCTTTTTAAGTATGGTTCATTAAAAAAAAAAAGATTGATAATGCACAATTCTTGTTTTAAAATATCACTGTTATTTATTTGTGTAATGTTTTAACTTTTATAATGAACATTGCATGAAAGCTAAGTTGCCATTATCTTACTATTTATAGGAAAAAATACACTGGCTATATCTTTATAAAATCGGGTGTAATACTGAGGTAAGATCTGTATCGGTATTTCAATAATCCAAAATGCAGGAAGTACTGCATTTCATTCAGTAAATTAACTTTGTTCGTGTAAACGCTTTTTCTCATTTACACTTAGGCAATATAATGTAAGAATTTCTAGACAGGATTAGTAACCCAGGTATTAGTAAATTAATGGATATGTTTAGTAACTTAATGGATTAATTTAAAACCTCATTTAACTTACAGGTCACCGATTTTGCACAATGATGGTGAGTAAAAGACTAAAAGTATAAAATAACTAGCAAACCCCGCGGCTTTGCTCGCGTACTAATTGAAATATGCCAAGTGATATTTGTATGACTATTTTTTATAAGAAGAACACTTTTTGAAATAATTCAAAAATTACAAATTAAGCCACAGTTTGACTAAACTTCATTATAAAAGGGCAATAGACATAAATGAGATTTTTATTAATAAGAAGAACTAAAACTAATTCCAATTAAATGATAATTTAGAAAGTATTTTGAGACTTTTATGCTCATTTCAGTATTCATTTGAAGCTTTGAATTTTTTAGAAACCATCTCACATTTACATTTAAAATTAACAATCATGTCAAATTCCAAGCTTCCTGTCTAACAGTTTACCACCTCTCTGGTGTTAGTGGCACCAATATAAAATGCCGAAACAGGGTTGAAATAGAATGTCTCGAAAAATGTAGAAACAGAGACTGTCACCATTAATTTGCCAACATTAACCTTGAAATCGGTTGGTATTTCCTAATATTCTAAAGAAAACGTAATTTAGATGTTTTTAAAGGCTTTCTTGTTGTTCCTGCCAACCAGGTGGTAGTGACACCGGGATAAAATATAGCCCGTATAGCCCCTATCCCTCTTGATTCGCAACCAATAACTTCTGTAATCGGTTTATTATAAACTGAGATTCCATAGAAATCGTAATTTAAGACTCGAGTAGAATGCTTTTCACTCCTTCCCTTCGCTTCACCCCTTTTTAATTTTGAATTTATTTTCGACTGTTCTTAGAGGACATTTATATTTTATAAGTAACTACCGTGCTATATTTAAAGTTTCCACCCTCTTCAGTACAGCAGAAATCGCAATTTAGAAAGTTTTTTGCTCCTGCAAACCTCGATATAATATATAGCTTATGTATGAACAGGTTCTATCACCATCAATTTGCAACCATTATGTTTGAAATCGGTTTCGTATTTCATACGATTGCATAGAAATCGTAATTTAGAACACTTATAGAACGATTTTCGCTCACTTCATCCTTTTAACTTGGATTTTTCTTTCGACAATTCTTAGAAAGAATTTGCATCTTTGAAGTAATTACCATTCCAAATTTAAATGTTGGGTCCCTCACACAAAATGCTCAACACAAAAAATGCAATTTAGAACATTTTTTGCTCCTGTAACCCCCAGGTGATAGTGAGAACAACGTAAAATATAGGCTATGTTGGAGCGGGAACTGTCACCATCAATTGGAAACCATTACTTCTGAAATCGGTTTCCTGATATTGCGTAGAAATCGCTATTTAGAACGTTTTTAGAACGCTTTTCGTTCATTTTCCTCCCTTTTAAATTTCAAATTTTTAAGGAACACTTCTCAGAGAGTATTTCATCTCATAAGTAATTACCATGCAAATTTCAAGTTGCTAGCCCCTTCAGTATCACAAAAATCACAATTTAGAACGTTTTTTAAAATGCAACCTCAAGGTAGTAGTAACCCCGACATGAAATAGATCCTATATTGGAGCAAGTGCTGTTATCATCAATTTCCAACCATTACTTTTGAAATCGGTTGGGTACTTTCTAAGATTCCATAGAAATCACAATTTAGAATGTTTTTCTAGAATGCTTTTCGTCCATTTTCAGCCCCTTTAAATTTCGAATTATTTAGGAAATGTTCTTAGAGATCATTTTTGTTATATAAGTAACTACCATGCTTAGTTTCTAGTTTCTAGCCCCTGCAGTATTACAAAAAAAGCAATTTAAATGGTTTTTTTCTCCTTCACTCCCTTTGAGGTAGTGGCACCGAAATGAAATACAACCTGTGTTGGAGCGAGGGCAAGGTCTGTCACCATCGTTTTCACACCATTATTTTTTAAATCGGTTCGGAACTTCCTGAAATTGCGTAGAAATCGCAATTTAGAAAGTTTTTTAGAATGCTTTTTGCTCATTTTCACTAGATTTAAATTTCGATTTCTTAGGAATTCTTCTTAGAGATAATTTGTATCTTATAAATAACTGCCCTGCCTAATTTCAGGATTCTAAGCCCTCCAGTAACACAAAAATTGCAATTTAGAACAAATTTTGCTTCTGCAACCCCTAGGTGGTAGTGACACCAACATGAAATAGAGTCTATGTTGGAGCAAGGGCTGTCATAATCAATTTACAACCATTACTTTTGAAATATGTTGTGTACTTTCTGAGATTGCGTAGAAATCGCCATTTAGAACGTTTTTTAGAACGCTTTTCGCGCATTTTCTCCCTTTTTAAATTTCGAATTTTTTAAGAAATGTTCTTAGAGATCATTTATATCTAATAAGTAACTACCATGCCAAATTATATGTATCTGGGTCCTTCAGTAACACAAAAATCGCAATTTCAAAAATTTTTTTGCTCCTGCACCCTCTTTAGGGGTAGTGGCACCGACATAAAATGTAGCCTTTGTTAAGAGCAAGGGTTGTCATCATCATTTTGACACCATTATTTTTTAAATAGGTTTGGTACTTCTTGAGATTGCGTAAAAACCGCCATTTAGAACGTTTTTTGCACATTTTCAACCCTTTTAAATTTCGAATTTTTTAAGAAATGTTCTTAGAGATCATTTATATCTAATAAATAACTACCATGTCAAATTCCATGTATCTGGACCCTTCAGTAACACAAAAATCGCAATTTCGAACGTTTTTTGCTCCTGCACCCCCTTTAGTGGTAGAGGCACCAACATAAAATGTAGCCTATCTTAGAGCAAGGGTTGTCACCATCAGTTTGACACCATTACTTTTTAAATCGGTTTGGTATTTCCTGAAATTGCGTAAAAATTGCCATTTAGAATGCTTTTTAGAACGCTTTTCGCGCATTTTCACCCCTTTTTAATTTCGATTTTTTAAAGAAATGTCCTTAGAGATTATTAGTATCTTATAAGTAACTACCATTCCAAATTTCATGTTTCTAGGCTCTTCAGTAACACAAAAATCGCCTTTTTAGAACGTTTTTTGCTCCTGCACCCCCTTTTGGTCCATGGCACGGACATAAGATATAGCCTATGTTCTAAGTTGGACTGACACCATCATTTTGATACCATTACTTTTAGAATCGGTTCGGTAGTTCCAGAGCTTACCTCCTACAAATATTCAATTTTTACCTCTTTATAATATTAGTATAGATAAGCAATATAATAAAAGTCTTGAAATATTTAGCTGCCAAATCTCAACTTGTTTGTCGTGGTCATCATAAATGTTTCCTCTTTATAATTTAAATCAATTAAATGATTTAAAAAAAAAACAAGAAAATATCGATTTAGAAAATAAGTTTTATATATATATTCACGCACAATATTGTTATGGAATTGTGAACAGTGAATATTTTTAGCGCAGGTAAAACAAGTTTCTTTACTTCAGAAAACGTATTCCCACGATTAGGATTAAAAAGGTAAAGTTTTGTTTAATTATGATAATTTAAACTTGAGATGTAAGACTGCCGAACTTCGTACAAATAAATTGAATTTTACCACACATTTTAGATGTCTGCAACCAAAAAAAGAATCCTCGCCGGCCCGGCCTACAGGCAGAGGTAGATTTCGAAGTTAAGTATACTGATTCCACCAACAAAAACTAAATCATGATTAGATATAAATCCACTTAAACAGTTTTATCTGTTTGCTTTTGACGAGTTTTTATTTCATTTTTATATAATAGCTGGTTTTATCAGAATCATGTTAAGGCGGTATTAAAAAAAATACTTTTCCATGCTCAACAACTCGAAATTTTCTGGCACATTTTCAGATTCATTTTTAATAAAAAATTTTTTTCAGAAATTCCAACATAGGTACGATCAAATAGGTAGTATTTCATACAAAATCTACCTAAAAAAAAAAAAAAAATGAAACATGCTGACGTGATTTTTGAAAAGATTTATAAGCGACCTGTGTTTTTATTTTTCTTTCAATTAATTAAAACTTGATTAATGAACAATTATTATCTCAGTAGGGCAATATTTTTCCTTCGGGAAATTCTGTTAAAAATGCCCACTTTGACATCATTTTCTATCAAAAAATCGATCATTACTTTACATTATATAGTTTCTGAATAAGAGAATCTAGCAATTGGATACGTTTGAGAGAAAAAATGAATTTAAAAATGAGTAAGAAAATAAGCAGTTTGGACTTGAATGCATCCTTAATGCAATGATTTTCCCAACACAATCCGCTTCGGGAAATTCGGTTCAAAATGCCCACTTTTACGGCATTTTTTAAAATATATTTTGCCTCTATCAAAAAATCGACCATTTCGGTACATTATATAGTTTCTGAGTAAGAAAACGTAACAATTGGAAGCCTTTGAGAGCAAAAATAAATTGTAAAATGAGTCAGAAAATACGCAGTTTGGATTTGAATACTTAGAGGATTTTTTTCTTCAACCGCTATGTATTTTTAATTTGTTTTTGCTGTAAGAATTGGTCCTATCCAAAACTTGTCTATACAGATGTTGTAGACAATATTAAGAAGATATATGATAAATTCATGGGGATTTTATATCTTTTGAATTGACGGAGTTATGGATTTTTTACTTCTTCAAACCCCCTTTTTGTTTTCGTTTTTAATTTTTTTTTTCTTTTTGCAGTACGAATTAGTCCTATCAAAAACTTGTGAATATAAAAGTTGTAGATAATATTAAGGAGATTTATAATAAAATTAATTGGAATTGATATCGTGAGAATTGACGAAGTTATGAATTTTTTTCTCCCAAAAACCCTATTTTTGCGCCCTTTGAGCCCATTTTTAACTTTATCAAAAATCTGTGATACACAAAATTTTGGCCCTATTTTTAGAAGTAATAAAAACTTTAAACTGATTTGATATGTATAAAAATTAAGAAGTTATGGGGGGTTTTCGGTTTTCGCAAAACCCCCACCCTATTTCCATCCCCTTGGTCCGATTTTGCCCATTAACGAATTTGACCGAGATTTTATGCCCATTCATTTTATGTATCAGTTTGGAAGAGATTGGTGCAGAATTACGAAAGTTATCGTGTCCAGAAGAAAGTGATATATATATATAGATAGATAGATACATACATAGATAGATGGAAAGATAGATAGATAGATAGATAGATAAAGTTTTTTACTGAGGGTGGTTTTGGGTTCTAGGGGTCGTGATCGGTGTAGATCTGCAAAAATTTTTCAGAAATTCCAACATAGGAACGATCCCAATAGGTAGTATTTCATACGAAATCTACCTAATGAATGACAATGTATTTCTAAATTTGAGATACTAAGCGTAAAGTTTCGTTGAATTATGTACATTTAAACTGGTGATATCAGCGTCGCGTATTTAGAACAAGTAATCAAACTTCGTCACCCGTTTTTAGATGACCAGAACCAAAATTGATTGGCAATTTTTTCCTATCACTAAGATTCTAAATTTCATGTTTCGTTGAATTCTGCGATATAATTTGAACATTAAGCTCGAATCCCTAAGGGTCGTCCGATAGCTTTAGAGATCTGGACCCATACCTTGTCTTTTTTCGGTGTCTTTAATTTGTGTAATTATGCTGTTAAATCAGTCCGGTGTCGTCGGATTGATTCCAACCCTCCCCCCCCCCCATTTCTTTGGTGCTTCCGCTAGAGAGACGGAATACAGAAGAAAAGCGAAAGGACCACGGACCTAATTTTCCAAATTTTTCCCCTTTTCACCCTGGCTATCGCTAGAGAGTCTGGGCTAATGGTAGCGCAAAAGTTTACGGAGCACGCTTTAATTACCTTTTCCCCCCCAAAGGTCAAGAGGGGTGGCGTGTGAAAGTTGAAGGGAGAGATATGGTGCATTCGCGTCTTACTGCCTTTTTTTTCTTTGGCGGTCAACAAACGGGGCTTCGCCAAATCACTGAACGTTCCAATAGGTCGTAAGAGCAGAGTTAGGACAATTTTTTAAACGAGCCGGGCCGACATAAAAATTTGAACGAAACCGATAAAATATGCAGGGCCCGACTAAGAGTATAGATGACACCGGGGCAAGCATCATTCTGCTGGTGTTGGTGGTTGGGGGGGGGGGGCGGCGGGGCTTCTATCTATCTATAGAATTTTCTTGTGAATAATGTGGAAGAGGTTAGTACTAAACTTCATACATATATGTATACATAAATTTTGTACCCGGTACTGCTCACATCTACATACAGGTTATCACAAAAAGATGGTCACAACATTAAGGCTGTTCTCAACTGA